>CM063181.1:59828800-61045300 GCA_031835075.1 Saguinus oedipus | reverse complement strand
TCTTTTCATATAATTGTCTGCAAGGATAAAGTTGTTCTCATTAGGGAGATAAAAATTTACGGGAAAAGGCTTGAGGTTGTATTTATTTTGGAGACTAGTGATTGACAAAATAATACTTTCTGTGTGTTTGTTTTGGTTTGATTAGGTCTGTCTCAGACAGAAATTTCCCTCTCTCTCTGACATAGCCTGTGAGGTACACCCTGACTCCTAATGAAGACAGCACAAGTATTAGTTGTGTTTGTATTCAGGTTTTTGTCCCTAAAGCAAGGATTTGACAACATCAATTAATTTAACAATTTTCGGAATCAGTATGATTCATCTGGTGCTTTCTTTTATTTGGCTTGTTTGATTTACAGGAACACAATAATTGCTCCTGATTCATACATGAAGAACTATTTTGTGTGTGGTAAATAGAATCACCCTAAATTATACTGAGATTGGAAAATAAATCTTTGAAAATTTTTTAATACCCCCTGTGGTTAAAGTTTGGCTTTTATGTGCCAGAAATATCTAATTATGTTTATCAGCCTGCCTGTAGATATCAAGAACTGATAATAATCCAGTTAACATCTCCGAGTTTAACCTGATCTACCTTTAACTGTAGAAATAACCTTTTTTATTCTGAGATTTCTTAGCTTGTCTATGTTTCTGACTTGCTAGGAGACTTTTCTAGCTTCCTGCAAGAGTTATTCCATGGTCATAAACCAGATACCAAGCTAGTTACTAAGGAGAAATTTTTAGGCATCAATTTGTTTTTCTAATTATTTATAATATGTAAGATTACTGAAATAAACATGTTTCTTCTACACTTAAAAAAAAGTATTTAAAAAATAAAAATATCAAGAGAATGAGAAGACAAGCCACAGACTGAGAGAAAATATTTGCAAAAGATATTTAATAAAGGATTATTACTCAAACTGTACAAACAAGTCTTAAACTCAACAATAAAAAAATGAAAATCCCAGTTAAAAATGGGTAAAATATCTGAACAGACACTTCAACAAAGAAGATACATAGATTGAAAGTAAGTATATGAAAAACTGTTCAACATCATCTACCACTAAGGAATTGAAAATTAAAACAATGGTATCCCACTGCATACCTATTAGAACAGTGAAAATTCTAAACGCTGGTGACACAAAATTCTGAAATAAACATGTTTATTTCAGTAATAAGGATGTGGAACAACAGGAACTCTCGTTCATTGCTGATAGAAATACAAAACTGTACATCAACTTTGGAAGATAGGTTAGCATTTTCTTACAAGGCTAAACAAATCCTACTGAACAGTACAGCAATTGCATTCCTTTGTATTTATCCAAATAAACTGAAAAGTTGTGTCCACGCAAACATCTTCAGATAAATGTTTATAGCAGCTGTATTTGTTATTGCCAAAACTTAGAAGCAAACAAGAGATTTTTCAGTAAATAAATGGATAAGCTGTGGTACATCTAGACAATAGAATATTATTTAGTGTCCAAAAAAGTGCTGTCAAGCCATAACAGGACATGAATGAAACCTAAGTATATATTACTAAGTGAAATGGTCAATCTGAAAAAGCTACATGTTGTGTCATTCCAACTATATGGTGATCTGGGAAAAGAAAAATGATGGAAACTGGAAAAAAATCAGTGGTTGCCGAGATTGGGAGAAAGAAGGAATGCTGGAGCAAGGAGGATTTTTAGAACAGTAAAACTGTTCTGTGTGATATTATGATGGTTACATGTCATTACACATTTATCAAAATCTGTAAAATGTACAGCAGCAAGAGTGAACCCTAGTGTAAACTACAGACTTTGGTGGTGATAATGTGTAGCTTCATTGCAATGCATATGCCATTCTAATACAGAGTGTTGATGGTAGGGGAGGCTGTGGATTTTGAAGGCATGTGGTATTATTGGAATTCTGTACTTTCTGTCAATTTTGCTGTGAGCCTAAAACTACTCTAAAAAAAACAAACATAAAAATATAACCTTCTCTCTTACTTGGTGCTGCCTACGGAGGTGACAGCCATCTCCTCCTCAGCATCATGGCCACCCTCAGACCCCTTGGAAAGCCCAAGATCATGAAAAAGAGGACCAAGGAGTTCATCTCGCACCAGTCAGACCGATAGGTCAAAATTTAGCATAACAGGTGAAAACCCAGAGGTATTGACCACAGGGTTTGTAGAAAGTTCAAGGGCCAGATCTTGATGCCCAACATTGGTTATGGGAGCAACAAGAAAACACAGCACATGCTGCCCAGTGGCTTCCAGAAGTTCCTGGTTCACAAGATGAAGGAGCTGGAAATGCTGCTGATATGCAACAAATCTTACTGGGCTAAAATTTTTCACAATGTTTCCTCCAAGAACTGCAAAGCCATCGTGGAAAGAGCTGCCCCACTGGCCATCAGAGTCACCAACCCCAGTGCCAGCCTGTGCAGCAAAGAAAATGAGAAGACAGCTCATGTGCACATATCGTGTGTTTAAATAAAGCTATAAAAACTGCCAAAAGAAAATATAAAAATATAAAGGAAAGCTCTAGGAATGGTGTTTTTTTCTCCCTGTCTAGACATTGCATTTTAAAGAGAATAACTACTATCCATTAGAAATTAATGCAAAAAGAATTTGGCAAACAAAAGACATGAGGAAAAGCAGGTTCTGATGAGAAGTTCTACTAAATGACAATATGGTCTTTTGAAGTAGTACGTTTTCACCGAGATGGTCTGATAATTGATTAAATGACTGAATATGAATATTTTCTTAAGTATCAAGCAAAAAGCTTCAGTGTTTCCTCCATCCTCATGCCAGGTATATGGCATATTCTAAATGGAGGCTGAAGTTTCTGAGCTTCTTAATTTTTCACAGACTTCTGCAAGTATGGGGGGCTTCCTGGCTCACTTTTTGCCAAAAGACTCAGGGTAATGGCTTGCACACAGTAGGAATGCAATGAGTAGTTGTGTGTGTTTGGTTATTTGCTTTTCTGTATAAGCCAGTAAACACTGCAATTGCTTCACTCCTATTATAAGCTCAATAAGGAAACAGATTATGTTTGGGTTACCATTATAACATCAACCCTGTCTGCACTATCTGCAAATAATAATTTAAAAAATGCATAAGAACATTAGAACACTGTATTACAATTAATTTAACTGGCTAAAGTGTTTTGGTTAAAGGTACAGGTCCATCCATTTTCATTATCCTTTCCTAAGTTCTGAGTCTCCATTTCGTTATCTGAAACATGAGCAGAAATCAATTTGTCTTGCTCTTCTAAGAGCTGCTCTGAGGATCTATCAGGGTAATGCAGATGGGAGACTTTGTATCAATGCATGATCAGATATAGCAAGTCACCTTGACAGTGATCAGGGGAATAAAAATGAAGTGCATGGGGAATGAAAGGAGGCAGAAGGAGCTTAATTTGCCAGAATTTCCAGGGGAGTATAATATGTAGTTAAGAAGAAATATTTGATAAACTACATGAAATAGTGAGTGGGGGATTCCTTATTATTCCTACACCGAAATGCATGTTCTACTTTCAAATAATGCTCAGCGAACTCTCTTCTAAGCAGGTAGTCTCCACATAACTGCAACCTTTCATTGATAGAGTAGTATATAAGTGTGAAGTTTCATTATTTTAGGTCACAGAGGATGAATTTTCTCCAGCTAATCTTCCTGGAAATTAATCAAAGACACATTATTTTTCTAAATTAAGACTCAGATGATTCCTGCCTGCCAAAGATTCCAAATTACAAACCTGCCTAAGATGTACATATATTACAATGCAGCCTCACATATATTCATGTCAGAATCATACTAGGTTATATCAGACTTAAAGAAAATTTGGCCTGTGTTCCCCAAAGTGAGAGTATATTAAGACAGGTGGGACCAAGCTCAATTTTATCAGCCAGAAAGTTAATCTCACATAGCAATGAGGGGCAGACCTGGAGCCAGAACTCAGCATTCCATCTCAGTGTAGCAAATGTCTGACAGGTGATTACATTTTAAGTACTGATTCAAAATCACTAGACAGATCAGGTATTTGTATCACATTTTTTCCATTTTCCTCTCCAAGTAGATGGACCTACATTTCAAACTAGACAGATTTAAACTCTTAACAGCTTGCTAATGGATGTTGGAATCACAGCTCATCTTATTCAAGGGTTCTATTACTTATTCCTTAATTCATCAAACATGTATTAGATGCCTAAATGGTCCAAGCATCTGGAGTTGCATAGGGAATTATAGTAAATACAAACAAACACTGTGCATATGTGTGATCTGAAATGTATATTAGTTGTGGTACGAGAGAAGAAATATACCATTAAAATAAAACATTTGGTTCTTGGGCTAATTTCTAAAATAGGGATTTTTTTTTTCTTTTATGTCCACTTTCTATGTTTCCTCTTTATACTTTTTTGAATCAGGAAAGTAAAGTCACCAGAGCATTTACTACAGCATTTCGTTTCATTCAAATTATGCCTACTCACATCTTGATACTATTCTAAGATTATCTGAAAACTTTAGAAAAGTTTAAAATAAACTCTTTCATATATTAATTAATTCATTCATAAAATATTGATTGATACCTATTATGTGCCAATCACAGTGCTAAGTACTAGGGAGTAAAGACACAAGTAAGAATGTTCTACAGAACTTATTATTTAAAAATAGGCAGCAGTTGAAGAGATAGCTTACAAGTCAGTGTGATAGTATGACTGAGGCACAGAGGGTGCACAGAGGCACTTGGGGCAGGGGAAGGTTAACTGGACCTGTGAATTCAAAGAGGGTTCCCTGGAGAATGTTAAGTCTAAGTTACACTGGAAAAGAAGAGTAGGGATTCAAGACAGGATGGTTATGTCAGAAAGAAGGATGAACATGCTCCAGAGAGCAGAAGCCAACAGCAAAATGGTGTGTCCTGGGAAATATAATCAATTCCCGAACGCTGGAGCAAAAAGTGCAAAGGGGCAGAGCAATCAAGTTGTTCTAGACATTATTATCTGGGGCAGGAAAAAGCCCTCACTTTGCATATCATCAGCTGAAATTTGCACAGGGTCCTCCACATTCTCAATTATTCCTTCAGACTAGTTACCTTTGTAATCATATAATTATGATACAGTTAAAAACAACAATGTTCTTGAAAAATGTATAGACACACTTAATTTAGAATTAAATATATGACTACACAGATAAGATTGGAAAACCGCTTTGAACTCTTTCTCTATGACCACAGTAAGTTTTGTCTAAGAGCTTTGCCCCTTCTTACCATTTTTCTCCCTAGCTTCTCTTATTTTCTAATAAGCTTTTCCATCTCTTCTTCTCTTTTTAAATTTTTACGTATGACCACCTATGTCTGTGTCAGCATACCCAACACAGACATTCACCTGACAGAGTGGTTCTCAGTCTTTGTTTCCAGATTTCTTTAGAACTTCCTGTGGAGACTCCTTAAGGGTGACAGAGCCCATGGAATTCCATGCTCAATTTCTTCACCTGATCTCCGGCAACTTCACCTAGATCTGTTATATAGATTAAAACTTTTCACAATATTTCATTTGAAAAGAGAGTTATTATGCTTCATTAAGGCTTAAAATTGCTCCTTCTTGTCTAATTTTCATCTTTCGAGGCTAAATTAAGGCCCCCAGAGAAGTGACAATATCAATACAACATAGCTAGCTACACAGAACTAAATTCAACATGGGTCTACTCTTCTGCCATATTGCCCATACTAGGGACATCTGGGAAGTATAGTGACATGAGGGTCACCACGTGCCCAGTGTTTCCTCTCAGGAGCCGACTTAACTGCCTCTTAGACTTCTTTTATCCTGAATTGGAAACTCTCTGTCCACAATTTCTCTGTGTCATATTTAATTCAGTTTTGAAAACATTACCTAGGAGCTTACAGAAATGTTTGTGCTCAGCCTTGGAGACATAAGATTAAATACATATGTATTTATAGTCATTGCAATGGAGTTTCTCACTGACTTCTTTGGGAACAAGGAATACAGACTCCCATACATCTGACTCCTTCAATGAAGCAAGAGCTACATTAGAGTCTGTTGTTATGGATTAAATTGTGTCCCCTCAAAAGATAAGTTGAGGTTCTAACCCCATGCACATCAGAATACAGACTTATGTGGAATAGGGTCATTGTTGATGTGATTCATTAAATTAAGATAAGGTTACATTAGAGTAGGATGTTCCCCAAATCCAACATGACTGTTATCCTTGTAAGAACGTGGCCATGTGAAGACAGAGACACAGGGAGAAGATCATACGAAGGTGGAGGCAGAGAATGGTTAAAAGAAAGCATTTATAATCCAAGGAGCACCAAGGATTGCTGGGCATCACCAGAAGCTCAGAGGGAAACATGGAACAGATTCTCCTGCAGAGTCTCAGAAGAAACCAATCCTGTTGAGAGACACCCTGATCTTGGTCTTTTAGCCTTCAGAACTGTGAAACAACAAACCTGTCTTGTCTGAGTCTGCCCAGTCTGTGGCACATTTTTCCAGCATCTCTAGAAAACTGATACACATGCATGAAGTTCACGGATGAAGAAGTCATTATTAGCTACCCCAGGGCTCCAGGCATACCCCTCTGGTAACAGGTACCCTTTTAGTTGGGCACTGAGCAGTGAGTAGGCAAGTAGGCATCTGTCAGAGGATAAAAAAGGGAGAAGGTGCATTCACAGCAGAGAAGAAAGCAGGAGCAAAGGACAGGATTTAGAAAGGTCTTTTTGTTTTTGAGCAACACTGAATAACCCTGTATAGCTACTACACGGAACTGGAGCTTGGGGTGCTTTCAGCAAAGCCTGTTGCAATGCACTTTTGCAATAAGGGAGTTTACTTAAGAAAAACTTCAAGTTTTGGAATCGTGTGTGTGTGTGTGTGTGTGTGTGTGTGTGTTTAAATATGTATTCCCAGATGGTTTGTCTTTCTTTCTTTTAATTTCTTTTTAATTATGGAAGCTATTCACCAAGCATGTTTTTGTTTATCTCAAACTAAGTATACAGTTTCAACATATGGAGCATATTTTGTTTTGCTTCAGTTTATCTTAAGAAATCAGCTTTCCTAACTCTTGTTGGCAGTGGACCCAAATGATTTCTTACTCTTTATTTCTCTATTTATTTTCTCTTATTCCTTCTTTTCTTTCAGCTATAACTTATTCATATCTCCTTTTTTGCCTGCCTGCCTTTCTTTTCTTCTTTTTCCTTCTGGAACGTTATAAAATATTTCCTGTGTTAATGAACTGCCCCATTTAGTAGCAGAAACCAATAGCTCCTTGGCTGGTAGACACTTGGTTAACTTAGAAATCACAGAAACTGGGAATGGTGTTAATAAACAAGTCAGGGATATTATTTGTACTTTATAGTATCATGAATATGGCATTCAAATTTCTTCATAATCTGGATTCGCACCACTTGAGTTGGCCTGTTTGGCTTGATGCATTTCAAACCTCAGTGCGTTTGGCTCTTCTGTTCTTCCTTTCCTTGGAAAGCTTGTTTTCACCTCCTCAGCCTTTTGTGCTCCGCTTATTCTTTAAGATGCAGCTCAAATGTCCCTCCTTTTAAACACATTTTATGGTGCTCCAAGGCAGAACTGATCATTTTCCCCTGGATTCCCCTGGAGCTTTGTCCATTCTTCTATTATAGTTTTATTGTGCTTGGCATTTATTTTCATGTATGTTTCCTCCATTGAACTAAGGCAAAAATGGTTTCTCATTGTCACTAAAGTTGCAGGGTCCAACAGAGTGGCTGGCACAGAGTAGGCTGTATGAATTCTCATCGAGGAAACTCGGAAATGAAAAGAGAGGGCAGTTTTCCCCCAAGGAGTAAAGAGCTTGTCTTCAGTAACCCTGCAGCTCTTCCTTAACATCATTTGCCTACCTCCCAATTTGAAGAGCCCTAGAATGGTCAGACACTGGGTACTAGATATAGAAAGCCACTGAGAACAATGAGGGTAAAATTGATAGGGGAATTTCCCCTTTCTTGATATGTACATTAGTGTAGCAGAAACTGGGCATCCATTGGATGTCAAATCCAGTGAAGAGGCATAGAGATCTATTCATGACCATTGCTGCAGTGACGGTGGACCAAAGGGCTCACCCCTCCTGCCAAGTCTAGAAACTGGAATTGGTTACACTATGCTAAGAAAGTTTCTAGGGTAAGAGGACTGCAAACAACTCACGGAGCCTGTAAGAAGCATAAGAAGGAGTAGTGGCCCATGGGATGTATACTTAGCATGGCAGTACTCCCCTTAAATAGGTTTACGTCTTTCACCTTAAAACCCTCAGTGTCCAATGGTACAGAAACATGCCTGGGTTCTCATCTTTATGTCATCCTTATGATAGGAGAATATTCCTCCAATATGGAAACACATTCTCAGAGAGGCCAAGGACCAGAGATGGAGCAGTTTAGGAGTGGCTGAGTTCTAGAGACCATCTTTGTGACTTTCACCCTAGTCTGCTTTTGTTGTTGCTCCTCCAAACCTCGTCCTCAGAAACCAGGTTATCTCTGATAGCAACAACAATATGTGCACTTCAGTGTTTTTTAAATATAATTATTATTATATTTCTTATTTAAGTAGAATGTTTTATTTAAAACTAATGTTAAACAATCTAAATAAGGAATTTGTTTGTATGTTTAGAAGGGAATTTTCTAGTTAAACATATGACAGATCTGGATCCTGAGTGTCAGGTCTCCATATGCAAGCCTGGAGCCTGAAATTCAAAGTCTGAAGTCCTGCTCGCCCTGGCTGATCATCTCCCACCCCCTGCCTGCATTCGCCATTGTCCCTGATCACCTAGCAGAGCTTCCCCGGACAAGCCCCTCACCCAACCCTGCCATCTTAACTGTTCTTATGATAATGTGAATACCTCTCACCCATCCTGCAATCTGAACTGCTCTTCGGCCTCACCCCCACCCGCCATTGTAACTGAACTTGTGGTCATGTATACTCTTTGCCCCTACCCCCCACCACTGTAACTGATCTTACTCTGCAACACCCCTGCCCTCCAAAAAACTACCCCAGACTATAAATCCAATTCCCACCTTACCCGCTTTGCCTGTCCTTTCTCGGATTTGGCCCACTTGCACCCAAGCAAGAAATAAAAAGGCCTTCTTGCCCACACAAAGCCTGTTTGGAAGATCTCTCTTTATAAAATGCATTTAATATTTGGCACTATTAGGCATGAATAACACTGAGGTTCTGGGTGTTTAACACATGGCTCATTTGATAACAAATGAACTGTGGTTGTAAAGCCAGTGCCGTTGTCCCTTGCTGATGCACACTTGCAGGCCACACATTGCCCTTCTGTGACCGAGGACCAAGTTTGCCAGGAGATAATACTCTTTATAAGCAACAGTCAACATTTTAAGTAGTACATGGCAGGACTCCTAAACTGCCGAGGCATTCAAACCCAGGGTCCCAATAACTCTCCTATACCTCTTTGGAACCTGTATTCAGCAGGCCGTTGTTCTCAGGTGTCCTGAGTGAAAGTGAATAGTTTTGATAAAGAGGGAAATGGGCCGCCATTCCTATCACCTGCTCTGGTAGGAAGGCATGGTCCGGTCCTAAGTAGAAAGCAAACACAGAAGGCAGGTGGGCAAAAATCTCAGGCAGGGATTTGTTTCGTTTTGCTGCAGGATTTTTCAGATTACCAACACCAGCTTCCAGGCTTGCTTCCCACTCCATTACCCTCCTCTCCCTGGGGAGAAAGTCTCCTTTGTTCTCTGGACTGTAAGGCAGCCTGGGTTTCTCTGGCTCTCCCCTCATTAGCTAAGGAGCACACATTGAAAATCCAAAAAACATATGATTAATTCAACCATGGATGCATACTGTCAGTTGGAGGGCAGTTTCTTTAGAAACAGCCAGGAGCTGCGTATTTAATGCTTTGAAGCACATATTCACCCCAGGAGTTAAGCTAAGTTCCACTGAGAATTTTCTTCAGCTCTGTTAATGTTGATACAGAAGCTATTGTAAACCCCAATTTCACGCCATGAAAAGATTCCTCTCTATGCTTAGACTTTAAGAATAGAGATGTTATAGTCTTTTAAATAAGAAACCAGCAGAACTCCCACAAACCTTCACACTAACATCTTGCTTTCTAATTTACAAAGCACTCTCCACTGGCTGGCCCTGCCTCTTAGGCATTAAACCACAGAACAGCAACATCAGTTAGGAAGAGTTTGTCATGGGAATTTTGCCCCCCAACCTGCTCCCAGCTCTACTGATCATGCAGGTCTTTAAAAACAACCATGTTTCCCCTGACCAGCAGCACATGCTCCCACCATTGTCTATGTGAGGACTTCCCAACAGAACCATGCCCACTCTCTCCACCTTTGTCTAGTTAATTTCATCTTATCCTTCTGTTGTGAGCCCAAAGGACATTTTTTTCAGAGAAGTATTCTCTGATCACCTGCTCCCTCCAGCATTCCTCATGTACATTTGGAGAATCATATTTCTATTTTCCAAGGTACTTGAAATCAATTTCTAATTAGTCATTTTTTTCAGTATGATTACTTTGATATCTGTCACTCTATTAGGTTGAACATTATTTCTGTGTTTAGCTTACTATTGTATCTCTAGCACATGTCAAACATATAATGGCTCAGTAAATATTTAAATATTAAATGAGTGACCATCACTCACTTTCCTTTTATAGTTGAGAAATTTGAGGCTCAGAGCAACATGCCCAATGCCATGGTACTAATAAAAGACTTTTGGGGGTCAGAGAGATTTGAACCCAAACTTCAGCATTGTTATTTCTTCACTTGGGTAATTTTCTTTCCATCTCTGATTCCCTTTTCCTTTACTTGTTAATTTCAGATAATAGAAACTAAGAGGATGGTTGTAAGTTCTACAAGAGATAAATTATATATGGTGCTCATGTACTATTAATACACTCTTAAATCCATTGCATGCCTTTCAAGTGTATTAGCTGAAATTCCAATTCCAGTCTATGAAACAGCTGATTTCTGTGTTGCCCCAAAACATCGATATATCTTCCTACAAGTGGAAAATCTGAAGCCGAAAGAAAGTCAGTGCTAAAGGCAATTATCTCACCCTTTGTTTCTTCCTTAGCTCACAATAGAATGACAGAAGAGATTATAAAATGAACTTTTCAAGGCAATAGAAATGGAAACAAAACTAACATTTATTTAGTAAATTTAGTATCTCTTAAAATGCCCGGCAGAATCACGTTGCTTTCTTATTTGTTCTGATTAGCAATGACTGAATGACAAATGTTCAGGAGAAATGAAAGAAAAATTTCTCATGGTGAAACGAGAGTGAACTCACTGTGTTTTTACTGGCAGATTTGCTAAGGGATGGAGCTAAGTAAACAGCCAAGATGGTAGCTAACGATGTTGTCAGGGGAGAAGGCTTATGCAGTTAAAAAAAGAAAAAGAAACAAAACAGAGGAGAGTAAGCATCAGATTTCAAAAGATGTTCGGCTCAGGTTTCTTGACACTTAATCTCATGTTTGATCCACCAGGCCACCTGAGGTACTCTATAATATTATTATGTTCAATCTATAATTTATATCTTCTATATCGTATTCCTAAGCTATTAAAGGCAGAGCACAGACCAAGGGTATTTATAGAAATTATACTCCTGTAATAGCCGAGGAATATGAAAATACTATATTTCTTTTTTTTTTTTTTTTTTTTTTTTTTTTTTTTTTTTTTTTAATTTTTATTGCATTATAGGTTTGGGGGTACATGTGCAGAACAAGCAAGATAGTTGCATAGGTACACACATGGCACTGTGCTTTGCTGCTTTCCTCCCCTTCACCCACACTTGGCATTCATCCCCAGGCTATCCCCCCCAGCCCCCCCCTGCTGTCCCTCCCCCATTCCCCCCAACAGTCCCCAGTGTATAGTAGACCGCCTCTCTGTGTCCACGTGTTCTCATTTTTCTCACCCACCTATGAGTGAGTATATGCGGTATTTCTTTTTCTGTTCTTGTGTCAGCTTGCTGAGAATGATGTTCTCCAGATTCATCCATGTCCCTACAAAGGACACAAACTCATCATTTTTGATTGCTGCATAATATTCCATGGTGTATATGTGCCACATTTTCCCAGTCCAGTCTATCATCGTTGGGCATTTGGGTTGGTTCCAGGTCTTTGCTATTGTAAACAGTGCTGCAATGAACATTCGTGTGCATGTGTCCTTATAGTAGAACGATTTATAATCCTTTGGATAGATACCCAGTAATGGGATTGCTGGGTCAAATGGAATTTCTATTTCTAGGTCCCTGAGAAATCGCCACACTGTCTTCCACAATGGTTGAACTAATCTACACTCCCACCAACAGTGTAAGAGTGTTCCTATTTCTCCACATCCTCTCCAGCATCTGCTGTCTCCAGATTTTTTAATGATCGCCATTCTAACTGGTGTGAGATGGTATCTCAATGTGGTTTTGATTTGCATCTCTCTAATGACCAATGACGATGAGCACTTTTTCATATGTTTGCTGGCCTCATGTATGTCTGCCTTCGTAAAGTTTCTGTTCATATCCTTTGCCCATTTTTGAATGGGCTTGTTTGTTTTTTTCCTGTAAATCTGTTTGAGTTCTTTGTAAATTCTGGATATCAGCCCTTTGTCAGATGCGTAAACTGCAAAGATTTTTTCCCATTCTGATGGTTGCCGATTCACTCTAGTGACTGTTTGTTTTGCTGTGCAGAAGCTGTGGAGTTTGATTAGGTCCCATTTGTCTATTTTGGCTTTTGTTGCCAATGCTTTGGGAGTTTTGTTCATGAAGTCCTTGCCTACTCCTATGTCCTGAATGGTTTTGCCTAGATTTTCCTCTAGGGTTTTTATGGTGTCGGGTCTTACGTTTAAGTCTTTAATCCATCTGGAGTTAATTTTAGTGTAAGGTGTCAGGAAGGGGTCCAATTTCTGCTTTCTGCACATGGCTAGCCAGTTTTCCCAACACCATTTATTAAATAGGGAATCCTTTCCCCATTGCCTGTTTTTGTCTGGTTTATCAAAGATAATATGGTTGTAGATGTGTTGTGTTGCCTCCGATGCCTCTGTTCTGTTCCATTGGTCTATATCTCTGTTTTGGTACCAGTACCATGCTGTTTTGATTACTGTAGCCTTGTAGTATAGTTTGAAGTCTGGTAGTGTGATGCCTCCCGCTGTGTTCTTTTTGCTTAGAATTGACTTGGCTATGCGGGCTCTTTTTTGGTTCCATATGAAATTCATGGTGGTTTTTTCCAGTTCTGTGAAGAAATTCAATGGTAGTTTGATGGGGATAGCATTGATTGTGTAAATTACTTTGGGCAGTATAGCCATTTTCACGATATTGATTCTTCCTAACCACGAACATGGAATGTTTCTCCATCTGTTTGTGTCCTCTCTTATTTCATTGAGCAGTTGTTTGTAGTTTTCCTTAAAGAGGTCCCTTACATTCCTAGTGAGTTGTATTCCTAGGTATTTTATTTTCTTTGTAGCAATTGTGAATGGCAGTTCGTTCTTGATTTGGTTCTCTTTAAGTCTGTTATTGGTGTATAGGAATGCTTGTGATTTTTGCACATTGATTTTATATCCTGAGACTTTGCTGAAGTTGCTTATCAGTTGCAGGAGCTTTTGGGCTGAGGTGATGGGGTCTTCTAGGTATACTATCATGTCGTCTGCAAATAGAGACAATTTGGCTTCCACCTTTCCTATTTGAATACCCTTTATTTCTTTTTCTTGCCTGATTGCTCTGGCTAGAACTTCCAGTACTATGTTGAATAGAAGTGGTGAGAGAGGGCATCCTTGTCTAGTGCCAGATTTCAAAGGGAATGCTTCCAGTTTTTGCCCATTAAGTATGATATTGGCTGTTGGTTTGTCATAAATAGCTTTTATTACTTTGAGATATGTTCCATCAATACCAAGTTTATTGAGGGTTTTTAGCATAAAGGGCTGTTGAATTTTGTCAAATGCCTTCTCTGCATCAATTGAGATAATCATGTGGTTTTTGTTTTTGCTTCTGTTTATGTGGTGAATTACATTTATAGACTTGCGTATGTTGAACCAGCCTTGCATCCCCGGGATAAATCCTACTTGATCATGATGGATAAGTTTTTTAATGTGCTGTTGCAATCGGTTTGCCAGTATTTTATTGAAGATTTTTGCATCTATGTTCATCATGGATATTGGCCTGAAGTTTTCTTTTCTTGTTGAGTCTCTGCCAGGTTTTGGTATCAGGATGATGTTGGTCTCATAAAATGATTTGGGAAGGGTTCCCTCTTTTTGGATTATTTGGAATAGTTTCAGAAGGAATGGTACCAGATCCTCTTTGTGTGTCTGGTAGAATTCGGCTGTGAACCCATCTGGACCTGGGCTTTTTTTGTGTGGTAGGCTCTTAATTGCTGCCTCAACTTCAGACCTTGTTATTGGTCTATTCATAGTTTCGGCTTCCTCCTGGTTTAGGCTTGGGAGGACACAGGCATCCAGGAATTTATCCATTTCTTCCTGATTTACTGGTTTATGTGCATAGAGTTGTTTGTAGTATTCTCTGATGATGGTTTGAATTTCTGTGGAATCTGTGGTGATTTCCCCTTTATCGTTTTTTATTGCATCTATTTGGTTGTTCTCTCTCTTCTTTTTTATCAGTCTGGCTAGTGGTCTGTCTATTTTGTTGATCTTTTCGAAAAACCAGCTCTTAGATTTATTGATTTTTTGAAGGGTTTTTCTTGTCTCTATCTCCTTCAGTTCTGCTCTGATCTTAGTTATTTCTTGTCTTCGGCTAGGTTTTGAGCTTTTTTGATCTTGCTCCTCTAGCTCTTTCAATTTTGACGATAGGGTGTCAATTTTGGATCTCTCCATTCTTCTCATGTGGGCACTTATTGCTATATATTTTCCTCTACAGACTGCTTTAAATGTGTCCCAGAGATTCTGGTACGTTGTGTCTTCATTCTCATTGGTTTCAAAGAACTTCTTTATTTCTGCCTTCATTTCATTGTTTATCCAATCAACATTCAAGAGCCAATTGCTCAGTTTCCATGAAGCTGTGTGGTTCTGAGTTATTTTCTGAATTCTGAGTTCCAACTTGATTGCACTATGGTCTGAGAGACTGTTTGTTATGATTTCAGTTGTTTTGCATTTGCTGAGGAGTGCTTTACTTCCAATTATGTGGTCAATTTTGGAGTAGGTGTGATGTGGTGCTGAGAAGAATGTATATTCTGTGGATTTGGGGTGGAGAGTTCTGTAAATGTCTATCAGGTTTGCTTGTTCCAGGTCTGAGTTCAAGTCCTGGATATCCTTGTTAATTTTCTGTCTGGTTGATCTGTCTGCTATTGACAGTGGAGTGTTAAAGTCTCCCACTATTATTGTGTGGGAGTCTAAGTCCCTTTGTAAGTCATTAAGAACTTGCCTTATATATTTGGGTGCTCCTACATTGGGTCCATATATATTTAGAATCGTTATCTCTTCTTGTTGTATCGATCCTTTTACCATTATGTAATGACCTTCTTTGTCCCTTTTGATCTTTGTTACTTTAAAGTCTATTTTATCAGAGATGAGAATTGCAACTCCTGCTTTTTTTTGCTCTCCATTTGCTTGGTAAATCTTCCTCCATCCCTTTATTTTGAGCCTTTGTGTATCTTTGCATGTGAGGTGGGTTTCCTGGATACAGCACACCGATGGGTTTTGGTTTTTTATCCAATTTGCCAGCCTGTGTCTTTTGATTGGTGCATTTAGCCCATTTACATTCAGGGTTAATATTGTTATGTGTGAATTTGATACTGCCATTTTGATGCTAGCTGGCTGTTTTGCTCGTTGGTTCATGTACATTCTTCATTTTGTTGATGGTCTTTAGCATTTGGTATGCTTTTAGGATGGCTGGAACTGGTTGTTTCTTTCTATGTGTAGTGCCTCTTTCAGGAGCTCTTGTAAAGCAGGCCTAGTGGTGACAAAATCTCTGAGTACTTGCTTGTTCGTGAAGGATTTTATTTTTCCTTCACTTATGAAGCTCAGTTTGGCTGGATATGAAATTCTGGGTTGAAAGCTCTTTTCTTTAAGGATGTTGAATATTGGCCCCCACTCTCTTCTGGCTTGTAGAGTCTCTGCTGAGAGATCTGCTGTGAGTCTGATGGGCTTCCCTTTGTGGGTGACCCGACCTTTCTCTCTGGCTGCCCTTAGTATTTTCTCCTTCGTTTCAACCCTGGTGAATCTGACGATTATGTGCCTTGGGGTTGCTCTTCTTGCAGAGTATCTTTGTGGTGTTCTCTGTATTTCCTGGAGTTGAGTATTGACCTGTCTTGCTAGGTTGGGGAAATTTTCCTGGATAATATCCTGAAGAGTGTTTTCCAGCTTGGATTCATTCTCTTCGTCACATTCTGGTACACCTATCAAACGTAGGTTGGGTCTCTTCACATAGTCCCACAGTTCTTGGAGATTTTGTTCATTCCTTTTTGTGCTTTTTTCTTTAATCTTGGTTTCTCGTTTTATTTCATTGAGTTGATCTTCAACTTCTGATATTCTTTCTTCTGCTTGGTCAATTCGGCTGTTGAAACTTGTGCATGCTTCGCGAAGTTCTCGTGTTGAGTTTTTCAGCTCCTTCAATTCATTCATATTCCTCTCTAAGTTGTCCATTCTCGTTATCAATTCCTCGAATCTTTTTTCAAATCTTTTTTCAAGGTTCTTAGTTTCTTTGCACTGGTTTAGAACATGTTCCTTTAGCTCACTGAAGTTTCTCATTATCCACTTTCTGAAGTCTGATTCCGTCATTTCGTCACATTCATTCTCCGTCCAGCTTTGTTCCCTTGCTGGTGAGGAGTTTTGGTCCTTTTTTGGAGGTGAGGTGTTTTGGTTTCGGGTGCTTTCCTCCTTTTTGCGCTGGTTTCTTCCCATCTTTATGGATTTATCCGCCTGTTGTCTTAGTAGTGGCTGATTTTTCAATTGGGTCTCTGTGTGGACACTGAGATTGTTGATGATGAAGTATTTCTGTTACTTAGTTTTCCCTCTAATGATCTATCCTCTTTGCTGTATGAGTGCTGAGGCAGCTGCAGAACAGTGAGGGATGATATCAGTTTCTTTTTCTGCTGCCCTTGTTCCAGAATGATGCCAGCCAAATGTCAGTCTGATTAGTCCTTTTCTGGGGTGACTCCTTGGATATACAGAGGTCAGGGAGCTGCTTGAGGAGACAGTCTGTGCTTTATAGGAGCTCCAGTGCTGAGCTGTGAGCTCCGTTGTTCATTCAGGGTTGTTGGGAGGTTATGTCTGCTGCAATAGAACTCATAAAACATCACTCTTTTTTTTTTTTTTTTTCACCCTTAGATGCTCTGTCTCAGGGAGTTGGGGCTTTCTTTATGAGTATCTGTTGCACTGTCCTGCCCCACTAGGTGGCAGTCTATTCACTATTTGCTTGCCGGGGCTCTGACCTCCTAAGGCGGGTCCGCCCTGTTGCGGCCCGGCTGACTCTCTCTGTTATGGCAGGTTGCCTCGGCAACGGCAGGCTGCGTCAGTCCTGGGCGGTACTTAAGTGGGGGTGCACTTTGTCAGGAATGGTGGACGCCCCTCCCTGACCGGGCTGCACCGTCCTAAATGCCGGCAACAAAACTCTCAGCCCCAAGCGCCTCCAGTCGCCGCCCTGCTTGTCCCCGTGAGCGTGGGACCCGCCGAGCCCGATCACCCTGCTCCCTGCCTCAGAGTCCGTCCTCTCTCTCTCTCTCTTCCTCTCCCCAAGCTGAAAGGTCGACTCTCTCACTGGCGCCCCAGGAGCCTGCCGATAGGGCACTGGGATCCGTGCGATCTCCCGTGCCGCTGCCCACTACCCCGGCTCAGATCACGTTTCCCAGGAAACTCCTGGTCTGGCTCATTGTCCAAGTCCCGTTCAATCAGATGGACATGCCAATCTGCCCTTCCAAATCTCAGATTGCCGGTTTAACAGGGCACCCAGACCAGTGAGTTCCGCGCCGGGTCCCGCTGCGGCGCCGGCCGAAGAGGCGGCGGGAGCCGGTTGCGTTAGCCGGCTGCTAGCGTCCCGTGTCTCTCCCACACCTGGGACTTTCAACGCTCTGTGGGCATAAAAGGAACATCCGAGAATGCGGCTAGGACTCACCCTCTGCGCCTTCACCGAGAGCTGCAATCCTGAGTCACCTCTACGACGCCATCTTGCCTCCCTCCCTCAATTCGTTTCTTAATCGAAAATACTATATTTCAAGGATTCTGTTTCAGGCTAAAAATGAAGGAAGGATATTGGAAACTCCACACATATGTGATTTAACATACATCATCTACTTCGTGTAACTTCAAACTGCTTAAATACAGTTAAGTCAGAAGCGGTAGTTACACATACTTAAAGTTTTAGCTGGAGAGAGCTGATCAAGCAAGCACCTTGACCTCTACAGTGAGATGGTTGTATATAAAAACAGGCAAGGAAGTTGGAGTCAAATGGACCTGGGGTTCAAATTCTAGCTATGCCATTTATGATGTCTGTGACATTTGGGCTAGGATATGAAAAGCAAGGATGGGTCACAGGGTAGATACGATGTAATAAGGTTGAAAATTGTATGAATATATCTATTTACTAATACCTACAATATAATCTAAATGTAATAAACACTGGTTCTTTTTCCTGAAAGCATTTGCCTTTGATTTACTTAATTTTTTATAAACAGAAGAGAATAGATAAAGTATCTTTGAAATACTAAATGGTGTGCATCTGCCCTGCTTCTGGAAACAAGAAGGGAAACATGCTTTGCTCACTAGGATGGTGCCACTCATCCTCTGTGCACCCTGATTCCTTCCTCATCCTCTACCTGAATCTTTAAGGGGAAAAAAAAGTGATTAGCAGTGATCAGACTCTCCCTTTTTCCAAAGAGGACTGAAGGTCCTACACATACATCCAAGCATGCTGGGGATCTTCATGGAGGAAAAGAACTCAAGCTTTTAGTACATACTCTGTATATGCAGACATACCAGTTACTGTCTTTTGGTAACTGAACTACAATGCTGGCGAGACATGATAAGACTGAATATCATTGTCTTGCTCCTGACTTCCAGGGGAAAGCATTTATTTTTTCAACATTAGGTGAAATTAAGCACATAATTTCTGTAGATGCATTTAGTTAGAGTAAGAAATGTCTTTTAGGCTGGGCACGGTGTCTTAAGCCTGTGATCTCAGCACTTTGGGAGGCCAAGGCAAGTGGATCACCTGAGGTCAGGAGTTCGAGACTAGCCTGGCCAACATGGTGAAACCTTGTCTCTATTAAAAATACAAAAAAAATAGCCAGGTGTAGTGACATGCACTTGTAATCCCAGCTACTTGGGAGTCTGAGGCATGAGAATTGCTTGAGCCTGGGAGGCAGAGGTTACAGCAATGAGCCGAGATAGCACCACTGCACTCCAGCCTGGGCGACAGAGTGAGACTCTGTTTCAAAAAAAGAAACCAAAAACAAAAACAAAACAACAAAAAAAAACAAGAAAAAGAAAAGGGAAAAATAAATGTCTTCTATTTCTTGGTTGCTGAGACTTCTTTTGTCCAGAATGAATGTTGGATTTTGACAATTTTTCTCTGCGTCAGTTGAGATGATCACTTTTTGTAATCTGTTAATATGGTTAATTCAATTGATGATGTTCAAATACTAAAATAGTAAGCCAAGCCTACATTACTGGGATTAAATTATTTTTGGTCTTGATGTATTATCCTTTTTGCATATGTTTTGATTCAAGTTAGCAAAGTCTTAAGAATTTTTGAATCTAAAGTGATGAGGGCTATAATTCTGTTGTATAGCTACATTTTTCTTCTAATTTCTCACTCTTGTTTTGATATCACAAGAGTGATGACCCTACAACATAATTTGGCATATGTTTCTTCTTTAAATTTCTGGAAGAATTTTTGCAGAATTGTATTATTTCTTCCTTAAATACTTGGTATAATTCACAAAGTTTCAGGGCCTGGAGTTTTCTTTGTCGGAAGGTTTTTCACTGTAATTCTGTTAAAAAGTATAATGCAATTTAGATTATCTATGTCTTCTTTCATGAATCTTAGAATTTATTGTCTTGCAGGGATTGTTTTCCCATTTAATGTAAATGGTTGAATTTACTTGCATAAAGTTGTACATAGTATTCCATTATATACATGGATCTATATTGACATCACATCTTTCATTGTAACATTGTTAATTTGTGTCTTCTTTCTTATATGCTATCAGTCTGGTTAGAGGTATGTTAATTTTATTGACAATCTGAAAGAACAAAGTTTGGGTTTCTGCTATGATTATCATCATTATTGAGACGGAGTTTCCTTCTTGTTGCCCTGGCTGGAGTGCAACGGCACAATCTCTGCTCACTGCAACCTCCACTTCCCAGGTTCAAGCAATTCTCTTGCCTCAGTCTCCAGAGTGGCTGGGATTACAGGCCTGTGCCACCATGCCTGGCTAATTTTTATATTTTTAGTAGAGATGGGGTTTCACCATGTTGGCCAGGCTGGTCTCAAACTCCTGACCTCAGGTGATCCACCTGCCTCAGCCTCCATAAGTGCTAGGATTACAGGTATGAGCCACCGTGCCTGGCCTGGTTTCTATTATTTTAAAAATTATTTTTCTATCATTTACTATTGTTTTTGTATTTTCTACTTCATCAAGATCCACCGTGATCTTTATTATTTCCTTTAAGGCTTCCTTGATCTTTTATTCGCTCTTCATTCTAGTTTCTGAGGATGGACGCTGTTATTGATTTGAGAAAGTTTTCCTTACTCATATGGTTACTTGAGGCACTCCACATCTCTAATTCTGCTTTAGTAGTGTCCCACAAATCTTGACACTTGGTATTTTCATCTTCATTCAGTTCAAAATACTGAATTGTAAAATTTTCTTAGAAATGTGCTAGTTTCCCCCATTTATGTATTTTTCAGATATCTTTTTGTTATTGATTACAAATCTAATTCCATTGTGAAAAAAGAACATACTTCTTTTTGAAGGAAAACTGGTATTGTTTTATTTTTATGTACAGAAAACACAGCAAGTGCACATTTAACCCAGTTTAGTGGCAGGTTCTTTAGCCTTTGCCTTTTCAAGCTTGGCGATGCGAGCCACGGACTTGGGACCCAGGACATTTCCTCCCCAGCGATGGCGCATCTCATCGTATCTGTCATTGTAATTGGTCCTGATTGTTTCCACTGGCTTAACCAAAGCACCTTTGCCTTCTGAGTTACCCTGTGTAAAGGCAACAGTGGTGCAGATCTTCCTGTGGATGAGACGTCCCAGTCTTGCCTTCCCCTTGATAATGCAATAAGGGATCCCCATTTTACCACACAGGGCAGGCAAGAAGACAGCCAGCTCGATGGGATCCATGTACAATCACCACCAGCTGAGCTTTCTTGTTCTCCACCAAGGTGGAGTGTTAACTCCTGCTTGAAGGACAGGTGGTCTCTTAGTGGGGACGTCCCCTTTGCCAGCAGCTTTCTTTTCTGCCCGGGCCAACAGCCTCAGCTTCTTCTCTTGCTTTGTCTCTGGTCTATACTTCTGGGCCAGCTAAAGCAGCTGAGTAGCTGTTTGGCGGTCCAGGGTCTGGGTGAGCTGGTTATTGCAGGAGGCACTTTCAGCAGTTTATAGAGCATGGCTCTCTGCCACTGCAACCTGATATAGTGGGGCCATTTCACAAAGTGGTGAGGTCTCCTTTGTGCTGGATGTCCTGTCCAATGCCAAAATTCTTAGGCCTTTTCTCAAACAGGGGATTCGGCACCTTCTTGGCCTTCCTGCCTCTTCACGACAGCAGGGGCCGAAGCCACTTCTTCCGCTTGGCCTTCTTTCCTGTCGGCCTCTTGGGCTGCGCGAGGAGAGCGAACATACTTTTTATTATGTGAATTCTTTTACTTTTTTTTTGTCCAAAGTATAGTGTATCTGGGTAAATGATCTGTTTGCACATAAAAATAATTTGTATTGCACTATTTGGTGAAATGATTTGTAAGTGTCTGTTAAGTTGCTTAATAGTATTGCTTTCATCTTCCTTATCTTACTGTTTTTCTGTGTATTTTTTCAACTAATGAGTGAGCACTATTAAAAATCTCTGACTCATAGTGGATTCACCTACCTCTTCTTGAGGTTCTATTACTTTTTTCTCTGTATATTTGGAATCTCTGTTGTTTGGAACCTAAATATTTAGAATTGTTATGTTATCTTGATAGATTGACTTTTGTGATTATGAAATTACTCCCTTTTCCCTAGTATAATTCTCTGCTCTGAAATCTGTTTTATTTAATAGTAATTAACTACTTTGCTTCCTTTGATAGTGTGTCCCCCACCTTTTTTAAGCTACTTCTGTCTTTATAAATAAAGTTGGTTTCTGTAGATAGTGTATAATTGGGTCCTACATTAAATGCAAATATTTCTTCAATGTCTTCTCCTTTGCATTGTTTCCAATGATAATAGGTTGTTCTTTTCTTTGTTCATTTTTATGTAATATGTTTTGTTTTTAAATTTGGCTGATCCTAAGATATTCTTTTTACTACTGATTTTAAGCAATTTGATTATGATGTGCTATATCAAGATTTTTATCTTGTATGAAGCTCTTGGTGTTCATTTAACTTTCTGGATATGTGGAGTTATTGTTTTCAACAAATTGGAATATTTTGAGCAATTATTTCTTCAAAAATTATTTCTGTTTCTTCTCTCTCTTCTCATTTGAGGACTCATTGGGCCTCTTGAAATTGTCTCACAGATCATTGATTCTCCATGTTTTTTCAGTCCTCTTTCTTCTGCCTGTTTCACTTTGTATAGTTTCTACTGGTGTTTTCAAGTTTATTCTAATCTGCTTTTTTGCAATGCCTGATATGCTGTTAATCCCATATAATTGCATTTTTCACTTTACACATTGTAGTTTTCATCTGTAAAATTCAATTTTGACATTTTAAGTATTTTCTATATCCTTATGTAATGTTCGCAGTATTTCCTCTGGCTTCTTAAACATAGAAAATACAGTTATAATATCTATTTAAATGTCATTTTATTATATTGCCATTTTATATCTATTTTAATTGATTGACTCTTTCCCCCCCTCAGTACTGTTTATATTTTCTTGCTGCTTTACAAGCTTTGGAATTTTTTACTGAGTACAACACATTGTCAATTTTTTTTTTAAGTATTGGATAATTTTTTCTTCTGTGTGGCGGCATGGTTAGGTTACATGAAAGTAGTATGTTCCTTTGAGTCTTTAAGTCTTATTTGACAGGAACAGAACCATCTTTAATATAAAGTTAATTTTCCCTACTACTAAGGCATAACTTTTTGAATACACTACCCAATGCCCAGTACATTACAAGGTTTCCCACTTTACTGGTGGAAACAGACACTATTGATACTATGTAAACCCTGGGAATTCTTTCACTAATTCTTCCCTCACCCTTGGGTGCTTCTCTCTTATGTTCTCTCTCTGTTAAGCTCCCTCCTCTCTGATACTTCCCTGTGAACTCTTCCCATTTGTTTCTTTCTAAACTTTCTTCTTCCTCTCAACTCAGGCATATAGGAGAGCTCTACCTGGGCTCCCCCTTCCGTGTAATACAGCCTGGAAATGCTCTCCAGGCAATAATCCAGGACTGTCCTAAGATTCACCACTTTTGTCTCCAGCTTTCAGTTATCATTGTTCTTCATTATGTCCTGTCCACTATGCTGAGAAGTGTAGTTTTACATCTTTTGACAATTTTTCTATTTTATTTTCTGGAATTAAGGTAATTCCTGTCCATTTTACCCCACTTGGCAAGAAGTAAAAGTCACAAATCAGATTTGGTTATTAGTTTCAGTTCTGTTATTTCCTTACTTTCAGAAGTCAGTAAACATGATAAAATGATTCATTGATTCAGATGAAGGTTGAATATCTACTTTCCAAACATTTTTTTCCAAATCATATGTAATATTAGCGTGAGTGGCTAGGACCAACTGGCAGGCATATAATGATACTAGACTCTGTAATGAATCAATATGGTTTAGACTTGCTTCCCTCTTTAGAAAGTTCGACCACATAGGAAACAACATTTGAAAACTTTTTTAAAAAGTGTGGTATGGAAATGGTTTAACTTGATATTAAATTTTAAATAAGAAGTCATTTTTTTATTATTATTTTCTTAGACAAAAATCAGAATAGCCTATAGTGGAAACAGAAACAGTAACAAACTCCTTTTTGTTGACTAAGTAGAGTTGTGTTTCCTATAGTTATTTACCTTCCTTTAAGAATTATAGTTAATGATAAATATTATATAGTTTCAAATAGCTAGAAGGAGGATATTAAATGTTTGTCATTCCAGTAAAACACAAATCATAGAAAGCAACCTGAAGTGTTTTGAATTTTTACATCAGATCATGACACTTAACTGCTTACACCATTGTAATGCATTCTATTGAATTTTGAATTTGAATTTCACATGATTCATGTAATGCAATCCTATTATTTATATTAAAACTTAAACTCCGCATGACCTGCAAGATTGTCCCTGATCCATCCCTTGCCTATCCAACATCAAGTCTTACCCTTCTTCCCTTGGCCCATAGGCGTTCTTTTTCTAATACTTACAAAGTTAGCACATACAACAGAGCCTCTGCACATTCCATTTCTTCTTCTGGAATCGATTTTTTTTTTTTTTTAATTACTACATGGCTTTCTCCTTCTCAGATTTCAAGTTTCAACTAAAATATTCCTTCTCTGGGAAGTTTATTTTTAACACACTAGTTAATATTTTATGCTTACCCACTGTACTAGTCAGATTCTAAGATGACCCATGACAAAGAATACCCCTGTATAATACCCTCCCTTTGAGAATGAATGGGACCTATAAATATGATGGGATATTACTGTTACAATCACATTGTTATGTGGCTCAAGAGTGTTTGCAAATATGGTTAAGGTCTCTAATCAGTTGGCTACAAATTCCAAAGAGCAATTATTTTGGGTGATCCTGACCTAACCAGTCCTGCTCTTTAAGAGAAGAAATTGTCTTCTGTTTATATTGTAGAAGCAAATGATCACCTGATAGTGGGGGTCTATAGAGAAAGTCATAGGGCATCAATCTGAGGCAGCTTCAAAGGGCTGAGAGCACCTCTGGTCTGTATCTAGTAAGAAAGCCAGGACTTTAGGCCTACAATTGCAAGGATCTGAATTCTGCCATCAACATAAATCAGCTTAGAAGAGGATCTCGAGTTCCACCTGAGATTGTAACTCCAGCTAACATCCTGATTTTACCATGGTGAGACCTTAAACACAGAGGCTAATTAACTTACGCCCAGAATCCTAGCCCAGGACTACTGTGAGTTCAGACATTTATATTGCTTAAGCCACAATTTCTGGAAATTTGTTATGCAGAAATAGAAAATTTTTACAACCAGAGCCACTTTCATTATTCCCACTGCATTATTTTATTTTCTTCATAGCAGAAGACTCTTTGAAATTTAAAAAATATTTTTCTTGTTTACCTCAGTATTTACACAGAATTATATGTTCCACTAGAAAAGCAGTTTTAGTTGTCATTCTGCAAGGTTGGTTCTGACCATTCTGGCTGTTTGAGAGACAGATTGGAGAGCATTATAAATCTGTTTCTATTTTTTCTGTTTAAAAAAGAGGAGCTAATATAGACTGTATAATATTGAGATTTCTAAGTGGCACAAAATAACTTTTTTTGTATTCTTCAATTTGCTAAATAATTAAATATGAGGGAAAGACTCAAAATTCTTTAAAATGAAAGAAGTAACATGCCAAAAATTTGCATATATGAGAGACATGCAGCTTTGTCGTTTTTCAAATAATACAATTATTTATGGAAGCCATACAACATTTCAGCACATAATTTTATTTTGCATCATATTTGTTTTTGTAGTTACTACAGTTATTGTGACCACATGTAGTGATGGCACCAGAGCATTCCTCTCTTGTGTTTTATGCCCAAAGAGATCCTCATACCCAGGGCTTTCAGCAGATCTATTTTGTGAATTCTTGCCATTATTATCCTGAAAAGATAATCAGCAATTGCATGTGCTAAAAGAAGAGGCAATGAACTACGTTCTTGACTTTCGTACTCTTATGGAAATAACTGAGCTGTGGAATGCCCTTCCTTAATTTTATGAAATAGCAAGAAAAAATGTATACTTCATTGTTTTTAAATCATTATACTTTCAGGCAACTTATTCTGTTGGATAAAAAGTTTTTCAAGCCCAGAACTCTGTGATTTATTATATTTATGTTCATCTTGGAACTAAATAAGTAAATGTTGCTTTTAATAACACCATGAATGAAAATGTATTGCACTATTCAGTACTCTTCCTACCTGCCTAATTTTTGTGGCTGTTGGCAACTGTAACTTGGCATATGCAGTGTCACTGTTGTAGAAAAAAACAGGTTCTTTCACACAACCAGGAAGAGTTAGACACATAGATAATTTGAAGGGTGAGTGTCTTTGAAGGGTGAACAGAATTTATTGGGTGAAAAGGAAACAAAAACCCAGCAAAGCTACAGGGGTTTCTGTTAACAGGCCTCCATCTCACAGATTGAATCCCCAGCTACCACCCAGGAACAGGAGAGGCCAGACTTCTGCCCCCTGCAAAGAGTGCAAATTCCCCCCAAAGCTCCACCCTGTCTTCCCAGTACATAGGCTGGTGGGAGATTGTCTGGGACTGGCAGTCTGGTTTTCCAGCCTTCGGCAGTTTTAGGCTTGAAGCAGAGTTTCACCAAGGGACACTTGGTTGACTCTTGTCTCTATCATCACCTTTTAATCCCAGGTCTTCAAAAGGTATTAAGATTACATTCAATAAAAATGTTCCATCTTAGGCTGGTAAAATGCTAGGTAAAAGCCCTGAAACCCAAACAGTCAATTTAAACCCTTTTTGATAAAATCATCTGGATCTATTTCAAGATTTCAAACATGGCAAACAGCCTCAGACTTATTTACTCCATATATTTTTGGTATAAGTTAAAGGTTTCTAGAAATAACTCCATCCAAAATAAGTATATCTCCCAATAAATCTCATTGGTGCTTAAAATTATACTGTACTGATTTATTGCTGGCAAAAAATGGTGGTAATATAACAAATCACTCATTTTTTACATTCTGTTCCCTGAAATAGGGATCCATTTTGACATGGTAAATAGAAAAAACATATTGAGGAGGGAATAAAAAGGTAATTCTAGGGTCAAACATTGTCTCCATCACCTATTACAATAATTATAGAAATAGTATTCTCAAATATAAATAAATATACAAGATTCATATAAGAAAATCTACAAAGCTCTTATGAAATAAATCAAAGAACTAAATTATTAGAGAGGTATTCTATCTTCATGCAAAGAAAGACTCAATTTGCCAAGGTATCCTTTCTTCCCAGCTTGATCTATAGATTCAATGTAATCTCAGTCAGAATCTCAGCAAGTTATTTTTTGTGGCTATTAACAAACTGATTCTAAAGATAATATAGACAGGTAAAAGACTCAGAAGAGCCAGTGTGATTCTGAAGGAAAACAAAGTCAGAAGACTGATACTCCCTGACTTCAAGACTTACTATAATGCTACAGTAATCAAGGCAGTCCAGTATCAGTGGAAGAATAGACAAATAAATCAATGAAACAGAATAGAGAGCCCAGAAATAGACCTGCATATATAGTTAACTGATCTTTGACAAAGGGGCAAAGTTGACAATTTTTTCATCAAATAATGCTGAAATATCCACGTGCCAAAAAAAAAAAAAAATCTAGATAGAGGCTTCACATGGTTTACAAAAATTAACTCAAAATGAAACACAGACCTGCATATAAAAAGCAAAACTATAAAGAGCCTGGAAGATAGTATAGTAGAAAACTAGAGAGTGGCCTTGGGCTTGGTGATGACTTTTTAGATATGACATCAAAAAATATGACCCATGAAAGAAAGAATTAAAAAGCTGGCCTTCACACTGAAGTTAAAAAGTTCTGTCCTGCAAAAGGAACTGTCAAGCCAGGCATGGTGGCTCATACCTGTAATCCCAGCACCTTGGGAGGCTGAGGCAGATCACCTGAGGTCAGGAGTTCCAGACCAGCCTGGCCAACATGGTGATACCCTGTCTCTATTACAAATATTAGCCGGATGTGGTGGCACATGCTTGTAATCCCAACTACTTGGGTCACTGAGGCATGAGGATCACTTGAACCCAGGAGATGGAGGTTGCAGTGAGCCTGACTGCACCACTGCACTCCAGCCTTGGCGACAGAGTGAGAGCCTGACTCAATATGAACAAACAAACAAAAACTCCCACATTGTCAAGAGAATGAAAAGACAGCCACAGACTGAGAGAAAATATTAACAAAGGGCTTTTGCATGTACGATAAAGGACTGTTACCCAAAATATACCCAAAACTCTCAGAACTCAACAATAAGCAAAGAAATAATTCAATTAAAAAATTGGCCAATGAATAAAATCTAGTATTCAGTAGCACAATAGGGTGCCTATAGTTAACATAATATATTGTGTCTTTTGAAACAGCTAAAAGAGTAGAATTACAATTTTCTTAACACTATTAAAGCTAAATAAATACGGCCTGAGAAGGACTTCATATATTTGCTTCCTTGTGAACTAACCACACTGTGACTTAATAGGTTGACAAGACTGAAAACCTCACTTAGGAGTATGCATCTGTAACAATAGCTGAGTTTTGGCCAATCCAAGCAGCCATTATTCCAGCCACTCATACACTGCTGAGTGTTCAAACTGTGTTCAAATAAGGCAAACACCAACCTGTAACCAATCTAGCCATTTCTGTACCTCACTTCTGATTTCTGTATGTAATTTCCCCTTTTTGGTCTACAAATTTGTTCTAATCATGAGACATTCCTGGAGTCTCTAAATCTGCAGTGATTCTGGAGGCTGCTTGATTCGTCAGTCTTTTTTATTCTTGTGCAATTAAACTCCATTAAATTTAATTTGAAGTTTTCTCTTAACAACACACAAAAAAAGGATCAGTTTTTGAGGTGATGGATATTCCAGCTCTCCTAATTTGATCATTACACATTTCATTCCTGTATCAAAACATCACATGTATCCCACAGATATACACACATTATGTAACCACAATAATTTTGTTTTAACTGGCCAGTAACTTCAAGAGGCACCTCAGCAAAGAAGACACAAAGATGACAATTACATAAAAATATGCTTTACATTTATGTTATAAGGGAAAAACAAATTAAAACAGCAGTGATATATCACTATACATCTATTAAATAGCCAAAATCCAGAACACTGACAACATCAAATGCTGTCAAGGGTGTGGAGAAACAGGAACTCTCATTCATTGCAGGTAGGAAAGTAATGTGCTGCAGTATCATTGGAAGATGGTTTGACAATTTCTTACAAAACTAAACATGCTCTTAATATACAATCCAGAAATCATCCTCCTTGGTACATTCCCCAAACAAGTTGAAAATTTATGTTCACACAAAACCCTGCACATAAATGCTTATAAAAGATGTAGTTATAATTGCCAGAATTTAGAAGCAACCAAGATATCCTTCAGTATGTGAATGAATAAATTAAACTGTGATCCATCTAGACAATGGAATTTTATTTAGCACTACAGAGAAAGGTGCTATCAAGCCACGAGAAGACATGGAGGAGGCTTAAGTACATATTACTAAACAAAAAAAAGCCAATCCTGAGAGACTACATATTATATGATTCCAACTATATGACATTCTCATTAACTATGTAGAGCAAAGCAATGGAGACAGTTTAAAGATCAGTGATTATAAAGGAAGAAAGGCTGAGCACAGAGAATTTTTAGGTCAGTGAAAACTACTTTATATGATTCTGTAATGGTAGATATATGTCATTAAACATTTCTCCAAATCCATAAAATGTGCAACAGCAAGAGTGAACCCTAATTTAGACAATGGTCTTCAGGTGATGATATATTAATGTAAGTTAACAAATTGAAGGTTAAACTTAAATGAGATGGGTTGGGTACTTTTCTTGGTGGAGCTTGTGAGGTTTTGCACACCTAAATAGATCGAGCAGTTATCCAAGGGGGAAGGCTTTCATTTTGCCAACATTAACTGATGTTAGGCAAACGTCCTTTTGATCTTCTGAAATGGCAGTATTGAGATTTTATTAATATAACTTAAATTTTTAGGTAAAGGTGCTAATTCCAAGACAAGTCTGCTTAATTACTTTTCTGGTTGAAGACATTTAGATTTCATTATAGTTTTTGTTTCCTTTTCTGAAAATGCTTTTTCCTAAGAGAAGAAAATAAAATCCTTTAGTGGAGACAAAAGAATTGAAATAAGAGTGGAATTAGCACTTTTAGAATGTAGATATAGATTGCAAAACAGGAATTTGATGGAAAGAAGATACTTAAATCAGACAGCTATCAATTCAAGAAATTAAATCCATGATTATTAGCATTATGTTAGGCTAGATAGCAATCTATCAGGATGAAAATCTCCATACCTTTAAAATAAGTAAGAATAATTCATACTTCATTGAATTGTGAAGTTATCTGAGACAGTCTGTGAAAATTGCTTTGTACAAAATATTGTTTACCCTACCTTCCCCAAAATAATTTCCTTTATTTTCAATTTCACTGAAGTCTCAAGAATTATCATTATGATATTGGTTCTACTACTAGGCATTGTTGCAGTCGTATGGAAATTTAGGATGTGAGAACAGGATATACTATATGGACATTTTAGAAAAATTTGATTTAGCTTGATAATCAGATGTCAATAATAATCAAACAATCTTATTGAGGCTTAAATTTGTTGTTAAAGAAAAATTAATCTAACTTGTGTTGTTATTCCAATATAACTTTTTTTTATGATCTGTTAAGACTTACAGAGTCGTAATTTTTTGCACTTTAATTCTGAAAGAGAATTGAGTAAAAAAACACTTTGTGCAACTCCAAATTTATAAGTGAAGAATCCAAGGTCTCGTATTTATAAATGTTGTCTATCATTCAAGATAGACTATGTAATTATATATATAATATAATGTGAAATTATATATAAATAACCATAGATAAAAATCTAGACACTATGCAGTCTGGTAGCTGACTGTGAGTCCATCATCTGGGACGCTTCTGCAACCCTCCCTTGCATTCTTCAAACAAACAAATATAACCTCTTCTTTAATATTGTTGCTCAATTTTCCTTCCTTAGTAGTTGTCCCTGAAACCAAAATTGTCTGATACGCACTCACCTTCATGGTGCAATGGAATGGAATGTACATAGAATTTCTTTAGTGTCACAGTTTCACATTTACAGTTTGATCTTTGCATGTGTTACTCTCTCCCTGTTTGTAACACCTTTCCAGATACACTCCAACAGGGCAAGGGTTGGAATGCTCCCAGTGCTATGCACAAATGTGGGCTCACCGTATATACTTAATAAATACCCTACTGAATCAGCAATAAGTTAAAAGCAAAATGCAATCAAATGCCATTTTGGCACTACCCCCCAAATTCTAGAGTTTCCAGAGCAATTTTCCTGACTACAATTGTCATCCTGGTGGTCTTAAGAGTCATATCAATCTTCAGTTTATTCCTAATTATAATTATTTTTAAAGGACTTCTGAGATATCTATTCCCCTGTATCACAAAGCTACTGTGTCTGTGTGTGTATGAGAAAAGGAGAGACAGAAACAGAGAGAGACAGAGAGAGAGACAAAGAAAAGCAAAAGCAATGATTAACTTGTTGCAAAGAAAAGAAGAAATTCAAGAAAAGAGAAAACAAATACCATATCTGATGAAACCCCGAAGACATTAAAACAGCTTTTCTAAATATAAAATAACAATAAAAAGTCCAAACATAATTACTACTTTTTAACTCAGTAATACATGTTCATTCTCTGATTTGAACCTATGTGAGATAACTGTAATTATTAACCCCATTTAAACACAATAAAATAAGGTTAATAATTCACATGGTTCTTACTATTTAGCTAAGTACTCTGTATTAATAAAATATATACATAAATTAACTTAGTTAATCTTCACAAAGATCTAATGATGCAGGTATAATTTTTATCACCTGGAAGTAGAAACAGAGTCTTAGAAAGGTACATTTAGCTTAATGTCACCTAACTACTTAGTTGCTTACTCTGAGTTTTCTCTTTCCTTACTTCCTACCTCCATAGAAATGTGTAAATGGTGACAGTAGAGAGCCAGCCTTTCTAAATCCAGAAATGTAAGCCACATTTTAAGGGTAGTGGAGTCACTTCAGAAGCCTGGATCCTTGTATAACCTTGCGGGAAAATCTGCCTGTAATTGACCAACCACCTACTTGAGGTCTCTTACATTTTTCATCTTATTTAAGCCATTGTAGTTAGGAGTCAATTTATTACAGGACATTGCCTGGTGTTCCAACAAATAAACTACCCATGAAGTGACTTTTGTTTACTGTTTTGGGGATGGCTAAAACATTCTCAAACTAGGTAGAACTTAAGTTTCAGATGAAAGAAGATCTTCATAAGCAACATCAGCTGCCTTGTCACAATAGCAAAATGGTGGCTTGTCATTTCTTCCTGGAAAGTACATATACTCTGAATATACCATGCTTCAGCATCTCTCTGTTATAGGCTCAAATATCTAATTTTGTTATCACACAGGACCAGAGCCATCTATTGGGCTAGATTAAAATTAACCAAGATCAGAAGACAAATGTGTAAAAACATTAAATTTTTCATTTACAATGAGACATACTTAGTTTCACGCAACCAATTTATCTTCTTCATGTAGTCAAGATAAATGATGCCAGATAGTAATCAGAGACTACTGCATAGTTTTATGAGAACTGACCTTACTCAAAGTCTATAATATCAGCTCCTTGAGTCCCCGTAGGCAGATGTACATAGGAAGCCAAATTTAATCAGGAGATTGCTTCATGAACCTGGAGGCAGATGTGGGGAGTTTGATGATTCATATGTCAAGTGGTGCATCACACAACAGTTATGTTCTTGGCAATAGGGACAGACATGAGATAGGACAGCTTTAACTAAGATCATTGTCACAATGCTATCTGCATTTGCAGATTTAGAGTGGCTTTATTATGAGGATCAAAAAAACTCAAAGTCCAAGCAAAGGCTAAGGATTCACTTCTGCTTCTACAGGGTGTTTATTTCCACTATATTTTTGCCCTCTTTTCCCATAATCCTTCTGATCCACTGTATAGATCTGCTATTGGACTACTTTGAACTAATTTGTCATATGTTTTCTCCTTTCAAATAAGTTGATTTATTGCTTAATTCTCAAAGTACAATATTGTTTCAATTATTTCTGGGCCCAAATTAAAGCTCCTAGGTATTAACAATAGAACAAAGTTTTCCAGAAGTTCATTTTCAAAGACAACATTAAAGTCTTACTATAGTTTACCAAATTTAATCGCTCCTTGTTTTTCCTGCTGTGACATTTGACTTCATTTATTTTAGCTTTCTTAAGGCATTTATGTATTAGTTTATAATTTGGTGATTTTATACCTCTGCAGTTCACACTTCAGTCTGCAAGTGCATGAGGGGAGGAGCTTTTTGCAACTCATTACTGTAGTGCCTTCAACACATAGGAGTACTTTTCACAAACATGGGCTCAACAAACATTGGAACAATTGATTCAGTAAAAAAATAATGAGAACACCTGGGGCTGAAAGTGTGCTAAATTCTTTCTGTCCATATGCCATAAGTAGGGGATCCTAGCTAACATGATGACAGTACTTTTTTGTCAACATATGTCACCTTATATAGAACTCTTTGTACTCCTCAGAAGATAATTTAAAAATTTTAATGTTATACATGATATAATCACATGCTAACATAATCTTAACATTAATGGCCTAAAATGAATACTTAATATATGTTTTATCTCAATCTCTCCCAAATATTTTGAAGTGCTAGCATTATTATTCTCCTTTTCAGCTGTAGAAACCATGGCACACTAAGGGCAAATCATTCACTGTCCCCCAGCCTGTCATTATTAAATTCAGGATGAGCACCCAGTCAGGCACATGTCAGAGCCTATGCTCTTAACCACTGTGCTAAGCTTTTTCTTTGTGTTAGGCCATTCTCACATTGTTATAAAGAAATACCTGAAACTGGGTAATTTATAAAGGAAAAAGTTTAATTGGCTCATGGTACCACAGGCTGCACAGAAAGTGTGATGCTGGCATCTGCTCAGCTTCTGAGGCCTCAGGAAACCTACAATCATGACGGAAAGAGGGAGCTAGCACATCCCGTGGCTAGAGCAGGAGCAAGAGAGCAAAGGGGGAGGTGCCACATACTTTCAGACGACTAGATCACACAAGAATTCACCCATTCTCATGAGAACAGCACCAAGAGGATGGTGCTGAGCCCTTCATGAGAAATCCACCCTCATGATCCAGTCACCTCCCACCAAGCCCCATCATTAACATTGGGAATTACAATTTGACATGAGATTTGGGGAGGGACTCAGAACCAAACCATATCACTCCTATATTGAGATTTTCAGAAATGATCTAGACTAATTTCTTTACTCATAGGTATGAAATAATAAAGATGACTTTTTATAGGCATGGTATGACTAAAATGTTTTGTGTGTGTGTGTGTGTGTGTGTGTGTGTGTGTGTGTGTGTGTGTGTGTGTGTGTAGGTATCATAGATGGTTGGAAGTTTCTTCTTTTTAACCTTTATATTATATCCTACCTTTGTCCCATATGTTTTCTTTATAACTCTTTTTCTGTTTTATTGCCTGCATTTAGTTCCTTGCTGCACACACACACGCGCACACACACACACACACACACACACACACACACACATTTCTCATTGCAAGGTATTTTCCCAGTCTAGGATCAAATTTTGTTTTCCTTAGGAAGTTCTTTCTGACCTCATCCCACTATGTGAACTCTTCGCATTTTCTTTTTCATAGCATTCATTTCCAGGCAATACAATCTAGTTCATTACTTATAGGTAAAAGTCAACTCCTTGGCATTGCCCAAATCCTTTGGAATCATAGGGTCATAATCTTCTGTAGTATTTTAATATAAATGGGTTGAACTTTCACTTTATGCATGAAGTTCAGAATATTCTAAATGTTTTGGAAAGTAATAAGAAATTTGAATTTTTCCTTATAACTTCTGCATGCAAATTCTAAATAGCTGCAATGCAAATTGTTGCTACATCTTGTTGGCTCTACATTCTGACCCATTTTTACACCTCCTTCATTCTCATAGGGTATAAAGTCTAATAGTTTCCTGAACAGAATACTAGCTAGCATGATTCAGAGAAAAATTGGGAGTAGCGGTAGTGATGGTAGTAGGGGTGGAGTTTTTCACATTGCAACACAGCAAATTAAATACACTCTTAGACTTGCCTAACCTTAAAAGTTTCTCAGCCATCTGATCTACTGTCAGCCTCTTCTACCTTCTCATCATCTCCACTGACTCTTCTTTTCCTCTCATGTTTTCTTTTCTTTCTTACTCACTCTTTGTCGAGTAGTTTTCCATCATAGTTAGCCGTTACAAACATCCAGCGAGCCTTACAAAAATCCCACTGTTTGGATCCAACCAAAGCAATAAAATCAGAAGTTCTGGAGTACAGCTCAGTCATCAGTTTTTGTTGTTGCCTTTGTTATTGTTTAATTTACCTAGATTATTTTAATATATATCCAGCTTTAAGAACCATTCAATACATCCAGTGTATCACGCTGAGGTTGTGATTTTTCATATTAAGAAAGGCCGCAAAAATATTTATGTAAATAAATACATTCTCTCCACCAGAAAGTCACTCTGACTTCCACCTGACACCTTCCTCTGACACTTCTTGACTTCCTGACTTTAATAAAAAATAATCTTCCCCCAATATTTGGTTGATTTATTGTTTCATTTCTTCCTCTTTTTTTTTTTCCTTGCTAGATTCTAAGCTTCATGAGAACAGGATTAGGGTATGTGTCTTGTTCATTATTGTTTCCTAGAATAGAAAAACACAACAAAATAGCACCTGAGGGAGATTAGTCACTCATAAACATTTGTTGAACAAGTCAATGGATTTACAATTGCAGAGAATTTGAAAGAATAAAGAACAAAAAATATTTTATCTATTTAAAAATTGATGTGGAAAGAGTACAAAAAGATATACATTTTATATTAGTTCTTAATATTTTTATTAGGTAAAATATTTCCATAGTTGTTTGGGAATATAAATTTACATTATGAGTAACTTTTATATCTCATAAAATTATGATACATGATAATTAAATTTAATTGCAAGCAAAGAATCTTAGAGGAAATTAACAGCCATTAATATTCTAATCTTTCAAACACTAACTCTCAAACTGGTTGGAATAAGAAAAAGAATTCCAAACAGTGGGGGATATTATCAAATATATTTTCCCAGCAGGAAACAGGCAAATAGATTTGGGAACTTCAGCGGGAAGTTTCTAGCAAAGATTGGCTGCCATATGAGAACTGGGGAAAGGACACTGGATAATCCTTGTCTGATATTTATGTGGGTCTCCGTAAAAGAAAGGAAGGGAATGGAGTTTTCCACAGCTGAGTTCCAGATGTATCCAAAGGAGCACAATTTACTGTCACTGATGTCAACTGTCTCCTGACTCCTTTCACTAATTATTACAGACTAGGCATTGTGAACTCACATTATTTCAGGGAAGGGCTCTTGCAGATCTTAATGTATGGCAGCAGTCTGATCTCTGCTTCATAGCTTAATATTAATAATATTATTATAACTATATTAATATTAACAATGAAAAAATAATTGTCATGTAATGAGTGCCTACTGTTCACCATGTCTTTATATACATCATATTTTGTAATAATTACAGAAAAACTAGCAATAGATTATCACTATCTACATTTTCCAGATAAAGAAACAAATTAAGAACCAGAAAGTATAAGGAGATTGTGTTTGCAGAGTAAGAAACAGTTCCATAGAGACTAGAGACTCAAACTGAGAGTTTTGTTGCAGTAATTTTTTCTACAAAGCCTTAGAAATAAATTATTAAATAATAAAAGTCAAATTTAAATGTGAGCATGTTAATTTCAATTTTTCTTTCCAATCCCTGGAACTACATAATGTCCAGGCATCAATTCCTTTGTTCAGATTAGTCTTTGGACAACCAAACCATCAAATTACTGACCAACCAACAGTTGATCACAAAAAAGCGAATTGTTAGATTGGTTTTTGTGGGATCAAAACATACAGTTTGTTGATAACATTTCCATAGTGTCATTGATCTTAGCGTGGGAAATGATATACAATGTTTAAATAAATTAAAACAACAATTTCTGTTGTGCCTTGTATATCTTACATGGTTTCGTTTATATTACTTCTGAGATTTGGTTGTTAAAAACTACATATATTGATCTTGCTCAGCCTAAAACATGTTTTCTAACCTACTGTCTAAGAAAGGTTTCAGACATAAGAGGCAGGGAGATAGCCAATTCAAACCTTCTTCCAGATGTTTGGGTTTTGAGAGAGAGAGTGCTATTTGCCAGCTGGAATGTAAGTTGGATTTGGGAAAAGATAATTTCCACCATGAAATTTGAATAAGTCATCACTTTAGCCTTAAGGGCAAGATCACTGACAGAGATCTAATCCCAAAACTGTAGAGAAAATAAAATACTTTTCCTAAAAGAAGGATGCAGTATATTGGAGACCTGATTTCTCAAAGAAAGTGATTTTGAAAGATTGTTAAGAGAGGCACAGAAAATGCCTTATGCTGTGATGATTCTCTAATTATTGATAGACAGCTGTTATTTTCATATGGCAATATGCACAATGTAAGTCCCTGCCTAGCTGCTACTTTTTGCATATAATTGCATAACCAAGTCTGAGACTTAGCCTCAATCTTTGATTGTGTTTCTGCAACGTGATTCACATTTGCGACTTACATTTACTAACCAGATCCCTATTTTGTTCTTCGTACTTGGCTTTTATTTGGGAAATTTATTTGGGGTCCCATACCTCTAAAACTGGGATCTAGCTTTATTTTTTTCAAACCAGTTGCCAGGAACTGAAGTTCTGGCTCTGACTCTTTGTCTAATGCCTGAGGCAGTTTTAGCCAGTCATAGATTTCCCTGATACCTACCAGCTACCTTGATTCTTAGCACTTGCTCCAGACTCCCATCCCTCACTAGGCCTCTAGGTATACTTCCCTACAACCCTTACCTCACAATAAATACTTTCTGAATACCATTTTGTCATTAATCCTTTGCATTGGGGATTATTTTTGAAAGACTGGACTTTCTTCTGGTACCTGTGGCTGCTCTGTTTCCTCCACTCATCACTCCCAGAGTTTTTCTGTTTGCCCTATCCCATTGCATCACTAAACCTTGAGCAGACATATGACACACAGGACCCCATAAATCCTAACTGCTGAATATGCAGACAAATATTCCATTCTGGCCAGTGTGTGGGGTTGCACAATTCCACATGCCATATAGCGCTGCTGCTGGCACATTCTCTTTTACGAACAATTCCTCTTCCTGGAAATAATCACAACCAGAAGCATCAAATTTTGCAACACCATGGGAAACCACTTGAATAATTCTGTGAGAGCAAAGAAGATATCAAGTGTCAGTGATGGGACTGATTTTTATTAGAATAAGAAAACTGTATATGTGCTGTCTTGATCACAGCAATTTCTTCCTGCCTATTTTCAAAAAATACACATGATGATATTGCTTCATACATTCAGGTAAAGTGTCTACATTTTCCTTTGAAAAATTTGAAAACATCTGAGCAATGGAAATGTTTATTTCTTCAGATGTCTTTGAAATTAGGATATGTTCTCACTTATTTCAGATTTAGCACAAAGGCAAAATTCTAACCTGATTTTCTGGCTTCATATCAAGCTCCTTATCTCTAGATTGTATTTTGCCATATGCATTTTTGCTCCTGAAATCCTATGTCACATACAATATTTGTCATTAAAATTGGAGTTATAAAAACATATGTATATATAGACATATGTATAGTCACATGACACTTTGCAAAGCACATGTACATATAATATTTTATTGCGAGCCTCAAAGTGTACTGTAGATTGAATATTACCTTCATTTTTATAGACACAGAAACAGAAATCTCAATAGAATGAGACTTTAGCAAACCAAAAAACTGAATTTAGGTCCCATCGCTTCAAATCTCCTGCTGCTTCACCAGGTTCCCTTCACTAAGCTCACTGCCTTAGTCATCACACCTTCTCTGTGTTGTTTACAATTATGGAGTATATCATAATTGAAATGTGTACTATAAAAGCATGACATAAGCTAAATTTTCAACAGAGTGTCCCATCTGGTAAATTGTAATATCTTATATTTTACCTAACCCTTAGAAGCATTACTGACGTACCAGATAACTTGGGACAGAAAATTCTATTATCTCCCCTTACCTAACATGGGAGAAGAAAGTATCAAAATCACCAAACCTAAATAATGAAAATGCAGCACAATGAATTCATTTATTTATTCATTTAATTATTCAAGCAACACAGTTTGATTGAGCATCTCTTGAGTATCAGGCACCATGATACACCGAGAGTACAGAGGTAAGAAAATAGACATTTACTCTGAATTGCTTATAAGTCTAGCGGCAAAAACTGTAAATGCTTTTAATAGAGATACCCTCAAATGGTTATAGGGACTTAGAGAAAGAGAACCCCACTGTATTAGCGGAAGCATTAAAAGTTTCATGGAGAAAAAAAAATCACATATGGAAGGCAAAGGAGAAAAATACACATTTGCTAAATGAGGAATTAAGATTGAAAGAAGTCTGTCTATTATGGCTTAAAATGAAATGGCAGCATTTAAGGAGATCCTGAAATCTTCTAAACAACTCCTTAAATTTGGTTCCTGAATGTGGAGGCTGAAACAAGAATTTTGGTTCAAGTAGTTTATTTAGGATGCAATTTCAGGAATCAAGGTGAAGGAATGCAGAAGGGGTTCAGGGAAAGGCGGTATATTAAGCTACTTCCGTGTTGCTATAAATAAATATCAGACACTGGGTAATTTTTAAGGAAAGACCTTTCATTGGCTTATGATTTTGCAGGCTGTACAAGAAGCAAAACAACATCTGCTTGGCTTTAGGGGAAGCCTCAGGGGGCTTTCACTCATGGCAGAAGGTAAAGCCAGAGCAGGCACTTCGCAAGGCAAAAGCAGTAGTAAGGTGGGAGAAGGTGAGTGCCACACATGTTTAAACAACCAAATCTCACGTCTCATGAGAACTCACTCCCTATGGCACAGACAGCACCAAGCCATGAAGGATCCGCCCCCATGACCCAAATACCTCCCACCAGACCCCACCTGTAACACTGGGAATTCTACTTCAATCTGAGATTTAGAGGGGACACATATCTAAACTGTATCAGGAGGAAATCAATTAGTGGATGTCAAAATGAATGTATTAACCCTGTGACATCTGGGGTTTGATTCTGCTTGGGATTCCCTGGGAGATGTAGAGTATACCATAGTGTCGTCTCACCAAGTGTGAGGAAGCTGGGACCTATATTCACACGCTTTACTCTTCGACCATTGAGGGTAATTCTTGGGGCATTAATTATATGGACTTGTGCTTTGGTCTATACCAAGACCACACACATCAGAGAAAGCCCTTAAGTAGATAGATAAAGCAAATATTAACCTGTAGGGGAACCATGTATAGGCAGTCTCTTAGGTGGGCCAATTTAATAGCACTAGAATGAGGATCATTTTTCTTTCTACAAAATGTAAAACAGTCTATTCTGGCTGGGAGGCACCAGAAGAGACCCCCTTGAGGCCACTGTGAATTTTAAGTCATTAGAGTTTTCCTCCTTGTCATCTCCTTCAGTGAGTCCACCTCCATGGTAAATCTGAAACATACCCAAAATGTATCACCCATGATGAAGTCTACTGTCTGCTGAGTGTCAGCTTTTAAAAGCTGGGGCATCCTAATTGCAGTCAGCAGACTTCCTTTGAATGCCCATGGGTCTTGGGAGAGCAAACTATGTGGTTATTATTTGTCCTCCCTGGGACATGCAGTATCAAGAAACACCACCTACCTTCCAAGGCTTCCATCTCTTTTGTTGCTCCAGATTGCCAATGACATCCTGGTGTGGGATGCATTAAGACTTTTTGTGTCCTGGTATCAGCCAGAGGCCTGCTCAATGTATACTCTGGCAGATCTCATTATGAAGAATAATAGGCAACATGTTTCCTTAAGATTTGTTATCTTTTCTCACTCAGCCCCAGCCAGTATGTCTGCTGGGCATTTTCTGGGCCCTGCTTTGGTGCAATAATGAGGAAGGCAAGACAGCAGAGCAGCATTTGTTATAGGATCCCAGCTGCAAATCTGACATCTGCTGAGTAGTCTGTAACTTTCTTTGAACATAATTAAATACAATCAGCAGTATCCCTTCACCTCCCACCATAGACCCCATTAGAAAAAAGGAAGAATCTGACATCAGACCTATGTGGAAAAATGCTGAACAATGGGAGTAATTCAACCTCAATTCATCCATCCATTACTGCTGAAGAAAGATGTGAATCATTATTTTCCTAAAAGCTTTTCTGCTATTCTTTTTTTTCTTCTTTCCCTCTTCTCCCCCTCTGAATTTCTTTTTATCCCTATGTTTTCTTTTTTTTCTGCTAGGGGATGGGGACTTACATGGCTCCGAAAGCCTCAGAGTGTCCCTTCCTTCCTTCCTTCCTTCCTTCCTTCCTTCCTTCCTTCCTTCCTTCCTTCCTTCCTTCCTTCCTTCCTTCCTTCCTTTCTTCCTCCCTCCCTCCCTCCCTCCCTCCCTCCCTCCCTCCCTCCCTTCGTTTACTTGTTTTCTTTCCCAAATATTTGGTACATTCCAGTACACATGTGATAAGATAAACAGGACAGGCATCAGGTATAAACACTTCTGAATTTAAAATTATCAATTTAAAATGAGCTCAGAAACATAGCAGCATGATGAGTGGAGAAAGCATTGGCTTGGGAGCAAGATACGACTGGTTATAAATGCTTCTCAACCATTTCCTAATTGTTTCATTTCCCTGGGCCTCCTTTGCTCATCTATACAATGGCAAATGTAATTTTAACTTCACAATGTTGTTGTGATATATAAACTAGTTAATAAATCTTAGCACACAACTCAATACATTATAACTTTGCTTTTTTCCTACTTGCTTCAAATAGTCCTCTGAAGGGGGCTAAATACTCTGTGCTCTGAACAAATAAATATTGAAAGAATATATGAATGTCTGTTGGTAAGATAATATAGTCCCATTCTCATAGAAACAAAATGTTTCAAAGCTGGAAGGAATGCTCACTCTACATAGACGGGAAAATAAGCAATCTTCAGCACTATGCCTCAAGTCATCCAGCTAACAGAGGTTGAGAGTTGGCTGTAACTAAAGACTCAGTAATTCTCTTCCAGTACTCTTTCTACTTCATTGCTGTAGAAAGTCAATTGTAGAACATAAACAGCCAGTGCAAAGAGGAAATGGAGACCATGCTACCCTAGTCCAGCCTCTCTCGTAGCAGGCTTTATTCTGACTAGATTCATTTAACTTTCTTTAAAATGTTTATTATGCAATCACTGCATTTTTGTGGCAGAAAACATTGATTGCTCACATAGTAGTCGTCCCTTTCATCTTCTTTTCTGAGAAAACCTTCATTGCACATAAAAACTGAAATAATTGCTACTTCCTTTCCCAGCCTCTCCTGAAGCTAGGACGTGGGCATGAAATTAATGTTGGCTGATGATACATGAGAGGATAAGTTCTGTTATTTACAATTTACAGAATCTTCATTTTAAAAAAACAAGCAAATTCTTTAAATCTATAATATTATCTTGTTAGATTTATTTACATGTATACTTGCAGATATATATGTGAGCTCATACATGTGCATGCATGTGTATGTACAAGGTCACTTGAAATCAATATTTTGTGACTTGTTCATATAGTATTACTTTCATTACAATTTAAAATTATTTTACCCCATTATTTTGGCTATGCAATACTCTAATTTATGTCCAAATAGACCTATATGTAAGCAACTCTCTATTGTTGAGCATTTAGCTTATTTCCAACATTTTAACTTACAAATAGCATTTTCATGACCATCCATATAACTGGTTATTTTTCCTTCCCACAATTTATTAATTTTCACAATACACTTTATTTCTAATGGCATCACTTTACCCAAGATCCTAGAAATACAAGTCACTTTGATATAGTTTTACACTTTACAAAATGCTCTTACATTCAATGTCTCTTTTAAGTTTTATAACTACTATTTGAGGATGACTGGATGACTGTTATTAACTCTATTTTTTTAGATGACAAAAAGGAAGTCAGTTCAACTGAGGCTTGCAATTGGAGTGGCTTCCTTAAGAGTCAAGCTATCGAGCGCGACGGCTGGGATTCGAACACGTGGCCTTGGGCAGTTGAGCACCAACAGCTCACCAATTGAGCTAACCGGCCGCCCGACAAAATTTGTTGTTTGTTTTTTTTTTTGCCAATCAGTGAGAGCTTGTAAGGTTGCTCAGGTTGGCCTTGAACTTATGGCCTCGCCTTCGCAAGCGCCACGACATCTGAATCTGGAGAACATCATTCTCAGCAAACTGACACAAGAACAGAAAAGGAAATACCACATATTCTCACTCATAGGCGGGTGAGAAAAATGAGAACACATGGACACAGGGAGGGGGGTACTACACACTGGAGTCTATTGGGGGGAATAGGGGAGGGACAGCGTGGGGGGAGATGGGGAGGGATAGCCTGGGGAGAAATGCCAAATGTGGGTTAAGGGGAGGAAGGCAGCAAAACACACTGCCATGTGTGTACCTATGCAACTATCTTGCACGTTCTGCACATGTACCCCAAAACCTAAAATGCAATAAAAATTATTTTTAAAAAAGTAAAAAAAAAAAAAAAAAAAAGAGTCAAGCTAGTATCTAGCAAGCCAGGAGCTATTAGAGGCTTTTTTCAACTCGAAATTCTGTTATCATACATCTTTATTGTATTCCCATCTTCCTATCTGTAACAGGCCCAACTCCTTTGTTCTTGACAAAAGAATACATATGTCTGTGTTTTGAGTTGATTATAATTCAGTGGAGGAAAGTGGCAAGTAAATTGACATTTATATTTTCATACCAAAAATAGAATAATTACAGAATTAAGGAATATCTCTTAAATAATCCAAGAATGCTATGAAAAGCTTCATAGGAAAGCTAAAATATAAGGAAACATTTATTTCATATCAGGTTTAGAATTCTTATTGAGGTGTTTAAAGTTTCCTTCAGGTAATTATAATCTCATTGCATTTTCATCCTTTCTAAAACTTCTGTCTCTCTCAATCCTACTCATCATTTCAAATCTTATTCAAGGTTGATTTCTTTAACAAAACCAGGCTCAATTCCTATGGTTGTTCTTAGAAAACACAGAATTTTCATAGCATATTGGAGGAGACTGTAACCCTCATTCTGTAAAATTTTTCATTTTCTGACCACAATTAAAGAAACAACAGACTGCCTACTAGAATTAGTTACTATGCCTTGAATCAGGGATACAGAGATATCTGTGGCATGACCATTGCCAAGAGAAGGTTATTGTAATGATCCAGAAATAGTGGGATGGTAGCTTTCTGATGAACTTCCTCTCAATAGGTCACTTTTACTTCCCTTCAACATATTTCTGTCTTTGTAGCTCTCTGATGCAGTATGAGTATTAAATAGCAATGGTCTTGCTGGTGAATTTTCATTTTTGGTTGTTTATTGATTGATCAAAATGGTTTGGTTTTCCTTAATTTTTATGTTATGTATAGGCTTGTTTCATTGGCACATTACATATCATGGGGGTTTGGTATGCAGACTGTTTCATCACCCTGTTAATAAGCATAACATTCAATAGGAAGTTTTTCAACCCTCTCTTTTCTCCTATACTCCACCCTCAGGTGGCCCCAGTGTCTATTAGTTCTTTCTCTCTGTCCATGCATACTCAATGTTTAGCTCCCTCTTATTTTAATGAGAATGTGTGGTATTTGACTTTCTGTTCTTGTGTTAGTTTGCTTAGGATAATGGCCTCCAGCTCCATCAACGGTGCTGTAAAGAACATAATCTCATTCTTTTTTTTTTGGCTGCATACTATTATATGGTGTATATGTACTACATTTTCTTTATCCAGTCTACCATTGATGGACATTTAGGTTGATTCCATGTTTTTGCTATTGTGAATAGTGCTACAGTGAACATTTGCATGCATGTGTCTTTATGGAAAAACTATTTATATTCCTTCAGAATATACCTAATAATGGGATTGCTAGGTCAAATGAAAAGTCTGCTTTGAGTTCTTTGAGAATTAGCCAAACTGCTTTCCACAATATTCCTTCCATCAGTATGTAAGTGTTCCTTTTTCTCCACAACTTCCCCAGCATCTATTATTTTTTTACTTTTTGATAATAGCCATTCTGACTGATGTGAGATGGTATCTCATCCTGGTTTTGATTTGCATTTCTCTAATGATTAATGCTATCTTCTTTTGAAAAGTGTCTGTTCATATCCTTTGCCCTCTTTCTCAGGGCATTGTTTGGTTTTTGCTTGTAATTTTTTTTTTTCAGTTCCTTATAGATTCTGGATATTAGACCTTTTTTAGAATCATAGTTTGCGAATATTTTTTCCCATTCTATAGGTTGTCTGTTAACTCTATTGATAGTTTATTTTGCTGTGCAGAAGATTTTTAGTTTAATTAGGTCCCATTTGTCAATTTTTGTTTTTGTTGCAATTGCTTTTGGCATCTTTCTCATGAAATCTTTACCATGGTCTATGTCCAGAATGTTCTTTTCTAGGTTATCTAGAAAAGTTTTAACAGTTTTAGGTTTTACATTTAGGTCTTTAATCCATGTTGAACCGATTTTTGTACACAATGTAAGGAAAGAGTACAGCTTCAGTCTTCTGTACATGGCTAGCCAGTTATCCCAGCAGCATTTATTGATAGGAGGTCCTTTCCCCATTGCTTGTTTTTGTTCACTGTGTCAAAGATCACGTGGTTGTAGGTGTATTGGCATTATTTCTAGCCTCTCTATTTTGTTTCACTGGTCTATGTGTCTGTTTTTCTAATAGTACCATGGTGTTTTGGTTTATATAGCTTTGTAATATAGTTTGAATTCAGGTAATGTGATGCCTCCAGCTTTTCTGTTTCTTCGTTTGTTGTTTGTTTCTGCTTTAGGATTGCCTTGGCTAATTTGAGCTCTTTTTTTGTTGTTGTTGTTCCATATGCATTTTAAAATAGTTTTTCCTAATAATGTGAAGAATGCCATTGGCAGTTTAATAGGAATAAGATTGAGTCAATAAATTGCTTTGGGCAATATGACTATTTTAACAATATTTCTTTTTCCTATCCATGAGCTTAGAATGTGTTTTTCATTTGTTTGTATTATCATTTACTTCTTTGAGCAGTGTTTTATAATTCTCATTGTAGAGATCTTTCACCTCCTTGGTTAGCTGTATTCCTAGGTATTTTACTCTTTTTGTGGCAATTTTGAATGAAATTAAATTTTTGATTTGGCTCTCAGTTTGCACGTTATTAATGTATAGAAATGCTACTGCTTTTTGTACATTGATTTTGTATCTTGAAACTTTGCTGAAATTATTTATCAGATCTAGGAGCTTTGGGCAGAGACTGTGGGATTTCCTAGGAATAGAATCACATTGTCTGCAGAGATAATTTGACTTCCTGTCTTCCTATTTGGATGCCTTTTATTTCTCTTACCTTATTGCTCTGTCTAGGACTTCCAGGACTACGTTCAGTAGGAGTGGTAAGAGTGGGCATTCTTATCTTGTGCTGATTCTCAAGGGTAATGCCCATCCACTATGATGCTGGCTGTGGGTCTGTCACAAATGGCTCTTATTATTTTGTGGTATGTTCCTCCAATGCCTAGTTTGTTGAGGGTTTTTAACATAAAAGGATATTGAATTTTATTGAAATGCTCTTCTGCCACCTATTGAGCTGATCATATGATTTTTGTTATAGTTCTATTTATGTGATGAATCACATTTATTGATTTGCCCATATTGAACCAAACTTGCATCTACATACTGTAAAATCAAACATACAGTTGGGCATAAAACAATTCTCAGTAAATTCAAAACAACCAAAATTATACCAAGCATACTCTCAGACCGCAGCACAATAAAAACTAGTAATCGACACTAATAAAATTGCTCAAAACCATTCCATTACATGGAATTAAACAACCTTTTCCTGAATGACTTTTGGGTAAACAATTAAAATTAAGGCACAAAACAAAATTTTTTGAAACAAATGAGAATAAAGATACAAAATACCAGCATCTCTGGGACACAGCTAACGCAGTCTTAAGAGCAGAGTTTACAGCTCTAAATGTACACATTAAAAAGTTACAAACATCTCAGATTAACAACCTAACATCACATCTACAGGAACTAGAGAAACAAGGGCAAACCAACCCTAGAAGACAAGGAACGGAGATCAATGAATCCAGGAGTTGGTTTTTTGAGAGAATAAATAAAATTGAGAGGCTGCTAGCTAGACTTATAAAGAAAAAAGAGAGATGACCCATATAAACACAATCAGAAATGACAAAGGACATGTTACCATCAACCCCAAAGACTACTATTAACACTTCCTCAGAGACTACTATTAACACTTCCGTTCACATAAACAAGAATCCTAGCAGAAATGGATGCATTCCTGGACACTATACAGTGTCCCAAGATTGAACCAAGAAGAAATTGAATCTATGAACAGGCCAGTAACAAGTTTCAAAATTGAATTAGTGGTTAAAAGCCTACCAACCGAAAAAAGCTCAAGACCAGACAGATTCACAACCAAATTCTACCAGATGTATGAAGAAGAGCTGGTACCATTCCTACTGAAACTTCCAAAAAGTTGAGAAGGAGGGAGTCCTTCCTAACTCATTCTATGAAGTCAGCATCATGTTGAGACCAAAACCTAGTAAAGACACACACAAAAATAGAAAACTTCAGGCCAGTATTCTTGATGAGCATAGATAGATAAGTTATCTTACTCTCAAAAAAAAAATCAGAAGAATTTTACAACTAGAAAGAAAATCAGAAGGCTAAAGATATGCCACTCAGTAAAGAGAATAAAATGAGCTAGAGAATGGAAGAATATCTTCAAATATACTACAATAAGAGGCTCCCTGAGTAGGTGCTAATTGACCAAAGGTCTACTGAATGAGCTGTGCTTTTGGAAGCCACTCATCCTGGGATCTCAGAGATATCTGCTACTATTTGGCAACATCCTGCTGTTGGAAATGATATGTAGCTTCTTGTCAATAGACTTCGCTGTAATTAAAATCAATCAAGGCATTCAGGGGATTTTGAGAACTTTACTGTGTTGGCATCAGATCTATGGCAACAGAGAAAACGTGTTTTGGTTGACAGATAAGCCACAGTCCTAGGAATATTACTCAAGAACTCAGGAGTTTTGGCACTGAAAACAAAGGTACTTAAAACTATTGCTGAGGGCTATTTCTATAGCCTGAATCAGTTGCCAAACCATTATTGAGGGCCAAAAGACAGATAAGTAATACAGACCATTAAAGATCATGTTGGAAAATGTAAATTAAAAACTTATCTACAGAAAGTTTTTATATTATGGAGGACCTGACCTGTCCACACAGAGAGCCACAGGTTAGCAAGGAGAGTCTTGAGGGCCCGTGGCTAGCAAAATGAAGTTCTATATATTTTAATATAATCATGGATAGGATGTTCCATCTCCTTTGCCATATTGTATTGATTAAAAGAAATTGCAGTGCCTCCCCCACCCCACCAACTCAAGGAGAGGGGATTGCATAAAGCTATGAACAAAGACAGAATTCATAACTACCACCTTAGATTCTGTCTGCCTGGATAAACTGAGTTCTAAACTCAGGAGTCACCTTTAACTTCTACACTTTTTATCTCTAACTGCTGTCACAGTTTCCTAATGGGTCTCCTAGCCTTTAATTTCACCCCTCTAGAAAACACTGTTTACTTAAAATCCAATTTTAACATGTCACCAACTGGCTGTGAAGGAGATAGAGACAAAGAGACAGAGAAAGAGAAAAAGGAGGGAGGGAGGCTGTGAGAAAGAGAGAAGAGAGAGAATTTCTGTGGCTCAAAAATTACTTTGTTTCTAGTTCTTTGTCTCAAAACTAGTAAAACACTTTGTCTTCCAGTTCTATAATCTGTACCTTTTTCCTGATAATAAAATTGTATTTAGTCTTGTATTTTTTAGTTTTGTATTTTAGTCTTGTATTTTAGGCAGTTCCGAGGCCGCGCATGGTGGTTCACACCTGTATCCTAGCACTTTGGGAGGCAGAGGCGGGTGGATCATAACATCAGGAGTTCAAGACCAGCCTGGCCAAGATGGTGAAAGCCCATCTCTAATAAAAATACAAAATTAGCTGGGCGAGGTGGCAGGTGCCTGTAATTCCAGCTACTCAGGAGGCTGAGACAGGAGAATCGCTTGAACCTGGGGGAGGGCAGAGGTTGCAGTGAGCCAAGATTATGCCACTGCATTCGAGCCTAGGTGACAGAGTGAGACTCCATCTTAAAAAAAAAAAAAAAAGACAGTTCAACCAAAACATTGGCTCAGGTGCCATTATTGATATATAACTAAACTATATCTGAGCATTGATGTAAATAGGTATTTTTATGACAATTATTCCTGTGAGAGTGTTTCTAAAATTTATGTGAACTCTATTTATTAATTGCCTATTGCTTTATGACATATCATTAGAAATAAATGTCCTAAAATATTTTTTTAATCAAGTCTCATATTCAGTAGGTTGGACTTCACTGGTTGGTTCCTCTGCTGAGGTCACCTGGGTCTACAGTCACCTGGTTGCTTGCCTCCTGGGGTTGAACGGTCCAAGAAAACCTCACTCACGTGTCTGATAATGGGTGCCAATTATTGTGGAGACTGCTGTGTCCACATTTTCTCATTGTTCCAATAATGCAAATATGGAAGTTACGAGGCCTCTCAAGGCCCCGCTGAGAAATTGCACAAAATCACTTCTTCTGTATTCTACTGGTCAAGGCATATCGCAAGTCCGGGAGGAGTCACAGGTCGGAGAAACAGACTTCTTGACAGGAGGAGTTAAAAGTAACTTAAGGCCAATTTTAATTCAAATGCTTATAGCTAGATTTTCAATCAAGTTCTAAAGAGGTCCATTCAGTCCTTAAAACAATTATCAGAATAGAAAAAGGAGTTTATATACATCATTGATTAAACAAAGGAAACTCTTTAAAAAGAGAATATCAACCCATTCATTAATCATTATGAAAATATTTTGTTCTGCTACATGCACTGACCTGGGGCTGGTACTGGGGGTTGTCTGCACAGTCCTGTGATATGAACCATCTATGGGTCTCTCAGCTGTAGACACTAGTGCCTGTTCCAGTGGAAGTGACAGAGGGTGCCATGAACTCAGTGGGAGTCCTTAGCTTTAGTGGTTTAATGCTCTTTCTTTGTGCTGGTTGGCCTCCTTCCAGGAGGTGGCGCTTTCCAGAAAGCATCAGCTGTAGTAGTGTGGAGAGGGACCAGCCATGGGCGGGGGCCCTAGAACTCCCAAGATTAAAGGCCGTTTGTCTTCTGCTATCAGGGTGGAAAGGGAAAGACCATCAGATGGGGACGGGGCTAGGCCATCTGAGCTTAGGATCTCCTTGGGTGGATCTTGCTGTGGCTGCTGTTGGGGATGGGGGTGAGATTCCCAGGTCACTAGAGTTGTGTACCTAGGAGGATTATGGCTGTCTTTGCTAAGTCATGCAGTTTATCAGGGAAGTGGGGGAAAGCTGCAGTCACAGGCCTCACCTAGCTCCTAAGCACATGGAAAGGCCTGTCTCACTCTAGCCATGCCTCTTCTCAACAGCCCCAGTCTGTTTCCAGGTGGAGGGTGAGACAGGCTTGAAAACTTGCCCGAGGCTATCTGCCTTCCAGTTACCTGAGAAAAGGGCTTTACTTCTTCCCAGACCCCAAGAAGATTCTGAGCTCAGACAGCCTAGCCCAGTCCCCACCTGACCATCCCCTATCCACCCTGGTAGCAGAAAACAAAAGGCATTTTTTAATTGCATTTTTTAAATTGCATTTTAGGTTTTGGGGTACATGTGAAGAACATGCAAGACGGTTGCATAGGTTCACACATGACAGTGTGATTTGCTGCCTTCCTCCCCTTCACCTATATCTGGCTTTTCTCCCCATGCTATGTCTCCCCAACTCCCCACCACCAGCTGTCCCTCCCCTACTTCCCCCCAACAGACCCCCAGTGTGTGATGCTCCCCTCCCTGTGTCTATGTGTTCTCATTGTTCAACACCCACCTATGAGTGAGAACATGTGGTGTTTGATTTTCTGTTCTTGTGTCAGTTTGCTGAAAATGATGGTTTCCAGGTTCATCCATGTCCCTACAAAGGACACGAGTGCATCATTTTTGATGGCTGCATAGTATTCCATGGTGTATATGTGCCACATTTTCCTTGTCTAGTCTATCATCGATGGGCATTTGGGTTGGTTCCAGGTCTTTGCTATTGTAAACAGTGCTGCATTGAACATTCGTGTGCATGTGTCCTTATAGTAGAATGATTTATAATCCTTTGGAGATATACCCAGTAATGGGATTGCTGGGTCAAATGGAATTTCTATTTCTAGGTCCTTGAGGAATCGCCACACTGTCTTCCACAATGGTTGAACTAATTTACATTCCCACTGACAGTATAAAAGTGTTCCTATTTCTCCACATCCTCTCCAGCATCTGTTGTCTCCAGATTTTTTAATGATCGCCATTCTAACTGGCGTGAGACGGTATCTCAATGTAGTTTTGATTTGCATTTCTCTAATGACCAGTGATGATGAGCATTTTTTCATATGTTTGCTGGCCTCATATATCTCTTCTTTTGTAAAGTGTCTGTTCATGTCCTTCACCCACTTTTGAATGGGGATGTTTGTTTTTTTCTTGTAAATCTATTTTAGTTCTTTGTAGATTCTTGGTAGTTCTGAGGCCCACCCACTGCTGGTCCCTCTCTACACTACTACAGCTGATGCTTTCTTGCAGGGCACACCTGATTAGTGCCCTCCCCAAAATTCTGGCCAGGAGGCTTCTCATCCTGTTCAAATTATTAAAGTTCAGCTAGAGAATTCCTTCTTCCTGTGGAATTTTACCCCCTGCTCCTCTGGCCCCCCTCCCAATTGATCCTTGTGGTGCCAGGTGAGAATGGGCTGCTTGGGAACCCAGTGAGCTCCCAGGGCTTTTCTGCTGCTTCCTCTATCCCTGTATTTCACTCACTTCTCTAACTTGACTCAGCTCCAGGTAACGTTGGAGACCTCCCACAAATAGACCTTCAGAGCTTCTCCAGTGGGTGTGTGTGTTTGGGAGAGGAGGGTCCACCTTTCCTAATTCCGCAGTTGGGGCACCCACAGTATTTGGGGTGTCTCCTCAGTCCTGCAGGAGCAGTTTGCTTTCTTCAGAGAGTCTGTGGGTCCTCTCGGGATTGCTTGTTTTTTTCTTGCAGTCAATCTGGAGCTAAAATTCGCGTTGCAAGCCTGTGCGTCCTACTCTACCCAGAGCTGCAATCTAGTCCTGCCTCATCCACCATGATCCTCTTAATCCATGTCTGTTTTTTTTAATCACATTTTAAAAATAAATAAATAAAAGGTTGAAAGTTTTTTTCCCAAAGAGTTAGTGTAACTGAAGTGAAAACAAAAATCTGATTTTCTTTTTTGAATCTTCAGCATGTGCTTTGCTAACCCTCCACAGATTCAACTGACCGTGACTCACTGTTTCTGTATCTGTTTTACATCAGTTTCCTATCCCCCTAACTATAGCTTCGAAATACTTTCACATGCATATACTTTCCTTCTTAAGAGGCAGGTAAGCAATTCTAGTAGGTCAGAGACAATTAAAAGCTGCAATGAGATATAGAATGGTATTAAGAAGAGATTATCAAAATAATTTTTTTTGAGATGGAGTTTCACTCTTATTGCCCAGGCTGGAGTGCAATGGCACAATTTTGGCTCGCTGCAACCTCTGCCTCCCGGGGTCAAGTGATTCTCCTGCCTCAGCCTCCAGAGTAGCTGGGACTACAGGCATATGGCAGCATGTCCAGCTAATTTTGTATTCTTAAGGGAGACTGGGTTTCACCAAGTTGTTCAGGCTAATCTCGAACTCCTGACCTCAGGTGATCTACCTGCCTCTGCCTTCCACAGTGCTAGGATCACAGATGTGAGCCACCACACCTGGGCAGAATAGAATAATTTTTATGATTTAGTCACAAGTACTTCAAGAACACTGAAAACGATGGTTTTGTAAATGATGGGATATGAAAATCAATGAGTTATCTGTTGTATATATTTAAAGCTATATTTGTCAATATATAATAAACTGTTATATAGGCTCCTCCAGTTTCTAAAGTTACAGTGGGCACACTATGGCCCATGCTCCAAATATAGCCCATCTGCTGCTTTTATCTATAAATTTTTATCGGAATACAGCCACATCCGTTAATTCACGTATGTTGTGTGGCTGCTTTTGCTCTACAATGGCGAATTGGGTAGCTTTTAGAGACCAAGTGGCCTCCCCAATCTCAAAATTTTCCTATCTGGCTCTCTACAGAAAATTTTTTTCTTAGATTTTTTCTGACTGGGCCAGTGACAACAAAGGTAGCAGATAAACACAGGAGACGTTTGTGGTTTAGTGGGACTAAGATTTTTTTTATCAGAGTATTGTCGAAAGTTTTGGGTTTAGATTTTAGCTGGCCATTTGCTGGCTGTGCAATTATGTACAAGCTATTTAACCTTGAGTTCTTTAATTTCTAAAATCCCTGAACTTCTATCTCTGACATTAGGATGAAAGATGATAAATATTCTCGAACAACTATGTGAACTGCAAAGGTGCAGTACATTTGTGAACTACTATTAATTTTAGTAATCATCTAGTACTATTGACACGTGTGTGTGTGTGTGTGTGTGTGTGTATATATATATATATATATATATATATATATATATATATATATTTTTTTTTTTTTTAAATCTTTCCACAGTCTTTGTGGAAGTGCAGTTCCTTGTCTTCCTGGAGTAAGGTATGGCTGCAGAGCTTGCTTTGATCAATGGAATGGGAATCAAATTGATTTGCGTCACTTAGCAGAGGGAGCCATCTGGTAGGATTTTGGAATGCATTAGTTAAAAATTAAGAAAATCCAAATTGTGTTAATTTTAGTTAATAATAATGCATCAATATTCGTTGGTTGTGACAAAGATACCTTCGTTACGTAAGATGTTTACAATGAGGAGAACAGTGCAGATTTTATGAAAACTCTCTGGACTACCTTCACAACTTTTCAGTAAGTCAAAAAGTAGTCTAAAATTAAAAGTTTATGTAAACTATTATCTTGATAAAAATTCCTAGGGACTCATATTTTCTGAATAGTAACAAGATTAATAATAATTAAGAATAATAATGTCAAGGCTTAAAACAAATGTTTTCTTTTTTTTTTTTTGAGACGAAGTTTTGCTCTTGTTACCCAGGCTGGAGTGCAATGGCGCAATCTCAGCTCACCATAACCTCCCCCTCCTGGGTTCAGGCGATTCTCCTGCCTTAGCCTCCCAAGTAGCTGGGACTACAGGCATGCACCACCATGCCCAGCTAATTTTTTGTATTTTTAATAGAGACAGGGTTTCACCACGTTGACCAGGATGGTCTCGATCTCTTGACCTCGTGATCTACCCGCCTCGGCCTCCCAAAGTGCTGGGATTACAGGTGTGAGCCACTGCGCCCAGCCACAAAATTAGAGCACACATCAAGGATTGCAAAGAATTCTCAATCTTTTAGTCTGTCATTGTTCAAAGTTTTCTCCTCATTCTCTGACATGCATGTCCGTTTAATTCATTCATTAATGCATTAATTAATTCAAACAAATATTGTTGAGTAGCTGCCTTATAAGAGACCACATACCAGACAATGTGACAAACACAGGAGACAGGTTGATGAACAGTTTATGGGGGTTATTTGAACTTAATTATTTGACTTTATTTGACCAAAACAAAATGGCCCTTGGGCTAATCTAAATTATATTTGCTTTTATTCTAGTACTATTAATGTAAAACATTTATGGATAAAATCATCAGTTCTTAATGGGTGGTGATACTTAATTCAAGCATCTCTGTAACAGGCATTCTCTGATATTTTCTTCCTGCCTAAAAGAATGGATATAAATCTCAACCGGCTGTCTTGGCTTAAAGACAGAATGCGGAGATCCTTGTTAAGAGATGAAGATGTAATGCAGAAGCAGGGAGCGCAGAACAGTGCAGGAGTACACAAACCAGTGCGATTCCCTGGCAAGAATCGACCACAGCCTTGTTGCTGAATGCATTTAAGACAAACAGAACCTTCTTACATTTAGTGACTTTTTTTTATTGCATTTTAGGTTTTGGGGTACATGTGCAGAACGTGCAAGATAGTTGCATAGGTACACACATGGCAGTGTGTTTTGCTGCCTTCCTCCCCTTCACCCACATTTGGCATTTCTCCCTATGCTATCCCTCCCCAGCTGCCCCCCCCCCGCTGTTTCTCCCCTATTACCCCCAATAGACCTCAGTGTGTAGTACCCCCTTCCCTGTATCCATGTGTTCTCATTTTTCCTCACCCACCTATGAGTGAGAATATGTGGTATTTCATTTTCTGTTCTTGTGTCAGTTTGCTAAGAATGATGTTCTCCAGATTCATCCATGTCCTTACAAAGGACAAAAACTCCTCATTTTTTATTGCTGCATAATATTCCATGGTGTATATGTGCCACATTTTCCCAGTCCAGTCTATCATTGATGGGCATTTGGGTTGGTTCCAGGGCTTTGCTATTGTAAACAGTGCTGCAATGAACATTCGTGTGCATTTAGTGACTTTTAAACAGAGATCCCAGAATAGTAAAGACCAGAGAATGAGGAGTGAACTTTGAACAATTGCAGACTAAAGGACTGAGAATTCTCTGCAATCCTTGATGTGGACTCTTACCTGAAACCAGCCATGTAAATGTAAGAACAATTGAGGTAGAGAGGAATGTAGCAGAATATGAAAAGTAGAAGAAATTGACAGGGTTTTAATTCTTAGTGCTGAAAAGTTTGACATTGTTACAACTATATACTTTTTATACTTTGTTTTGTGAATACATACACCCTTACCCAGAAAGGCACACATGCGGGCACACACACACACACACACACACACATTTAGGATAATCCTATAGCAAACTTTATAAAATTCTCAATAGTGTGACATTCAGTCAGTCTAAAGTAAAAAGTTTCTTTATGAAATATTCTACATACACACACACACACACACACACACACACACACACACACACACACACGAAGGCCCAGTGGAATCAATCTGACAGTTTCTTTAAACTTGTCATTTAGGTGTGCCACATAATGAAAGTGCTGTGTGGTTTTGTATGCTCTCTCACTATAGCACTATGAGTTTAGAAGTACTATTCCCATTAACAGAAAAAAACTCTTCAGATACGTTAAACAAACTCTCCAATATAATGCAACTAATTAGCAGTGGATTTAAATTCAAACCCATTTTACCAATACATAGAACGAAGATTCTGATCATCAGAGTAGGCAAAATTAATTTTGATCCCTGTACCTCCTTTGGAATGCTCTATTATCCAGAGTTGTTCTTGTATGGTATACTGAATATAAAATACATATATTCTAACCAGTAAAGCTAATCATGATAGGCTGTTTGAAACAGTGGAGAGTCTAATTCTTTGCTGTGATGTCTTTAACCTGGAATGCATGGGATGAGGCTGAATAGAACCCTTGGATCAAGACAGGACTTACTTGTGAAACAGCAACTACATTGGAGTTAGTAGAATGGTGTTTGGGACATGCAGTAGCCAGCCTTCCTTCCTTCCTTCCTTCCTTCCTTCCTTCCTTCCTTCCTTCCTTCTTCCTCCTCCTACCTTTCTTTTTCCTTCTTCCTCCTACCTCCCTCCTGCTCTATCATCTGTCCCCTCTCCTCTCCTCCCTTCTCCGACTCTCTCCTCCTCTTTCCTCGCCTCTCCTGCCTCCTCTCTCCCATCTCTTCCCTTACCCTCATCTCCTCTCCTTTCCTTTGCTTTCTTTCATCTTCCCAATCTACTACTTCTGTTATCCTGTCTCATCTCTAGCTTACTAATTCTTTTTGTAATTTTATAATTGAAAGATATCAAACATTAATATGTGGAGCACATTTTGAATGGTTCAAATAATTATAACAAAATAAACACCTGAGTAAACAACGCTCACCCAACAGTTTTGTATCCACCAATCCATTTTTACCCATCTTTCTTTCCTCTGAATTTTCTGAATTTGAATTTTGCATTATTTCCTTGCTTTCCTCATCATTTTGCCATCTACTTGGGTATCTCTATTTAACAGAGAGGTTTTGGTTGGTTTTTACTCATGCTTCTTTTATCCAACATTACATTTTGAGACTCATCCCTGTAAATATGGATGAATTCTTGTTTCCTGTGTTTACTATGGTGTCTTACGAATATGTCACAGTTAACTCATTCAGCTGGACTGATTATTTAGGGTTTTACCCAGTATTTTACTAATAATGACACTATAACTAGAAATATTCTGCAGCATATGTTTTAGGTTTATCTAGAATATGCACTAAGGGGAGAAATTGTTGTATATTAAGACATGAAAATGTTCAAATATATTAGGTAACTTTTTTTCCCGAAAGTTGTTGCACCAATTTATTCTTCTACTGGTGGTGGGTAATAGTCTTCATTGCTTTACATACTCATCATCCTCATTTTATATTATCCAGCTGCTTAATTTCATCAATCTTGTATAGGCAAAATATTAACTTAGTGGTTTTAATTTTTATTTATCTGATAATATGATTGAGTAACATTCCATATGTTTATGATAATTTTGTTTCTACTGAGAGATGCCTATTTGTGTCTTTTCTCTATCTTATTTTCATCCTTTTCTTTTTAATAACGAGGAATTCTTTATTTATTCTGAACATAAGATCTCTGTCAATTATATGTGTTGCAAATATCTTCTTCCTTCATGGCTTGTATTTTTCACTCTCTGTGGTAACTTTTGATGATTAAGAGTCTGTGTTTTTAATTTTAATGTGGTTAAATTTATCAGGCTTTTCCCTTATGTTTTATGTTTTTATGTCCGTTATAATTTCTTTAAATATTACTTTTGGGGGCTTTGTTTCTGGTTTGTGGAATTGTGTTTCTCTGTCACATGAGTAATACCCACAAAAGCCTATTTAAACGTAGTCTTCAAGTTTTTCTTTCAATTTAATTGTTCTCAAATGTTGTTCTGACCTTCTCTTTTCCATCTTCTCATCTGAACTTTCTTTGTGAGATAATACCATAACTAATTGAAAATTATCCTACACACCTCCAATGTTCAAATTAATTATTATGGCGTATTGGCTTAAATTTCAGCTCCATCCACCAATTTTACCTCACACATGATACGCTTCCTGAAAGGTCAGGGACTTCAGAACTCTTTTTGCTTGTCAACCTGGTAACCTGAAATCACAGCAATCAGGCTCTGTGAATTCCTCATCTCATCTGTGGAGAAATATTTTGAAAAAAGTAAAAAAGAAAGAAAGAAAAAATAAAAGAAAGATTTTCTTGTTAATCCCACATAGAGATACAGTCGTTACTATAGTCAGATCTACATCAAGATGCCATCCTGTGCTCTGATTTTTAGACATATTTGAATAGATTGTTTACCTTAAAAATGGTGCAACTAAATATCTTCAGGTTTTCATCCAGCCATGCAATGCGGCTCTTGGCCCAGGCTTGCTCCTAACCACAAAAATCTCCCACCAAACAATAGATGCACAGAACTAATTTGCAATCTTTACAAAAGTTACAAATAAGCTTCTAAATGTTTTTCCTCCTCTTTATGAAATGCAAAGCAGTATTCTAGAGAAATCATTGAATTAAAGTTGAGGTGATGCATTTTCTAACCTTAACATTCATAATAGAATTACTCTCCTACTCTTTATGAAATGCAAAGCAGTATTCTAGATAAATCATTGAATTAAAGTTGAGGTGATGCATATTCTAACCTTAACATTCCTAATGGAATCACTCTCTGTGCCTTAGTTTTCTCATCTACCAAATGAGTGTATGGAGTAACAAATATATAAATACTTTGCAATATACATATTTACTGATTAAGCACTGTTTCTGGAAATAAAGACCCTACAGTTTCAATTGGTCATTGCTCATCAACATACATCCTTCTTATTTGTTAAGCAGATTCTGGGGGAGAGTCAGTACAGCCCCTCAGACCCCTGATATTTGGGACAGGGAATGAAGGTAGTTCACAAGGTTTACATATAACTGAGTGCAGTTTCTTACTCCAGACATTTCTCATTGACCTTGTTTGCTACCAAAGCAATGAACTCTGTGAAGCTTTATTTTCTATTGCATTAGTCAGTGGTCTCAGATAAAAACTTACAACATTATTTTCAGTATAAGTTTTCTTTGACTATAAATTGATATAACAAATTTCAGATTCAGTGCCAATGAAAAAAGGACAGACAGTAGCTTGCCCTTATTCATGTTTCAAGACTCCCAGTGAGTGCCTAAATCTGAGGATAGTACAGAACCTTATATGTACTGTTTTTCCCTATACATGCATATCTATAATAAAGTTTCATTTATAAATGGCGCACAATAAGAGATTAACAACAATAAGTAAGAATGAAATAGAATGGTTATAACAATATGCTGTAATGAAAGGTATGTGAATGTCCTCTCTCTCTCTCTCTCTCTCTCTCTCTCTCTCTCTCTCTCTCTCTGTCTCTCTCTCGCTAGCTCTCAAAACACTGTAATATTTTTGGACAATAGTCAACCACAGATAACTGAAACTGGAAAAATGAAACCACGAAAAAGAGGAGACTACATTATCTGCCTCCTAAAGGCAGATAATACCTAGAAATTCTAATTACCTTTGTCAATTTACAAATATACCCTTAAGTGTATAGTATGTAGTAAGGTATTTAATCAAATGATGTGTCCATTACTGCAAATAAACTATGAGTCTTCTCACAATATTGTCTTAGACTCTAAACAATGTTATTTTTAGTAGGCTCATAATGTAAACATCATTTTTAATGGTAAGTGTCATATTTGTAAATAGATTCAAAATATCTCAGCATGAAGTTAGGCTGATGCCCTGGCTAATACCATTTTGGGTCAAAAATAAGGTGAGATTACAGACTAAAGATTAAGGACTGTATGGATGATAACTGACTTTCAAGACAGTTTACAAAAAAAGAGGTCAGTTATGTTTAGAGAAATTATGTGGTACTCTTGCCCACATTTTTAAGTCTTCACCATCTGTTTTTTTTTTTTTTTTTTGTTAGTACATTTTTATTTTTTTATTTTATTTTTTATTGCATTTTAGGTTTTGGGGTACATGTGAAGAACATGCAAGATAGTTGCATAGGTACACACATGGCAGTGTGATTTGCTGCCTTCCTCCCCTTCACCTATATCTGGCATAAATGGCACACTGTTGTTAACAAGTCACAAGATATACTTACTTTATTTATTGATATGTTTAGTTCCTGGCGTATTTTTAGTCTAGCTCTGTAACATGAGTTCTATAAGAAGCAGGATGTTGTTCGTTATGTTTCCTGTTGTCATAAAATAGATATCAAAACATCATCACTAAATGAGAAAGTCAATCAAGTTTTGGTTTCATGGGCACACAATATATCTTTTCCCATCTTCTTTTTTTTTTTTTTTTCTTTCCCCATCTTCTTTCTGGTACTGTGGAGGGGATTGGGTTTGGGTAAGTCTTCACACAGCTTTCCTATGCAGTTATTGGGCCATTTCCCCCAAATTTCTTCCCATTCATTGCTAAGGCTGTGTATTTGCTTCTGATCATCTCCATTCAGATGGACCGAATGAACTCTTCACGAAGTTTCCGGAGGCTTACAACTCATGTCAATGTTGAAATGTGAAGAATCAATTGTCACCAAGAATTTCAGCCTTTAGACATAGGCCAATGATTCCAGATATCTATTGCAATGTAACAAGTCACCACAGAAAGTAGTTGCTTAAAGCAACAATGTAGTTTTATCTCTCAGTTCTGAAGTTCTGAAGGTTCTGAAGGTTCTGAAGGGGTTGAGGGCTCAGATGGATATTTCTCATTTGGTGTTTCCCATATTTCCCATGGAGAGGTAGTGAGGTTGCAGCAGGAACTTGAGTCATTCAGTGGCTTCTTTATACACATCTGGTGCTGGGCCAGGATGGCTAGAACAGCTGGGATCTGGTGAGACCTCTCTCTCTCTCTCTCTCTCTGTCTCTCTCTCTCTCCCTGTCTCTCTCTCTCTCTCTCTCTCTCTCTCTCTCTCTCTCTCTCTGTCTCTTTCTCTCTCCCCATATGACTTCTCTACATTTCCACTATGGTGATCTCAGGGCTCCGAGAGAGAATACTCTAAGGAAGTGGAGTTGCCAATATTCAAGAATTGGTCTGGAAGCCAATCTAGTGCTGTGCCTACAATATTCTATTAATTTTAATGAATCACAGAACACATCCAGATTAGAGTGAGACGAGTGTCATTGCAGTTGGCTTCTTATTGGGTTTACAACAAAAGGGGGGCAATCTGTAAGTGGATGGTTACTCAATGCATACAGCACAGGTTGGAGAAAGAATGAAGGCTGACAATAAGGGTCTGCTGAGAATAAGTATTTCTACTTTAATTTGAAATATTACCTACGAAACCAATAAGTTTTGGTAGCTAAATCATCAAAATCTGAAGGAATTCTATTTGAACCTTTGAATTATAAATGAAATATGCATCTGTACAGAAGTCTGTTCACTTATGCTTAATTCCAAACCTGAAATATAGGTTTCCAATAGCTTTTTTTTCCACAGCAAATTTTTAGAAATCCAGCTTTGACTGATATACGGTGGAAGAAATAAAATCAATGCTTGATATGAAAAGTGTTACTTGCCAAAGAATCCCAAACAAAGAAAGCTAGTCTGTATTCCTGAATTTTCTTCTAAACAACACATTTTATTTATTCTCTTGGTAATATGAGAATGTTTTAAATTCGAGAGCTGAGAAAGACTACTCTTTCGTACAGCTATAAATGTCAATGTTTATTGTATTATGACTATATAATAAAATATTTATTAATAAATTCATAATGAAAAATATTGGTTTAGTTCAGTAAATAGGCTACATTTACCTGTAATGTAATGTTACCTTTGGATGCCATGTAAGGAAACTTCTATAGTGGCAACCAAACAGGCATTATACACACAGGAAGGCTGAGAATTGGTGAAAATGCAGTCTTCTATATAGCCATCAACCTTTCTCATAGACACAAAATTGTGAAATTATCAAGTCAACTGTGGAGGAAGGGATTATGTCATCATCAGCAGCTGAAACAATCTGTTCATTGGCAGTTGCAGCTGAGAAACTCTAAACTCCCTGAAAAGCACCTCATGTCATCTAGGTATTCAGCTTGGCACCAAGGGAGATCATTCTGTGAGTTAACCTCATTGCTAAGAAAGAGGAATGGCTTGTAGTGAACCTTGATATCAGACCTGGAAGATCTCCTCAGGGAAAGCCTTCAAGTCCAAATTCTAATGTGTGTCAGAACATTGGAATAGCTTGTTAAATTGCAGAATCTAACTTAGATCTGGATTGGTATTGAGATGTGCATTGCTCATCAGATCCCAGGTATTGCTGATGTGGCCAGTCTGTAGAGCACCCCTTGAATTGCATGTCTATAATTAACATATCCCTTTATTGAACTGCTACAATTGTGATAAAACTTGAGACTGAACTGAAATAATATGTTATGATTCTAAATGTCTTGTGTTGGCCAAGATTCAACAATTGTTACCGACACACACTCGTGAGTTAGGTTTTCAATCATGTCTACCTATTAAGTTAGGGTAGGTTTGGTTCACAAGGACTCAAATATAAAAGTGAGGAATTCTTCTCAGGCCATATTTAGTTCACTTTAACACAAATCATGAAAGTGCCATGCATTTGTTTTCTAACCTATCACCAGTTTGGTCCAAAATGGCTAGGTACCTTGAGAAGAAACTGTCAAATTGTATGAGATGGCACTAAAGGACTGATGATATCCATGACAGTTTTCCATAGAGCTGATCATAAAGGTAGTAACAAAAATATAGAATCAGTATGAGGATATGTTTAGAACATTATGACATATTTTACCCTGATTATAAAGAGCTCTTTTGTGTCATTTTTATGATAAAGATCTCACCTCAAAAAAAAATAGATATCACATACCAACTTTCTTGTTTTGGCAAACCACTCATAGAGCTCTCTATTACAGAAGGAAATTGAGCATGAGATAACAAGTCTCCACCTATCCATGCATAGCTGTTAGATTCTTTCTCATACATACCCTTTGTGGTAGGATAAGCATAACATAGCCTCTAGCTAGCTATCACTCTGCCCCTTAATTAGATGGAAAAATTGACTTGCACAGAAGAAAGACTACAGAATTTTACACTAAAGGGCTTATAATAGGTGTGTATGTGCCTGTGTGTATGTGTATGTGTTTATAAAACCTTTTTTTTAATAAAGAAAAGACTGGAATAGGAAGTCAACACAATAAATCAAGAGAAGAGGTGACTGGGAGACTTTTCATGACTGGCTTAAGGAAAAGGAATTTTTTAAGCAAGTTTTACAGGAGAGTCAGTCATTTGGTTGAGTGCATGCTTTTCCCAGAGAGGGACTGCGGAAATAAACTGTAAGCTGCCCAGGTCTGTCCAGAACAGTCCTCAGCTTTGGCTACTTGAAATGGATCTGGTCCTAGGACTATTATTTCCAAGTACAGGAAAGGGGATTTGCTTCCAAATAATACTTCCTCTCCTATTATGAATGCTAGGCTTTCATCTCACATTAAGACACAAATTGTAAATGCCAGCACCTCTGATAATATCTGTCTTATTTTGCTTCAGTATGTGATTTAACTTAGTATTTCCGAATTGATAGAGCAGTGCAATGCATGTGTTACTGTGTGAAGTACCACAGCCTAGGAGTAACTGAAACATGCTCTTAATCTAGAGTCTCTAAAAGCAAAGCTCAGAGAAAGGATAAAACCACTGACACTACATTAGAAGTTGGCTACATGAACGTGTGAAAGAATAAAAAAGTGAAGCAAGTAAAGATGAAATTCTCTGAGTTACGCTGCTGGCCACATACTTACTATAAGCCTCAAAGAAAAACCACTGAATGTTTCCAAGGAATGTTTTCTAGCACAAATAACTGTATCTGGAGGGGGTACATAGAAAACTGCATCTCAGCGTAGTCCACAGGAAAGGAAGAAAGATGTATATGCCTGGACCCCTCTCGTCTCCTGCTTCACGTTAGTCAGGATTTGCCCCATGGAGCCCTCATTCTTTTAAACTTCCTAGTCATATCTTCTGATCCCTTTTTAGTGGCCACTCGGTAGGGTAGATCCCATGTCCCTAGTATGATATTTCACCTAATTCCAAAGAAGGACACATGGCATGAATATATGAATAAAGTTCAACCTAAGGCTTATCATTACAGTGCTGAATGAATGGCACTGATCTAGTATGGGAGGCAGGTGGTGTCTGATTATGGAAAAATGAGGTGGTCAAGGACATCCAAAGCGGAACGAATGGCTATGTTTAACAGAGTAGATCCTTGCTGAACCCCAGCTCAAGCTCTCCAATAGAGAGTTTGTCTGGCTGCTATACAACATTATGAGACACCTTTTAAAATTTATTTATGATTTTGTTTAGAGAGAATAAAGACAACTTCACTCCTTCCAAAAAAGAAAAATGTAAGTTCAATCAGATTCATGACCACCTTCAATACCTTACCTAGTTGTCATCTCCTGGAGGCCTAAGGTGATAAAATACTACCAAAGGCTCCAGCGTCTGCTCCTGAGTTGGTTCTAAGACTATAGGTATTCATTAGATCCCTCCTCCACTACGCATTTCAAATTCTACTCCCTCTCATGCGGTGATCTGGTGTTTAGCACATCCTGAAGGCAGCTGGTTGTCCCTCATCTGTGTGTTAGCTGAATCATCAACAAACTGCTCTATTATTCTATCAGTCCAGCTGCTTCTGTGTGATTCTGTATGTGGTGATGGGTCCATTGTTGAATCTTGTTAATAAAAGTATATTTTGCCCCAAGGCAACATTATATGGTAGAACATACTTATGAATAAGGCATTTAGTAAAAACCCCTATATAAAGTATGGATCGAATGATCTAAAGAAAAATGGCCACCCATTCTAAAGGGTTGCTTCCTTTGAGGAATCCTGTTTAAGTCTCTGCTTCTGGCTAGGTGGGCATTTGATAGTTCCCACAGTGGTGTAGCAGACTAAGGTGCCATAGAAATCTGGGCCATCTGTTTATGCACTTATTAATGCCTTTCATAGCCATGTGAGTCTTCTCTCAAATGCGTTACTTTTATGGCATGATGGATTTGCTGCTATGCACACTCAATGTTAGGACTCAATGTCATCATGGGTAGCTGAGTGTTGCATAGTCATTTGATATTCCATGTCCAGGTGCCTCAATCTCTGCTAGCACATCAGGAGACATGTTACAAAAGAACACTTGTTTTCCACTATAAACAGCATGGCTTTGCTTGAAACTACAGGTCTGCATTGTGACTTTCTTATTGGGTCTTTTTAGAGAATTTTTACAGCATCCTTATCCATCACAGATACATTTTAAACTATCAGATATGCTAGATCATATTACTCAAGAGGCAGAGTAACCTTCCAACTAGCAGCTTCCCATGTTACCCAATAACATGGTATAATAGTCTTCCCGAGTGCAATATCTATCAATTCTAAAATCTAAAAAGGCTAATTGAATGTCATAAGAAGTACAAGTTACAGAAATTCAATCTTCAGAGGAGATTGCTGACATGCCCCAAACCAACGGACCCTTAAAATTTTAATCAGTGTAGAATGCATGTCTTAGTAGATCATCTAGGGACTTCATTGGATTCAGTTAGCATGATGTTGTCTATATAGTGGGCCAACGTAGGACTGAAAAATCATTTGACCATGGATATATGTTGCTGGACTACTCACTAACCTCTCATTGGACAGAGATTATGAAGGGTAGTATGTAATACAATGAATAAAATTTTGTTTCTCCTATGCTTTAAGATGTTATTTTTCCCTGTCCTTAGGATGGAGTTATTTTGTTTCTGTCCAGAAACTTTAGTGAGTTCTCAAGGCGAGTGAGAAATATTAATTAATTCTGTAATAATAAGTTGATCTAGAAATTGAGTCATTGTGGTTTCAGAGAAAATGTTTAAAATCCAGTGAGGGAAGGTTACGTACACACTCCACACTCTGGCTATGAGATGGCACTGAAACTCTATGAATCTCATACTATTTATCAGCAAAATGGAGCTATATTACAATTGGTCATATTTTAGAGTTCATGGTGATCACAGAACATGATTTGAACACCAAAGAAGTATTTGAAAATTTAAAAGCATGCTAGGCATAAAATAGATTGTAACTTTGTTACTAAATCACCAGTGCTAGATTTTCTCTCACTGGCTCCAGCTGTATCTTTGTCTCTTTGTCTAAGAACAGCCCATCCCTTATTCTATGAGGCATTGCTTGGATTAAATGGGGCTAATGTGAAGTTATTGCTTATGTTCAGAAATGTCCCTCATATGGTGACCATTTGTGCCATTAGAATTCTGTATAGAGGTGGAGTCCTCATACAAGTATTGACTATTCATAAGCTATAGGCAGGAAAACAGGACAACATTTAGATATTTAAATGTTGTGTTCCCTGACCTAGGGACCTAGCTTCTGCTTTGTGGAAGAAAACCAGGACCTTGTGGAAGAAAAGCAGTAATAGATCCAGAAGGAAGATGACATGCTGGAAATTAAAATCAGTATATTTATATTCATAGTGCTTTTCAGCTTTTCTTTTCTACCCTTATAGTTCTTTTCTTCTCTTCCAATGATGATCTAAGCATAATAAAGAAGTCAAGTTACAAAACTGGTTCCAAAGACACCAGGTTAAATGGTAGGAAGATAGACAAATTAGAGAGCTGTGTACATCTCCCCTGCTTCCCTCCCCTGAGGACAGCTTGATCTGTCTCTATGTGGTGTCTGGAAGAGAGTGGGATTCAGGGGTCAAATGGAAGTTTCTTCTTTTCCTTTCTGAATAGAAACCCATCCGTCATGGCATCAACTCTCGTTTCTTACAAGAATTTATCTCAGAAAGGCAGTCAAGTTATTTGTTTTGGGCTCTGGCCATTGACTAAAGATATAACTACCTCACCAGATAAACCATTTATATGTCCTGGAAGCCATATAAAGGAGAACAGTCGATGAGTAATGAAATGATGAGTTTCAGTTTTTCCTCTGTGTATTTCAGTTTTGGAGAAACACCTATTGATGGAGGTCCAAGGCTGGGAAGTTCTGGTCAGAGCAGTCTCATGTAAAATTGAGAAATCCTGACTCCATTTCACATGTCTACTGCATTTTTGAAATCTGCAGAACATTTTTGTCATCCCATTCAAAACTCACCACAGTTTGCTATTTTCAGATGAGCATCCCCAGATTCAGGGTGGGCAACTGACTTGCCAAAGTCACATACAGATGGAGCCAGGAAAGAACTTAAGCCTTCTGATTTTACTTTCAATGGCTTTCAAATATGTTCAGCTATTTCTACAGTAGCAGCCTGGTGGAGGATAAGAGATAAGACCAAAATTTGAACAGCATCTTAGTATAAATTTTTCCCTAATTTTCTTGCACAGACTCACAAGGATTACATGCCCCAAGCAATCTTTCCCCATTGAGTACAAACTATGTGACATATATGAGTGAAAATCACAGAGTACAAAAGATCTGTAACAAAAACCCAAGCACTGACACTGAATCCCGAATAAGTATTATCCATCATAGATAATAGAAAAGCTTTACTAAAATAGATTACAGAGATCATCTTGTCACATTCTCCTCTATTTCTAGTCTCCTATACATAGAACAGGAAGTTAATGGAGCTGGGAAAATGGGCTGCCTTCAGATTCCCTTTTCTGTCTGAAATGAATACTGTACACGTCTGTACTGGATGAGCTGTGTGGGATTAGGGTGGGAACTGAGGGAGGGATTCTGTCCTGGTTCTGCCCCAGCAAGCTTAGCCATTGTTTACTGTCTGTTGGGGCTTCAATACCAAGTTGTGTTGATGTGTTGACATATTGGATGCCTCTGGAGCTTTTCCTGACACCAGGATGAAAATATTGGAGGCACAGCAGTGGAACAAGAATCTGTTCATAGATTAGGTTTGAGTCAGAGCCTGATTACTGCAGTATTTCACCAAAAGCAGCTAGATGCCTTGAGAAGGAAACTTTAAGAATTCTTGGCTCTAGCTCAAAACTAAGCAGCAAGGGATGCAAATGTTTTTTGAGTAGTTGGAGTAGATACTATCGTTTTCCTTGGGGGAGGGGGAGGGGGAAACAACATTTGTCATATCCAGCACTCACAGAGTTTCAAAGAACAATGTGCTTTTAAATAGACAGTTCTGAATTAGACCCTAGCTGTGATATAAATTAAAATCAATTACATCTTGTTCTCTCTTTTTGAAGTCCCTTATCCATCTCTGAAAAGTGTGTTCATTGAGTGTATCTTCTTGTTGAATCAAGAAAAACTAATTTGTGTTTTTATTTTTATTTAGTTTTGAAGAAAACTGTATGTGAAACTTCCCATTGAAATTGTAATAGGTAATAACTGGAAAAAGAGAAAAAAAAATCTAATATGTTTTAAATTTTACTTTAAGTTCTGGGATACATGTGCAGAACAGGCAGGTTTGTTACATGCATGTGCCACGGTGGTTTGCTGCACCTATCAACCTATCACCTAGGTTTTAAGCCCTGCATACCTTAAGTATTTGTCCTAATGCTCTCCCTTCCCTTGCCCCCTACCCAGTGACAGGCCCCAGTGTCTGATGTTCTTGTGTCTATGAAAACCTCTAATTGTTTTAGATGAGGAATTTGAGGTCCACAGCTGCAAAAATCTTTTCCTGAAGTCACCTAAACCATTAGTGGCACAACTAGCAGTGATGGCTACATTTATAAGTTGTTTATTATGCACCAGGTACTGCAAAGCACTTCATACAATGTTCTCTTAAATTTTCATTATAATCCATCTTCTAAAAATTAAGAAAGTGAGACTTATAGAACTGAAGTGATTTGTCTAAATGATAATAAGTCACAGAAATGGGTTTCAACCTCAAGATGTGATATGAGCCAGCCATGACTGACTGAGTGTATGTTCTAGGTTAGAATTCTAGAGCACCCAATTTGCTGACTACTTTTTGAGGCAACAGAACTGGATATCTGTGGTCCTATAACATAAAACGTCATGGTGTAAAAGTAATAGTAAAAGGGAAAAAGAGGGAGAAAGGGAGAGAAAGACAGAGTCTATCCCTTTGTTCTGTTCTCCTCCTCCCTTTCTCCCTTCATTTTTCTCCCTCTCTCTCCTGCAGTGATCCTAAACCTAATCTTGAATAATTATTAAGTTTAAAAAAACAACAAAAAACACACTCCAGATATTGGAATTATATTTTTCAACCTGCTTCAATGTTTAAGATACATTTATCTTCATTTTATTTGGAACCTTTCTCATTTCCTATATGGTTTGAGGTTATTGTCATAAAAACATCTTACTTTTTAGAGCACTTTATTGTTTTAGCTTCTAGATCATTCTTTGAAAACACAGCCTATGTTGTTTAACTTCTCTACTAAATAAACCTTTAATACCCTTTCTTTTTCCCGTCTGATTTTGTGTGTTACTCGAAGGCTGGGCTTTAGGACTGTCCATTCTATACCTTCATCCTCTTCATTCTGATCGTTAGTGTCCCATGAATGGTGCAGCCACAACAGCCAGGCTCTCTGAGCTTCACTTTTCAGACACATATCTCACTTGTCTCCGAGTGTTCAGATATTCTATTCTTTCCTAATAGAGCAATAAATACTTTTTTCCCTCCTGTCTCTTCCACCATTTCTTGCGTAAAAAAATCTCCACATATGCTGGGTGTGGTGGCTCACACCTATAATCCCAACACTTTTGGAGGCTGAGACCAGTGTATCATCTGAGGTCAGGAGTTCAAGACCAGCCTGGCCAACATAGTGAAACCCCATCTCTACTAAAAGGAGAAAAATTAGCCAGGTGTGGCAGCGCACAACTGTAATCCCAAGCTACTTGGGAGGCCTAGGCAGGAAAATTGCTTGAATCCAGGAGGTGGAGGTTGCAGTGAGCCAAGATCGTGCCACTGCACTCCAGCCTGGGTGACAGAGTGAGACTCTGTCTCAAAAAAAGAAAAGAACCCCACAAAACAAACAAAACTCCACATATCTATCAAACCAAATTATAGCTCCTATGTTCCACATCCTTTTCCTGTCTCATCTTCCGAAAATAGGATTTGCTTTCTTCTTTCTGTAAGTTTCTGTAACACTTTTTTTTTTTCTGGTTAATTTTTATAGGTCGGGTTCCCTATAAAGCAGACTCTGATGTGGAGATTTATATGAAAGATATTAGTGGGTCATTTGCTATAGAAGTTACACAGGACTGGGCAAAACAGGAGTTAGGCTGAATGCTGTGTCTACAAGGGCATGGCCAAACCCACGGAGGGCTCTGGAGCTGTAAAGGTTTTTGGAATTGTTCTAAATCATTGCAAGTGGAGCTGGGCTTTACATCTCTCTGTCCACCAGTCACTGGATATGGGGACCTTGGGCAAGGTGCCTATCTCCTGTTTATGGCAGTAGCAGACAGGAAGGATTTAGCTGTGAACTGTCAGATGTCAACACCCAGTATCTGGGAGAATGAGTGCTTCTTTTCCAAAAAGATGGGAGGTGGGAGTAGAAATCTAAGTACCACACCACAATATCTCCTACATCAATGTACATGGACTTCGGCATACTCTGCTTTCTAGGTCACATCTTTATCTCCTGGAAACTGGAAATTGTGTCCTAAATAGTTGGTGAATTCCTTGCAGCTGTCAGTACAGTAAACAAGAGGTGATTGGTAAATAATTTGCTGAGGTGAATGTATTTCATGCTCTTTTACAGAACTTTCACTTTATTTTATTTTATTTATTTAAGACAGAGTCTCTCTTTGTCACCTAGTTGGAGTGCAGTGGTAGGATCTTGGCTTACTGCAACCTTTCCCTTCCAGATTCAAGTGATTCTCCCACCTCAGCCTCTCGAGTAGCTGGGAATATAGATGTGCACCACCACGCCCTGCTAATTTTTGTAATTTTAGTAGAGACAGGGTTTCACCATGTTGGCCAGGCTGGTCTTGAACTCCTGGCCTCCTGTGATCCACCCGCCTTGGCCTCCCATAGTGCTGAGATTACAGGCATGAGATGCCACACCCAGCCAGAACTTCCACTTTAAAGACATGATAATAAGACATACCAGACTCATCTTATTTCTATTTTACAGAAGATAAAATTGAAGCTTAGAGTGATCATTGCACTTGGTCAGTGGCACAATTAATTTAAAAGTTTCAATGAATTAACCTAGGCCTCAGGACTGTTAGGGTGATTGTCCTTGAAAAAAAAAAAAATTGTTCAACTAACCAAATACAAATAGTAGCTCCAAAAGGGCTATGGTCAGGTCAAGGGTTAATAACCTTCTTCCCTAAACCCCTTCTCAAAAATTCCTGCTTCTGGACCTCCCCGAGGTGCCTTAACTTGATAAGTTATTAGACTTCCTTTTGGCACATATTCGCATGCAAAGAGCCAGAATTTTCAACTGAGATTTAAAACAACTTTGGCCCATTGCCCAGGGCTCATGCTGTGGAGACAGCAATAAGCATCCTCCAGGAATTTTTAAAACAATCACTACGAGGAAGATGACCTGAAGTACAATTCCTAAAATCATTTTTGGGAGACTTGCCAGAGTCATAACAACAGGTAAAGTCACAAAGAAGCCTTTTTACAACTTTTCCTTCCCTCTCTCTTCCCTGTTCCCTGTCCTATCCTCGGTTCCATGACAACACTCTTACCCCCTGCCCTACATTACAGCTTAAGCAGAGATGGCCCCCTGTGATGCAGCCTATTTCTAGGAAAACACTGGCAAGCCCCTGCTGCATGACTTGAGCCATGCACATGAATCTGTTTATGTTACACAGATTTGGCCTGTTACTTAGCAAGCTTTCTCACTGGCTGTCATGCCTGAAGACCCCGGATGACTGGGGTAGAGAGCAGGCCTGGTTCTACTACCTACAGAATTGAGTTCTCTTGGATTCTTGATGTGCAGGAAGAGACACCCATGTAGAAATCACATATTGTGTAATTATTTGTGCCCTTGCCTTCTTTAGTGATTGTTGGAGAAGATCTATTCTTCCATTCGATGCCAGGTCAATTGTCCTTAAATGTGACTGTTGCTATGTCATTTCCCTGTTCAAAAGCCACCAGTCACTCATGCTCCTCACTATAACATTAAATCCTTAGCCTAGACTTCCTGACCCTCTGCAAACTAATTTCAAGCTGTTATTCAAGTTCTATTACCTGCTTCTTCTAGGCATGAGCACTACATTTCAACAAAAATTGTCCTATGTATTCTTTTTGTTTTGTTTTGTTTTGTTTTGTTTTGTTTTGTTTTGAGATGGAGTCTTATTGTGTCACCCAGGATGGAGTACAGTGGCATGATCTCGGCTCACTGCAACCCCTGCCTCCTGGGTTTAAGGGATTCTCCTGACTCAGCCCCTCGAGTAGCTGGGACTACAGGTGCACACCACCATGCCCGGCTAATTTTTTGTATTTTTAGTAGAGACGCAGTTTCAGGTTTCACTGTGTTCGCCAGGATGGTCTCAATCTTCCGACCTTATGATGCACCTGTCTAGGCCTTCCAAAGTGCTGAGATTACAGGCATGAGTCACTGCATCAGGCCCTTTATATTCTTATATTAGAAATACTTGCCAATTTTATCAATTTCTTGCTTCCTTCTCAACACACTGACCACTGACATACAGTTTATGATTTCCCCAAACCCTGAAATTGTGATTGAAGAAACTATTATTAAAGTCATATTCTGACACTAGAAATTATCTAGTAGATTTCTAACTCTTGATGCTTAAGTTATTGATGTTTCAGTGACAATAAATTCAAATGCTGGACTGGAGAGGCCACATCTAAGTTTTCGCATACATCATATTCACACTTTGCATTTTAACATAAAGGACACACACCAACAACTCTTACATTTTCATACTTACACAGTTTTTGGAACTTTTTTTCTTTTCTGCTGAAATTATATTTCTTTTTTGTGAGACAGAGTTTCACTCTTGTCTCCCAGACTGGAGTACACTGGTGTGATCTTGGCTCACCACAACCTCCAGCTCCTGGGTTCAAGCAATTCTCCTGCCTCAGCTTCCCAAGTAGCTTGGATTACAGGTACACGCCACCATGCCTGGCTAATTTTTGTATTTTTAGTAAAGACAGGGCTTCACCATGTTGGCCAGGCTGGTCTCGTACTCCCAAACTCAGGTGATCCACCAACCTCAGCCTCCCAAAGTTCTGGGATTACAGGTGTGAGCTACCTCACACCATACACCAAAACTTATTCCTTGGAATTATATTTCTTATCTATACTGGTTGAAATTTTACTGAAACTTCCAAGCCCAACTCAGATGCCACCTCTCCCTTGAAGACTTTCGCTGGTCTGCCTTGTCATCCTTATGCGGTTCACAGCACTCTGCCTTGTGTTACTATTAATATTTGTGTTCATATCTTATCCAGTCTCATTTAACACATTTTCTCGTGGTTTTTGGCTACTTGGATGACCTCACTCACTTGTGAACTGCCTATTGGAGCCCTTTGACATGTGTTTAAATTAAACTGTTGTGTTTGTATAATTTGTAGAATTTAATTATGTTTTCTGGATACAAGTTGTTTGTAAGATACGTGATTGAAAATATCTTCCATTCATTATGTAGTTTGCATTTAGCTCTCTTAATGATGCCTTTTGATGAGTAAAAATTATTAATTTCAATTAAATCTAATTTATCTTTCTATGGCTAGCAATTGTTCGTGTGTGTGTGTGTGTGTGTGTGTGTGTGTGTACTCTCCTTTAAGAAATCTGGCCGAGTGTGGTGGCTCACTCATTTAATCTGAGCACTTTGGGAGGCTGAGATGGGGGGATCACTTGAGGTCAGAAGTTCGAGACTAGCCTGCCCAATATGGTGAAACCTGTCTACTAAAAATACAAAAATTAGTTGGGTGTGGTGGTGCACGCCTGTAATCAGAGCTACTCAGGAGGCTGAGGCAGGAGAATCACTGGGAGGCGGAGCTTGCAGTTAGCCGAAATCACACCACTGCACTCCACCCTGGGTGACAGGCGATAGAACAAGACTCCATCTTGGGGGGAAGAAATATTTGCGTAATCCAAGACCATGAATATTTTCCTTTATGTTTTCTTTTAGAAGTTGTGCAGTTATGTTAGGTCTAAGGTACATCTGGAATAAATTTTGGTGTATGGTATTAGCAAAGTGTTAAATTAAGTTTTTCATAAGTATGTACAGTTAAGCCCTTTATCAAAAAGATTCCTCTTTCCCACTATACTGCCATGGTACTTTTCTATAAATGAATGACAATGTTTAGGTCTATTTCTGGGTATTTTATTATTTTCCATTTGTCTATTTCTCTATCTTCATGCTAAAATTACAGTTTTTAATTAATGTTTTGTTGTTGCTGTTTTATTTCGAGACCTGCTAGCATAGGTATAAAACAATGTCTTCCAACGTTGTGCTTCTTTTAGATTCTTTGATATTGTTAAACCTTTGGATTTCTATATATTTTGGAAATGAAATTACCTTTCCCATTTCCACTAAAAGAGACATATGGGATTTATATTTAGAGTTGTATTGATTCTATAAATCAATTTGGGGATAATTGACATCTTTAAAATAATAAGTTTTCCAATGTATGTACCTGGCATGTATTTTCATCTTTTAGATCTTTAAAAAAAATTTTTCTTTTAGTAATAATTTGTAGTTTTCACTGTAGAAGTATGGAGTGATTTTTATTAAATTTACTCTAAGGTATTTGATGTTTTTGATTTTTTTACTCTATTGAAAACTTCATATCGTTTTTATCTTTTTTCTCTTAATTTGTGATTTATTTCCGAATGTTAAACCAATATTTCATTCCTGAAATAAATTCAATTGATCATAATATAGTATTGCTTTTCTATATTTCTGGCTTTAATTTCTAATATGTTGTTTGGAATTTGTTGCATTCATGTTCATTAGAGATGTTGACCTATAATTTATTTATTTTTTTTTTTGCATGGTTTTTGTCCAGTTTTGCATTAAGGTCATGTCTGATCCATAAAATAAGTTGGCAAGTGTTTTTTATTTTTCTATTTTCTGGAAGAGTTGGTTCAGGGTTGATGTTATCTTTCTCTTAAAAGTTTAGTAGAATTCACCAATAAAGACATTTGGGGCTTCAGATTTCTTTCCAAAATGTTTTCAGTTAAGAATTCAGCAACTTCATTCACTTTTGCTATTTCTTTCTGTGTTAGCTTCAGTAAGTTGTGTCTTAATCTAAATTGTCAGGTGTATTACAATGCAGTCTTCCTTAATGTCTTCTTATTACTTTGTGATCTGTGAGCTACCTAAGGATGTGTTGGTTTTAGTTTTTGATACTGATGTTTTGTGACTTTATTTCTTGATAAAAGTCAGGGATTTATCAAAGGTATGGGTTTGTATTGATTATCAGTCAAATGTTTACTTTAAGGTAATTGTAGATTTACAGGCACTTGTAAAAAATAATACAGAGAGATCACCTGGGCATTTTCCCTACCCTTCTCCAATGTTAACATTGTACAATATTACAGTTATTTTCCTTCAGCAGTTTGGGGATACCATCCCAAAGTCTTCTGCCTTACATCGCTTCTCAAAGTACTTTGCTTCTTTATTTCCAGACTATTGTTCTGATTCCCTGCCTGCCTTGATTTCTCTCTGGTGTCTTATACAGTTATTCCTTTTTAACTTTCATTTTTTCCTTTAACCCAGATTTTATAGTTTTTAATGGTGGAAGAATTGATTTTCTAAAAGTTAGTCAAATATGGTCATATGCCTGATTTAGTCCAACATTCCATTTTATTTCAGTCCTTTACAAATAATTATGCAACATTAGTATTTAAAGGAAACTTATAGATAGATGCTCTAGTAGCTTCCATTGCATATTTTGTGGAATCCCAAAGGGAATGACCGTTCATCCGTTACAGTGGATTGCCTTTTAGATATTTTATGAATTAAGGTTATACCTAAAATCTTATTTTAAAATTTGGGTGTTAGTTTTACTGCTAAAACTGATTTTAGTGATTAATTAACACTAATTAAAAATAAGTGTTCTGGTGATCCTTGTTACATAACAAAACATCCCCAAACTAGTGGCTTCAAACAACAATGATTGCTTTATTATTATCTCTCATGTTTCTAGGAGTTGACTGGGATCAGCTAGCTGATTCTTACTTGAGGTCTCTTAGGTGGCAGCAGTCAGACAATGGTAGAAACTAGAATCATATGAGTATTTGTTGACTCACATATATGGTAATAACTAAACAGCTGGAAGTGGAAGCAGCTGGAGCTCCTTGGGCATCTCCTTCTCTAGGCATTCTTGACATCTACATATTCTATCATGATGGCTTTGAGGAAGTGCATGTTCTTATACCTCCACTCAGAATTGAAAAGGTACATATATGAAGAGAGATTGGCAGAAGCTTGGGACTCTTTCTAATTAAGCCTTGGAAGTCCCACTGTGCCATTTCTGCCACATTTTATTGGTTGAGTCACCCCAGTAAGATTCACCCACACTCAAAGGAAAGGAGCATAGAGTCTGTCTAGTGAGGGAAATGTGGCAAGATCCTGGAAGAACATATGAGATGACACATATTCTTGTGGCGGTTTTTGGAAAATACATTCTGGCATAATAGGGAAATTGGAGCCCTAAGAAGAAATACAACACATCTATGATATCCAGGCATGTTAGCTCCGATTTCTAGATTTTTATTCAATATTAATAAATAATTTTAAGAAAAACACAGAAAGCTCTATAGAACATGTTTAGGCAAAAAGAGAAACTTTTTTTGAATTAAGTTCTTGTAAGTTAATAGAGTCATTACAAAAATGATAAAGAACAAGAATAAAGTGTTATAAAATACTTTAAGCACTAAGATCTGGCTGAATCAGATATAATAATTCTCTGATGTCTAAGATTTTTCAGAATCCTTAGCAATACTTTTTACTAAAATTCCTGATAATAAAATGATATAAAAAAACAACTTACCGGTTGGGCACAGTGGCTCATGCCTGTAATCCCAGCATTTTTGAGGGCCAAGACAGGAGGATCATGAGGTCAATAGATCGAAACCATCCTGATCAACATAGTGAAACCCCGTCTCTACTAAAAATATGAAAATTAGCTGGGTGTGGTGGCAAGTGCCTGCAATCTCAGCTATTCAGGAGGCTGAGGCAGGAGAATTACTTGAACTCAGGCAGCAAAGATTGCAGTGAGCCGTGATCACACCACTGCACTCCAGCCCAGCAGCAGAGTGAGATTCTGTCCCAAAAAATAAAATAAAATAAAAGATAATAATGATTTACAAAGATTTTTAGAGATCTAAGTAATCATTATTAATAATAATATTACTACTACGTGTTCTTTATTGATGTTCCCTTAGCCTATCCTTAAATATGTATAATAACTGAAAGACCATGATTTCATAAAACAGTTCAACTTAGTTTAGGTTTTTTTTTTTTTTTTTTTTTTTTTTGGTGGGGGGGGTGGTTAGTTTAATGGCCTAAAGTGTCTCTTGCATTCCGTCAAATCCTTAACTCTTTACTTCTGTCCAATTCTGTTCTCTGGATCAGAGAGATAAGTCACTGTTTCTCCGGTGTGATAGTTGTTTATATGGTACATAAATAGATGTGGAACATTACACCAAAACTAATAAAATGAAATCTGAAGTGCAGATAAATAAAATGCAGTATTCTATACTTAGATAAAAAGAAAAAAAATCCTATTCATATTGAAAGTGTGATATTTATTGTACATTTACCATGCATGCTCCAGCAATCACACAGATTGAACCATTTAATATTCTGGCTCTACTATTATTATAAATTTCCAGTTGAATAAGAACAAGACCTAAGCTGTTTATGCATAAGACAGAGTCCAAATAAGACCATGTTGTCTGAATCAGCAGTCTTTTTCACCAGGCATAGCATATCATAATAGGGCAGCGTCATAAAACGGGAAACACACCATAACATTTACCCTAACAAAAAGCGTTTAGTTAAGAGCATATATATATCGTGTATCCATTTTCAACCTTCCCACCAATTCTTGGCTACTCTTCCAACACAAAAGATAATTGCAAAATGCAATCCTAAGGAAATTATAAACAAATTTACAAAGCAGTAGGAGTTATTTGCAGCTGACTTTTTAAATAAAAGAATTGTAGACTTGTATCCCTACTTCTCAATCATCCATTCTCTACAAAAGGAAGTTAATATTTTAAAATATGTATCAAAACAAATTATTTAACTATTTAAAATATTTTTCAAAACAAATTACTTATTTAACAAATTACTTATTTAATCCCTCCAAGGGATTTCCTATGCATCAAGAAGTGAACAGGCAGCCTACAGAATGGGAGAACATTTTTGCAATCTATCCATCTGACAAAGGGCTAATACCCAGAATCTACAAAGAACTTAAACAAATTTACAAGAAAAGAAATTAACAACACCATCAAAAAGTGGGCAAAGGATATGAACAGACATGTCTCAAAAGAACACATTTATGCAGCCAACAAACATATGGGAAGAAAGCTCATCATCACTGGTCATTAAAGAAATACAAATCAAAACCACAATGAGATGCCATCTGACTCCAGTTAGAATGGCAATCATTAAAAAGTCAGGAAACAACAGATGCTGGAGAGGATATGGAGAAATAGGAACACTCTTACACTGTTAGTAGGAGTGTAAACTAGTTCAACCATTGTGGAAGACAGTGTGGCAATTCCTCAGTGATCTAGAACCATAAATACCATTTGACCCAGCAATCCCATTACTGGGTATATACCCAAAGGATTATAAATCATTCTAATATAAAGCCACATATGTTTATTGCAGCACTGTTCACAATAGCAAAGACTTGGAACCAACCCAAATGCCTATCAATAATAGAGGCTGGATAAAGAAAATGTGGCATATATACACCGTGGAATACCATATAGCCATAAAAAAGGATCCATTCATGTCCTTTGCAGGGACATGGATGAAACTGGAAACCATCATTCTCAGCAAGGTAACACAGGAACAGAAAATCAAACACTGCATGTTCTCACTCATAAGTGGGAGTTGAACAGTAAGAACACATGGACACGGGGTGGGGGAACATCACACACTGGGGACAGTCGGGGGTTGGGGGTTAGGGGAGGGATAGCATTAGGAGAAATACCTAATGGGTTGATTGGTGCAGCACACCACCATTGCACATATATACCTATGTAAAAAACCTACACATTCTGTACATGTATCCCAGAACTTAAAGCATAATAATAATTTTTAAAAACCCTGAATTATACAGTTTAAATTGTGAATTTTATGGTGTGAGAATAATGTCTACAAATAATGCATTGGATTTTACCAACGTTTTTCCATATCTATTGAGATTACTGTTTTTTCTTCCCTAACCTATCAATGGAATGAATTATATGGTAGATTTTTCTGACCTTGCCACCTCAGAATTCATGAAATAAAAGCTATTGATACAATATTGTTTACAAAGAAAAAAAATTATAGAATGGGAGCATAGTTCAGAAAAGATAAACTATTGGGAATTTCCCCTACCAAAAGTAGCCCCAAAAACCTACACAGTGGAAAACTGAGAAACGTGAAATGCATAGTTGTGTTTATTAGGAGAAAAAAGAAATTGCTAGGAACCAGAAATAAAGATGTAAGTGAAAAGTAGGTTAAGCATGTGGTGTGAAGCTTGGTGAGTTTACAGGGGATTTTTCAGAGGCTTGTGTTTCAACATGTTCGAGGGAACGGGAAATGTGGAAATTATATCAACAGATGGTGATGAGGTTTTCAAAGAGCTGTGTTCTCAGGAATGTCTAATAGAAAGAAATTCTGCCAACCACTGTGACAGATAACAAGAACACTTCTCTTTTTCTGCTGTAATCTTGGTGAATAGAAGCTATTTCTTTAAGAAATCAAAGTGTGAGTATTTTTTTGTATATACTTGGCATTCACATTTATGCTACCTGCGAAGTCAGAGAAATGAATATAAAATGTCATTCTAGACAGATATTTAATATGTCTAGAGAGATTATATAAAAAGTGTTCTAGAATGATTACCTTTGATAAAGTAAATTCTGACTCAAACAAAATAAGCAACAACAGAAAAAAAAAACCACTAAGTGTAAATTCTTAAGGGTTTATGTGATTGGAAGAACAAAAGGAGAAATAAAGAAAATTACATATCAGCCAGGTGCAGTGGTTCACATCTGTAATCCCAGCACTTTGGGAGGCCAGGGAGGTAGATATTTTGAGGCCAGGAATTCGAGATCAGCCTGGCCAACACAGTGAAACTCCATCTCTACTAAAAATACAAAAATTAGCCTGGCATGGTGGTACATGCCTATAGTCACAGCTACTCAGGATGCTGAGGCAGGAGAATCACTTGAACCCAGGAAGCACAGGTTGCAGTAAGCTGAGATCATGCCACTGCACTCCAACCTGGGCAACAGAGTGACACCTGTCTCAAAAAGAAAGAAAAGAAAAGAAAGAAAGAAGAAAGAAAAAGAAAGAAATAGCTGGGGAAGATCCTGGTAAGGGGACAGATGGATCTGAAGACACTATGTTGAATGTAGCCTTGAGAAATAAAGCAAGCATAAGAGACATGTAGATTAAGCCAAATGTGGTGGCTCACGCCTGTAATCCCAGCACTTTGGCAGGCTGAGACGGGCAGATCATAAGGTCAGGTGTTTGAGACCAGCCTGGCCAACATGGTAATATGCCATCTCTACTAAAAATACAAAAATTAGCTGGGCGTGGTGGTGGGCAACTATAATCCCAGCCAGTCAGGAGGCTGAGGCAAGATAATTGCTTTAACCTGGGAGGCAGAGGTTGCAGTGAGCCGAGATAGTGCCATTGCACTACAGCCTAGGTCACAGAGAGAGACTCCATCTCAAAAAAGAAAAAAAAAAACTGAGGATGGTGCAATAGTCAAAGTGATAAAGATTGAAACTTTTCAATAAACAAAGCAGCACAGTATGTCTTCCAAAGGATTAATAAAAGATAAAATCTTTCTAAGCCACATTTTTAATGAGCAAGGACAATGTCAAAGATGAGGAATAAAACATAAACACACACAGAGAAAAATGTTTTTAAGTCAGTTTGACAGTGACAGTTCACATCTCAACAGAGGCCATTCAGACTTAATTCTAGTTATCAGCTCCAGCCTGATTATAAAAATGTATATTGGTCATAATAAGAGCCAAGTCTTTACCTGAGTCCAATAAGGACATTGATCAGGAAAGTGATATGGTAATATTTGGGTTTTTGTCAGGTTCTTTAGGATTGTTGCAATGTATTAGAAAGCTCTTTAGACGCAGATTCAACAAGAATCTTCTGTCATTTTCTAGCTAATTAAGGCTGATAAAATCTGTAAGATTTTTTGAGTAATTTATTTACAAAATGCAAAGTTTTTTTTTTTAATCTATTCTTCCAAAGTCATGGGATCCTGATCAGACTTAAATATTATATTTATGTGGAATCACCTTTAACTCACAGAAACGTAGATATATTACATGCACATTCTATTTAGAGTAAAAATAAGCAGCGTGGACATAGTAAAAGGGAATGAATAGAGTTACTCGACAGACTTTTTCCAAGTTTAAATTCGAATCTAGACAGCAGGGATGCAAACTACCCAGGCCTGTACAATATTCTGAAGACTTTTGTATTCATGACATAAATTATTGCAGTCTTTTACGGGGTATTACTAGATTTTCTGGAAAAGCCTCAGGATTGATCATTTGCAAACTTATGAAACTATATCCTTAAGACAGAGAAGTACTGCTTCCAGGTCCTTAAGAGTGGAGAGAATCATGTTATAATATATATACATATGAAAATATCTTACAAAATTATGCCTAAGACCTTTTAATCATAATTGGGCTACTGCCGCTTTATGGCCAAGGTTTTATCCTGAGTAGGAAATTTTCCCAGAGATATAATGAGACAAAACAAAATTAAAATTATTAAAACAAAACGTAAAGAACATAATGGAAGGGGATGTGCTTGCGTGTAGTAGAATAGGGGCTTCATAGATAATCAGTTGTAATAGAAGTAGGGTTTCACGGATACTAAGTTTAGGCCTGGGTGTAACTTTAAGACTTTTTGTTCTCTAATAAGACCTTAAATTTGTATGTTACTTTATGTTCATGTCAATTAATATTTGCAAGTCAATATTAATTGGAGTAATTATATCCATTGAGATGAAGATGCTGAAAATTACAGGATTGGGCAGGGGGCTCTTCAAAGCTAAAAAGTGAAAGAGCTGGGATTCGTTTTTTGTGGCCTGAAATCAAAGATTCCTTTTTGAATATTGTAGCAGTGCCTACTGAATTTTGTTTCTTGTATCTTGTTTTAGGGATACTGCTAAGGCTTCCTAGGTAATAAACTGTAAAGATAGTAGACGTAATGTACAAGGAAGTTAGAAATGCATTAAATTTAATTTTGATAATGACTTAAGAAAAAGGAATCCATTTAATAGAAATGTTCTTTATAAGGAATATAAATATTATGTTATAAGCACAGATTATGCCATCAACTAAGCAAGTAACTATAGGTCAAATTTTAATTTGTTCATTAAACAAAAACTTGAGAGCTTGTTATATGACAAATACTGAGCTAAGACAGGAGAATAAGAAGATAAATGAGATATGGACTTAGTTGTTTTCAAGGGATTAATGGTCAATTGCAGTGAATCTTTTAGCCTTTATGAATCACACTCTCCTTCTCAAGGATTCTAGCCAAGAAATTTGTAGAGGTGATGTAGACTTGTATATAAAATTCTGTTTACAATTTCAAGGATTTACAGATTACACCCTTTTTCCCAAATGAAAGATATCCATAGATTCTCCAAAGAGCTATAAGCCTCACCTTGGTAAATCACCTCAGCCTGAAGTAATGGAAAAGAGAAATGGTAATATTTAAGGTATGTATTACTCCCAATGGTGGACTGCAGAAGGGTATGGTGAACTCTGCTAACAAGAGGGCAGAGGCGGCTTCTGAAAGGAGGAGATGCTTGGGCAGAATCCTGATGCATGAGCTCAGGGGTGAAGAAGTTTCTCTGGAAATTTTGTTTCTTAAACTGTATTATTCAGGGCTTAAAGATCTCTAAGGTTCTTTTCGTCTATTATTTTATCCTTTTATAGATTTCAAAAGATGCTCATAAGCTGATATTCTCTCATCCGTTGACACCTTTTGACCCCATTTAACACCACCATTCAGCTATGACCGTTCTCCCAAATAGACATACTCAGAACTGGTTTAGTAGAAAGAGGAGGTCTGGAATAAGACCTTATGCCATTGCAAGGAAGAGTCTGTGACTAAACATGCCCCCTATTTGAATAGAGAATCCTGAAAATTTCTTTTTTTTTTTCCTACCAGTTCCTGCCTTGAGGATGTCTCTAAATATTTTGCCAATAAGGAAGGGAAGCCTGCCATCTATGCTGCTGAAATTGTGGGCAGGGTCACCAAAGAGTGACCACACAGGGCAGGAACACACAAAAACATTTCTTAGAAAACAGCGTTTCTCCCGTTTCACTTGAGACATGTTTTGTTTTTGTTTAAGAATCATAGAAACTGCAAGTGAATAAGTTGCATTGGGTCATCTAACTTCACCTCCAGGGAACTGAGGAGTTGCTACAACATATTCATTCAATTCTTTTCCAGTTTCACATGTAGACTCCAACAGGGTTTGTCACCACACTTTCTGGACAATCATTCTGTGCTCCAAGTCAGTATTACATGAATGTTGCTGTGACTTTGGAAGGAAAAGGAGAAACAGCCTCTAACAAAAACATTATTTGCAGGGGATGGTTAAGAAAGATTAACTTTTTATATAAATGTTAAAATTGAATAATGATAATAAAACTATATTTTTCTAAACTGAACCAAGGAATATTTCATAACTTTCATTAACCAAAGATAAAATTGTCTTCCTTCCTTCCTCCTTCCTTCCTTCCTTTCTCTCCCTTTCTCGTTCTCTCTTTCCTTTTCCTTCCTTCCTTCCATCCTTCCTTCCTTCCTTCCTTCCTTCCTTCTTTCCTTCCTTCTCTCTCTCTTTCTTTTTTTAACAGCTCTGTTGCCCAAACTAGAGTGCAGTGGTACAATCTTAGCTCACTGCAGCCTCTGCCTCCCAGGTTCAAGTGATTCTCCTGCCTCAGCCTCCTGAATAGCAGGGATTACAGGTGCCCGCCCACCGCATCTGGGTAATTTTTGTATTTTTAGTAGAGACGGGTTTCACCATGTTGCCCAGGCTGGTCTCAAACTCCTGGCCTCAAGTGATTTTCCTGCCTTGGCCTCCCAAAGTGCTGGGATTACAGGTTTGAGCCACCATGTCCAGCCTGGTAATTATGTTTCTATTTTCTAATTGCAACGGCACTACATTGAGTTTATTAAAGATTGTGAGATTATCGACTTTTGTATTTTTTTATTTTAAAAAATTTTGGCTTTTAATATACCTAAGCATTTTAAATTTGCAAGAAATTCATTGTTATATGTATGTTCCAAAGGACGAAGATATATATGTATGATGTATGTACGTACACATATAAATAATCTGGATTTTGTTAAATATTTTACACTAATTTTCTCTCGCTCCTCATGAAACACTGTTATGTATTGTATCGCTATTCTAGATAAATAACAAAAGAAACAATAAAAAGCTGAGCTTTAAAAAGGCTAACACCTTGGTAAATTTTATAACTACGTAACTCATAACTCAGAATGGAGTTTTGAGCTCACATCTTATTTCAAATCTCTGAACCATTATCTTTTACTTTATATTTCTTTAGTGCCTTACAATATTTTCAAGTATTATCAGGAAAAGAATGGTTTTTGATGGGCTGCCTTTATTTAGATTAGAGAGGAGTGGTTTTTACTGGATTTTATGTGCATAGAGAACTTGTTTTGGTCCAGAAATATATGGAGAGTATAGATTGTAGGTTTCAGAACCGGCTAACTTGGTTCAAACAACTTCTTTCTTTTTTTATCCCCCTTAGGCATGCTACATAACAGCTGTGTGTCTCTCTCAGTTTCCTCATCTCTAAAATGAAAATTTTAAGCTATGTCCTTCATAAGGTAGTTGTGAAGATTTAAGTGGACATATATGAAAGGCAGAATATATTGTTCAGAATATAGCATGTGATTGAATATTAATTATAATATATTGCACTACATATTTATGATTATACTATATGTTTATTAATGCTCTCATTGCACTGTATATGTTTATTATTTATATTATACTATATTTATGTATTCTAATTTATATTATTAATCATTATTATTGTACATTTCCCATCTTTGGTCATTTGATTTGAAATCTCTCCATCATACATTTCCTTTTGATCCTAAGTCTCTCATTTTCTGTGATCTGTTCATCGAATATAAATTTCTCTGAGAGGAATATCGGTCTTTGTTTGCAATCTTATTGTGAATTAATTTACCCAATTGCATCCCCCTACCCATAGTTTGGAGAAGGGATTCCAAACCGATGAATATAGAAATCTAGAACATGGTAGGCACGCAGAAGATGCAAGGGGCAACAAATTAAAATTAGAGTGAATAGTCTTCCCAGGAAAAGCTAGCCTTCTACACAGTTTGCCCTGTGAATTCCTTTGTTGGCTGATAACCGATATATGTGAATAAAAACATGACTTACAAATAAAAACATGGCTTTCGTTCATCTCCTCTGAGTGCAAGATTTTTAAGTTTTTTCAATAGCTTCAAAGTCTAGACTTACTTAAGGTAACCAGCTGACACTAAAATGTTTTTAGGGTTGCAATTATATAATCATACACTGTTAAAATATCTATTAGTGCTTAAAATTTATGCCTATGAGAGAACACTGGAAAAATATATTTCATGGAAATAAAGGAAAATAAAATTATTTGTAGTGCCAATATTCAAAGGAAAGCAAACTTAACATTTTGTGCTATAAATGTTGAGGCATTAGTGTTTGTCCTGTTGTTTTTCTCTGTTACTTCTGTACGCATATGATAAATTTTGTAACCCTTTTTTTACATAATTACGTATCACACTTTTTGTGGTTACATAGTGTGTCGAACAACTTTAATGGCTTGAAACATTAGTTCAGTAGATGTTTCTCTATTTCATTTAGTCATTCTTCTAAATGCAACATTTATTATTTGTATATTGTTTTGATTTATTTTACTTATAAATAATACCATAATGAGTGTTTTATATATAAACACATGCTTATTAAGCCCTGAATATGCGCCAGGTCCAGGGCTTGGCACGGTGGGATCAACACTGAATTAGTCATGACCCAGTCTGTAAGGGCCTTAGAATCTACTGGAAAATATTAACAAATACATCAGTGAATGCAATTATTGGTATAACTCAGTAAGCGCTTTGATCCTATGCTTGAAATTTGCTTTGGAAGCAAATCTACTTCAGTCAGGTTTGGGAAGGACACCTGATTGAGTAATGCTTGAACTGAGGTTAAAGTTGAATAGAATTCAACCAGATAAGAAGCGAGAACAGAAGAATTTTTTTCGAGAGACAAAGAGCTTGAGCAAAGGTGCATAATCTGGGGAATATTGACTAGCCTAATATGTCAGGAGAAATGGCTAATAACAGGTAACACATTTGACAGATGCTGTATTAACAACTTTACCTTCATTACTTGACTTAATTCCTGTATCATCTTTCTGGATACAGTGGAGTAGGTATTATCTTTATCCCCATTTTTAACTAAAATGAAAAACAAAACAAAAGCAAACAAAAACAAAAAACAGGGACTAAATGAAATTTCTTAACTTGTTTATACATGTACAGCGAATATGCATCAGGTCCTGGATCCCTGCAATCTGATTCCTGAGACCAGACTCAACCACCACCTCATTTCAAAGTTTGGAGATGGGATTACGAAGCTCTTAAACTACATCCCCAAAGAGAACTGTTTACAGATTGTCAGTAATGCAGTGGTATCACTAGATTTTTTTAATTTAGAAATGTCAGTAGGCATTCGTAACTCGTTTGAGCTTTTTTCCCTTTTATTAAAGTATGTAAATAATAAAAAAAACTTTTGTTTTAACATACAGTAAAAAAAAATTTTTAAATGAGAAAAGAAGTATAAGTCCCAAATTAAGGAAGAAGTTTCAGAAATGTACAAGAGAAAGTTTAGGAAAAGAGAGTAGAATTTACCAGGCTTAGCATTAGATCGACTACGGATGTCTAAATTCAGTTCCCTACAAGATGTTCCCATAGTGGAAGTTTTTGTTCATGGGGTATGCATATTTTCAAGGATTTTATGTATATTTTCAGTTTTTATTTTAGTGTATGTGCCAGTTATTAAGCTATTGTTTCTCAGCAAAATCTCTTTTGTAATCTGTTTGTGATGCTGGTTCTCTGTAAGCCATTTTCCCCTTGGCAGCTGGATTGCTGTTAGATCCTTCACCATGGCAAAAATTTGGTTCTAGTCTTGACTATTATTTTGTGCAACTTTGTAAACCAGTTCCCTAGGACATACTCAGAAGTATCAGCACTAGATGGCTCCACCTGCTTTCAGAGGTCTCAGTGCTGGCTCTGCAGGGCCACTCCTCTATGCTTCTGAATTCTCAATGCCCCCTTTTCCCTTTGCCCCAAATCTAGCAGTGCTACATCTTCTAGTTTCTTATCTCTGTGTTACCACGATTTCCTCTTTTCTCATTTTCTGTTCTCCATCTCCTTCTATTAAATTTTCTCTCATACAGTAACAGCTATGGGTTCAATTTTTCTGACCAGATCCCAATGTATATGTTTTTGTTTTCTTTGAGATGGAGTCTCTCTCTGTCACACAGGCTGGAGTGCATTGGTGTAATCACAGCTCACTGCAACCTCTGCCTCCAGGGTTCAAGTGATTCTCCTGTCTCAGCCTCCCAAGTAGTTAGGATTACAGGTATGTGCCACCTAGCCTGGCTAATTCTTTTGTATTTTTAGTAGAGATGAAGTTTCTCCATGTTGGTCAGGCTGGTCTCGAACTCCTGACTTCAGGTGATCCACAGGCCTTGGCCTCCCAGAGTGCTGGGATTATAGGCATGAGCCACCATGCATGGTGTGATTTTATTTTTTGTGTGTGGTTTTTTTTTTTTGGACAGAGTCTCACCCAGGTTGGAGTGCAGTGGCGCAATCTTGGTTCACTGCAACCTCCACCTCCTGTGTTCAAGAGATTCCCCTGCCTCAGCCTTCTGAGTAGCTGGGATTGCCTGGCGTAATTTTGTATTTTTAGTAGAGACCAAGCAATTACAGCATCTCTGTTACCACCAATATATTTCTTAATTAATTAAATAGTAGCTTGACATAGTTAAAAATTATTTAAGGATTTAAAAAATTATCCTAAGAATCACATTTCATTGTTTCTATTAATTAATACTTAATAGTTAATTAAATATCCTTACTAGAATACATTCACATAATCTATAGCTTTGAATTGTGATTTGTTATGTTTGACTTGACTTAAAGGGCCTTTAAATATGCCTACAAGTCATCCAAACTTATAAATCAATTCACTTCCTTGATTTATTTGTGTTTAAAAATATTTGCAATGTCAGAGTTGTTTGGTTTGGAATCCCAAATAGTAAATTTGCCTTTGAAGAAACTGTAGAGAATAAAAAATGTTATTAAAAAATTATAAAATTATAGTAGATTCTAAAGTTAAAATTGAAGTAAATTGGTATATTTAAATTATACAGAAAACTGGGAGAGATATTAATATGTTTCTTTTTATTTAAATACTTAAACTGTATCTTAAAAAAAAAGGAAGTAGATAGGAGAGGCCAAGGACGTCAAAGAATAGAAAACAGAGCCATGTAAGGCTGCCAAAGGACGTGTGCTAAAGCAAACTGCACTTTTTCCCATTTTAACATTTCAAAAACTGGTAACTGAATTAAAATTTATATACTATTTACTAAATAATTTTTTTTATTTTGTCAGAAAATGTCAAATTGCTAGTGCATTACAGCATTTGAAGACATCTTAAGATGAAGGAAATGTGATAAATACGCATATATATATACACATTTATATTGTGTATACATATATTCTACGTAAGGTAATTTTCCTTTAGTTTTGTATATATTTTCAGTTTTGATTGCCCCTGTATGGTTGTTGATTTGGACTTTCTTTTCATTTCCTGCATTTCGTTTATTTACTCATCAGTTGGTGGACATCAGGGTTATGGTTATTTCTGATTTACCTAATAATATTTTTAAATTTTAAATTTATTTTTAATTGACAAATTATTATACACATTTATGGGGTACAATGTGATCTTTTGATATATATTTACACTGTGGAATCATTAAATCAAATCAATACATCTGTCACCTCACATACTTATCAATTTTTGTGGTGAGAACATTTAAAATCTAAACTTTAAGTAATTTTGAAATATACTATGTACTATTAATTATAGTTATCATTTTGTGCAATAGAATCCTAAAGCTTATTCCTCCTGTCTAGTAGAAACTTACTATCCTTTCGTCAACATGTCACCATTCCCCAGCCTCTGATAACCACCATATTACTCTCTACTTCTATGATTTTGACTCTTTAGATTCTACATATGAGATCATGTGAAAATTTTGTCTTTCTGTGCCTGGCTTATTACACTTAACATAATATTCTCCAATTCATCCATGCTGTCACAAATGACAGAATTTTTGAAGTCTGAATAGTATTCCATTGTCTACATATACATTTTTTTATCCATTCATTTGTTGATGAATACTTTGGTTCTGCACCCATTTCTTAGCTAGTATAAATAGTGCTATAATGAACGCGAGAGTGTGAATGTACTTTCACATATAGTTTCAATTCCTTTGGATATATACCCAGTAGTAGGATCATATGGTAATTCTATTTTTAGTTTTTCTGAGAAACTTCCACACTGTTTTCCGTAATGGCTGTATTAATATACATTTCCACCAATGATGTAGAAGAATTCCATTTTCTCCACATCCTCCTCAACACTTATCTTTCATCTTTTTGATAATAACCACTCCAACAGCTGTGAGGTGATATCTCATGGTGGTTTTAATTTGCATTTCTCTGATAATTAGTGATGCTGAGATTTTTTTCCCCTTGTATCTGTTGACTATTTGTATGTCTTCTGCGAATTATCTATTCAGGTTCTTTGCTTTTATTCTAGTGGGGGTAATTTGTATTTTTGCTACTGAGTTCTTTGAGGTTTTTTTATAAGTTTTGGATATTAGCTTCGAATCAGATACATGATTTGCAAACATTTTCACCCAATCTGTGTGTGTTTACTCTTCGCTCTTGTTTATTACTTTCTTTGCTGTGCAGAAGCTTTTTAGTTTGTTTAAATTCTACTTGTTTATTTTGCTTTTGTTACCTGTGCTTTTAGGGTCTTATCTAAGAAATCTTTCCCAGTCAAACATCATTGGACTTTTTCCTATGGACTTTAAAAAACTATTAATAATACATATCATGTTATCATTTTTTTTCTGACCTGGGTCTTCTACAATAAGAACTTGACCTAACTCAAGGAAAGAGGAGGAACTAAAACATTTTAAAAATTAATATTATGAATGTTGATGAAAAGAGCAAAACTCACTAGAATATTTAAAGATGTTTATTTTCAGTCAAATATGAGTGACAAATGGCTCATGACACAGCCCTCAGGAAATCCTGAGAACATGTGCCCAAGGTGGTTGGGCTACAGCTTGATTTTATACATTTCAGGAAAACATAAGACATCAATTAATACATGTAAGATATACATTGGTTCAGCCTGGAAAGGTGGAACAACTTGAAGTGAGGGCTTCCAGGTCATAGGTATATTCAAAGACTTTCTAACTGGCAATTGGTTGAAAGAGTTAAATAGTTGTCTAAAGACCTGAAATCAATAGAAAGAAATGTCTGGGCTAAAATAAGGAGTTGTGAAGACCAAGGTTTTTATTTTCAAGCCTCCAGGTAACAGGCTTCAGAGAGAATAGATCACAAATATTTCTTATTAGACTTAAAAAAAAAAAAAAAAAAAAAAAAAAAAAAAAGGTGCCAGACTCCTAGTTGATTCTCTCCTGGATCAGGTAAAATACCTGGAAAGAGAAGGTAATTCTCTACAGAATGCAGATTTTCCCCAGGAGAGACAGCTTTGCAGGCTATTTCAATATATAACAAAGAAACATATTTGTGGTAAAATAGTTAGATTTCCTTCTTTATCTGTCATGTGATATTATGCCAGAGTCAGGTTGGAAAGTAAGCCATGCTATATAGGGTTAAATAAAACCCTTCTGATGAAACTTTCTGGTTTGTGAGGCATGACTCCCCAGGCCTTTTAGATAGGAATTTGGGCAAGAAAAGAAAAAGGTCGGAGTTTAGTCCTCAAGAATAAGATGTGCTATTGGAGAATATACATATGTAACTTTCCATTAAGCCTAATTTTCTGTAAATATATTTTTCCTCTTCTATTATTGGAAGCCTTCTCTGAATTAATAATGCTAAGCGAGTTTACATCTGAAGAACTGAAAAACTTCTAGTGAAAAGTGTAACAAATGTGCTGAAAATAAGTATAAATAGAGTTTCTAATATTTTCTTCCTTCAACTTAATGATTTTCAGATTTTTCACACGTGTCCTGATCCGCTTGTGTTTTACTTTGGCAGCCACTGCATTGCAAAGATCCTGAAAGGATTAGTATCATGCCCTCTCTATATTATAACCCTCATATTGACATTAAGATTTTGATTTACTTATTAATAAACTGTTTTTTTTCTTACCCTATAAAATTTTTTCTCTAAATTTTATAGAGAAAAATTTGAGGTAAAGACAAGTTGGGAAAGATTAAAAAATGTTAAGAATTTTAAAATTCTTAACAAGAATATTGAGAAATGAGTAAGAAATAATACCTGTTTTCTTGAAACCTTAAATCTAAGGGAACACACTGACTTGAAAGCATTTAAGTGTAAAACAAAGCTGACTGGAGTACATACAAAATACAAGAATGTATAACTTGCTGTTGGATTATAAGTGTCAGAAAAGATCATTCTGCCTACAGGCTCAAGAACAGATTTCAAAGAAAGGAGCCACATTTTTCCACTATAGTGTCATCCCAGTCTAGCTCAATTCATATATGACTCTACATTGTGAGCACCACATCCCAGTATAGCTCTTACTAGAGCCGTGGTATCTTGATGTTGTGGAACAACTTAAAGGAATCAAAATGTCAAGATCACAGCACATTTTTATTTTCATTTTTATTTTTTGATGCCACCAGTTCTGTATTAATCCTGTGGGTGTAAGAAAACGGATAGAATCCGCCCCAGAGTATTTTTATATAAATTAGAGAAAATCCCTTTTCTCATTGCAATATGTCACAATCTCATGTCAATTTCACTCCAATTTGCTCATGGTGGCAATCACGGCCATCATGATGGGAGAGGAAGTGTCTAGAGTCTAAGGGAATCCCAAGGCCTCATTGTAAGACAGTGAATAAAACTGAAGAGTTAATTTTGATCAAAGGGGCTTCTCGGTGACTCGATTCAGACCATCCAGTTAAATGTCAACCATATCTAAACATTTCACTATGTAAACAAAATGAACATTTTATATATTTAATAAATGACTGGAAAAATCTATTTAATTAAATAAATATTTTCACAATTCAAATATGCAAAAAAAAAAAACTGTTGATTAGAACTATGAGGAAGACTTAACCCTTTACCCCAAGAAGCTTAGAATTTATCCTAAATAGCTTAGGATTTAGATACAAGGTAAGCCTGCCTTTTCTTATATTATCAGGAAAAGTTGGTATGCATACTTTCTCAATATTCTTCTCCTCAGCCAGAGCCCAGTATTCTTAACAAGAACATTGAGAAAAAGGAACAACAGCAGAGAACCTGAGTCAAAACAAAGCAGCATAATAAAGATGTAATTGAGTCCTAAGCAAACTTACAGCTGTCCTGAGATCTAGCTCTTTTAATTTTTGAAAAGTTTTTCTATTATTTTTTACCTCCCTATATATTCTTGCAACAATCCTCAGTTGATGGTCAGTCAGTTCCTGCCAACTAGCAGCTTCACACTTAAGCATCATAAAATGACTTGCCCTTTTGATTACCCTCCCTTTCTTTACAAAGTTATCAATCAAAACTGTTCATTGTACTTGTCTTTGGTGATGTGGTTTTCTCTCCCTCCTTCAACTTCTGTTTACTCTTAGAACCTGATTTTGTGGAAAGGAGATCCCAAGCAACTCACATTCTCTAGTATACAAGATGATGATTTTCAAAGCTTGCATCACAGGAGAAGTATGAATGAGCTGATTGTTTCTAAGACATTTGGAAACTGAAATAAGAAGTGTCCTTTGCAAGTAATTGTGAGGGCTTCTTCTGTACAAGGTTTACCCTCTCAGTATTTAAATTTCCTCTGGAAGCACTTCTGCTTGGCTTTCTTCACATGCTCTACCCAGCTAGTGCTAATGAGAACCTCATGCTCTCTAGTCTGAAAGGATTATTTCTTCTATATGAATGTAAAGTGTGTCATTCTGGGCCCTATGTAGTATTATTTGCTTTTCTTACTGCGGAATCTGTCATGTAGATAGTTTTGTATAATCCAGAGGACTTCATAGCTTTACATCATATTGATACTTAATTCCCTGGTCTCACAGTCCAGCCAGATATATTTGATTTACTAAGAAACTAAGCCTCTTGTCATATCCTGGTAAGATCTGTAAGAGATAAAGTTGAGATTTGAGAGAAAAGTTATTCTGGAAATGACTGTCTTTTCCTTGATCTTACAAATGATTCTGTTTGTTAAGTGATTATAGCTGGTCTGGACAGACAGCAAACACAAGGGTAGATTTATAGCATCTAAAAACAATATCTTCAAAGAGTTTCCACCAGAATGCATGGCCCAGAGGCATCCCTTTGATTGATCTAACTCCCTAAAGAGTTGCTTCAGCAACAAACAAAGACTTATTATGCTTCTTTCCTAAAAGACTTTGACATTTTATGGTTCTGTGCAAAAATATTGAGCAGGAATAAATAGGAATCCTGTAGCCTTTCCTTACCTGGATTGTAGGCATGCTGTGTCCTGCAGCAAAATCAGCTACTTCACTCTCATGACCTTATGTAGATCATTACTTACCCAGTTTACTACTGTCAACAGCCATTACCCAAATACACTTCTCTTCTGGGGAGAAAAATGAGCAGAATTTTACATATCTACGTTTTGGGAAGTGACAACTTAGCAACTGGGGAAAAATGGAACAGGTATTTATTATACTCATTCCCAAGTACCAAAAAAAAAAAAAAAAAAAAAGACCTTTTTAAAAATGCCATCTTGGAAAAGCTTTTGTTTTTACTATTTTAGAACTTTGCATAAAATACATTTTTTTAACTCTGTGCAAAATTGTCAACCTTGCTTCACAAAGCGGTATAATTTTTGAAGTCTTCTGGGGTGTTTTAGAAAATTCTTATCACCAGAACAGATTCCTTATGCATTACTGTCTTCTTATAGTATAGATGGGATCTGCTCACCATCTAAAATGTGATCTCTGTCAGTACAACAATCACTTTGTTTCATATTGTCTATATCATATTATCTAACGATGATGAGATAAGTAGTTTTAAAGAGGAACAAAACCAAAGCATTGAGTATTTAAGTATCTGGCCCATTTCACAGCAAAAAGCAAGGTTGGAATTGGAAGACTTTCAATGTTATAACTAGTGAAAGCTCCTAGTATGAGGTTGTGAAAGGAAACTATCTTGGGCCCCCAAAATCACTAAGCTAAAGGGCAAAGTCAAGCTGGGAACTGCTTAGGGCAAACTTGCCTCTCATTCTTTTCAAAGTAACCCCTCTGCTCACTGAGATAAATCCATATCTGATTGCTTCCTTTAGAGAGACTAATCAGAAACTCAAAAGAATGCAACAATTTGTCTCTTATCTACCGATGACCTGGAGGCCCCTTCCCTGCTTTGAGTTGTCCCACCTTTCCAGACCTAACCAGTGTTCATCTTACATATGTTAATTGATGTCTAATCTCTCCCTAAAATGTATAAAACCAAACTGTGCTCTGACCACCTTGGGCACATGTCTTCAGGACTCCTGAGGCTGTGTCATGGTGCGTGTCCTCAATCTTAGCAAAATAAACTTTCTACCTTGAAGGGAGGTAGCAACTGATGTATCTCCAATTTATTGAAGGAGAAGTTGAGGCAATGATGGAATTCACCCAGCCTCCCATGATCACCCCACATAGTTGAAAACTGGCTTCTCCACAAATTTCCCCTTTCTTTATTGACACATGCAATTTAAAAAATATCAATGCACAGACTTATAATCTCCTAGTGTCAGATTTCCTCATTCCCATACAAAAAGGTGTTTTCCAAGTGAAGTTCTCTGGGAGTTTCAGAGTTTTGAAATCAAATCAACTGTCAGAAAGTTTGTTCAAATAGCACTGAGATTATATTTATCAGTCTGCAGATGTAGTGAGGCCCCGCTATTTTAACTCTTTAAATTGAGGCTGAACAAATATTTTTTATGTTGGAGAGGGGGACTTTGCATTTAAGATTAAACTAAATGACCTGTAGCTGTTTTTCAAACATGTGATCTAATTAGTTTATGATTATATGATTATCTAGACATTTTTAGAAAGAAAATAAGGGAGGGAGAGAGTTGAGACTTGCAAGACAAGTGTTCAGGTATTTCCAAGAGATAGGAGTTGATAACCTGCCTTCTTGTAGCTTTGCCAAACCTGTTTTGTGGGGCTTATTCTATCTTGAAGGGAGATAGCAACTAAAGTATCTCCAATTTATTGAAGGAGAAGTTGAGGCAATGATGGAATTCACCCAGCCTCCCACGGTCACCCCAAATAGTTCAAAACTGGCTTCCCCACAAACTTCCCTTCTCTCTATTGACACATGTATTGAATAAATATCAGCACACAGACATCTAACCTCCTAGTATCAGATTTCCTCATTTCTATGCAAAAAGGTGTTTTCCCAGTGAAGTTCTCTGGGAGTTTCAGAGTTTAGAAACCAAGTCAACTGTCAGAAAGTTTGTTCAAATAGGATAGAGATTATATTTAGTAAGCCAATCGTTTTGACAACTGAGAATGTGTTCACTTTGCTGCTCCCTTGCCAAATGTGTAACATATACCTGGTTATGTGCTGATGAAAGTTGACATTTACTCAAAGCTATTGGATCCTCTTCCAACAGAACTTATTTTTCAGTAAAATAAATTGAGCTGGCTAGTTTGGCATAGAATATAAAGTACTATATTTTTTCTTCATTCACTGGCTGCTTTTCTTTTTTCATTTTGTTTTGATTAAACTTCCTTTACCAAAAAAACAATCCCTTTGCTTTAGATTTTTGGAAAGAGTTATCATTCTGTCTAACTTGGACTGAACTCCAAAGAACTCCCAACTAATTAGCATATAATGCCACTTACCCTTAACTGTTATCTTTGTTGCCAGCCAACTGTGGATGTCTTGATGGTGATTGATTTCCTTTAGGCCATGACTTGATTGAAATTTCAGTTGCTGAGTGACACAGGCAGGGAGGCCCTGTCCATTGACCAGCAAGATACATAATGTGGATATGAATCTTCTCCTAACCCTGGGGGACTTAGTTCCCCACTATTATAAATGTGTGAACCCCAAGCCAAAGCTCAGAAAATAGCAATGAATTCAGTGCTCAGGTAGGAATATGCATGCCAGTACTGAAAAGTAAAATTTTAAAACAGTGAACACTAATATATAAACCTAAACTTCTGCTAGTAGTTATTAAGCACTAATATATAAAACTGAACTTCTACTAATAGAATATAGGTTACAGATAACTCACAATAGACTACTTCTCTGGGTGTTGCCTTTGATTATGGAAGCAGCTTTGCCTAATTTTGTGGGCCCTCCAATGGGCTCGCCCACATCCAGTAAACGACCCATGCAGAAGGTATAATAGCCTGCCCCGCTTGCCTCCGAGCAGGACAAGTTGGAAGGCCACCTTATCTCCAGAACTCCCTGTGGGATGAGTGAGACCTCCATTACAACTGTATTACAGCTCAATATTTTCTTCTGTTGAGTCTTGCTCTTCTCATTTCCTTAGGGATCTGGTTGTCAGTAATACTTCCAATAATCTCTGGCTTATAAATATCCACAGCAGAGTTGTTCCCAAGGAACCTGATATGAGAAAGATACTATTCTTAGAGCTGGATGGTGATGGTTGATTTTGTCACAAAAATTGATACTCACTCTGTCCTCTGCTTGCTTACAGTATAGTAGAAGAGACAGAATGATAAGCAACAACTGTACTATTTTTTTTCAAAAGGTCATTTCTTCTCCTGAAAAGCAGAATTCTCTTGCCCCTTTTCTTTGCTTCCAGACTTCTACTTTAATCATATCATAATAAATCGTATCATTTTGTTGTTGATGGTGGTCTCTTACAAGAGGTTATGAGCATTTTGGAGACAAGGGTTTAGTTGTGTTTACCTTCATACCTTGGGCGTACTGCCTGCAAAGAATATGCCAGATGCTCAGCAGTTTGTGTTGAATTGAGAAATAAATTAATGAGCAAAAATAAAAAACATGCCTTATAAGTATATTACAAAAAATTATGTCTATAGAATGATAAAATTTTAGAGAAGACTTGGAATTTGGGTTTGGCCTTGAAAAAATTTAGCAGGTTTAGGGCATATGGGTATTTCAGACTGAGAAAGCAACATTGCAGTAGTCATTTAAATTATACATTTTAGTTATAACAACAAAAACCTATTCAAGCTAATTTGAAGGAATGAAGTGTCTTTATTGAATTACAATAGTGTACTTCATGGAACCACTGGCCAGCATTTCAACTGCACCACATGAGGGCTTAGAATCAAGAACTCTAATACAAGAAACCACAGTTGTTATGGTTGTTTCTCCAGAAACTCAGCTTCCCTTCTCTATTTGTCTGCTCTCTCTTTTGTTTCTTCACAAGTCTTTATCTTCAAGTCTCTTCATTCAAGAAGAGGTTACTTGTGGCTGTGAATACAAGAAGAGAGATGATTGTCCCAGCTGTGGCCAGATACCAATTCCAGGTTCAATCCTTAAGTTCAGCATGGGTTGTGGGAGGTATTTTGGAAATGGAGCATGGACAAGCCTATACCTGGACAGATGAGTAGATAGTAGAGATGAGGAACTCTAGGACGTGTTTGCTCAGGTGCAAACCTCATGGTGGATTACAAGAATTCCCATTGTAAACAGCGGTAATCCTCATTCAATTTAACAACTTCTTTTTTCAACTTTTAATCCTGTGTGTGTGTATGCGTAACAGAGTTGATTAAATGATTAAATGGTAGCAGCAGACTTCCCTTCAAGATTATGTTTAGATTAGACTAATTTGCAACCATTTTTAGTTCTTTGGGTATTGTTTAGTGTTAGGGAGGAGAAGTACAAAACCTAGTTTGGTGAGATCACCTTTTTGCTTAAGAGTTGTCACATAAATCAAAATGGACAGATCCCAAAACAAGCAGAGACTCTAGTGATGAGATTCAATGAGAAGAGAGTGAATAAAGCATCATTCTCGTCTTCTAAAAGCTCATAGACTGACAGGTGTTTCCATGACAGGAGGGCAGGGAATCAGTAACATGCCGATAAAATACTATGATGTCTTACATGCAGTGATAAAGGAATGACAAAATCCTCTAAGAACACTCCTTCCTGGCTATAAAGGTCAAGGATGTCTCAACATAGAAGACATTTCATTTGTGTTTATATCAATGAGCAGCATCAGCCAGATGAAGCAGCAGAAAGGAGAGTTCAATAAAGGAAACAACACATGTAAAACCAGGCCATCGAACGACGTCATGAAATGTTTGAATAATGGCAGAATATAACCACACTGGTATCAAAAACAAAGTAAGTTTGTTTTGTGAGCATGTCAGGGTAGGGGGCAGTTAGACAAATGAGACAAGGAAAAGAATTATGAGCAAAATTTGAAAGGATAAAAGGATCTTCATGTTTTACCAAAGCACTCTGGATGAAGGATTTTTAGGCCACTGGATGCCAAAAAGCAAGGTGTGGATGTGGGGGAAGATTGTGCCCGAATCAAATGTGTGGTCTCATTGCCTAAGAAATGGGACCTGAGGTAGCTAGGAGAGACACTCTAGTCCTTCTGTCATTAGACTTGTAGGAGAGAGGGAGAGTGGGGAAGGGAGGGAGGGACAAGGGGAAGGAGGAGAAGAAAGGAGAGATGAAGGGAAGAGAGAAATGAGAAGTGGGGAGAGGTTTCCAATGTGTAAATCCTTTAAAGGAAAACCAAAAACAAAGTATTTTTTAAAAGTCTGCTCATTTCCACAGAACATTAGAAAACACGATTTTGCAGTATGCAGTATTGTCCCTAATGAGAAGTTGTATCTTGAACTAGTATTAATTATCTATAGAATGCCAAGTAGCCTGATAACATTTTCTTATCTTTTCTTTAAAATTCTCAAACTTAAAATGAAAATGAAAAGTTAGCTCAAATGTCTTGTATACATAATTTACTATACACACAGTTCTTTTTAGAAGAGAACAGGTCCAGGCATACCACAAAGGGGCAGTGTGGCATCATGGTTAAGAGCTTAGAATCCGAGCCATGGAGTCTGGGTTCAAAATCCTAGTTCCACTCATTTTTCACTGTGACCTAGGCAACATACTTAACCTCTCTGTGCCTCAGCACATTCAAAAATAGGACTTAAAAAGTACCTTTGCCATAGGGTTGTTGGTGTGAAGCCAACATATCTTGAGACGAGTCTCAATCAATTTAGAAAGTTTATTTTACCAAGGTGAAGGACATGACCATGACACAGCCTCAGGAGGTCCTGATGACAGGTGCCCAAGTGGTCATGGTAAAGCTTGCTTTAATACGTTTTAGGGAAACATGAGACATCCATAAATATGCATAAGATATGCAAAGGTTTGGTCCCTTAAGACAGGACAACGGGAAGGGGGGCTTCCAGGTGGGAAGTAGATAAAAGACAAAAGGTTGCATTCTTCTGAGTCCTTGACCAGCCTTCCTATAAATACACAATTTAGTCTGGCTCAGTGAATCTGAATTTTTTACATAAACAATAGGGCAGAGGAAGCAATCAGATATGTGTTTGTCTCAGGTGAGCAGTTGGATGACCTTCTGTCTTGTGAAGACAAGCCATCAGTTTACATTGCCAGGGTGAAATTCCACAGGACTGTTTTTTGGGGTTAAGGATCTTGAGGCTCACAAGGAATTCCCTGTGGACAAATTGTGAGGGAGGTATGTAGCTTTTTTAAAAAAAATCTTTGTAACTTTCTTATTTAGAAATAAAATGGGAGGCAGGTTTTCCTGACAGTTCCCAGCTTGACTTTTCCTTTGGCTTAGTGATTTTGGCTTCCCCAGATTGACTTTCTTTCCATATTTGTAAGATCCAGTGAGTTACTACATGTAATGGACTTAGAACAGAACATGGAATATACTAAATAAGTTAAGTTTTACTTGTTGTTATTAGTATTAAGCTGAATTTGAAAATGCTTTGAATTCTCATCTCCCTTTCAATATAACTTGCAATAGATATGATTCTTTTGTTTCTCTCTAATTTGTTTCACTGTGTCTTTCAAACAAGCACTCTTTTGGGAAGGAGTCTTCCAGATAAGTGCCTCCTGAGTGACTTGAAGAATATCGCTTCCTGACAAGGGCAGAAGACAATTCCCAGTGATTGACCAGCAGTGATTCAGGTTCACTACCCAATCTGTCACTCATGTAGCACCGGAGTCCAGCCAAGCCTGGAGGAACAAAAGGTTTAGGGTCAAACATTTGGAAATGCTCATTGTAATCATTAACTGTGGCACCTCCACATATATGCTCTCACACTCTCAACCAGACATTACCTCTATTTCTGACTTGTCTTCCCACAGAACATCAAGTTCTTCACCAGCAGACACTTTTCTCTACTTCTGCCACAGTATCTAGTATATTGCTAGTCTAAAGCAGGTGTTCGGCAAATGCATGCCAAACAACACTTCCTTGTAAAGCTTTGAAATGGAGAATTAATGGTTAACTAATGTATACAGATGGGGTATCTGTATCTTCTGCCACAATGCCTGTTTCAAAGTTTCCAAGCCCCCCATGTCCTTTTACTGCAAACTTAAACTTCTGCAGGTTTTCCAGAATCTGCACAATTGGATTTCACCACACCTAGCCAGTTTTTAATATGACGACGAAAACAGCTATTGCGAAGTGCTTGCTGGGTGTTGAGCGTTGTTCTAAGATACTTACCTCAACTATCTCATTCATTACTCACGGTGATCATGTAAGCTAGGTAATGTTATTATAGTTATTGTATAGATGAGAACCGATGCACAAGGTTTTGGAGACACAAGTTCAGCAGGTAGTAGAGCTGGAATTTGAATGCTCCTTCCCCAGAAGACTGACTCTCGTTTTCCTCACTAAACTCCCATCCCATCCACAGACAAAAGAGTCAATTTCAAAAATGTGCCATATGTATACTGTCTTCATGCTTTCACTCTTATTGTTCCTCTAACAATAAGGGTCAGGACGTCTGTATGTCTCTTGGTTAACGTCCTACTGCCAAGCAGATTCCTCACAATACTCCACCTAGATAGGTTTTCACATTATCTTAAACCTTCTAGAGTAGATCATGCTTAATGAAGTGCTCTCATATATTGTTCATGTATGTTCTACCTCTACTAACAGTCTGGTTTGATGACTTCTCTCCCTAGAAATATAACTTTCTTTCCTCTACTCTGTGACATGGGATCCAGGGCTAAATTCATTCTATTCTCAATATAGACTTAAGAATTAGTGGATTCAGCTGGGTGCAGTGGCTCATGCCTGTAATCCCAGCACTTTGGGAGACTGAGGTGGGTGGATCACCTGAGATAGGGAGTTTGGGACCAGCCTGACCAACATGTAGAAACCCCGTCTCTACTAAAAATATAAAAAGTTAGCCAGGCATGGTGGCACATGCCTGTAATCCCAGCTACTTGGGAGGCTGAAGCAGGAGAATCACTTGAACCCGGGAATCAGAGTTGGCAGTGAGCAGAGATCACTCCGTTGCACTCCAGCCTGGGCAACAAGAGAAAAACCCCGTCTCAAACAAACAAACAAAAATAATTAGTGGATTCTTAGGGGTGCATTTGAAAGCACACTTGACCCTGAATTTCATTCTTAAATAGCAACCAGGTGGGAATCTTTACAGCCACTCCATATGAAAACAGTGACACCACTAACTCTTCTTTGGTGTCTATGTAGAAAGTCTACATGGTAGTGACGGATGGTACAAAAGTCGACTGTGGGATTTAATGACTTAGGGGAGGCACCCAGAATGAGTAGGTGGGTGTAATTCAATGTGATTACATGACACCTGTGGTAGAATGATACTTACATTTCCATGGGCATAAACAGAAAAAAAATCAATAACGTTAGCAGAGTCTGTGTCTTTCCCAGTGCCCACTCTAACCTAAAGGACAGGCACGCCGGAGATGATGCAATCAAGAGCCAGGAGTCACAATGAGCAAGGTACACATACCATTGCTCTAGAATCAGTTTCCAAACGTTGTTTAGCAACCTTGTCTCCAGTGTTTGCTTCCTTTCTGGGCTCTGGGAGTAAAGGTCTCCATTTCGTAACTGCAATACTGCTGCATCCAGTGTTCCTGTCAGAATTCCCTTTGGTAGCAATGAGCATTTACTTTACAAGCTTTCTTTCTGGGGAAGTTTTGGCTGGGTTAAGTGATGGAAGTGAGCAGGGCAAAAATAACTGGACTCAAAGTTGAATGAACAATTAAAATCTAAGAATTTGTAAAGCCAATGAATCCATGGTGGAGACATTTTTCCAGAAGTTTCCATGACTTCTGTATCTGCTATTTAAAATCTAGACTCAAGGCAAAGACAGAAGAGGGTCTCTTTACTACCTCTGCTCACTGATTCCAGATGAAGTCACAAGCACGCAAAGTAAAAATTCAGGATTTGTTCGGTAACCAAGCTGACATATGGCTAATCAAGTCTAGTGTGGATTTTGGAAAAAGTATATACAATCAATTCCAAAATAGCAAATAAACACATGTCAAAAATCAAACAAAAAAAAAAACAGTTGCAAAGAAAACTTTATAGATTGTCTCTTAAGCATGTTTATAACAAAGAGGATTAGATGAGAAAAAAACACTAGTCTAGTGGGTATTCAACTGAATTGCAATCTAGCCCAGAGCCAAATTCTTCCCCTTGTCTACTGTGTACTCAGGTCTACTAATAACCTTATGCCACATAAATGGAGTTAAAGAGGACATTGGGGCATGGGTTTATCCAAGAAGAGTGAGAGGTTGATCTCAGCAGTTGAAGCCGATAGGGGTCAGGACAGAAAGAAGAATGAATGAACAGGCAATTTTTAAAATAGCTTGTGGGTCCTGCCATTTGGCATCATGTCTGGCGTGATCGCTTTCTGTGGGTATTCACTCTCTGGTCCCACTTCCTCCCTGCATCATTCCACTCCTCTGCATTTTTAAACCATCTCTGCTCACATCTTGTTCTGCATAATGGAGACCACACAGCAACCAAGTAGGGGTGATGCAAAACTCTGTTTAGAAAAAAGGTTACGTATAACATGAGTCAGAAAACAGTGCTAAGACAAGGATTCAACCCTAAAACTCACTGAATCTGATTCTCCCAGAGTGGATGTGGCTTCCTGGGAAAAACACTTCTCATATTATGAGATGCATTGACAACTCATTTTATGCCAGCAGGAGCGGCCTGTGCACTGAGAATATGTCAATCACTCCTTTCACCTGAAGGAGTCATCCCCATTCATCTTCTCTGTCTTTATTTATACTTCACTCAGCCCATTTTGATTATCCTTTCCAGTATTCTACATTCTGTGTCTGTGCAAAAGCTCTTCTGTTACTGGAGTCTTGCTGCCTCTGGAAAGTTAGGTCCATTCCAGTTGTTAATTTCTTACTCCTTTGAGCTTCCAAAGCACAAAATTTTGTATGGAAGTTATTTGCCTTTTTGGTGCCATGGACATATTCACATTCTGGTATCAACAAAGAGTCTCTCTTAAAAAGAATGAAAAAGGTTTTTAAAAAATTTACTAAATAACATATGTAGCATCACAACAGAGATCAATTTTATAGAAATATACTTATACAAATATTAAACCAGTGTGTGACATACATATGATTAAGAAACTTAAAAAATAAGGCTTATAGCAAGTCTAATTATTATAATTTTGAAATAGTGACAAACTTGATATTTTTAAAGATTTGCAACAATGTTGTCTGATGTGACAAACTTCAAATCTAGTGAGAATTTGTAGATATTACTAAACCACTGTGTGTGTGTGTGTGTGTGTGCACGCACGTGTGCACATGTCTCTGTGTGTGATGTGATATGTCTTCCTACATTCATAAGGGGAAATTTCAAAATGCTAAATTTAGTTAGAGGTTAATGAAAACCTCTAATGGTTCCTAAAGCCCATTAGGTTGAGAATCCTTGATTTATTACTTATGATTATTTATTCATTGAATCCCTTATCATCTATCTTATTGTTGAAACTAGCTGGTAAAATCAGAGCAAGAACACAGAGCTTATTCTTTCTCTATACCTCCTACAGAGAATGAACTCATTTTCGGGCCCTTGTAGGAACTAAACATGAAATTGTTGACTATACTGAAATTAAATTAAACACCAACTTATGCATAGCTAAAATGTGCCAAGCCAAACACAAGCGTTACTAGAATTGGTTTCTTATAATTTTGTGATGTAAGTTCAATTTTGCCTTGTAATATGCTTGTTTGCTTTTCTATCTCTTCCAGCAAAATATGCTTTCTTAGAGGTAGATTCTACAGCTGGTTATCTCTGTTCAGGTAAAGGGAGCTCGCATTAAAGCATCAGTAATAGTATATAGATGGAATGGGTTATTTTAATGTAATGAGAGGGAAGAATTGATATATTTCTCAAGAGAGTAAGGGGAGCCAAAGTTTGACGCAAGAATTTGGACTAGAGATTCTTGGAAAATTAATATAAATAGGAAAGCTAAAGCACAATGAATGTGGTTGGGGCTTGCAACATAATGTTCTTCCATTTTGTACTATATTACAATTACATTGTGTTCCCCTTTAGAATACAATGTAATCTGTAATTGTCTGAAACGTGATAGAATACGAAATATGATAGTGCATAAAATCGGCCTTGAAAATACTAAGATATTAGTCACACTTTCATATATTCTAAAGAAACCACATTTTCCCTTTCACTCAGAGGGTAACAGCAAGATCATCCTGTGGTGTGATCCACACTTGGATATTACACTTTTTATTTTTGTTTCTGGGAGTTTGGGTGTGGCTTTAAAACATAGAAGATAGGTTTTGTGATATCGTGATACCTTCTCCATGTTATACAGTCACTCAACCCACAACAATGTCTCAGTAAACAGCCAGCATATACAATGGATGTCCCATTACAGTATAAGGGAGCCGAAAAAATTCTATTGCCTAGTGATATTGTAGGCATGGCAGCATCTTAGGGCAACACATTACTCGCGTGTTTGTGGTGATATTGGTGCACTTTTATACTGCCAGCTGTATAAAAGTATAGCACATATAGGCTGGGCACGGTGGCTCATGCTTGTAATCCCAGCACTTTGGAAGGCCAAGGTGGGTGGATCACCTGAGGTTGAGAGTTCGAGACTAGCCTGGCCAACATGGTGAAACCCTGTCTCTACTAAAAATACAAAAATTAGCTAGGCTTGGTGGTGTGCCCCTGTAATGCCAGCTACTTGGGAGGCTGAGGCGGGAGAATCCCTTGAACCCAGGAGGTGGAGGTTGCAGTGAGCCGAGATCATGCTCTTGACCTCCAGCCTGGGCTACAAGAGTGAAACTCCATCTAAAAAAACCCCAAAAGTATAGCACATACAATTATGTACAGTACATAATACTTGACAAGGATAGTAAACAACTATGTTACTGGTTTATGCATTTATGTTGTGATTTTAAAGTATACTCCTTCTAGTTATTAAGAAAGTGTTAACTATAAAACAGCCTCAGGCAGGTCCTTCAGGAGGTTATCCAGAAGAAGGCATTGGAGACGGTAGTTTCATGTGTTTTACTCCCCAAAGACATTCCAATGGGACAGGATGTGGAGGCAGAAGACAGCAATATTGATAATCCTGACCCTGTGTAGGCCTAGATTAATGTGTGTTTTTGTGTCTTAGTGTTTAACCAAAAAGTTTTAAACGTAAAAAATACAAAATTTTTACAATAGAAACAACTTTAAGAATATAAAGAAAATATTTTTGTACAACTGTACATGTTTGCGTTTTTTTTCTCTTTTCTTTTGAGACAGAGTCTCACTCTGTTGCTCAGGCTGGAGTGCAGTGGCGCAATCTCAACTCACTGCAACCTCTACCTCCTGGGTTCAAGAGATTCTCCTGTCTCAGCCTCCCGAATAGCCGGGATTACAGGTGTGCGCCACCACACCCAGCTAATTTTTGTATTTTTAGTAGAGATAGCGTTTCACCATGTTGGCCAGGCTAGTTTCGAACTCCTGACCTCAGGTGATCCACCCACCTCGGCCTCCCAAAGTGCTGAGATTACATGTGTGAGCCATCGTGCCTGGCCACATGCTTGTGTTTTAAGCTAAGTGTTATTGCAATTGGATCAAAAAGTTAGGAAGATTAAAAAGTTTATAAAATAAAAAAGTTATAGTAAACAAAGGTTAATTTACTATTGAAGAAAAAAATATTTTCTATAAATTTAATGTAGACTAAGTATACAGTGTTTAAAAAGTTGCTAGCAGTGTGCAGTAATATCCTAGGCCTTCACATTCATTCGCTGACTCACCTAGAGCAAGTTCCAATCCTGAAAGTTTCTATATATGTACCATTTTTTAATGTTATATATCATATTTTACTGTATGTTTTTATATTTAGATATGTGTAATTACACAAATATTTACCATTGTGTTACAGTCGCCTACAGTATTCTGTATAGTAACATGCTCTACAGGTTTATTGCCTAAGAACTATAGGCTGTACCACATAGCCTTGGTAGGTAGTTAGGCTACACCATCTAGGTCTGTGTGAGTTCCCTCTGTGATGTTGGCACAATGATGAGATTGCCTAGTGACATATTTCTCAGGATGTATCTCCATCCTTGAGCAACATGTGACTATATTATCCTCAAAACTAAAATATGTGTTTCCAGAGAAGTAAGTTTATGGTTGTCCAGCTTATAGCATTGAGGTCACTGGGAAGGTCATTGGAAACTGGAAATAAAGAACTGAAATTCTGAGTGTTAGACTACAGCTTCCCTAGTCGGGGATTTAAAAATGTTGGGGTTGCCAACATATGCTAATTGGCTGTCTTGGGATATACTAATTGGAGTTTCTATAAAGTGGTTGTTAAGAGCAGAGGCTCTGCAATGAAACAGATTGAGTTTATATTTATTAGCTAAAACATATAATAGACTTAGCATGTTATCTGGATCATAAAAATTGCTTAGTGAGTACAAACATTACTGAATGGCTGAATGAGGTCATACATTGTGATAACATTTTAAAAATCAGAGTATGGGTAACTTCTATGATAAAATTTTCAAAAGTAACTAATAAATTTGCTGAGGGAATGTAATAGGATAGACCAATTATCCTTGGGGAAGAAGCTAATAGAAAGAGAAAGGCAAACCAGAATAGGAGTTACAGGAGTTATTGGAAAACAGAAATGGAACTATGACAACATGGGGACATTCAAGTGTTACAGAGATAAAAGTTTTCTTTATTAAATTTTACTTTAAGTTCTGGGATACATGTGCAGAACGTGCAGGGTTGTTATATAGGTATACATGTGCCATGGTGGTTTGCTGCAACTATCAACCCGTCATCTAGGTTTTAAGCCTCGCACACATTAGGTATTTGTCCTAATGCTCTCCTGCCCCTTGCCGCCAACCCCCCTAAAGCTTTTAAGGAAAATTAAAACTGAGAAATTTCATCAACTAGTTAATTAGAAGGAGACTGATGAAAGTTTTGTAATTTTATTAAAGTTTTGGAAATATCATTGAGGAAAATGTAAGAAATAGTAAATAAACAGCAAACTGCCTGCTATCCTTAGCTGGAGAGCTCTGTGCCATGGTGTGGCAGTGATTGGAAATAGATGTATCAGGCACTAAATGATGAATGTTGCAAGGTCATAAAACATTTTTGATTTGGAGACAAAGCAAAGGCCAGGCAAACCTTTGGAGAAGGGGTGGAGGTGGCTGAAGATATAAACAAAAAGTGAGATAATTGCTGAAGCCAAGTCCCCAAAGGGATGGAAAGAAAGTACATTTAGTGTCAAATTGAGGGGTAAAATTTAGGAGGAGGGACATATCTTTTTGAGTCAAGAAAGATGTAAGAAATGTGTATGGTTGGAGAACATTAAAGGTCAAAAGCTGGTAGATGAAGAAGCTCAGACCAGATGACCTGAATCTACTCATTAAGATGCAAAGTAAAAAGGTGCAAAGAGGAGAATTGCTGTCCTCTTTGGCCCAAGAACCAACCTGGAATCATCAAGCTGAATATTTTCTTCCCGAGAAATCCTTGAGTTCAAAGAAGCTGGGTTGGCACAGAGCTCTCCAACTAAGGATAGCAGGTAGGGATGACAATGAATGCAAATGAAAGGGATCATGTGTGAGACAGCACTTCAGAAGTAGAACGTTCTAAGTAGTCAGCAAACAGTGCGTGCATATAGGTCAATTAAGATTTGCCTACTTCATTGTTGAATACAAATCCTAAAAGTTAATGAATATAAACTCTTTTTGGAGTTTGAAGTTAAGACCATTTAACCAACTGCAAGAATAATGTGATGGAAAAGAGTTACTCAGATTTTATCTTTTGGCATGAAAAAGGCAAGATTTACAAATGCCCTATATAAAATCCAGCCTTTAAAATGCTAAAACCAGTTGGACACCAATAGAATTCTGACACATACATATAGAACAATTCAAATTCCACCTGGTTGCTCATTCCTTTTCTCACGTTATGCAGTGCTGACAGAGTGGCCACATTTCCCAAGAGCTCCCCTCAACACACACTTTTTTTTAATCTTGATTTTTTTAAACTGAATATTTTATATTTACCCGTTGGTTTTTTGTTGTTGTTTTTTTTCTTTTCTTTTCTTTTTTAAGGATGTGACTAATTCAAACTATGGCCAAAGTTTGGCCTGGCCTCTGAGACAGTCACATATCTGCCTTATTCCTCTGTTCATGAAGAACTTTTCGGAGACTCAGGGGATGTCCCTGCAAATAACTAGATACTCTCCCATAGGTGCCCAAGTGACAATTGAGATACACATTTTTGAATGGAAATCCATTTTGTTATTTCAGTATTCCTGACCTACACACCATTCTTTTACCTTAAAGGAAGATGCATTGTATTACCCCCAGCATATATAAATTTGTGAATGTGTAAATTTGGTTTTTACAGAGAATCTTTCATTTCAGACTGAAAAAAAAATAACTCTAATGTGTTTGTGGTGAGTACTCTTTATAGCATCCTTTGGCAATTACATGTAGATAGAAACATTTTATTTTTGACACATCTCTGAGTTAATCAGGTGGGTCTCTACTCTCTCTACAGAATGGAGGGTGGAGGTCTAGATGTAAAATGCTACGAAATAGTCACACCCACTCAGATTACTGTTTTTTTGTTTTTGTTTTTGTTTTTGTTTTTTTCAGAAAAGCATAGATGATAGAATGGTAAGGGAGTGGAGGAGGGTAAGGGGAATTAAAGAGAAATTAATGCAGACCAGATGTTGGACAGCAAGTTTTCACTCTGAGAATAATAAATGCAGGCATTGGGCTGCCAGATGAAGTTTGGATACCAACTTAATTTAATAAGCAATTCTATGCTCTTCAGGGGGAAAGCCAGTGTCAATTGAGACAAATAACAATTATAAAAAAAAGTGCATTTTCTTTTCTTCTCTTTCCTTATCTTTCATTTTTATTTTGGGAAAAAACATATTCTTAGACATGATCAGAATTCACAATGACCCCAACTTAACTGAGCTATAAAAATCCAAGGACCGTAATGACGAAGGCCCAACATCCCTGTGGTATGGCTTCCCCGGAGCTCCTTACAAGGGAGGAGTACATGGACCAAGAACCCCCAAAGGAAATGAAAAAAAAAAAAAAAAAACCTGTGTTCAATCCCATTTGCTATGTGGCCAGCAAGTGCCTGACTCATTTATTGTTATCTCATTCCTTAGTTAATGTTCTGGGAAGCTCTATTAAGGTAGTTATTTTTTCAGGTTCCAGAGGGGAAACTTAAGTACAGATATGCTATGTGATCATATGAAGGATATAGTTTTAAATAGCAGATGAAAATTCTGACTATCAGCCCCTGTACTACAAGCCCAATGCATTATTCATCCTCCCTGTATCTGCCATGCAGCTAATGCCAGCACTGGCTTAGTTTCATGTAACTGCCATGAAAAAATTATCATCAACATAGTGGCTTAAAGCAACACATATTCGTTATATTGCAGCTCTATGCATTAAGTCTGACAAAGTGGGCTAAAATGAAGGTATCAGCAGTGCTGTCTTCTTTTATAGTTACTCTAGGGGATAATCTGCTTCCTTTTTTTATTTTCTTTTCAGTTTTAGGACGGCCCACATTCCTTGTCTCATGGCCACCTCCATCCATCTTCAAAGCTAACAATGTTGCATCTCTCTTTTATTTTTTCATCACATTTCCCTCTGACTCTAGTTTTCTGTCACCCTCTTCCACTTTAAGAATCTTTGTGACCCCATATGGTTTACCTAAGTCATCTAGAATGATTGCCCCATCTCACAATACTTAACATCTATCTGCAAAACCCCTTTACTGTCATGTAAGGTTACATTCATAGGCTCCAGAGATAAGGACATGGACATCTTTGAGGCCATTATTCTGCCTACCACAGGCATACAGTCTCTCACTCTCTCTGATAAATATTCCCCACCGCCCCATTTAACATTGTTCCCAGGATTCATTTTGCAGTTTTTTCGTGTGTATGACTTTTCTTCTTTTCACATTTCTGCCTACTGAATGCCGTTCTTGGTTCTTATATTCTAGAATAAATCCATGGTTCAGAATTAATTCTCTAAACTAATTTTCTTTATTGCTTGTGAGAGTGGGTATAATGTTACTTAATATTATTGACAATGTTATTGTGTCCGGTTAAACTTCGAGAAAAGTAGGCTCTGAGATGTAGGGTTTTAGGCAATGTATTTATTAAGCATTTGTAACCAACATTTCACTAAGGAAAGGAAAGTAAGCATAAGTGGACAAAGGGAGAATTTGAACTGCAGAGACCTAGAAATGGCCTCAGACCACCCAGTGGGTGGCATTTGGAGCTAGAATCATTCTTCAGCGACGTCCTGAGTTAGGCTGGAAGCCTACACCTTTATTTCTACATTGATGTCTTTGATTAAAGATTGCCTCTTTCTGCAGGCAAGGTAACCTCTAAAGAGCCTGCTATCTGTAAGCTGTAGCCATCAACATCCTCAATGACTGCAGCAGGTCCTTTGTTGAAAAGGGATTTGGTGGCATATTGCAGTGCCCGCTACAAATGTCGTCTTCTGTCATGGCCTCATGTTGTGGTTTGTTTTCTCTTTTTCTTTGTTTTTCTCTCTTTTGGTGTTATAGATTGAATCTTCACGTCTATCCAAAATGTATGTGTTGAAATTTTAATCCCAGGAAGTAAATCACCAGATTTGCTGATATATCAGGGTCCAGCAGACACTGCAGAAATAATGAAAACATTACCTCGAAATACAGAAAGAAACTTGTGTCTCAAGAAGAAATTGAATTTGTCCACTGTGAAGACCCAGAATAATCACTGTGGCTGCTGTTTGTCATCAGACAAAAGAATTACCTTTACAATAAAGGTGAGTTGTTTTTTACCTAAAACAACATAGATGCTTCCTATTGGTCTTCTATTTGTTTATTATGTTTCCCTTGCTGGAAGTGATTTTTATAAATAGAGAAACCATGTCTGGTTATTCTTACTTTTCCTCAAATCCAAGAACTCAATAAATCTCTCTCTGAAATTGTCTGATTTAATTTTGGCATAATACAATGAAAGATGATACTATTATACAATTGAAAATACTGAATAAAGTTGTTTTGTTTGTTTCAGATTTTGTCTTCATGTGGGTATATTTGAAGTATCTTTAATTTTGAGCTTTTATTGTGATGGCTGTGAATAAAATAAATGTCTGATTAGTTTTCTCTATAGTTCATATTTTCTTCTCTTTAGTTTATTGTAATTAGCTACACTTTTCACTTTCTTATGAATAGAAAGGACAAATTATGAGACTCTAAAATATAATATCTTCAAAGAGATCTACTTTATATCTTTTGCCTTTAAATCAATGTTTTAACAAATTAATACTTAGACATGTAGCTTGAAAAATCTCAGGTTTCTTTTTAAAAGTTTACTGCATGTTTTAGCCCCCAAGGATGAAGTATCAGAAGCAGAGTTAAAATAATGCGTTTCTCAATTTAAAAATCTTTACCAAAGAATAAATAATTCCTTAATTCCTTGCTCTGTTTTGTCATAGTTGAGTGTGTCACCATAATACAGAACCCAGTGGTGACATAATTTTTCTTTTGTAGTCTCTCAACCGGCTGAAAAGTAGCCAAATGAATATCTGGCATAGGTTTTCTGCTCTTGCTTCTGAAGCCTGGTACCAGCAGTTGAGCAGCTTGTTTAACTCTCCTGCACTCCCGCTTCAAGTGCTCTATGAAGGATTATACTTCAGCTCCAAGTACTACTTAATCACCTAAAAGAAAAAAACCTCTTTTTCCCAGAAAGATTCCATTTGTCAGTATACCCATAATACCATCATTTCTGGTAAACAGGACCAATTGGAGAAGTTCAAGAACTTACGTAATTTCCCTGGCAGCAGCTACCCTCTGTGTCTACGTAGAACTTACTACTGGTGCTACATTCTAGATGAAGATTCTTGCAGAAGCGAGTAGAATGCCAGAGTCCTAACAGTATGATGTGGTCTGGCCAATTCGTGAAATAAAGCCTTTTCAAATTTTATAGAAATGTGTTATTTCAAAGCACCTTCATGCTGTTATATCACTTTCACGATGACCCTGTAGGATACATGTAAAGCAGACAGTATTATTCTCACTTTACAGATAGAGAGACTAGCATAGAGTTCCTATCTCAATTTCCATATTGCTCCCAATGTCACCAGCATTTTCCCAAGCAGAGGACTTTGTGTTCTCTTGGAAGTTCATCTATTTATTACTTTTCAGTAGAATCCACTGAGTTCTCACTAGAATTTCTTCTTTATATTCCATTTCTGGCACAAGCATTCTAGACCACAAATTCTTTCCACATGCCTATATTACTTCCATAAATTTCCAGATGTTCTCCCTAGCTGTGTTATCTTTTCCTTTTAAGCTGTGTTCAGAAGATGACAGTTATAAGAGATTGGTCAAATGCAAAGAATGATCCAGAGAAAGAGAATGCCAGCTTGGTGTATTCCTGTTCAGTGTCACTGGAGATTAGAAGATAAGAAGTTGTATGAGATGAGGCTAAAGATGAAAGCAGGGGTCATAGAGCCATTTCTATTCTATGCCAAGGAAGATTTATCCTGAAGGCACGAACTTTATTCTGAAAGCACGGGCATTTTAAGAGCTCTGCATATGAAAATGGCATAATCAAATATGGATCCTCAAAAAGCACACTCAGAAAACATAACAGTGCATAGGGAAACCAGTACAGTACAAAGAATAGGAGATAATTTGAAAGTCTGTGTCAGTACTCTAATCAAGTCATTATGGTATTCTGCACTAAAGTACTGGCAATGGGGTAGATAAATGTGAGTTGCTTCCTGTTTAAAAGCATACAGCAAGTAGTTAAAATACATGGCTAACAATTGGGAGTAGAAGTGACTATTGAATAAATCAAGAATAATTCACCAACTGTGACTTGAGAACTAGTTCATGATGACATTCTTTCCTGAATTGATAACACAGGAGTTAAGTTTCAATTTGGAAATGATAGGCTTGAGGTGGATACATCTAAATGGGCAAATGTCTCATGAGCAGTTACTTGCACATGACAGAGGTCAGGAAACATATACACTTAAGCGTCATCAGTATAAATAGAGCAGCTGCTGAATGAATACACAGATGCTTGAATGGAGCCTGTCTAGGCAGGATGCTGAAAAGGGTACTGTTTATCTCATTTGCCTTTTCTAGTTTGGGCACCAGGTTGGGATCAAATATATCAAGTCGTTCTCTATTCGGAACAGGTATATTTAATTTTTGTAAAATACCAAAAAGGTCATATAAAATCTTAAAAAAAACTAATATGCAAAGTCAAGTACTATCAACAAGGCATTATTTTGAAATCATTTGCTTTTTATGTCATTAATCTACCCTGAAACTCAATAGTAGTCCCCCTTTACAGCAACTCAAATACGTAAAATAAAGGATCCTCGTAAGCTTAGAAATCCAAAGATGGAATGAAATTACATATAAAGTTTCCTGAGACTGTGTGATTAATTTACATTTATTAATGATTACCATATATCTAGTATCACACTAGATATTGGGAGCCAAAGTTCATATTTTAATTATTTTATGTTAAGCTAGCTACAACGGATGCCCCAAATGGTAATATTAAGTATAAATATAGACACATATATAAGCAGATACCCAGAGTAAGCTACAACTCATAGACGCCTAACCTCAGTATATCCTCAGTCCCTCTGTACTGAGACCACACAGCAAGGACTGTGACCACACCATCTTCTTGCTCCCACTGCTGCCGAATCTCCATCCAGTGAAATCCTTACATGGTGGTCTATGGAAAGTTAACTCTCTTAAGAGTGAGCAAGGTTAACAAAGACCTTGTTGCTTTCATGCCTTATCTCCTGTTTGAAGAAGTCTTCAGACTAACATTTCTGATTTCCTGTCTATATCCTATTTTTAAGGTAATACTATTTGGATGGTCTTTTCAGAGTTTAAGTTCTGCATTCCCATGCTCTTTGCTCATAGAGATTGTTTATTGGGCTCCCTGGTTCTAATTCTAATTCTCATTGATAAGTGAGGGCATGATAACCTGAAGTAACTGGGATATTCTTTAAGTATCTGCTTATTTGGACATATCTAGATTTTTGTACCCTGACTCCACACTTTATTCTAGGAATTATCTGTTTTGTACTCAACATTTCTCCTTCAGATTGGTTTCCTCACAAAGGCCAGAGAGACTTGTTATTGGACTGCTGACTCTTGCTGTGTTTTGGTGAGTTTCTTTAGTTCTGGGTGTTCTCTGCTTTTCTGCTCTGATATCCATTTCCCACTCCTTCCCTGCTTTGCTCTGTGTCATAGAAGTCTGATCTCTGGTGAAACCCCGTCTCTACTAAAAATATAAAAAAATTAGCTGGGCATGGTGGTGCGCACCTGTAGTCGCAGCTACTCGGGATGCTGAGGCAGGAGAATTGCTTGAACCCAGGAGGCGGAGGTTTCGGTGAGCCAAGATCGCGCCATTGCACTCCAACCTGGGTAACAACAGCGAAACTCTGTCTCAAAAAAAAAAAAAAGTCTGATTTCTGCAGACCATATTTCTCTGGCTCCTGGATGGTTTAACTAGCAAATGGGAAGTGTTAGCAATAGGTTGGAGACAGAAAGGAAGGGACCGTCCAGGGACCTCTTCCCCTAGGCTCCAGGCAGCAGTTCCAATAGTGGCTGATTCAGCTTCACGAATCTAGCTTTTAGAGGAAGTGCTGGCTCATGGTCACTGACCTCTTTAACTTGCCAGTGCTGAGAGTGTTACCAGCTCTCTTCTGTTGTTAATCTTTGAGTTGTTTCACTGTCCTCTGGCTTTTCGGCATTTCTAGTACTTGTACAGCCATTCTGTGGTGTTAAATCTCTATCACCAAACTACCAGGTGTGAACTATGTTTTCCTGACTGGTCCCGGCCTGTATGCCTTTTCTTCTACCTCTGACTGCATTGGAAACTTCCAGCTGATCTGAACTAAATATGGATAGGATAATGATGATCTAAAAATAAAAGTATTTTCCCTTTCATTTAGTCTTGATTCTTCTCTCTCTCTCTTTCTTTTTTCCACACTCTTGTTGACTTTTCTTATTTTCTTTAGGGGGCAGAGCTCAGTGGCTCACGCCTGTAGTCCCAGCACTTTGGGAGGCCAAGGTGGGCAGATCACCTTAGGTCAGGAGTTCGACACAAACCTGGCCAACATGGTGAAACCCCATTTCTACCAAAAATACAATTAGCCAGATGTCATGGCGGGCGCTTGTAATCCCAGCTACTCAGTAGGCTGAGACGGGAGAATCTATTGAACCCCGGAGATGGAGGTTGCATTGAGCTGAGATCGCATCATTGCACAGAGTGAGACTCCATCACACACACACACACACACACACACACACACACACACACACACACACACACAGAGTTATTTTCTTTATATGTGTTTTTCTGGACTCCTTGATTTTATTTCACTTGTTTGTGAGTTAGTATAGTTTATTGTCATATTGTATACCTGTCTGTATTGGAATTATTATTTGTTTATGTCATAACTTAGACTGTATATACATTTTCTCCAATAGAAGCCAATTTTATCTTGAGTTCAAATCTGTTCAATATGAAAAAATATGATCCTTTATTGCCTTTTATAGCATTTTCTGCAAAACTGTTAGCTATAGCTCTCAGCAAATACTAAAAAATTCAGGAGTAGCTTTTGAATTTCGGCTAAAAGAGTGGACTTAATTGCCTTCCTTATAAGGAAAAGAGGCATTTTCAAGTATTAAGTCTTGATTTATTATACTTGCACTTAGTTATACACACCACACACACACACACACAACACAGAACAACAACAAAACAAAATTTTCCCTTGCCTACTTTTTCTTTTGCATCGTTAATCATTCTATCTGTCTGGAGTTTGCGTTTGAAAACATTTCAGGTATGTCTACATATATAGGTTTTAAGAATATTCATCACATTCTATATTTTAACAAAATTACGTCTTTTTCTTCTCTGAAATATAATAAACTTTTGAATAACCTTTGTCTTAATCACATTTGAACTTCTAACAGCCTATTCACAATACTTCACATATAATAAATGCCAATACTTGTTAGTTGAATTGAACTAAATATAAGCATACTCAAATGTTTAAATATCAATAGTAATTTCTTTTCACTTTAAAATATTGTTAGACAAATTCTTTTTATCTTTACTTAGTAGGTAATGCTATTTAAGGCTCCGAAAGTAATGTATACTTCCATAGCATCCTGCTTGAAAAAAATTTATGGCCCAGATTCCATAAGATTATGATGGAAATAACTTCTAGTACAAAACCTGACACTTTGAAAGAGATCAACAAATGAATGCTGAGTGAACGAATGAATTACCAATTACTGAAGCTAATAATAAACTATGTCATCCTGACTTGTCCCAGACCTGCACATTCTTTCTTCTACCTCTAACTGCATTGGAATCTTCCAGCTGTATTAACTGAATATGGGTATGACAATAATGGTCTAAAAATAAAAGCGTTTTTAGAACTCCTATTTTATTCATATTTTCATCCTTAGGATTCTTGGTCCCAAATATTTTCTCATACACTTTCAAAAATTGAATAAGGTAATTTTTAGAGCTTGATTTTCACTTGCTGTGATTTCTTTGTAGTCTAAATATGAATTTTATTGGTAGAGGAATAGAAAATACTATGCTATACTCTAGGAAGTATTTTTGGGATCCTACCTTTCAACAGTGTATTTTACAATGAGATTCTTTTTTTTTTTTTTTTCAGATGGGAGTTTTGCTTTTGTTGCCCAGGCTGGAATGCAGTGGCACAATCTTGGCTCACTGTAATCTCCACCTTCTGGTTTCAAGCGATTCTCCTGCCTCAGCCTCCCAAGTGGCTGGGATTGCAGGCACCCATCACCATGCCTGGCTAATATTTGCATTTTTAGTGGAGATGGGGTTTCACCATGTCGGCCAGGCCAGTCTCAAACTCCTGACCTCATGATCCCCCTGACTTGGCCTCCCCAAGTGCTGGGATTATAGGCATGAGAGATTCTTTTTATCATGTTTTTAATATTTAGCTAATGATAAAATCCTTATCCTTTGTGCTCAGGTAAAATTAAACTGTATAATGACAGTTACCTTCTACACATAGTTTTTTCGTGTGTGAATATTTGTAGGTAGGAGAGGCATCATATTCGTCTGTGCTTTTTTAGAGCTTCAAATCCAAACACACTACCCAGTGCCATTCATGTTGTTGAAAATGACAGGATCTCATATTTTTTACAGCTGAATAGTATTCCACTGTGAATATGTACCACATTTTCTTTATCTACTCATCTGTTAGTGAACATTTAGGTTGCTATCAAACATTGGCCATTGCGAAGAGCGCTGCAATAAACACGAGAGTACAGATATCGCTTCAATTTACTGATTTCCTTTCTTTGGGGCGTATACTAAGCAGTGGGATTGCTGAATCATATGGCAGTTCTGTTTTTAGTGTTTTGAGGAACCTCTGTATTGTTTAAACTGTCCTCCATAGTGCTTGTTCGAATTTACCTTCCCCCCCAACAGTGCATGGGTTTTCCTTTCGCCACATCCTCACCAGCATTCATTATTGCCTGTCTTTCAGATGAAAGCCATCTTGACTGGGGTGAGATAATATCTCATTGTAGTTTACATTTGTGTTTCTCAGATGATCAGTGATGTTGAGCACCTTTTCATATACCTGTTTGCTGTTTTTGAGAAATGTCTATTCAGATCTCTTGCTCATATTTTAATCCAATTAATAGATGTTTTTCAAACTTAGTTGTTTGAGTTTCTTATATATTTTGGTTATCAATTCCTTGTTAGGCAGAAACGCTTATTCTCTCTCCTTACTTTCCTTCAAACAAATGGAGTCTTCTCTCCATGCTGCACTGCCTGGAGCTGAGTAAAGGGTGACATAAGCTCTCCTGTGGCCGCCACCAGTGGGACTGTGCTGGGTCAGACCCGAAGCCAGCACAGCACTGAGTCTCGCCCAGAGCCCACCGTGACCAGTGCCTGGCTACTATCTGTCTTCACTCAAGGCTCAAGGGCTCTACAATTGGCAGGTAGGGAATTCAGACAGACTTTGGTCCTTCCCTTCAGGGCAGTGAATGTCTCTCCCCGGGAAGTTCCAGAGATCCTGTTAGGGAGCCAGGGCCTCTAGTTGGAAACCTTAGGAATTTACCTGGTACTCTATTCATCTGCAACTGAGCTGGCACCCAACCCACAAGACAAAGTCCCCCCTACTCTTCCTTACCGTTCCTCAATTGAAGAGTCTCGTTCGGAGTCCTCCACTGCCCCAGACCCACAGTGAGCACTACCTGGCTACTCCGATATTCGCTTAAGGCCAGAGGGCTCTTTATTTAGCTCGGGGTAAATGCTTTCAGGCCTGGATCTCTTCTTTTGGTGAACTGCAATGCCACTTAAAAGGAAACCTCAGGGGCCGGGCGCGGTGGCTCAAGCCTGTAATCCCAGCACTTTGGGAGGCTGAGGCGGGTGGATCATGAGGTCAAGAGATTGAGACCATCCTGGTCAACATGGTGAAACCCCCGTCTCTACTGAAGATACAAAAAATTAGCTGGGCATGGTGGCGCGTGCCTGTAATCCCAGCTACTCAGGGGGCTGAGGCAGGAGAATTGCCTGAACCCAGGAGGCAGAGGTTGCAGTGAGCCGATATCACCCCATTGCACTCCAGCCTGGGTAACAAGGGCGAAACTCCATCTCAAAAAAAAAAAAAGTGAACCTCAGAAATCCATGGGAAGCTCTGAAACTGGAACGACGCTCAGGGATAGTTTAAGTGGAAGCACAAGTCCCCCTTATATTTCAGCATCAAGCAGCTACCCTATGAACACAGATGTAAGGGTGGGAATATACAGTAAAGAGAGGTGGCTCCCTTCAACAGGAGTACCATTAGGGTGGTGCAAAAGTAATTGCAAAAGGCATTTTTCCACTTTTAATGGCAAAAACGCAATTACTTTTGCATCAACCTAAATACATGGGAGGGACTCAGCTTTTGCTTAACAGTAGCCTACATTTGTGGCAGAGAGAGAAAAACAGATCACAGACCAGATAAGGAATCTATGTAGCATACCCAGCATCAACAATAGCCAATCGCTGTTAAATCTAGAATAATTTTCACCATTTTTTTTTCTATTCTGAGTAAAGTTGAAATCATAGGACAACATAGCATGAAAGAATCCTGAAGACTGTTTAGTTCCATGTTCTCATTTGATTGATGCATTAACAGTAAATATATTTTTAAGGACATAAAATATAAACAGGATTAAAATCAAAATGATGTAGACTGTTTCTGGACCTCTTGACTATTTTATTTTCTACTTTATTAGCACAGATCATTTTTCAAGTTGTGGGTTTTAGTCAAAGATTTCAGTTTAAAATGGGCCTGTACTATTAACTGGATGCAGTATATAATTTATAATTTAAAAATGTTTGCTGAATGAATAAGTAATTTAATAAAAGAAGAAATTCATACAATAGCCCTGAAGGGTGGGAGGCATGAAATAGCCAGCAGTACTAGCTACATAAGCCTCAGTTTCTTTCTGACTGCACATAATATCAACCTTGTGTTACAATTGTGTGAATAAATTAAGATGTTCTAAGCGCTTTTCATAACGCTTATCACATAGTCACTGCTTGTTGAATTCAAGTTGCTTACCCCAGATTCCTCTATGTGAATTTTAATACCTGAATCTTGCTTGGAGACAGATATCCATAAGCCATGAATTAACTATAAAAGTGATCATTATGGCCTCAGCTTTGTACAATAAAAGTCAATTGTTAGTTTAAATTGGCCACTCTGTAAGATCAGATATCCATAGCCAAATATAAGACCACATTCATGACCAGATAGTCTGGCCTTATTCTTCCTAACCAACTTTGAATTTATGACTTCCTAACCAACTTTGAATTATTCTCAATTGTAGTGGCCATAGTCTGTTCACTTTCCTGTGCTTGCCACATCAGTTTCTCTTTCCAGCCACAAAATTTGATGGTCCACTCTAATATACTCCAGAAAACGAATGGTCACCTCCGTCTTACAGAGCCACATCTAAATGTCTTTTATCCATTTTGCACACAAGGGTTGATGCATTATTTCATTTCCTTTATTTCTTTATATTCTCTTAAGTCTTTTGGCATTTACTAATACATGATATCCTCTTTTATAAATCAGATGTTTGGGAGTAATTTTTATATATAGTAAAATTCTACTTTTGATTGTACCATTTGATGAACTTTGACAAATTTACACCGTCCTTTAACCAACGCTGCCATCAAGTTATAGAACATTTCCATCACCAAAAAAAAAAGTTTCCTTATGACTCTTTGTAGTTAATCCTGTACTTCCCCACTCCCGACACCTGACCTCTAACCTATTTTCTGTCTCTGTGGATTTAAATGAAAATGTGCAATATGTGTTTTCTGATGTTATGCCTTTTTGATGTTTTCATATTGTTGCACGTATTGAGAGTTTATTTTAATGGCCAAGTAGCATTTCATTATATAAAAATACCACAATTTGTTTATATATTTACAAAACTGAGGGCTGTTTGGCTTTGCTCCAGTGTTTGGCTACTATGAATAAAGTTTATTTATTTACATTGGTCTTTATTTGGAAAAATTTTTCTTCGGTAATAATTCTGAATTGGAGTGCTGGGTTACAAAGTAGGTATATGTGTAACATGATATGGAAATGCCAATCATTTTTCCAAAATGCCTGTACTATTTTGCATTACCGAAAGCAATATATGAGTGTTGCAGTTCCATCACATATTCATCAAAGTTGGTATTGTCAATGATATTTTTCAAACTTTAGATATCAAGTAGATATGTAGTGACATGTCATTGTGGTTTTAATTTGCATTTTCCTAATGACTAATTATGTTAAACATCTTTTCATTTGGTTAATATTCTTTGGTGGAGTTTCTATTCAAATTTATTGCTTATTTTAATAATTAAGATATCTTTATATTAATTCCTGAAAAATATATATATATATTCTAAAACTGCCTTTATTAAATATGTGTTTTGCCCATTTTTTCTCTAGTCTGTAGCTTGTCTTTTCAATCTATTAACAGTGTATTTAGGGGAGCAGAAATGTTTACTTTTGAAGAAGCACAATTTATTTTTTTTATCTCCTAGGTTATAATCATATCCTGTTTAAGAAACCTTTGCCTAATCAATAGTCATGAAAGTTCCCCCCGCCCAGTTTTATTTTAGAGCTATTGGAATTTCAGCTCTTATATATATAAGTTCATGATCCATTTAGTTGTTTCCTGTCTAAGCTGTGAGTTAAGGACTGAGGCTCATTTTTTTGCATATGACGTCCAATCAATCGTTTCAGTAATATTTAGTTTGCTGTAAAATATAAAAACCATTCTTCCACCTTTGAATTACTTTGGTGTCTATGTTTTATAAACAATAGAGTATATATGTAGAGGGTTTTACCTTTCATTTTGGATTAGTGGAGAGATAAACATTTTAGAATTATATTAGAATTTAAACTCTGCCTCTATCATTTTCTAGCTGTATTTTCAAAGCCCATTTATCATGAATGGGTATCCTGATCTAGGAAAAGGTGAGTACAATATGTAACTTTTGAGGTTTCTTTTTAAGTCTGTGAGACAAATAAGATACATCAATTTTGTTTTATTCTAGCGGATACTAAAAACTGGTATGTCTGTTCATTTCCAACAATTTGTTAATCTTTCTTTCCTAATTAGATTGGTAGCCTTTTAAAGACAAGGGCTAATCTTTCTACCTCTACAACATAAGCCACAAACTCCAGCCTAGAAGAAGTTGGGCTCCAAGATTGAGAAGCCACTGAGGGAGGTTTGAGTCTCCAAGATGGGTCTTCCATTGAAGGGAATGTCAATGGTGTGTGAGCAAATTCTTAAACTAATCCCGCCTCAAGGGATGTCAAGAATGTTGGGATGTGACTACATTCTTGAATAAGACATAGTACTTTGTGTCACCGTTACCTCTTCTTTGTTCAAAAGGACAAGAAATCAAGTGGTTCAGATCAAGGATTTTATTGCATTTTGTTCTTTAAAAGAATAATTACATTATTTTACAAGATTTCTTCTCTTTATTCCCACCACTTGAAATTAAATTTTTATTTAAAATGCGCAAAATTCCCATCCATAAACCAGACAATGTTGCTGATTAATTCAGGAAGCTTTTGTGTAAGAAGAGGCAAGAGTTCATTGCTCTCAAGGAATTTGTTATTTAAGCTAGATGCAGCTATGTTTCAAGGACAGATTGTTGAACTGAAAGTCAAATAGTTCAGCTCAAATTCCACTTCTGGTTTTTAATAGAAAACAAGCTGTTGACCAGTCTTAATGTCAACCTTTTTTTTTTTTTTTTTTTGAGACAGAGTTTCGCTCTTGTTACCCAGGCTGGAGTGTAATGGCGCGGTCTCGGCTCGCTGCAACCTCCGCCTCCTGGGTTCAAGCAATTCTCCTGCCTCAGCCTCCCAAGTAGCTGGGACTCCAGGTGCGCACCACCATGCCCAGCTAATTTTTGCATTTTTAGTAGAGACGGGATTTCACCTTGTTGACCAGGATGGTCTCGATCTCTTGACCTCGTGATCCACCCGCCTCGGCCTCCCAAAGTGCTGGGATTATAGGCTTGAGCCAAGGCACCGGCCTAATGTCAACTTTATTATTAGTAAATTGGTGCTAATTTTACTTTCAAAGATCTTTGCAAGTCTGAATGAGATGGTAAATGTGAAAGCACTTTGTAAACATTAGTATCCTATACAAATGTAACTCATTGTTATTACTAAGACTCAAAGCCAAATGTAGAAAGGAATATGTTACTTGTTGATCAATGAAAATGACCCCTGGAGACCTCCTTCCCCAAATCATCCCACATTCTACTAAGATGTAATACTGGTTGTTATTTGGCCATATGCATTGCTTTATGTTAAGTAAGCCTTTTCAGGTTTTCATTTAAAATGGAAATGCCTTTGAGAAGAGGAGAGTAATAATTAAAGAAACAGCCTGCAGTGAATAGGTCTCAAGGACCTTATGTTAAATACCTGACACCCAGGCCATATTGACATGTATTATTCTATTCATTCTTTCTGACTATGCTGTCAAATATAAAAACATTGAGCCTTACAGGACTTGAAAAGAGTAGAAGGGGGAAAAAATAACCCTGGACACTGGAGAAAAATTTGATGGAGATAAGGCAAAAAGAAAAAGAGTTTACTTTTCCAGTTGGTTCAAGGTAAGCCCTGTAACTAGCAGACATTTGGGATACACTGCACTAAACTGACATGAAGAATTGCATATACTGAAGTGTACAGTTTAATGAGTTTTGGCATATGTAGATTCCCATGAAAATGTCAGTGCACTCAAGAGCACAAGTTCATCATCCCTCACCCTTCACCCTTCCAATTTCATCCCTCCCTTCATCCCTCCCATCTCTCCCACTTCCCTCTTTCCAAGTAACTGCTGGTCTACTTTCTGTCATTCTGTATTAGTTAGCATTTCCAAAATTTTATGAAAATGGAATCATATTGTATGTATATTTTTAAAAATCTGTCTCATTTCACTCTGCGTAATTGTTTTGACACTGATCCAGGTTATAGTATGTATCAATTGCTAATTCATTTTTATTACTGATTCACATTTCATTATGTGGATACCACAGAGTTTTTCCTTTTACATGTTCATGGATGTTTGGATATTCAGCTATTATGGATAAAGCTGCTTTGAATATAAGTATACAAGTCTCTGATTAGACACCTGCTTTCATTTATCAGGTAATTATCTAGGCGTGAAATAACTGAATTGTATGTCTGGCATATTTAATTTGGTAAGGAATGGCTAGCTGATTTCCAGATTGGTCACACCAGTTTGCTTTCCCAACAGCTGTTCATTAGAGTTCCAATTATTCCACACACTCTCCAACAATTGGCGTGGTCGGTGTTGATAATTTTAACTCTTCCTAATTGGTACAAAGGGATATCATTTTGACTTTGATTTGCATTTTAGTAATGACTAACTATATTTAAGAATCATTGTATGTGCTTAACTGTCAGTTATGTAGATCGTTTTTGGTAAAGTGTTTGTCCATAGTTTTGCCTTTTGTGGTTTGGTTTTGTTTTCTTATCACTGTCTTTTGAGCGTCACGTAGTTTGGATAAAACTATAAGTTATATGCTTTGCAAATATTTTCTCCCAGTCTGCAGTTTGTCTTTTTCTTTTCTTCACATGACTTTTGGATTTTTTTCTGTATACTCTATTCTATTCATTAATCTATTTGTCTTCCTTTATACTAATATCAGCTTTTGATTACTATAGTTTTAAAAAAGTTTGAAATCAGATAGTATTAGCTTTTGAACATTTTCTTCTTTACAAAGGTAGGATGGCCATTCTACCTCCTTTGTCTTTCCATAAGTGTTTTTGAATCTGCCAATTCAGTAGCAGAAAGAGAAAGACAAGTCCAGAGAATTTAACTGTGGCTTCTCTGAATATATCAGTCAATTTGGGGGAGAAGTAACATCTTAATGTTGAGCCTTACGATCCAACTTTATTACTCCTTTTTAGCAATATCATTTGATGTTTTTTGTTTTAGTTTTCTGTTTCTTGTACTTGAGATTTACTGAATTTCTTAAATCTGTGAGTTAATGGTTTTATGATATTTGAAAATTTTGTGGGCATTATTTCTTCAGATATATTTTCTTTCTCCTACTTCTTTCAGGGACTCCAATTTTATGTATATTAGGTCACTTGAAATTGCTCAGAACTTGCTCATGCTTTAGTCTTTTTTTTTTGTAATTCTCTTTTCCAGCTGTTTTTCATTATGAAGAATCTCTATTTTTATGTCTTCAAGTTCACTAGTCTTTTTTCCATAATGTCTAATTTATATAAATATATATATATATATATATATATATATATATATATATATACATACATATAATTGATAGACCAGGGGAGAGTGCAAACACAGTCCCCTCCTACCACAAATTATGCAGTCGAGTTTCCCACATTTGGGGAAATCGCAGGGGTCAGCTCATCTGGAGTGCAATGGATAAGCCTCGCCCTGGGAAAACCAACTTCGTGATCATGGTATCTCCCCTGCCAGGTAAGTTGTCTAATTTAGATTTAATCCCATCTAGTGTATCTTTCTATCTCATAAATTCTAAAGTTCATATCTAGAATTTTAATTTGGTTTCTTTTTTATATCTTGCATACCTTCACTTACTTTTTTATTTTTGAGACAGGGTTTTGCTCTGTTGCCCAGGCTGGAATGCAGTGGTATAATCTTGGCTCACTGCACCCTCTCTCTCCTGGGTTCTAGCAATTTTGTTGCCTCAGCCTCCCAAGTAGCTGGAATTACAGGAATGCACCACCATGCATAGCTAATTTTTGTATTTTTAGTAGAGACGGGGTTTCACCATGTTGGCCAGGCTGGTCTGGAACTCCTAGCCTCAAGTGATCCACCTCGGCCTCCCAATGTGCTGGGATTACAGGCATGAGTCACTGCACCCAGCCACCTCTACTTAATTTTTGAACATGAGGTGTATTTTCCTGCTTTTTTGTAAGCATAATATATATATATTTTTTACTGGATGTCAGACTCTGAATTTTACCCTTTTGGTGCTATTTTTGAATTTCCTTTTTTTTTTTTTTTTTTAATAGAGACAGGGTTTCACCATGTTGGTCAGGCTGGACTTGAACTCCTAACCTTGTGATCTGCCCACCTCGGCCTCCCAAAGTGCTGGAATTACAGGCGTGAGCCACCATGCCCGGGCCTTATTTTTACATTTCTGTAGTATATTCTTGAATTTTGCTCTGGGATGCAGTTAAGTTCCTTGGACACATGGTTTGATACTTACAGAACTTTTAAGATTTGTTAGGAAAGAAAGATTTTTAACAGCAGTGTTCCATCCAGGGCTAATTATTTCCCACTTCTGAGATGTGATTCTTCTGCATATTAATTCAGTGTCATGTGAATCATGATTTCATTTCAATCTGATTGCTCAGAGCAAACACTATTCCTGGCTCTTTCTAAGCATAGGTTACCTGTACCTCTAATCCTTTCAGACTGTACTTTCTCTCACCTCAGGTATTTTTCCTCATGAAAATATGCTGAACTATGTAACAAACCAGCATGTTCTGCACATATACCCCAGAACTTAAAGTATAATAATAATAATAAAAAAAGAAAGAAAATATGCTGAACAGTATCCAGCCGAATGCTGTTACATGCAGGAGAGGAGGTCCTCTCCAGTTCTCCAGAGTCATCTTATTGCACAGCTCTCTTCTTTCTGATTCTCCACCTTATGAACTCCAGTTGTCTTAGTTTCCCCAGAATCTTCATCATTTTCTCATCTCAAAGGCTCCAACGTACTTTATCTGAGTTTTCCTTTTGCAACCTGAATATTCTTTCAAGGCAGGAGACTGTGACAATCATAATGTTCACTTCATTTTTTTCCTTCTTTCTTAAAGATCATTCTCCTTCACTGATTGATGTTCAATGTCTGGCAAATCGTAATTTTATATCTTTGGTTCTTTCAGTTGGGAGCAAATCTGTTCCATTTTGCTTCCTCTTGTCTGAAAGCAGAAGTCCACAGGCTATGCTAATTAGGTAATTCTAAGTACAGCACATAAACATCTCTCAAGAATTGTTTACTTATTCCTTACACAATCTAAGATAGTTCTTACTGCTAAGTAGACCATGCCTCTGTCCAGAGAATGGCTTTACCATGATCTAAGTCTTACAAGGTTTTTGAATCCAGCCAGTAAGAGGAGAAGTGAGTAGAGAAGGAAGCATCGTTTATTAATTACTTGGACCTGGAAGTGACATCACTTCTGCTTACTCTTCATTGATGAAGAGATGTTTCCACCTGGATACAATGGTGATAGGAAAGGTAGTCTCTTACTGAGCATCATTAGTATCTTAGAACCAACTGGAAAGGAAAAGCACAGATTTTACGTGGGCAAGAAGATGACTCTACTATGTGGTATTTTAATTTTTCAAAACACTGACATTTTATAAAAACATTCACATACATTACTTCATTTTTTCCTGTTCATGTTGTTTAAAGTATATGTTTTTAATGTTTTGCTCTTCCCCATGTAAATGTCTTCCTCTTCCCCAATGTAAAGTTGTAGGAAATGAGACTCTGTGAAGAGATTTAACTTAACTAATGTGTGGCTTATCTAGAAAAAAAGCAGTGTTTTCTGATCCCAGTTCAGTCATTTTCTATCATGTCATGCTATTCCTCCCTGGGTCCTAGAGCAGTCAACCAGATTTAATTATTTATACCAAAACTAATATATCTTCCTTCTGCCACGAAATAAAATACTTGACAATACTCAAAATGGGCTTGCATAAAGTTTTAAGAAATTAAACCTAGTAAATTATCATATGCTTTATTCCTACTTAATCTCAAAATTTGGGAAGAAAGCAATTGAATAAAGTGAGTATACGGAATTTGGGTACTATAAACATTTTTGTACATTTTCAAAATTCTTGGACCATAGCATATTATTTATACCTGTCATCTTTGCAGTTAGCACAGTGTTTGGGAATAAATGCATAATTTATTTTTATTTAAGCCCTTCTTATTAGAGCTGAGATTGGGTGAGAGGAAAAAGTAAAGGTAGAGGGAATTAAGTGTTTGTTCCTGGAGTTGAATACTGAATAGTCACATTTTTTTTTCCTTAGTGCATTTTGAGCAAAATAATCCCTAATTGCTTTATGTCCAAGTTTCTTCTCCCAAGAAAGTATAGGTTGGATATAAACATGGTATGTTGTTGCATTTCACAAATAGTTATTTTACCAATTATGAATCTTGCTTCTGTACATGCTCCAAACTGGTATAGCTAAGTGAGATACTAACTTTCTCTGTGATGGTCCAGAAGCTCTTCTTTGGGCTTAGCATCACTTGGTAGTCAGGCCACTTAAGTAGTCAACTTTCCTCCTCCTTGGCTGACTTCCCCTCCAATTTAATAGCATAGCATACATGGGTCCTGCTCCACTGGAGAGAAATATAAGTTAATAATAATTTTGTAACCAAAGAAACATCATGATGTCCATCCAAATCCTCAAGTCAGAATGAGATATACCAGCATGTCACCATGCCAGGATTTAGGGTCAGTTGAATGCATTTATCAACAACCAAAGGGCTGCCAAAATGCTCTGAGCTACTACATGTCGTACAGAAGCCAAGGTGTACAGTATTCTTTACTTTGTCACATTAATTTCTGATTCCCTCCAGCTTTGTGTAATATTTTTAAGGGCATGTTCACATTAAGTAATTAATATGTTATATTCTTATTATTCAATACAATTTATAATATTTAAAAATTATTATTTATTGTCTCTGATCACATAGGAAAATGAGGCTCTGGAATGGTAAATTTGGCTTTTGACTAAGATGAAATGCTGGGCAATGGATTTACTCTGCTACCTGAAACAAGTTAACATCCTGAAATATGTTAGAAACAATAGTTTTGAAAACACTAGAAATCAGGAAAAAAGGGTGATAATCCCTGAGAGATGGGAAACAAATGAGTTAAGCCTAAAGATTTCTCTTATTTACTGCCTTGAGATAAATTCTAGACTTCAATACAGGAAACAGGAACTTAGAACCCAGAGAACTCCCTGAATTGAGGAGATGGTACTGGGTTCAGAAAGAAGAAAGTGCTAGAATTTGGAGAACTGAGAGACTCTGCCTTAAGCAACAACAACAGAGAGATTGGCCTTCCAACAAATGTTGCTGGAATGACTAGTACCCATATGCAAAAACAGTCACTTTGGTCCATACCTTGCAATATATACAATTAACGCAAATTAAAGTACTAATTGTAAAACATTAAATGATCAGCTATCTAGAAGAAGACATAGAAGAAATTATTTCTGACCTGAGGTTAAGTTAATATGGATATAACCCTAAAATTATGGTCCGTAAAAGAAAACAAAAGCGATAAATTAGGATTTCATTAAAAGTAAAAGTGCCTATATTTTAAAAAACTTCTTAAGAAAATGAAAAGATAAGCTTGAACAAGGAGACAATATGCACAAATCAAATATTTAATATGTGACTTGTGCCAAGAACTTCTAAAACTCAATGAAAAAGCAACCCAATTAAAAATGGGCAGAAGATATCAGGAAACCCATGTAGGACCAGAGTCCTACAGGGTCATGGGGTGTCCCTATAGCTATGCTAAGGCACAGGATCCTAGAAATAAAGAGACAGGACACAGAGGAATTGGAGAAGAGCAGCTGGGCTCAGGGGCCACGCCGCCTATGAGCAGAGACAGGGGAGGCCCCTAATGTCCAGAAGCGTCTGCATTTATTAGGTACAAGGCAGGGGGAAGGGTCATTAAGTGAGGGTCCGTAAAAGAAAACAAAAGTTTAAGTGAGGTCATTAAGCCTATGGGCTTAGTGATAGGACATACATAATCATGTGAGTAACAAGCAAGGGGGCCACCCGATTAGGTCACCTGGGCAGAGAGGTAGGTGGTGCACAGTAGGGGGCTGTGCTGTGTGCAGTAGTAGAGGGTTCTGTACAAGAAAGGGGAGGGCCCACTCCCACATGGGCACCCAGGCAAGGAGGTGAGCTGTGTGCAACAAGTATCGTATGCAACACTTCTCATCTATGGGCTGGAGACTTCAAAGGATTCTTAGAGAAAGATACTGTAAACCAATGCAGTGGGAGATGACAGACTTGTGCTCTTCTCTAAGATATTTTATGGGAGGATGATTTGAGCTAGCACAGAAGCGAGAAAAGGCTGACAGGGTGTACAGCTACCATGACCCGGTAACCCCAGAGAGGTTCTTCTCCCTCGATTATTTGCGGGATCTAAGGCCTGAGGCCTACTTTCCACAGGAACTGGATGCAAGATGCTGCAACTCCTTTTTCAGGAGGAGAGGCTCTTGCTCCAAGCCTGCCATACAGCGTATGCCCTTTCAAGCAGGGACGCCACCACCTGGGTCTTTGGTTCTTGTCCTGGCCTGGCTGTTTTTCACATGCACTTGCTTCCGCTCTGTGACTGCTCTAGGCATTCCTACTACTACAAACTACTATATGGTTATATAGAAGGATTATATAAGTCGGCACTAAATGTGTCCATACAGCTCCGACTATAATACCTATATGATTATATAGAATATATATGTGATTGTATAGACTATAATATTTATATGACTGCATAGAAAGATTATATGGAACTAATTGTGCTAGATATAAGTACTAAGTGTGATTATAAGCTAGATATATGTAAGCAGTAAGTTATACTTCAGGCACTGATTGTTCCAATGATAAACTAATACATTATTATATATAAAGGATTATATAAAGGAAATAGCTGAGTAATAACACTATAAGTTCAGATATTCTTCAGGCACTAATTGTACCTAAGGTTTGCACAGCTCTCCTTCCTCAACACCCATGTGGAGGGTTACCCACAAACCCCTCAACAAATAATATGTATAGATAGTAACTAAATTTGTCAAAAGGTACTCCATGTTATTAGTCATTCAAGAAAAATGAATTAAAACCAGATTGGGTTACCATTAAACACATATTAGCATGGCATAAATTAAAGACTGAACATGTCAAGGTTGATGACAATATGAAGGGACCAAAACTTGAATAAACACTGGGTGGAAATGTAAAATGTTAACGACTTTGGAAATAAGCTTGATAGTTTCTTATAATTTCAATGCATACCTACCACATGGCATAAGCTTCCCATCAAATATATTTACCTAGGAGAAATGAAAGTAAATGTCTATACAGTACATGTGAATATTTATAGTAGACTTCTTTTTAATATCACAAAACTGGAAACAACTCATGTCCATCAACAGATGAATGGATAAACAAAGTGGTATATCCACACAATGGAATACTACTCAGTAATATTGATACAATGAACTATTGATACACAAAAATATTGACACATGTTCAAATAATCATGCTGAGTTAAAGCAGTGGGTGGAGGGTGGAGTATACACTATGTGATTTTTGTTTATAAAAATTCTGTATAATGTGAAATAACATACAGTGACAGAAAACTAATCAATGTTGTCATCTGGGGATAACAAGTAGAGGTGGGAAGAGCCAAGAGGAAGACATTACAAAGAGGAACAATAATTTGAGAGGTGATGGTTATGTTCTTTATCTTGATTATAGTGGTAGTTTCAGGAGAATATACACATATATCAACAGTTAACAATGTATGTTATATGCAGTTCATTGTTTGTCAATTATATCTCAAGAAACCTGAAATGTCAGGTTTCTTCCATTTAGCCAACAACTATCTACTGAGCATCCAATGTGAACTATCCAAGATACAGGTGAGAGTGAGTAATAGAGAATGGTCCTGATACGTTCAGATCTTATGGAGAATATAGATTCTAAGAAGCCATTACTACAAAATTTGATATATGTTATACTACAATAAATACAAGTTATTCCAAGAACATAGACATAACTTATTAAAGATTGTGTTGTCAGTATTGAACATAACACCATGCAGTTCTAACCATGCAGGTCAGTAAATCCTCTAGGTTGCTGACACATTTGTTGAACAGTTTCTATATATCCAAATGGGTTTGCACCTTAAGCCCCTGCATTTTCCTGCCTTCGGGTTTTCCTTAGTTGTAGGGACATAATCAGTTATCACAGTGGGCAGGCTTAAAAGCCAGGGGTAAAGAGAGAATGCAACCAATAAACTCTGAGAATTGCTGTATAAACCCCCAACTTTCTTCCCACTCTGTGGGACAATCCTAAGCTATATTCCATATGATTTCTCAGACTAGCCCAGAGATTGAGACTTATCCACTCTGGTAAACTATCCATTAATATCCCACTTAGAGGCGTGGTGTATTATACCTCCGTTACTGCTTTCAGGTTCGTATTCCTCATTATGCTTCCCAGGATCACCTTCTCTAAGATCTACATGTACACAAACTCCAGTCCAGAGGTCTGATTTTTAAAAACCCTAAATTAAAGCATTTCTTAAATTGGTATTATTTTAATATATTGTATATACCTTTTTTTGCTGTTTGGAAATAATTTGGAGGGAATGTGCCCAGTTTCGTGTAGACAGATAAGCAGTAGGTAAACACAAATCTCTTTTCTTTGTGCTGCAGAGTTTTCCTGGAAATATAGCATTAGACATATGTTGACCAAATTCACAGGTACAAGTGGGCTGTGATGGAGAAAATGCTTAAGGCAGTAAATCCATGTCTTGTTCTTGCTTCTAACTGGCTGGGACATCCTAGGCAAGATCACTGGCATTAGCTTTCCCATCTGTAAAATTAGGATATTGGTCCAGATATTCTCCAGGATTCTTTCTGTTCTAGCATCTTATAATCCTATAATTATATTAACTCAGAATTATTTTTTTCAAAATGCATATGTGGAAACTTTTTGGAGATACTAGTTGACCTCAGAAAATATATTAAACAAGGTTTGTTGGACAGTGGGTTTAAAACCAGTCATGTCTTCCGTAGCATTCCTAATATTACGTTGCTGTTTATTTGTACTGATATAGAATAATTAAGGTTTCTGAAAGATAATCATATAATTAAAATGAGATATTTCCTTAGAAACAAAATACAGGTTCAAGCTTCAGTTCTGTGACAGTGTCACCAGGATCTGCAGTGTCTCCTAATATTTTTTCATTATTTCCTAAAACTTTTAATGAAAATAATAATACTAATATCCAATTTCAATGGTTATGAGGATCAAAGAATCAATATAATTGATCACTACCTAAGAATTTCATATACATCAGCTTTTGTTAAAATGTTTATATAAATAACTTACTTTGATCCTGTGATTGTTTATTTTGTGTTATGGAAAAAATTGGCAAAGAGGAAATATAACATGTACTGAAATGATAAAGAAGCTTTGACTTAGAAAACTATTAAGATGGGAATGTGAATCATTTACTCTGGGAACTCTGTTCCCTCATATAAAACAATAGACAAAATTCAAGCTGTTGTATACATTTTGGTGAGAACAAAAATTTCAGCATCTACCATTTCTTCCTCTATGAACCAATGCTAACTTTGGGTTTTAGGCCTAAATCACTCACCTTTTTCTGTAAAGATAAGGGAAAAATTAAATTAACAAATATTTTAAAAAGCCATGTGGTCGGTACATGAAATAAATTGTACTTAATGCTCATAAAGACACTGTGAAGTAGCTGCTGTTATGTATATTTCAGATGAGGAGTCTGAGGTTGAGAGAAGAAAATGTTTTCTCAGGATCACATATCTGACTGTTAGAGACAAAATTCAAATGTAGCTCCATCTGGCACTTGCTAGTAATTTATCCAGTCTCTGGTTACTGTAAGGCAGCATTTTAGATTAATGAAACTACATTTGGAAAATGTACAAATACCATAATTATAGATGAAGGGAAACTCTGAAAATATTTGTTTTTAAGGTCCCCATCAAAATAATATTAAACCCAAACCTAGGTCCTCTCTGGCCCTACTCTGACTCAATAGCAAGAGGAGTGGGAGGTCATTAGGGACGAACTACTCTCAAGAGAAGAAAACAACAACCTGTGTGATCCAGGATGCATTTTCTTGTCTTTCTACTAAACTTCTGTCAGCAGATATACTTATTTTCCACACAATGGGCAACAACTTTAAAAGAAAAATGAACATTCTATACTACTAAATTGAAAAGATTTAATATTCAATATTTAGAGGCTTGTGAAATTCAGTGTTAGTACTTGAGTCTGTTATTGATTGTAAAATATTACTTTGAGCCTTTGTAATTTTACAGTTAATTAGTTAATTACAACAAATTAGTGCTAAATATAATCAAGATGTTAAGGATTTTATAATGAGCTCTATTAACTAATACTGGTTTAGAAACACAATACCATACGTGTTTTATTCTTGGTTTCTATTGAAACATTTTGAGGGACAACTAACATTCTTTAAAGATTTAAGACTATAGCTCCCATCAATAGCCCAGCTGGTAGAACAGAAGACTATAATAGTAACCTTAAAAAAGTGCCAGCCAAGAATTTTATATCTTGCCAAACTAAGCTTCAGTTAAGCTTCATAACTGAAGGAGAAAAGATACCTTTCCCAGACAAATAATTGCTAAGGGAACTCATCACCACCAGACCTGCTCTACAAAAAAATCTCAAAGGAGTTCTAAACATAGAAAAGAAAAGACAATACCTGCCTTCATAAAGTGATCTACAAATACAAAGCTCATAGATTTTATAAAGCAATTATACAATTAAAACTCTAAGGCAACTATCTAACAACACAATGACAGAAATCAAACTTCACGTATTGATATTAATTTTGAATGTTAAGTGGCCTAAGTGCACCACTTAAGAGATACAGAGTGGTAATTTGGATAGAAAAATAAGACCCAATCATCTGCTACCTACTAGAGACCCACCTATTGGCTAAAGTAGCTATAGACTAAAATTAAGGAGTGGAAAAAGATATATTACACCAATGGAAGACAAAAGCAAGCAGGAGTAGACATCCTCATATCAGATAAAACAGACTTAAAATGAACATTAAAAAAAGATTAAAAGGGACATCATATAATGAATGATGAAAGGTTCAATACAACAAGACTTAACTATTGTAAATATATATGTTCTCAAAATTGGAACATCCAGATATGCAAAATAAATACTACTAACCCCCAAAAAACAGACTGAAATCAATACTATAATAGTGGTTGACACCATTACCCCACTGACATAACTAGACTGAGCATCAAGACAGAAAGTCAGTAAAGAAACTCTGAACTTAAACTGAACTATAGACCAAATTGACCTAATAGACATTTAAAGAACATTCCATGCAAGAATTACAGAATATACATTCTTCTCATCTGCACACGTAACCTTCACAAAAATTGATCATACATTTGGCTATTAAACAAATCTCAATAAATTTAAAAAAATGAAATCATATCAAGCATCTTCTCAGATCACAGCAAAATAAAACGTGAAAGAATACCAAGAAGAACTCTCCAAACCACAGAAGTACATAGAAACTAAGCAATTTGCTCCTGAATGACTTTTAGGTAAGCGATGAAATAAAGGGAGAAATAAAACTTCACAGAGACACAACATACCAAAACGTCTGGGATACAGCAAAAGTAGTGCTAAGAGGAAAGTTTATAACATTAAATGCCTACATCAAAAAGATAGGCATTTAACAACCTAATATTGCACTAGAAAAAAATCAAACCTGAAGCTAGCAAAAGAAAATAAATAACAAAGATCAGAGCAGAACAAAATGAGATTGAGGCCAAAAAAAATTTAAAGACCAACTAACCAAGAAGTTGGTTCTTTAAAAGGATAAACAAAATTGACAGACCACTAGCTAGATTAGCCAAGAAAAGAAGGATAAAATATTAAATAAGTACAATCAGAAATGACAAAATCGATCTTACAACTGAAACTAAAGAAATACAAAAGATCATCAGAGACTACTATGGACATTTCTGTACACACAAACTAGAAAACTTAGAGAAAATGGTTAAATTCCTGGCAATACACAGCCTCCCAAGATTGAACCAGGAAGAAATAGAAATCCTCAACAGACCAATTATAAGTAATGACACTTAATCCATAATAAAAAATTTTCCATCAAAAAAATAAGCCCAGAATCACATGAATTCAAAGCCAAATTTTACCAGATATACAAAGAAGAGCAGGTATCAATCTTACTGAAACTACTATAGAAAAATCGAAGAGAAGATATTCCTCCCTAACTCATTCTATAAAATGGAATCGTGCTGATATCGAAAGGAGGCAAAGACACAACAACAACAAAGACTACACGCCAATAGCACAATGAACATAGATGTAGAAATTCTCAAGAAAATACAAGCAAACCGAAAAGATAATTATTCACAATGAGGTGGTTTCATTCCAGGGATTCAAGCATGGTTTAACATTTGCAAATCAATAAATGTGATTCACCACATAAACAGAACTAAAAATAAAAACCATATGATCATCTGAATATATGCAGAAAGGCATTATATAAAATCCAACATCCCTTCGTGATAAAAATCTTCAACAAATCAGGCATCAAAAAAACATACGTCTGGCTGGGTACCCTGGCTCACATCCGTAATTCCAGCATTTTGGGAGGCAGGTGGATCACTTGAGGTCATGAGTTCAAGACCAGCCTGGTTGACACAGCAAAATGCTGTCACTGTACTAAAAACACAAAAATTAGCCAGTTGTGGTGGTATACACCTGTAATCCCAGCTACTCAGGAGGGTGAGGCAGGAAAATCGCTTGAACTCTGGAGGCAGAGGTTGCAGTGAAGAGCCATATATGATAAACCCACATCCAACATTGTACTTACTAGAGAAAAGTTGAAAACATTCTCCTGAAGAGTTGGAACAAGACAAGGATGTTTATTCTCACCACTCCTATTCAAGAGAGTCCTGGCAGTCCTAGTCAGAGCAATTAGGCAAGAAAAAGAAATAAAAGGCATTCAAATTGGAAAAGAAGAAGTCAAATTATCTGTTTGCTGATGACATAATTGTATGCCTAGAAAACCCTAAAGACTCTTTCAGAACACCCTTAGACTTGATAATGACTTCAGTAAAGTTTCAGCATACAAAATCAGTATACAAAAATCACTAGCCTTTCTGATTTTTCATTCATGTGTACACATAATGTTCAAGCTGAGAACCAAGTCAAAAACTCAACTGCATTTACAATAGCCACGAAAAAATATCTAGGAGTACATTTAATTCAGGAGATAAAAGATCTCAGGTGATACAAACAAATGGCAAAACATCCCGTGCTCATAGACTGGAAGAATCAATATCATTAAAATGATTATACTTCCCAAAGCAATCTACAGATAGGATTGGTAATCTCTATCAAATTATCAATGTCATTTATTTTTCACAGAATTAGAAAAAGACAATTATAAAATTCCCTACCAAGAAAGAGCCTGAGTAGCCAAAACAATAAAAAAGAACAAAGCTGAAGGTAAATATTGCCTTACTTCAAATCATACTATGAGGCTCTCGTAACTAACGCAGCAATGGTACTGGTACAAAAATCGACAAATAGATCAATGGAACAGAACAGAGAACCCAGAAATGAAAACCACATGCCTAAAACCAACTGATCTTCAACAAAGTTGTTAAAAATAAACAATGGAGAACAGATAGCCTATTCAATAAATGATACTGGGAAAACTGCCTCACCATATGGAGAAGAATAAAATTGGATTGCTGTCTCTCATTATGTACAAAAATTAACTCATGATAGAATAAAGACATAAACGTAAGACCTGAAACTATAAAAATCACTGGAGAAAGCATAGGAAAAACTCTTCTAAACATTTGCCTAGGCAAAGAATATATAATGAGGACCCCAAAAGCAAATGCAACTAAAGCAAAAATAGACAAATAGGACTTAATTAAACTAAAAAGCTTCTGCACAACAAAAGATATAATCAAGAAACAGATAATCTACAGAACAGGAGAAAATATTTGCTAATTATGCCTCAGAAAAAAAGACTAATATCCAGAATCTGTAAGAAACTGAAACAATTCAACAAGAAAGAAACAACCTCATAAAAAACTGGAACAAGCATTTCCAGAAGGTAGAAATGCAAACAGCCAACAGTGTTCAACCTACCTGTCATCAGAGAAATGCAGATTGTAACCACAATGAGATGTCATCTTTCCCTGGTCAGAATGGCTATTACTTAAAGTTAAAAAGCAACAGATACTAGTGGAGAAAAGGGAACATTAATATACAGTAAGTTAGAATGTAAATTAGTTCAATCTCTATGGAAAACAGTTTGGAGATTTCTCAAATAACTAAAAATAGAACTACCATTTGACCCAGCTGTTTCACTGCTGGGTATCTACTCAAAGGAAAAGAAATCACTATATTAAAAAAGACACCTGCACCTGTATGTGCATCACAGCACTATTCACAATAGCAAAGTAATGAAACCAACCTAAGCGTCCATCAACAATTGACTTGATAAAGAAAATATGACATATATACACAATGGAATACTATGCAGTCATAAAAAGGAATGAAATCGTGTACTTTGCAGCAACATGCATGGAACTGGAGGCTGTTACTCTAAGTGAACTGATTCAAAAACAGAACACAAAATACTAGTTGTTCTCACTTACAAGTAGGAGGTAAACAATGGATACACATGAACATATGGATTGCAATAATAGACACTGGGGATTACAAAAGGAAGAAGGGTGGGTAGAGGTGAGGGGTGAAAAATAATCTACTGGGTACAAGGTTCACTATTTGGGTGGTGGGTACCCTAGACAGCCAGTTTCTACCAGTATACAATGGCCTATGTAACAAACATGCCATGTATTCTAAAATAAAATTTAAAAAAACTTAAGAGTATAAAAAAATTAGAGAGAAAAGCCTATATTTGGAGGAGGAATGTCAGCTCATGTCATGACCAGTATTCTGTTCACTTCAATTTTAATTGATTCCTTCCAAACATGCAGGTTTTTTCACTTCTTATGAATATTAATTCAGTGATCGCTACGTTTTTGGCAAAGTTCTAGATCCTGGATTGCAAATTTATATAGTGCGATAAGGAAGAGTCTTAAGCAGAAAATATCATTTGAGCAAATGCCTGAAATAAGAAAGTAAGTCATACAGATGTGTATGTGTTCCTGGGGTGGGAGAAGTGCGTAATTGCAGGCAAGGGAAGCAGCAAGTATAAAGCGCTGAGTTTGAAATGTAATGGTATAGTCTGGGAAGATCAAATATGATTAGAATGCATTGAGAAAGTAGGAAATTAGTATGAAAGGTTATCAGGTGGCCATTAACAGCAGCCAGATCATCTAAAGCGTAGATCACATTGTAATGACTTTGGATTTTATTCTAAGTAACAAAGAGAAAGACCCGTTAGAGAGTTTTAGATTATTTTTAAAGAGAGCAGTTTAGCTGTTCTGTTGAAATTAGACTATGGCAAGATAGGGAAAGGACAGAAGAAGGTGATCTACATGGACACTATTTGCAGTTTGGTGAAAGAGAATGACAGTGTGGCCAAAGTGGAAGCACTGTAAGTAACAAAAAGTGATTGCATCATGCATTTCTTTTTAATGTAAACTTAAGTAATAATAAGGATAGATTGGATATGAGATATTGGACAAAGATAAAAGTCAAAGGTAATGTGACTCCAAGTTTTATGAAAGAATGGATTGTTATAAATTTGATAAAAATGGTGAGGATTTTTTTTTTTGTATGATATGGGTATGAGAAGGAATCAGGAATTCAGTTTAGTATGAAATTCTATTAGACAAAAGAGTAGAGATCTTGTATATATATTGAATATACAAATCTCAAGAATAAAAGAGAGGTTTCTCATTATAAACATGAATTTGGAAACTTTTAATAAATATATATTATCTAAAGCCATGAAATTTGATGAGATTATTAAGGGAGTGAATGAAGATAGACAAGAAGTGTAAGGAAATGCTTCAGAGCACTTAGTTGTTAAAGTCTCACCTCATCTTTTAAGAGATGAAAAAGGAAAAGGAGAAGAGACTGAGATTTAAGAGCTAAAGCTGTAGGAAAAACAACAAGGGCAGCGTGATGTCCCGGACACCAAGGAAGGAGTATTTCAGGGGGGAGTGTTAAATTATTTTGATAGATAAAAATTATGAGGAGAATGACATCAGCAATATCGAAGTCATTGGTGACAACTGACAAGGGTAATTTTTTTGTGATGCAGTGAGAAAGGCAAAATTCTGTTAGTAGTGGTGGATTTAGGAAGAATAGGAAATGAGGAGCTGGAGACAGTCTGAACACTTCTTTAAAGGAACTTGTCTTTAAAGAGAAGAGTGAGTTGGGATGACATCAGGAGGTTGGAAGTGAAATCAAGAGAGTTTCCCTTGTAATAAAATGTGGGAAACAATAGTGTGTGTATCCTGATAAGATTAATTCAAGAAATGAAGGAAATTGAGACACAAGGTAGGGGGCAGTTGATAGAGCAGCATTCTTGGGTGTGTAAAAAGTAATAGCTCAGAGAGGAAGAGGTAAAGCTTAATTAGGGGTATGAATGGCTTATCTTCTCTAAAGTGGGAGAAAGCAGATCATGCAGACATTGATACTATAAACTAAATAGATATAGCAGTAGGACTTTATGGAAATTCTATTATGAATGACTGTATGAGAAACTGGTGTTTTATGGCTGTCTTTGCCCTACATGATAGAGAGAATATGATCCACAAAGCCTAAAATTTCTACTACTAGGACCTTTTCAGAAAAACATTTCCTAATCTTTTAAAGAGATTGAAAATACAGAGTTCCAGCTTAGTCATTTATTCAAAAAATCTTTAAAAAGTGTCTATTATATACCCGGTTCTTTGCAAGGTAGTAAAATAAAAGCACTATAGAAATTGAATTACTGTTCCTTACATTCTTGTTCCTGCTTGTGATGTCTGATTGTTTTCCTCAACACACGATTAAAGCAAAGCAGCTCCTGCCAAGATCATTGCTGATAACTTAAATGCCCTGAACACTGTCCTGTCTTTATCTTATTTGTTCTCTTGGCAAATTTTGAGCACATTGACACTTACATATAGACTGGATGGACCTACATTCTAAAGATCCTAAAGTCTTCCTTTCATTCCTGTTTTCCTCTCTCTCTCTCTTTCACTAATATAGAACTGTACCTATTTATGGAGTACATGTGATGTTTTGATGCATGCATACAATGTGTAATGATTAAATTTGGGTTATTAGGATATCCATCACTGCTAACAGTTATCATTTCTTTGTGTTTGGGACATTTCAAATCTTCACTTCTGGCTGTGTAAAAATATACAACACATTATTGTTAACTATAGTCACCGTATTATGCTATAGAACTTTCATCTCCCTTTATGTGGACAGGGAGATGTTATTAAACTTAACTTTCAGGAAACCAGAGATATTCAAGGTTTCCTTTACAAATTACTAAGAGTTTGGAAGGCATTTGCCTAGATGAAATAATGGAGGAGGTGTTGAGTTTATAGAAAGAAGTTTTAAAGAGTGATTCATACCAGAAAGAAATGCAATTTTAAGAATCATTGGCATATAGATGGTAAGTTAACCTATGGGAGTAGAAAAAAATGAAAAGCCTATGGATTATTTAAGAAAGTTAAAAACAGCCAGAAGAAGACAGTGTGGTACAAGTCAATTCAATTCAATTAACTGATTTTTCTCTGAGTGCTCTGTATTTGCTAGGATGGGTGTAGAATTTGAGCAAAAGAATGAAAGTTGAAAATTAAAGAGGAAGAGGAGGAAAACCAACCTCAACTTTTTTTACATGACTTGGCAAAAAGAAGTGTAATGTGGGCCTTCTTTGGTGAAATTTACAAAATGCATTTAACCATACTTTCATCACATTTTTATGAATATAAATTATTGAATACAACCAAGTCACTCAAGCAGTATTTTTAACACACAATTTATTCAGAATATTGTATTCTTCATCTGTATCTATTACCACTGTAGGCCACCCAAAAGTGGCATCTTTGCTTTCATCAGGCCACTTTTAATCCTTTACATCTGACTCAGAACATGCCAAAAATGTCTATGTTTGTTGAATGATGACCAAAACTTATTTTAAGATTACGACTTTCCCTTTTATTTTTTTTTTACCCTTAAAATACTGTTTTCCATGATAACAGAATGAAAAGCAATGTTGCCCTGTAGTAATCTTCCCTTTCTCTTGTTTCAATCTATAGTGAGCAATCAAACTGTTCACCTCTTAATTCTTACTTTTCCCACTTTTCTCTTTACAACCATGAATTTCATGTATAATGGGGGAAGCTGTAGTTGCCAGGTTGGTGAGCTGGGTTCTGAGAAGCCTATAGTTTCACAAAGAAAGCAGACTTTGGGTATTTCTCTCCAATATTTTTTTTATATCCTACTCCTTTCAAATAAGGGCAAGAAAAACAGCTACTAATTTGACCAATCTGTTTAGAAAATTAAAAATCAAATGGCACTAGGACTTCAACAAATTATGAAAAATGATTTAAACTAAGAAATAAGTTTTTGTTCTGACTAAATGTAATTTTAGAAGCAAAACATTTTAATACATATGAATGCTTTTATAATTCATTATTTTGGCCTTAGTTTCCTCAGCTGCAGTAGGTAAAGACGAATAACTGTTTTACAAAATGCCATCCCACTCTGAAATAATATTAATGTGAGCCAAGGTTTCCCAACTTTGGCACTCCTCACATTTGGGGCCAGATCATCCTTTGTGAGAGCTTGTCGTGTGTATAAATAGGATGTTTACCAACATCCGTGGCCACCAAATGTTAGTAGTAGCCCCCAAGTGGTGACAATCAAAAATGTCTCCAGACTATCAAGTGTCCCCTAGTGGGAGTAATGAGAACAATTAATCTAAATGTAAAAATACAATTGTATGTAATTAAACTATTTAAGGAACAATCTAATAAAGAGATTTTAGAATTTTGGCTCATTTTGCTCTTGTTCTTTGGTTTCACCCACTCCTTCCCTCCTTCCTTCTTTCCTTCCTTCCTTCCTGCCTGCCTTCCTCCCTCCCTCCCTCTCTCCCTCCCTCCCTCACTCTCTCCCTCCCTCCCTTTCTTTTTATTTGTTTTTCCGTCCTCCCTTTCTTGTTTCTTTCTTTGCCTCAATAGATGAACCTTTAAAATCAACACAAATTATACATGGAAGTCCACTATGTAAAATTTTACATGAAATTCCAATATGCAAAATGCTAACAGATGGGCTGCACTCCTTGACATGGTGTGATCCTGAGATTTACTGTTTTTGCTTTTTGTATGTTGTGAGGTTTTGACATTTACAGAACTTGCTGACCAGAGATGACTGCTGCTGTTGGGGTTAGCCCTTTCTTAGAGATAAGAAAGGACTTGGCTAAGGATACATCTCTCATGTATACAAACCAATCAATCCCTAGCCTATAGCCCCAGTTGCCTCTTTATCTGATTCTCATACACCAAGGCATTATTTCCTTTGCCCTAAATCATCTCAGGCCAGGCAACTAGACTACCCCTACAGCCCAAACCATGCTGGAATAATTCAAACTAGCCAGCCCCTGGCTGTTTACTCTGCCCTACCTTGCTTTTCCTGCAGAAAACAATAAAGGCTCTGACGTAGGCTCCCCTGGCTCTTGTCTTCTTCTTTGTTAAAGCAAAATAAATGTGGCCTGAGAATGACTCTGTACTTCTATATTTGAGTTTTTGTGGATGAACTGCAGCCTAGCTTAACAGATAGACAAGATTGAAAACCTAACTTAGGAGGATGTGCCTGTAACAATAACTAAGTCTTGGCCAGTCCCAGCAGCCATACCTCAACCATTCAAACACTGCTGAGTGTTCAAACTGTGTTCAAATAAGGCATATGCTGAGCTGTAACCAATCCAGTTATTCTGAACCTCACCTCTGATTTCCGTGTCGTTTCCTTTTTTGTGTCTATAAATCTTCCACCACGTGGCTGCACTGGAGTCTCCGTGACTCTGCTGTGATTCTGAGAGCTGCCCAATTCATGAATAGTTCATTGTTCCATTAAACTCCTTTAAATTTATTCAGCTGAAGTTTTTCTTTTAACACTTCTTCAACCAAAATCTGGCACTTTCCCTGTAGCCCTGAATGGCATGTGGTGACTCCCATTCTGGGGACTATGAATGTAATAAACTCCCTTCTTCTGAGTGTTGTTCTCATTTTCTCCTGTGGCCACACTGTCTTTAGCTTATCATATCCAACATTTACATTCTGAGAACACTTACCCTATTGACTCTGCTATGTGTTTTGATTATTCAGTACAGTGTCTTTTGATTATTCAGTACAGGAGCTGTCTATATATTGGCTTCTTTTTCTTTTTTTCTTTTTTTATTGTACTTTAGGTTCTAGGGCATATGTGCAGATCATGCAGGATTGTTGCATAGGTACATACATGGCAAGGTGGTTTGCTTCCTCCATCCCTCCATCACCTATACCTGGCATTTCTCCCCATGTTATCCCTCCCTACACCCCACTGGACCTCCCCTAACCCCCCAAACAGACCCCAGTGTGTGATGCTCCCCTCCCTATGACCACGTGTTCTCATTGTTCAATACCCACCTATGAGTGAGAACATGCAGTGATTGATTTTCTGTTCTTGTGTCAGTTTCCTGAGAATGATGGTTTCCAGATTCATCCATGTCCCTACAAAGGAAATTAACTCATTGTGTTTTATGGCTGCATAGTATTCCATGGTTCTATGTGCCATGTTTTTCTTGTCCAGTCTATCATTGATGGGCATTCGGGTTGGTTCCAGGTCTTTGCTACTGTAAACAGTGCCACAATGAACATATGTGTGCATGTGTCTTTATAATAGAATGATTTATCATCTTTTGGGTATATACCCAGTAATGGGATTGCTGGGTCAAATGGAATTTCTATTTCCAGATCCTTGAGGAATCACTACACTGTCTTCCACAATGGCTGAACTAATATACACTCCCACCAACAGTGCAAAATCTTATTTCTCCACATCCTCTCCAGCATCTGTTGTCTCCAAATTTTTTAACTGGCATGAGATACTATCTCAATGTGGTTTTGATATGCATTTCTCTAATGACCAGTGATGATAAGCATTTTTTCATGTTTGTTGGCTTTATATATGTCTTCTTTTGAAAAGTGTCTGTTCATATCCTCTGTCCACATTTGAATGGGTTTGTTTGTTTCTTGTAAATCTGTTTTAGTTCTTTGTAGATTCTGGATATTAACCCTTTGTCAGAGGGGTAGATTGCAAACATTTTTTTCCATTCTGTTGGTTGCTGGTTCACTCTAATGATTGTTTCTTTTTCTGTACAGAGCTCTGAAGTTTAATTAGATCTCATTTGTTTATTTTAGCTTTTGTTGCCATTGCTTCTGGTGTTTTAGTCATGAAGTCCTTGCCTATGCCTATGTCCTGAATGGTTTTGCCTAAATTTTCTTCTAGGGTTTTTATGTTATTAGGTCTTATGTTTAAATCTTTAATCCATCTGGAGTTAATTTTAGTGTAAGACGTCAGGAAGAGGTCCAGTTTCTGCTTTCTGCACATTGCAAGCCAATTTTCCCAACACCATTTATTAAACAGGGGATCCTTTCCCCATTGCTTGTTTTTGTCAGGTTTGTCAAAGATCAGATGGTTGTAGATGTGTGGTGTTGCTTACAAGGCCTCTGTTCCATTCCATTGGTCTATATCTCTGTTTTGGTACCAGTACCATGCTGTTTTGATTACTGGTGCCTTGTAGCATAGTTTGAAGTCAGGCATCATGATGCCTCCAGCTTTGTTCTTTTTGTTTAGGATTGTCTTGGCTATGCACACTCTCTTTTGGTTCCATATGAATTTTTTTTACGTGGTTTTTTTTCATTTCTATGAAGAAGGTCATTTGTAGTTTGATAAGGATAGTGTTGAATCTATAAATTACTTTGGGCAGTATGGTCATTTTCATGATATTTATATACATTGGCTTCTTAAACGTTCATAAATAAATTAAGATAGGTATCATCCTCAAGTTACATATAAGGAATTAGAAATTTAGCTATTAAGTGCTTTTTGACATAAGTATTTATTCATCTCTGTTTGGAAGAGATTCTTCCTTTGAGCTAATTATTTTTCATGTTTTATAACTCAATTTATGCATTTTTAATCTTGGTGAAATCTTTCTTAATAGCTTTCTTAATTCTCAGTTCTATGTTCTTCTATTCCTAATATATTTCAATAACTAATATATATCACTGTCATTACTTTCACTACATAATAATATATGTTTTGATGATTATCTCTTCTACTAGCTCACATTTTTTATAGAACAGATTGTATAATTAATTTTATAGTCAATGCTTTGAATAGAGCTATGAATATAGAAGTCACTATATAAATCTTTGTTGAATAAATGAATTAATTTTATCTTAGAATCTTCAAGTTATGACTAGGTTAAATTTTATAATACTTCAGAAAACTAATTATCATTTAAAAATAGGACAGTCTTCCTACCTTGCCTAAAAAGTCCTACTGGGTGCAAATCTCTAGATGAGAAAGTATAGAGAGCTCTATAGTATTGCATCACTTTTTTTGGAAAAACAGTTATAGGACACATGTTTTTCTTACTGATTGCCCACAGGCACAATCATCTTTGAAGGTAAAGGATGGGATATGATATTTCAGGGAATTTTAATAATAATGAGAAATAGAGTACAATTCATTGAGTCTTCAAGTAGAAGGAAAAATAGTTTAGTTTCCAAATTAGGGAAATATGTAAGCCACCTGGAAAACACATGTGTTTTAAGCTCTGAAATTGAAGCAAATGAACTGGGGGAGAAAAATTATAGGGAAGAGTTTTTTATAAAACATAGATTCTAGGAGATCTTGTTGAAGTGAATTATATTCTTACAAGAACTAAAAAGGACTAAGGGCACAGTATCTAAATACTTAGGCACTGGAAGTTAGTGGTTACAAAAAGAAAGCTCTGCAGTCAGGTAGACAAAGATTTCAAGGTGGTGTTTGTTTGGTAACTTGCAATCAACTTATTCCAGCTGCTTTGTCCTTGTGAATTCTGTGATTCCACTCACCCTCAGTCTTATTCCCTAAAACTCTTACTATTTTCTATATTCTTCCCAATGTGGTAAGAGGACTGCACTGGAATCTGAAGGGGAAATGGTGTCACGCCTGAGCCAGGTAAACTTCTTTCTTTGACTCTGGAAATGAAATCCATGCTCTCCCTTGATTATTTCTGTAAATCAGGCTAAATGTCATTCATCAGGGATAAATGCTCCTCTATTCTCAGAAACCATCCCTAACTAAGATCACTAAAGCCCAGCATGCACACAGCACCCAACAGTGATGTAATGTGTGAACAATTATAAAATGAGTCACTCAAAACCTCTGCCTTTGCAAAAAGCCTTTCCTTTTAAAAACAGCATTTTCCAAACTCATTCTTCCTTTCTCTGCTTCGTAGGCTCCAGTGCTCAGCATTCTACTGCTGATCTTTCTTGAAGTAAAAACAAATGCCTGGACTCTCCCAGCTGATTATGTTTGAAATTCATGGAAGGACACCTTTGCTATAATTATGTGCAAAAGTTGCATTTCTTAAAACTAGAATTTCTATAAAGACTACTAAAACATTAGGCACTGTGTCATTCTTACAATAGTATGAGGTAGAATTATTGCACTCATTTTAAGGATGATGGGAGCAAGTAGTAATACAGTGCTGTATTTCCCTTCACCTACTTTTCAGAATAGCCCACACAACTAGATAAAAGAACAACTTAAGTTCAGAGAAGAGTTAGGCTTTGCAGTTTGGGATACTCAGCAAGGACTTACCCGTGCATCCAGGGCCCAGGAAGTACTGCTGCTCCCAGGAGACCCATAAAATTGATTCACAAACCCACGATGATGCAGATGATAAGGAATAGGAGCACCATTTAAATCTAGGCTAATATGACCATATAGTCTCTGCTCCATCATACTGAATTCACTTCACACTCTCCAAAGCACATCCCTACTTACTTTATTTGATATGCACTGTAGCCATTTATGGTCCACTGTTTATACTGTGTCTTCCTAAATCTGGCTCAACATTTACTATTTCCTTCTGATTCTGATCACATTTTACATACTGACTACATTTCATATTAAACATTTCTCAATATCTGCATAGTCAATGCCCGCTGTGCTAGTTACATAAAACTAGAATCACGGTCTCAGGCATGTGCTTTGAAATCAGTTTTATGACAGATGCTGTAGAATGAAAAGATTTTTTTTTCATTCGAGGTTTTAAAATCTCACTGGAGAGGCAGAAAATAATATCTAACAGAGTGAGGGGAAAATTATTTACACACATGTGCACACAAATTGGTAGTACAGATTCTGGAACTTTTGATTATTGGAATTCACAGTAAATGTGATGGTGCTCTGAGACTGAGATTAAACTGGAAAACTTAAAAAGAAATGATGCCTCACCAGGTGACTTTAGAAGAATATAGATTTTTATTTAGCAGACTGGATAAAAAGTATTGTGGGGGCTCTAGGAGTATTGAGGAGGGAAATGACTGGACACTTCTGGGGTTGGTACAATTAATGAGGTATGATTAAGAAAAAATTAGAGGTCCACATGGTTTCCAAATTGTATACCTTCAGTTCTGATGTCCTCTTTTATTTCATACATACATATCTAACTGTTTACTAGATGTATATATTTCATTTTTCTCAAATGAAATGAAAACTTAGTGTATCCAGGACCAAACCCTTCATTCTCCTTTCCATATCAAGGAACTGTTTTTCAGGGTTCCTTGTGTTTATGAAGATACTGTCTTCACTTGTAGCTGAACAAGCCAAAAAGCCAGTCATCAAAGTTGGCACTTGTCTCTCTTTCAGCCTCTGTAAGACATTGGTGCTGTAAAACAGCACCTAAAGGTTTCTAGTGTCCTTCTGTTACTTACTCTTATTCATCGCCCATTCATAAATCTCCTAATCCAGGTTACAACCATATCTTGGAGTATAGAAATCACCTTCGGATTGTTCCTCATATCTTCACACTTGCCTTTCTCTAAAATGTTAAATAGTGTGGCAACAGTTTGGGGTTTTTATTTAAATGAAAATTAGTCACATTCAATCCTAAAAGCACTCATCACATCACCTTTACACTTATGTATACAGCTCTGCCAAAAATACTTAACTGGCTTCTCAGAGGAAACCTTAACATTCTTCAGAAGTGACAAATTGTCTGGTAAGGCCTCCATTTCCAGACTCTCCTGATACCACCGTACCCCTCCCTTGAGGTGTTTCAGCTTCTCTGGTCTTTTACTTTTTCAAAAGAGATGAGTTGTCTCTTTCCACATGAAGAACATAATGCTTGCTCTCTTTGAGGTGGCCTTCTCCTAGTTGCCCCAGGTGACCTTGAATTGTTTTTTGGTTTTGTTGTTGTTGTTTTGAGATGGAATCTCATTCTGTGGCCCAGGACGGAGTGCACTGGCACAATCTCAGCTCACTGCAACCCCTGCCTCCTGGGTTCAAGTGATTCTCCTGCCTCAGCCTCTGAAGTAGCTGGGATTACAGGTGCGCACCACCACACCCAGCTAATTTTTGTATTTTTAGTAGAGATGGAGTTTATTAGAGATGGAGTTTCACCAGGCTGATCTTGAACTCCTGACCTCAGGTGATCCACCCACCTTGTGCTGGAATTACAGACTTGAGCCACCACACCTGACCTGAATTCTTTTTTTAAATCTTAAGACAATGATCATTTCTTTAAGTCTATAATCACTTTTTATAAAAAAGAAAAACTCTTCTCAACTCCTTAGATTAAATCAGAGTATTTCTAGAATAAATTAAAGTGAACAATAAATAACAGAAGTAGATTGTTAGGAGAACTGTGAACTTAAAGTCAAAGGCTTAAATATTTTTTTATTTATTAATATTTTGGTGACATAGAACAGTTAGAAGAAAACTGAACAGACATTTCTCAAAAGAAGATATGCATATGACCAGCAGATACATTAAAAAATACTTAGCATCATTAATCATAAAAAATGCAAATTAAAACCACCATGAGATATCACCCAACACCTGTTAGAATAGCTTTTATCAAAAAAGATGAAAAATAACAAGTGTTGGAGAGGATGCAGAGAAAAAGGAACTCATATAATTGTTGGTAGGAATGTAAATGAGTACAGCTCTTATGGAAAAAAAGACATTATAGAAGTTCCTCCAAAAACTAAGACTAAAACTACCATATGATCCAACAATCTTACTTATGTTACACACATCCAAAGGAATTAAAATCAATGTCAAAAGAATATCTAGGCTCTTATGTTCATTGTAGTGTTATGCACATCAGCTAAGATAAGGAAGTACCCTATGTGTCGATCAACAAATGAATGGTTGTTGATTGACACATAGGTTGAAAGGAATGAAAAGAGAATGTGGTATATACATAATGGGATACTATTCAGCATTAAAATGAGAAGAAAGCCTGTTATTTTGAACAAGGATGAACTTTGAGATTCATGCTAAGTGAAATAAGCCAGGCACAGAAAGACAAATATTGTATGATTTCAATAACATGTAAAATTTTAAAAAGTTAAATGCATGGAAGCAGAGAGTAGAATGATGGTTACCAGAAGATGTAGGGAGAGAAGAAATGGGAAATGTTGCTCCAGGTGTACACAGTTTCAGATAGACAAGAGAAATAAGTTGTGAGATCAATTACACAAGATGACTAGAGTGAATGTATTATGTATTTTAAAATAACTAACAGAATAAATTCCAAATGTTCTAAAAGGACACTGTTTGCAAATAATTTGAATCAGCTATGGGTACTCTTACGAAATACGAATGTCATGGCAATCCTGTCTGCCAGACAATGTGACGTCAGCTTCAAATTTCTAACTGGAATATTTAAATTGAAATGAGGAGGTAAATGTACAAATCCTAAGAGTGTGTTGGCTGAATCTACTGCTTAAATTATTGATGCCTGGCATTGCATAATCGTTGCCTTTATGTGTAACTATCGACCTCATCACCACATCAGTGTCGGTAACTTTTCATGACAAGCTTAGAATCCCCACTGCATTCCAACTGCCTAGAGCAGACCTGGCACGTAGTAGGTGTTCCATGTCTTAAATAAACAAATATGTACATACACTGACCACAAAATGAAGAAATTTAGAAAATTATGTTTATTTTTGCACTTCTACCAGTACGCTCTTGCTTAGGAATCTGAAATAAATACGGTTATTCTATATGAATATCTGATCACAGTCTGACTGGGTGATCTTGGTGAAGCATTTCAGCTGTCTGCAATTTTACTTCTCCCAAAACCTTTATCAACAAAATTGAGTGGGAAACTTCTATTAAGCAAATGTTTGGGAGAAAGTGGTTTCTCCTCTTATCCATTTACCCACCAAAGACGAATGTACAAAAAGCAGACAAGTGTACTTGAAAGTGAACCTCCTGAGCTACCCTGATTGCTGCACACCTTTAATTCAATTTCCCAAGGCTTTAATTTCATTGGCTGCAGAACTGTATGAAGAAATTTAAGTTCTCAACTGTGACCCTTCCTCTCACAAGTCACTGTAATGTACCCACAATCATTCAACAAATGATTGATTTGTTGCCTATTGAGGCAAGAAAGTGACTGGGATATTCAGATTTTCACAAGAGTAAATAAGGTAAGTTTCAGCAGCCCCTTACTTGAGTCCGTTAAGTATGAATTATTTGTCTCTTGTCCTCAGTGTTTGATATATATTTGTCTTCACATTAATCACTCATATTATTCATGTTTTTATCCATGCTGAGAGGAGTTACCATTTCCCTGCCATAACAATAAGCCCTGGTTCCCACAGGCTGCCACCTTTTTCTTTTATGGATCCAGTATTTTTCTCTCTTCTCTTGCTTTGATCCTTCCATTGCACTACCTTGTCCCAAAGTACCCTCACATATGCTGAATAAATGACAGTAACAATTAAATTTTTTAGAAGTTACTATTCCACATGTCCTTTAAGTTTGGCTTACGTTTCTGTTTCTTTCACTGCCATTATACAAACTCTTGTTTTATTCTCATCTTTTGCTTTCTCATGATTTATTTTATTCCTTTACGTGTTATGTAAAGGAATTTAGAGGCAGGATAGCATAGTGTTTAAAAACACAAATTCTGGTACAAGATTGCTGGATTTTCCATCACAGCCTCAGCTCTTCATACTTATGTAATATTAGGCACTGAATCATTGATGTTCAGTTTTTCCACCTGTGAAACAGGTATATAATGCATATATAGTGTACTTCCAGCACTTTGGGAGGCCAAAGTAGGAGGATCACTTGAGTCCAGGAGTTCAAAACAAGCCTGGGCAACATAGTGAAACCCCAGCTCTACAGAAAAATCCAAAATTAGCCAGGCATGGTAGTACATGCTTATAGTCCCAGCTACTTGGGAGGCTGAGGCAGGAGGATCCCTTGAGCCTGGGATGTTAAGGCTGCACTGGGCCATGATTGCACCACTGTACTCAGACTGGGTGACAGAGTGAAACCCTGTTTCAAAAAAGATAATAATAATAAAAGAGTGCTTTTTGTATAATAGGCACTCATTATCACCATCATTGTTACATGCATTCTCACTATTCTACCAAAGCTATATTATCAATAACACTGAGGTAACTCATAATTTTTAGAATCAGTGGAAATTTGTCAACTTCAGTTTTCTTAAATTCACACTTTTAAAACGTGGTCTTGGTGACCACCATGTCAGTAAAAGTCCAGTGCAGAACCAGAAATCACTCTACATAATGCAAGAAGAATGGGATTGAATACTGGGTATTTGTTTCTTACAAACGTATCTGAGGGGTTGGAGGAGGGGAAGTCAGGAAGGACTTTGCCTTACTATTGAATCCAGAGCACTTCCTCAATGATATGACTCAGAGGTCAGGATGTGGCTTCTGCCCTTGCAACTTTTCACCACTCAAATACCATTCACATCCATTCCCACCTGTGGTCTGGACATGAGAAAACCAAATCTGATGACTAAACTGTTTCTAAACACTCATATTTTCATGCTATTGCTTGTCAACAGAAACTGCAGCAGGAAGGAGTCTTATATTTCACTTCATCCTTTCCAATCTCAGGCAAAGGAGTTTTGGGTATACAATATATTATTCAGATTTTTGCTCTCTCATTTTTCCTGAAAGCTCTACCTTGAGAGCTTTAACTGTCACATCTATACAAATCCTATCAAATCCCGAACCCCAATCTGAGCATCTTACTCTAATTTCAAAATACATAACTCAAAGACCTTTTAGAAATTTTCACATGCATGCTATACCCTAGCTTCAAATTCAGCATATTTATAGCATAACCAAACAAAACCAAAACTAAACATAAAAGTCAACTCAACTGTCTCTCTTTATAAATGATTTTAGTTTTTAGTAGAGATGGGGTTTTCACCATGTTGGCCAGGTTGGTCTCAAACTCCTGACCTTGTGGTCCTCTTGCCTTTGCCTTCCAAAGTGCTGGGATTACAGGCGTGAGTCACCGCACCCAGCCCCAGTGTTTTAAGTGCAAAACCTCTGTTTATTGCAGTCTCAAATTTCAGCTACTGTTGCTTAATACATGACTAAATGGTAGAAAACATAAAACAATGAATAGACTGCATGTTTTTCAAATGCTCCTCTGTAAAAACTAAAGTATTTTGGGCGGGCATGGTGGCTCATGCCTGTAATTTCAGAACTTTGGGAGGCCAAGGTGGGAAGATTACCTGAGGTCAGGAGTTTGAGCCCAGTCTGGCAAACAGGGTGAAACCCCATGTCTACTAATAATACAAAAATTATCCAGGAGTGGTGGCACACGCCTATAATCCCAGCTACTCATGAGGCGGAGGCAGGAGAATGCCTTGAATCCAGGAGATGGAGAATGCAGTGAGCCAAGATCGCACCATTGCACTCCAGCCTGGGCAATGAGCGAAACTCCATCTCAAATAAATAGTCTTTTATTTTGTCTTTTCTTAAAAAGGGTTAGTAATAACTGAACTTCATATCCCTATCTTAGTTTTATAAAACTCTAGTGAATTATAGTACATTTTTATATTTGATCATACACATTTGGGAATGCTGTCATCCTTTTATGAAATTCAAGAGTTTAACAAAGAGACTCATTGGATAGAAAGTCAATACAACATAAAATATAAAATTATGTTGTTCAGAAAGTCTGAACAACGTAAGAAAAGTCTCAGCACTTTGGGAAGCCAAGGTGGGTGGATCATGAGGTCAAGAGATTGAGACCATCCTGGTCAACATGGTGAAACCCCGTCTCTACTAAAAAAAATATAAAAAATTAACTGGGCATGGTGGCGTGTGCCTGTAATCCCAGCTACTCAGGAAGCTGAGGCAGAAGAATTGCCTTAACCCAGGAGGCGGAGGTTGCAGTGAGCCAAGATCGCGCCATTGCACTCCAGACTACCCAGTCTGGGTAGTCTGTATAAGAGTGAAATACAGAGCGAAATAAGAAATAAGAGTGAAACTCCATCTCAAAAAAAAAAGAAAGAAATAAAAGAAAAGTCTCACAATACCTGAGAAAATGTCAGGCTTCACTTATGACCCTATTTCTCAGTTTAAATGGTAGCATTGATTGTATATTTACATAAGATAGAAAAAGCCAGCTATAATAATGAATTACACATCACCAGGCTCAGACATCTTACAAAATATTGCAGCAGATAAGATAAGGAGGTCTCTGTAACTCTATACATGGAGTCGGCTCAAGAAATATTTCTTAACTAAATGAACAAAAGAATTAATGTATTAGTTGACGAACTTATTTGAAGTTAATTTGCCATATATTGTTAAAAATTGATTGTGAAAATTAAATTTTGTTTAAAAAATTAAACAAAATTTAATTTTCACAATCAATTTTGAATACGTGAACTTTGAAAACATAGCTAAGTTCCTTTCCTGGCAAAATCAGTAGCTTTTAGGAACATTTTCCTCTCTATACCAGTAGCTCCTAGATGCATCACTTGAGCATAATTGCCCAGCAAATATGGAAGGCCACAGAAGAATGGACTTGATGAAATGAGAACATCACAGGGAGGAGGAAGTCATCACCAAGGCGTGAGCACATGCTGTTCCTCACTACACCAAGTGCACGCCAGCCTACCGAGCACACCCTGGGATATCTCACTCTTCACACATTTCTGGCTTCATCCGGGAGAAGCAACAAGTTGCCAGTCTTCCTCATGGCAGTAGGAATCTTGTTGGAAATTTATATTATTTGGGCTTGTCTCCCCGTGAAAAAAAAAGCGTGACATCCAAGATCTGCACATGCCCATCCCACTGTGACCAGCGGGTGGGGCAGGGTAAGCTCTGCCTGCTTGGAACACCCAGCTCTTTAACGGGAAAGAGCAGAGTTTTGCAAGGCAGGGGAGCTGGGGGAATGTTCTAAAACCACACCTCTGCCTTTTGGCATTTTAAGTAAACTAAAAAGCATTCCGTGGGGGCCGGTTTTTGGAAGACTTCTATGCTCTTGATGAAAACACAAGTTCGAGTTCTAACAGGAGGTCTCTTGCAGAGCTGGACTTCAGGAAGTGAACTGCAGAATGACAATCTTAAAGAAAAGCAAATGCCAGGAGACGGGAGTGCACTTGGAACACAAGAGAACAGAAGATAAAAGTCTCCTTAGAATCTCTCTCAGCCAGATAGAGACAATGACATTATAGACTTTTTAGTAGAGGAGGAAGCTAAAATGCACAGAAATATAACTTTGGTAGGAAGAATTGCATGCAGAAAGAAACATACAGATAAATTTCTCAAGGGGTCAAAAAATAGAAGAACAATTACTTCCATTTGGGAGAAACTACCTAAAGCTTTCTGGGAAAAATAGAACCTGTGAACAGTAGTCAGTAAATCATAAAGATGGTGTAGTTAGAAAAAAAAAAAAAAGCTGGCAGTATATATTTGAAGCCTTACCTTAGGGCAAGGTAATAAACATGATACGGGTAAACGGTAAGGTAAGGTAAAATAACATGACACAGAATTGATACAATTGTAAGGTAAGAATTGATACAATTCTGTATCATGTTATTTTACCTTACCTTAACTTTTACCTGTATCATGTTATTTTACCTTTACTGAATTAAAAGTAATTAGAATACCATTCAGCAACATTTAGCTCAAATACCCCACTGGAATTTTAAATAGGATTATATTACATTTATAAATATACTCGGAGTGAATGAATATCTTACAAATATTTAGTCTCAGTCTACAGGCTTATCCCACTGAATGAACCCACTTTTCTCGAATTTGACCAAGAAGAGTGTGTTGTGTTTTTACTTTCTCACATATATTCATTTTCCATGGTTCCATCATGCAATCTGTTTTGTTTTGATACTGTTTGGATTTCTTGTCCTTAAAATATTATTGGGGTTGGAGTATAGGGATAAGAGCATAGAGTGACTCTACAAAAATAATGCCTGCTTCTGTGGTTATTATAATAAAGACTGTGTAGCCTCAAGACACAAAATGTATTTTCCAGTTATATTCGCTCTTATTGTGTGTTTTCCTAACCCTTGCCACACTCATCTTTCTACATACCCTATGCCTTCTGAAGTCTAAAAACAAAACGTTAAGACTCCTTGATTTAGGGTGGATTAAAGGGATAAATTTGTGTTGAGAAACGTATTCCCTGTGGAGAGACCATGTTTCTACCCACCTCACAGGGGCATAACCTTTGAAATCAGCCATTTCTGTGGGAAATCATGATTATAATTAATTTTAAATTTTTGAGTAAAATATGACTAAGAGAGAAGAAGACATGTATTATTTTTCTCTGAACCAATAAACTCTGAATTTCAGCACCAACACCAAAGCATTATGGTCTCTGGAAAGAGTCAATGAGTTATCTCCATATTACTTAAGAATTGAATTAATATTTTTATAGATTATTAACTGCTCCACAGACACTGCAGGATAATGTATAGATAGACATGGTTTTGGATTTAATTTGAAGGGTTTTACTGAGATCTTGATATCTGTTCTTGGACTAAGGGTTGGTGGATGTCATATTAGGAGACCATAGTCTATTTTGTCTAAGATTAGCTCTGTGACTATTAGCTGCAGGTAAAACTAAAGGAGAAAGGCCCCACCCCAGTGTGAAATGATAATAGCATCTTGTGAAAACTGGAAGGGGGCTGGGCATAGTGGCTCACACCTGTAATCCCAGCACTTTGGGAGCCCAAGCCAGGCAGATCAGGAGTTCAGGAGTTCAAGATCAGCATGACCAACATAGTGAAACCCCATCTCCACTGAAAATACAAAAATTAGCCGGGCATGGTGACATGTGCCTGTAATCCCAGCTACTCAGGAGGCTGAGGCAGGAGAATCGCTTGAACCCAGGAGGCAGAGGTTGCAGTGAGCCGAGATTACACCACTGCACTCCAGCCTGGGTAACAAGAGTGAGACTCCATCTCAAAAAAAAAAAAGAAAAGAAAAGAAAAAAGAAAACTTGAAGGGGATCTGGTGATGAGCAGGACTTGTCATTTAGAACTCAGAACATAGTGTTCCCGCAAATCTCTCCCCATAAAAAGGAATATATGTTTTGAAACAAGTCTTGTAAACCATATTCATTTGCTTTGAAAATGAGCACTTAGCAAATGATGAGAAAATGTCAGTCCAGCTATTCTACATCATGTTTCAAAACCTATATAATCAAAAACTTTCTTTTTAAGGAAAAAAAATGTTATTTTTATCTTAAAAATTCAGTAATAGTCTTCATTATACTCACTATCAAATCTTGTACCATATCAGGAAGGCTGTTTCAATTGTATAACTGCTTTAAAAGAATGTGATATGCATTATTATTTTTAAAACTTTTGGTAACATAAAAATCTATGTATCTTAATTAGAGACTTCAAAACAGCTTGTATTATATTACCATTACAATCAAAGCTGCATTTTTAAGTATAAATGACTGCATATCCCAGTGGCAAGGAACAGGGGAAGTTGTTGGACCAGAAAGTAAAGCTTCTAAGAGCAAACAGCATTGGAAGAAAATTTTGCCTTAAAGCTATGGTTTCTCATGTGGGGTATGACCAACACTCAGCGAGAATCACTTCCAAGGCTTGCTCCCACACCCCTGAGGTCAGAGGGAAGTTATTGGCAACATTTCTTTCGTGTGCAGGCCAATTTTTTCTACATTCTATCAAACCTCCTTTGAGCATGGTGATGAGGCTAGAAAATGTTGAGGCTGAAAACCTGGAAATGCTGAAAACAAGTATTTCTGTTCTGAGAAATAATGAAAGTCTTAGAGGAACAGCCATCCAAACCCAATGAAAGAAACTCAGCTTCACTCAAGACTTCGACTGAATTACAGGAAAAATAAATGGAGTAAAATTTAATGCTGGCTCTCACTAAAGCCAATGCTCAATTTGGACTGAACATAGGGCCAATACGAGGAAACGCAGAGCAACAAACAGTACCAGAGGCAGATCCAGGTTTTGTGAAGTCTGAAGCTTATGTAATTTGTGAGTCTCTCTTTTAAGATTCTTTGTTTTGTTGAGACAGAGTCTCACTCTGTTGCCCAGGCTGGAGTGCAATGGTACAATCTTGCCTCACTGCAACCTCCACCTCCCGGGTTCAAGTAATTCTCTGCCTCAGCCTCACGAGTAGCTGGGATTACAGGCGCACACCATCATGCCTGGCCAACTTTTATATTTTTAGTAGAGATGGGGTTTTACCATCTTGGCCAGGCTGGTCTTGAACTCCTCACCTCGTGATCCACCTGCCTAGGCCTCTCAAAGCGCTGGAATTACAGGTGTGAGCCACCGCACCTGACCCTAGGAAACTAATTTTTAAAAACTCTACTTTTGCAAAATATGCATGTCCAATCAGCCAGCCACATACACTGCTATGGTCCCCTGAAGGGTCTTGGAAAGAGCACACATAATTTACAGATGTGAAGATTAAGCTTCTTTCACTTCACAGTGTAGCCACTTCTGAGAGACACCTACATAAAGAAGGAAGAAATAAATGGGTTGAATGTCTGTCTACCTAGTACACCTGTGAGGAAAATTAAATGTGATAATATATCACCTACAATACAGTTAGCATTCATTTTAATGAATTTTTATTTCTTCTCCTACCCTTCTTTTTCTGTTTTATGTAGATATCAACAATTGATTTTGAAAGACAAAAAAAAATGTTAAGAGGAGTCTTTGAAGTAGTTCCATAAAGGAAAATCTGTAACATTTTTATGGAGATTATTTGAAATAGGGGATATTTTGATATGGTTATTTCAAAGCTGGCATTTCCCAGCAGGATGGGGATTTTGATATGTTTTTAAAATAACATTTGAACATTGATTGATTGATTTAGTATTAGTTAATATGGAAGATTTTGTTGATGGGGAAGCAGACTCTGAGATGGACATTAACATGCAGGAAACTTATTAGAGAGTACTCTTGGATTAAACTAGGGGAAGAGAAGCATATCTGGGCTGAGAGGGAAGTTGGGCAATGATGCAATAACTCTGAAGGCCTCAGCCAAACCCAGAAAGAGCTATGAAGATGGACTTGCCATTGTTAATCCTCCTGAGATGGTGTTTTACATCCCTACATCAAGCCATCATGAGATGCAGGCTGCCTGTGGAAGAGCATGTGATCTTTATAAGGTAGGTCATTAAGCCAGGGCAACTTTCAGAGAGAGCTAACGTATGAGGACTATCATTCGGCTGCACTCCCAGCAACTGGGGCAATGGATCCTTTAGTTTTGCAGGTTGAAAATAGGAAACGAAGCACAGAGTCCACTGTAGCCTACCCCTTGCACCATCCAGATTGACTTTTTTGAATAACTTCTGGAGCAGCTCCTCCAGGATTCTGGTGGGCATCTTGATGGGGGGAAAATTAAAACCTAATTAGTATGGCAAACTGGAGCTCTTTTTTTCTACTTAAATTTCCTTGTCTCACTGAAGCTGACCTCATGATGCTCATTATCTCCTTCCTTTGTCATCAATTTCAGATTCATCTTCCTCTTAATTAGCATCTTTACAGGTCTAGGTGGCTTACTTGTGGTGTGACACAGATGCTTATCCCTGTGGTGTATGAGCCTCTGGTCACAATGCCATTCTCAGACTCTAATTACTGCATTCATTTATTTGCCATAAAAACTGGTCGAGAGTGTAGGAAGAGAGGCTGAAATGAATTACCTCTGTGTCAGGTGTATCCCTTCTGTTCACTCAATTATCCTTGCTAATGTGGTAACTTCTTTTCTTGGGGTCCCTTCTCTTATAACGAGGAGACTGGAGGACCCAGGCAGACACAGTAAGTCTAAATAGGATTTTTTGTAGTGCTGCCTAATAAAAGCATTCCTCCTTGGGAACTATGGCCTTTTAACTGAAAGAGCCATTTGTGAAAATGAGAAGCACAGATTTCCTAAGTAAGTCATTGGAATGATGATAAATGAGACTGTTCCTGCTGTCACACTTTGGCTTCTGGACATATATTTTGTATATGTTGGGCCTGACAGAACCCAGCTTTTGATGGGCAGTTCTAGTCTTGCTCAGGCATTAACGTTAATACCAGGAGACCTTAACATCCTGGAGGATGGTTTTCATAAAAGCTTTATAATCTTTGAGTACAGATGGCACAGCATTGCCTTAGAAAAATACGTGTTTGTATTGTGATTTTCCTATTAGGGTGCTTTTTACGGCTACAGATGTATTCAGTTCTGTAGCATCTGCCAGATTGATGGCCCAAGTGCAGAGATACTTGTATTGTGGCCTAGACATGATGCTGAGCACTTCTCCTGCTCAGTACTTTTTAATTCATTCCATCATTTGCCATGGCTATTCTGACATCTCTACCTAATGCACTGTGAGCTGTGCATTGTCTCCAAACTTTTAAGAGCCATCCTAACAATGTGAAACTCCCATCTCAAAGGACTTTTGCTCAGAATTAAATTTGATTGCTCTCATATCAATAACAACTTTCATATTAGGTTTTAGATTCTGCTTCTCTTCATCATGTACTCCCAAAGTCCAGGCCCGTCTGTGCTCCCCAAGGTCCAACTGTATGGTACAAATAGATCCTGAAGATTCTTTGGATGTTTGCCTTTTGGTACTTTAGTAGGCCCAGCATTTTCCTAAACAAATTATGTTGTAACAATCTTAGTTTCTAGTCTAGTGGCAAGATGGGAAAGTGGAGGCAGATTCTGGAGGTGGCTCACAATCTTATATAAGAAATAGGCTTCTATATCATCTTCATGCAGGAAGCCGGGAGCGATATCTTCTAAGAGTGTAGTGATGGTACAGAACACTTAAGAACTAGTATCAAATCCTACTAAACTTCTTTTTCTGAAAACAAAGGAGGAAAGAACACTTCCTAATTTAGTGTACAAAACCAGAAGAAAATATCACAAGAAAAGAAAACTGTAGTTCCAGGTCCTCATCAACATGGACACACAAACAGGTTCATCAGTCTGTAAGAATAGTGGACCATTCCTGAGGGAAAGTATACCTTCTATAAGGAAACTGAGCCCAAAGCCTGCACATGTGTTTATAATGTGGTGAGTAAAATTAATGTTAAAACTTAAACAAATCTAAGAGAAAATGTCACGTGACTGGCTTATGTTTTACCATTACTTTAAAAACATTTTAGTTGATTTCCCAAATAATTACATATAGAGCCTTAGGTTTGTGGAACAGCAAAATAATTTTCCCTCTTTGTTAAAGGGAACATATAGTATGGTCTATTAAATTCTATTAAATTTTTTTAAAAGCTAATATTGCCAATGATCTGCCTTGGGAAGAGATGGACTTCATGTTGGAAGGCTTCAGTTCGAATTTCAGCCTTTTTGAATGGAATGTTGGGAAAAGTAACAAGTTACCTATTTATGAATAGTTTAAAAAGTTACCCATTTATGAACTCTAGGTAAACTTCCCACAGATATATCTGTCTTACCCATTGTCACACAGCATTTGTATTAATAACGTCCCTGTAATCCCAGCTACTCAGGAGGCTGAGGCAGGAGAATTGCCTGAACCCAGAAGGCGGAGGTTGCGGTGAGCCGAGATCACGCCATTGCACTCCAGCCTGGGTAACAAGAGCGAAACTCCGTCTCAAAAAAAAAAAAAAAGAAAAAGAAAAAGAAAAGAATAACCTATTTTTAAAAACACTTTCACTAAAAGAGCTGTGGTATTTTGAAAAAGCACAAATCAATAAAAGTTGGGTTTTACCACTTCATGGAATTATCTTTGTGTCATTTAACTTTAAAAATAGTTCCAGTTCCGTGGTACCCGCCACCTGCATATCTGGGCAGATATCAGAATGATAGCTTTTAGGTTTGTTGTTTTCACTGCATTTACTGATTTATAGGCTTTCTCTGGGTATACAGTAGCTGTGACTTTTAGAGACAGATAGGAAGTGAACCCAAGCTAGAATTTTTAATTGGTTGGGCATTTCAATGAATTCTAAAGAATATGTTTCCGTTGGTTCATTCGGGATTAGCATAGCCAGTTGTCTAGACTATTTTTTCTTCATGATATTGAGCTCTTTATGTAATATATTTATTGCTCATAGCTAAAGCTTCGTTTAGATGCAGGGAAGAACAAACCTCAGAATTTGCCTATCAAATTGTTTGCTGATATATTTCTTCCTTAGATTCCAACTAGAACTTTTAATCTGGCTAATAGATCTATGTCATTTATCATGCAAAACACTCATTATTTTTTTGCATGTTCTGGAATCACATTTTCCTGTGTGCTTGTCTAGCTTTCTTTCTTGCTTCTAGCATCAAATTTGCAAATAAGATTAATTGGGCTTGGTAACCCATTCTGACACTTAGTGTGACTTTGACCTTTCTCTTGCTTCCTCTAAGTCTTATGCTCTTCTGGAATTTACACATTCCTGGGCCAACCCCAGGCTAAGAGGTAATGAATCTTTTTAGGTAGCATTGAAATTTGGTATTCTAGGCAGGTATCTTTCTTTAGTTCTCCTAATGAATGCTACTGCTCCAGTCGAGGGGTGGTCAAATAGGAAAAATGTACTTCATGACAAAATTCTTAACCATTTTGTTCTAATGCAGTTTAGATATACATTAGTCTAATGTATATCTTTCTAAAAATCAATACATAATCATTTAATGATTTCATCTTCTTTGGATACTTACACATTCTGGTAGTTACAATTTGTATCTATTTTTGAATCAACTGATACTCATAATTATTTAATTTCCAACATATTTTTTTCTGTATGTATGCTCTTATTTTCTTCTGCCAGTCTATTCCATTATATTGCTGAATATTCTATCATTTTCTTTACTTTTTCTGATATTTATACTTGCTTGCCATTTTCTGAATAAGTTTATTCCAGTTCACCATTTGCCTTTCTCAAGAAGTCACTCAAGAACTCCTGCTTTTTGGTTTGAAAAAAGATCTTTTTGAAATATATTTGGTATGCAAAAAAGATGTCAGTATCTTCAGGGTTTGTAAATATGTGAATTACATACATGATTACAAAGAACTAAACTTAAGAAAATCTCGTGTGAAAGTCAAAGAAGCTTTGTTAGAAATAAATTTGTATTGCTTTAAAAAACTTCTAAAATTATAGCAATCCATATTTCTCAAATTAATACAATTGTGCAATGATAGCTTGTGTATGTATACATGTATGCTTACATACATACAGTGAATCAAGACGTCTTAGAAGTAAGGGATATGACTTTCGTTACTGCGTTTTCTGTTCTATACATTTTTTATTAAATTAACTGGGCAATCAATTTGTACATTTGATTTTAAGAAAAGGATCTTAGTTAATATTTTTTGGGGTGGGTTGCAAATAATAAAAACTCACACAAAGTAGTGTAGTAAAATAAACATGTACATGTTGGTGTTTGTATATCCATATGTGTAAAGAACAGATGCAGAGTCTAAGGCAGTGGCTGTGTCTTTCTGTCGTTTCTTCTCCCACCTCTTCATCTGCTTTCTGGTGTAACTTCTCTTTTTATATTTACCTCCTTCGGCTCCCTTTTTATAAACCTAGCTTCCTTCCATGTCTTCTGCTAAACTTCAATGGCCTATAGCTCCTGAATTCATGTGTCTTCCACCAAAGTCACACTCTTTATAGAGACGGGGATGTCTAGTCTCTATACAGCTAGAGAATAATGTAATCTCTAGCTAAAACTGGGATGTCTAGATTCTATACAGCTAGAGAATAATGTAATCAATTAAATTTATCCTGAGGAGGTTAGACTCATAAGAAATAAGCATTGCATTTACTCTTTGGGAAAGTTCTATGCAACAGAAACAGTTCTTCTCACCAAATTATTTCAGCTGCACATGCTTAGAAGCATTTTCTCTCTTCTAACTGGAAGAAGACTGAAATAGTTCCCCATGAGACTCACATGCTACTGAGATAGACTTCAACACTTTCTCTTTCATTAGTCTGTATCAGCTACTAAAAGATAAGGGAATTTCTGGGGCTTTTCTCTAGCTGGCAAGGCCCCTCCATCCCCTTAATGTTCAAAGTGTAAAATCTTTGGCCAAAGAGTACTGTATAGACTTTGGCCATCACTGAAGCACTTTGATTAAATTATATGTCCATGCCTGGTTTAAGTAGCGGTGGACAAAGGACAACATCACTTGCTACAGAAGAAAACTCTCTGGATAGCTATGCTTCTGAGAGCACGAAAAGCCATTTCTCAGAAAGGTGGGGCATAGGTTAGCAAGACAGCAAAAAAAAAAAAAAAAAACCTCTACTACTCGTCATCAATCACCAAATCCAATAGCTCTATTTCATAATTCATAAAAAGTGTCTACTACACACACAAACAAATCTAACATTAAATCACATCTATTTCAGGTATTGAAAATAAACCTTTAACAGAGATGTTAAGATGATATGAAAGTCAAAAGTGTATAAAATGTTGGATTCAAATTGCAACTGACTTGACCTCTCTTCAACTTGACCTTTCTGCCAGGAAGCTCCAAAGAGCTGGCCCAGAAAGATGTAACTTTCCAGAATACTGAAATCTTCAATACACCAAATGTAATAATTTAATCACACTAAACTCATACAAAAAATAAGCATTTCTGATTGAAGGGCTTTACCTTTTAGTAACATGTATTTGTTCAATATGCATGTATAAGCATCTGCTAAATTTTAGGCTCTGCCCTGAGGAAAAGATGATGAAGCAATTAAAAAAAAATAAAAATGAGGCTTAAATATTATTTTTCTACATCCAAAAGGAAAAAAATTAAGATGCTGATTACCACCATGTATTGCCAGGGATTTGGGACGACAAAGTATTCTCTCACACTTTGGTATATGTTAATCCATTCTCACACTCTTGTAAGAACTACCTGAGACTGGGTAATTCATGAAGAAAGGAAGTTTAATTGACTCACGGTTCCACAGGCTGTACAGGAAGCATGACTGGGGAGGTCTCAGGAAACTTACAATCATGGCAGAAGGTGAAGGGGAAGCAGACACATCTTCACATGGCGGAGCAGGAGAGAGCGAAGTGGGAGGGGCTACACACTTTTAAACAACTGGATCTTGTGAAAACTTTATCACGAGACAGTACTAGAGTTTCTAACGGTGCTAAACCATTGGAAACTACCTGCATGATCCAACAACTTCCCACCAGGCACCACCCCAACATTGAGGACTACAATTCAACATGAGATTTGGGTGGAGACACAGAGCCAAACTATATCAGGTGTCAGCATAAACTTTAGCAATCAAATGGATGAGGAATTTGGCAAAATTTAGTAGAAATCAACATGCATAAACCCTGAAACCCAATGCTACCAATTTTGACTCAAAAACACAAGTTATTTAAGGGAAATGGACACATACATTCACCATGACATTGCTTATGTCATGAGGACTTAAAGGCAAACTAGTAGTAGACAAATGTTGGGGACTTTTAAGCAGAATGTCATGCAGGGGTTGGACATACAAGATGTTCATAAAACTATAAAATACACTGCCGAGCCAAAAACCAGCAAGAAATAAATAGAAAAACACTTTGTGCATATTAAAAGCTATAAACATATACTAACAATATTATACATGTATACATACATATAGATATAGACACACACATGTGCATACATATGCACATAAAACATTCGAGTAGTTGTCTCTTAGGAGCAAATGGGACTAGTAAGTAGGAACAAAGTAGGAAAACCAAAGCAAATTAACACGTAAACAAAGGAGAATCCTTGTTCAGAACAAAAATACCTGAAACATAGTTGGCCTGTTGTGTTTAAGCGCTGAACTCTACCTTTCCCCAACTCACACACACACAAGCGGAAAGAAATTTCTTAGGTGAGAAAAATGGCATCATGCTGACCTTCCTGGGATTCTCATTTTAGCACAGTAAATTCATTGCCTCTAGGGACTGGAAGAATAATGTTACCCTGCCAGGGTACTGGTTGCCCATTCTGCCATGACTCGTCTTGAAACAGATTTGTAGAAAATTCAAAACTAGAACAATTAAATATATCAGCCTAATCTGCATTTTAATCTGTTTTGGGAGGGGAAGAGAGTATTTTCTTTTTTAAAGTTCTTCTCTTGGCCTCCTTTCCTTTTTTCCTTTTTGTCCCCTTCCTTCACCCCTCAGGGTGGTGTTCTTGCACAAGAACAGATAAGGGTCTGTGATAAAAGCATTACTCATAGCCCCGGGAGCACTTGGATAAACATACTTAGAAGCAACTTCATTTATTTGGATTTATGAAAATATATTGCAGTTTTTATTGAGAAATAAATCTAAACCAGAACTGTTTTATAGAACTTTAATATACATAAGCTAGACAGATAAGATGTGCCTCTGAGGGAGAGTGACAACATAGTCTCAGGGACTCTCTTCTGATGTTTGGTCCTCTCCATGTCCCCCATCACAAGGTACTCCCATGATTAACTGAGAGCATCTTTAATGCTTGAAGGTTTGGCAAAATTTGCCCAAACTTCAATTCCAGGTTCTGAGGCAGCTGAAAGCCTACCTTATGAAATCTACATTTCTTCATGCTTCTTTCAGCTTCATTGTTCTTATGTCCTAGCTTCCCATGCCAGTTAGTCCCAAGTCAGTATAAATGCACACCTGGCCCTCTTGCTGTCCTTCATCAGAATCCTGCTCAACATTTCACTACTTCAGTACTTTTACTAAGTATCTGAAGGCAAATTGGGCAGCATCACACTAACAGCCCTTGAATATTTTATCCCTCATTTTTCCCTCTTCAAAAATCCAAACTCTCGACACATCACTTTCACATTCTATATTCAATCGCCTAGAAATCTTTTTCTTTTGTTCAAACTGTTTCTTACATATCACTGACAATATGAGCATCAGTGAGCATGGTTTTTAACTTACAATAACTATAGTTGTTTATTAACATGTCGATTCTATACATTGTGGTAGATAGAGGTCTTTGTAACCTCAATCCCAGAATAACAGGTACCCAAAAAGCGTTTGTTGGTTAATAAATTGCTTAATTAAGGCACAAAAGAATGCCAAAATAAAAAGGAAACTAAGAACAATGAGGTATTATAGCAACAGATATATGTAAAGCCACTGATTTCAATGGAAAGCAATGTTATAGGTAAAATGAAAGGAGAGGTGTTTCAGTAATCTGTAAAAAGCAGTTTAATAAAATAAAGTATGATGGGCAGTAAGGCAGCTGCCTCTGAAGATATTCACCCAATGAATCATTCATACTATATTTATATCCTTGTATAGTCTCCCTCCCTTGAATCTTACTGGTCTTCTGATTTGTTTTTAACAGTGGAGTCTGTAGAATAGATATGGCATGATTTCTGAGATGAGGTCTTATGTTGCCTTGCAACTTATACCTGGATATCTTTGAGCACTTGTTCTCGGCGAAGTCTAATTCCTCTGACTGTAATGCTCTGAGAAACCCAAGCTAGCCACAGACAGAAGCTATACAGAGATAGAGAGAATGAGAGAGAGAGACAAAGAGAGCAAGAGAGAGAGAGCAAGAGAGAAAGAGAGCAAGAGAGAGAGAGCAAGCAAGAGAGAGAGAGAGAAAGAGAGAGAGCAAGGTCAGACCCCAGCCAACTGTTCCATTTGAGATGCCAAGCTACAGAGCATTGAGTCCAGAGTTCAGAAGACTCTGGGCCAGTCACTGATGCTGGCAAGTTCTCTTGGATGACTGGAATTCTAAATTAATTAAAATGTCACTCACCTTAAAATAAAATCATACTTGGGCAATGGAACTCATATTAAGTAAGTGTCCTGATTCTTATTTTCCCTTGTATGTGGTAGAATTTGTTTCTTTGCCCTATATGTATTTGTGTATTCAGTTTTTCTCACTTTTAATCTCTGTTATTTCTCAGGAGACTTTCATCTCTAAGATTGCATAGGTGTTTTTTCTATCATATGTAAATTTATGACATCATGCCATCTTCCTCTCCTAAATTAAAATGTATTGCAGGGTTCTATTTCAGTTGAATTTATTTTCAAATTAAGTTGTATTCTCATTAAATTCACCTAATTAACTAGGCCTTTTAAAACAAATAAGTCCTTTTTCACTAAAATCACCTTTACCACACTTCTAAAGTCTGAGAAAAAAATCAAATACTTTGTTAGGCAAAATAATCTGTTAACATGAAATGTTTGCAAAAATCATCTTATAAATATGAAATAAAAATAGTTGAAATAATGACTAATATGGGAAGTTACTGATTAACTTAAAATTTTCATTTAGTGTTTTTCTGAATCTGCTTTTTGTTTCAGCTCTTCACTATTTTTTCTGCCTAAGAGAATACTCAACAATTTTAGCCATTAACTAGTTTAGAATCTTGAGGTGATCGTGGTTCAGTTTCTGATTAGTCACTTCAAAGTGCAATACTCTGGCTTCAGGTGAAAGTTGCAACTGGACTTCCTAGGCAAATTTTATTATAATTAACGAATTTTCTGACAGTCTGTTTTACAGCACACATACTTTTTTTCCTCCTAAAATTTAAGTACATGAGAAAAAAAGTTTGCTGATATAGGAGTTTGGTTATTTGAGCAAAAGTTACTGCAATATGATAAGGCTTTTGGCTAAGTTTACTACAGTCATATCCAAGTAAAAGAGCAAACAATATGCAGGCCTTTTGTATAGTTCTTGCTTATAATGCAATGGGAACTTAACTCACATTGTCTCTTTCCATTTATTAATACTTTCCAAAGCAACGGGTTCATGGGTTCGTATTGCTGGGTATATGTGGCCTCAATATTCTAATTCTGGCTGGAGCCCCTAATATTTGATATAATCGGATTGATTTTTGTGAGGCACATTCTCATAAGTGCAATATTAAAAATAATGTTCTAACCACTTATATCTACCCTATATTATACTTCCTTTATATGGCACTCAGTTTGAAAAGCAATACTCTGTTGATTTTTGATGTGTTTTTAAAAACATAGCATTAATTTCTGTTGCTTATTTTAATTTTTCTCATAGGCCTTCAGGATGAGGTTTAGTCTAATCTCCTAAGACCAGTCAAAAGCATAATGGAAATTTTTCTTCTAAGTACCATGCTCTACCCAGTATCAAGCTCTTTCACACTCAGGTTTATGAAAATTGAGATTCCCTAACCTATCTTCACTGAGAAAATTATATTTCATAGGCCTTTTAAAATTAAGTGTTGAAGATAATATTCTTCTCTTTGACCATGTTGGTTTGTGTGTGTGTGTGTCTGGGTGCGCATGTGCATAATTTACCATTTTCATTCTAATAAAAATAAAACATATGACCTTCAATATTGTAGCTTGTTTTACTTTTAGTTCTATTTATAGGCTTCCTGCCCCTACTTATCTAGTATCGCAGAACCTCTCCTATTATTGAGGCAGGTTTTCCAATCAGAAGGTGAGCTAATACAGCTTCCTGAATACTGAAAATAGCCCAGTGGGACAATAGGACCACATATACTCCAGATGCTTTACCAATCCCTGCACTTGCTACATTTCTTCCTATCAGTCTTTGGGAAAGGAGAGCACTTCCTTCGTAATCACAGGGTGATAGGGTCCTAGAACAAAATAACCTAAAATGATATGCAAGCATGCTTTGATTCTCATATGCTGAGTTAATTCTTCCTCCCTTGGGTTCCTGGAGCACTTTCTGCTTACATCTATTACAGTGCAGTCGTCATGATGAATCTAACTGCATCTATTCATCTACTCATTAAACATATATTTACTGTGTGTCTACTACATGCCGGAATTAAAAAAGACACGTATCCTCAAAGAGCTTCTAATCTAACAGTAAGGAAGTCAGTAAACAAGATAAAGCATGGACGTGGTCACTGATGCCTCATGGTATGTGTTTCTCATAAGAGATCATTAACAGTCGTGGTCCTTAAAAAAAAAGACCAAGCTTCAGACCCATCTGGGGATCGGGAAAATTCCCAAGAAAAAAACCACGAGAACTCTAATGAAGCTACTATGGGGAGCTTGTATATGGCAGTTAACAAAGATTCTTTCATCTATTCCTTAAAACAATCCAGGAAGGTAGAAGTTTTCTAATATAGTCAATTAGTAGAAAATAAATTAGAGGCTCAGAAAGGGAAAGATGCATATGGCAAACTTGAAAGTAATTTTGAAAAGCAAACATCCAAAACTTGCACAATAGAATTATTAAGTGTCCATTCAAAAAAAAAACTATTAGAAAAATCCGTTCTTTTCATCTGTGCCATGTTACCTTGGAAATAAGCAGTCCAGTATGATGTGTGATTTCCATTGTACATGGTATATATACTTATATTCCTGTCATCCCCTTTCCGAGGAAAAGGAAAATTAACTCAAGTATTGTCTCTTCTCCTTATGCAAGGAGTCCACCTCACTCCTACACTCACAACTACACAGAGGCCTGGAGAAGAAAAGCAGAGACCGCCTGAATGTTAGCATCTTCACCCAGAGCAGTCCTCTTATGTGAATATAAATAGAGGAAAAGGTTGTGACTGGGCCTGCAACTGAGCATTTCCAAGTGCCCTCCCTCCCCAATCCCCACCAGACACACACTCCATCCATCCCACATGGGAATAAAGAGGCAGGATTAATTCAGACAGAAGCTACATGCTCATGGTAAATGAAGTGGGAATCTTACCCCAGGAGGCAATCTAGGTAAATCTGCCAGTGTTTCAGACCTCCTACTGGGGTATCCTTGAGGTACAAAGTAGGTTGTGAAGTTTGGACAAAGTGAAGTATATGGGGAGCACAAAATATTTCTTCTCAGGCCTCGTGGATTTCTGCTACAAAACTCACCTGGGGAGAAGATTCCAGCTGTTTCTCGCAGTGCTAGTGGTTGGCAGAAACCTCCACTACGCAGGCTCCAAATGCTTCTTTGACAGATCGTGTATGAGAGACCAAATATAAGGATATGAGGGCAATATCCTGGGGTAAATTCCAGGTTTTATTAAAAATATAAGTTTTATAGTTGAGGAATGTGAGTTCCATCCTAACTCACATATCTTGTTCACACAATCATTTCAAACATGCTGTCACCACTGATATCACTGGTCATCTATAAGGACCCCCATCCTTCCATGTGCCCTGCCTCAAATCTTGACTATCAATGAGTATTGTGACTTCTGCTTCTACATTCTCTCTTTAACCTACAACCTTAATTGGGAACATGACGCTAGAGTAAAATTGACCATCAGCGTAGAATACATATTTTTCTTAATACAATGTTGTATGTGGCCATTAGAAAAAATACAGGCAAAAATGGTAAGAAATGGAAATGTGAGCAAGCAATAATAAAATCACTCATGTTATTAATTAGAAACACTAGTTATGTATGTCCTTCAGTTGACAATGGCACTGCTACTGATATCCATCATGATATTATGAAGGAAGTCCTAGTTACCACTTATCACTGTTTTTCTCTTTTTCTACTTTTCTTTTTTTTTGAGACAGGGTCTCACCCTATCACCTAGGTTAGAGTACAGTGGCAAACTCACAGCTCACTGCGCCTCCAACTCCTGGCTTCAAGTGATCCTCCCGTCTCGGCCTCCCAAAATGCTGAGATTATGGATATGAGTCACCATACCCAGCCAATTATCACATTTGGATGCTATTTTCTTTTCCTTCCCAGAAAGAAAAATATATAGGATTCTGATGATGGTTAAAGCAGCCTTTTATTGAAAGTTCAGGCTGGGCATAGTGGCTCACGCCTGTACTCCCAGCACTTTGGGAGGCTGAAGCGGGTGGATCACCTGAGGTCAGGTGTTCCAGACCAGTGTGTCCAACATGGTGAGACCCTGTCTCTACTAAAAATGCCCACCTCCCCTAAAAAATAGCTGGGCATGATGGCTATCACCTGTAAGCCCAGCTACTCGAGGAGGCTGAGGCAGGAGAATCTGGGAGGCAGAGGCTGCAGTGAGCTGAGATCATGCCACTGTACTCCAGCCTGGGCGACAGAGCAAGACTCTGTCTCGAAAGAAAGAAAGAAAAAGTTCAAATAGTACTACCAGCAGGATAGGAGAAGGAAATGAGAATTTAAATCTCTGGTCTAATTATTTTATTAGTTGTTACCACACAAACTGAGAATATCTATTGCTTAAATCCTTGGAGGAGGTCTACATGGGGCATCTTCTGGTCTCTAACTCTCTCTCTTCATTCCTAATGACCTTGCAGTCTTCTGATATTTTCTTTCCCATTTGGTGTCTTGTATTAGAGTCTCTTTTGAGATGTGCCACACCTTCTGTCAGAAAAAAAAAATACTATTCCAGTTGCCACTTACTATCCATTTTTCAAAATTGTAATCTTCAGAGCTGCTGGAATTCTCTGAAAGTCAATGACTTCTGTCCAGTTTCTGCTGGTTTTGTGCAGGGAATGAGGTAAAGTTATGTGCAGTGTTTCACCAACGTGGGACGAATCCACTGGGGAGTTTCCTCTCTGGGAAGTGTTTTACATTTTCTTAAGGTTTCTGAAACCATGTATCTTACAACCTTAGAACTCATTGGCTTGTAAAATGTACCTATTTAACTGACATGATATAGTTCACTGTGTCTAATTAACACAAATTCGTCCTATTTTTTGCAAAGTAATAACTCTGACCCAAGGGGACATTTTCATCATCTTTTCCATCTATACACATACACATAGACTCTCTCTCTCTCTCTCTCTCTCTCTCTCTCTCTCTCTCTCTCTGTGCTAAAGGTGAATTCATAAAAGTTTCTGATTTCAATTAGAATAATTTTAAATCACCTTTTTCATAATTCCTAGGCTTTTTCTTGACGTCATGAGAAGTTTTCTGTTCACCTGCTATTTTCTCCCTCATACATATTTGTCTCAACAAAATTTGTATGTTACTGCTTTACTTAACCAGTATTAATCTCTTTCTCTCTCAATCTCTCATTCCCACTTCTCCCCACCCTGCCACCCATTCTCTTCCCATCGAATTCTATTCTATATGATGCTATAATCACTCTCCTGGTAGCTGAACCTTTTTAAACTAACCACAATTCTGGCCTTTGAATAATGTCCTAGAAGTGCCACATCAAAGAGTATGAAATTTACAAGTCCATATAGTCAAACAAGCTTGCTGGCAGGTTGCATTATTTTTCACTCCTAACAGCCATGTTTCAGAATGCTTGTTTTTGCAAAACACTGGCCATTTTTACTTGTTAAAATTCTCATCCATTTGATAAGCAAAGATAGCACCAAATTACATATCCATGCATAAAATTATATTTTATGCATGGATATGTAAAAGAAAATATGAAGATGGGTTTGGGGGGAAGGTAATTAAGAGAAATCGGCTGGGCATGGTGGCTCACACCTTTAATCCTAGCACTTTGGGAGGCCAAAGTGGGTGGATCATGAGTTCAGGAGTTCGAGACCAGCCTGGCCAATATGGTGAAACTCCATATCTACTGAAAATACAAAAAAATGGCCAGGTGTGGTGGTGCATGCCTGTAATCCCAGCTGGTCGGGAGGCTGAGGCAGGAGAACTGCTTAAACCGTGGAGGTGGAGGTTGCAATGAGCCAAGATTGTGCCACTGCACTCCAGCCTGGGCTACAGAGCGAGACTCTGTCTCAAAAAGGGAAAAAAAAGACAGAATCAAGTAATGAATGCAACACGTGTTGTGTGTCTAATTGGGATAGAAGCATGCATTTTAAGATGTATGATGTTTTTTAAAAGTCAGAGTCCAGAACTTAATTCTTCCTCAGACACCTTGCTTTTTCTCATTGGTCTGTAGAAACATGTTATTTTTATTTTAGAGATTTTGGTAAGCAAAAATACACTTCACATTTCTAGACTTTTAGTAAATTAGAAAGCATGTTTCCAACTATGCCACATTTGTTTGATGGGCAATTTTGTTCTTATTTAAAAATGATGATGAGGACATCGGGGCCCAAAGAGTTCAGACACTTCCCCACAGTCACAGATCTAGTTAGTGCCAGATCCAAGGCTGCCCAAGAAAAGAAAAGAATTGATGCTTCTTTTTGCTCCACCTCCTGGGAAATTCCCACATTAAAACTGGCTCAGTGAGTAATGAATAGATTCTTTCAGAAATAGAGTTGTCACAGTCTGACCTAAGTTAGCAAGCTTTTCATTTTGCTTAGACAAAGAAAACAAAATGTTAGGCTGGCTTCTCAGCCTGAGGGCCTTGGAGTGAAGGAAGCTTTCTATAGTGGGGATCCTTTCAGCTACACTGGGCAGGAATTAGCCTTCTAGAAAGCACACATTCTGCACGGATGTGGGCACATCCGGATTGTTATTTACCTTCACTAGAGGGCAGGTAACCCGATGCGATCACAGACTCCAGACTTTAGCAGGCAGAGCAGAATAATGTAGATTTGGATCTCATATTTGTATAGCATCGTTCAGACAAGACTTCGGGAGCCAATTGTCAAAAGTACCATGAAGCTGTGAAACACTAGCTGTCCATCAGTAAGTACACAGGAGGCCCTGGACAACAGAGGTTTCCTCTATCTTTTACAGATGGAGAGGAAATATCATGAAGACGAAGCAGGCTCATAAATAATTGCCCAGGCTTGATTTGGGAGTGAGATGAAGCTCCTGAACATGATACCTGTAATCCAAAATTCTCTGAACTCTATGTGAGGGGAGAATCTCCAAGGTGATTCAGTTGTAGCCAGGATCCTCTTAATTTTTCAGGGTTTTGTCTATCTCCTCCCTTACAATGTTTCAGGGAAACATAATCTTACCTGATTTATACCAGAACACAGACAGGTTAGTATGATTATCCCAGTTCAAAGATGAGTAATAGCAGCTTACTGCAACTGAAAAAGCATATATTGCTAGGCACCATTACTTTCTAAAACAAGTACTTCCTTTTCCTGGTAAAAGGAAGCCTGTTTGTTTTCGTGTACACTTCAATAGGTTTGGATATAAGAAAGTATTCTGAAGTAAAGTATGTCAGATAATACTAAAGAGAATTGAAAGGTTTTAAATAAAAGTGAGAATTTGGGAGTTTCTGGGGTGAACATGGGGGATAAGAAGAAAAAGAAATGAGAATAATTAAGAAGAAAGAAGATTCTGGAAACCACCTGTGAAAATTTCCCCTAAAGGATCGACTGAAGGTACTTTTAAGTATGATTTGCAAGTAACATTTATTTGTGTTTTGGGGGTCCTGTGATGTAAAACCCCCCTAATCTTTAGAAAACAGAAGTTCCTTGGAGAGATTGTTTTAACATGAGTAGATAGAAAGTAGGGGATAATGATGTGAGGTAAGTCATTCTTTTCCTTCACAAAATGGATAGTTGTATTTGGGTAAGGTTCACGCTTGAGAATGTTAGGACTGGTTCTTCAGAACACTACTAGTCTCTAAAGACAAGAAATCCCCAGAAAACAACTCAGCTACATTCAGAAAATCAGTGTGTGTCTAAGACGTCTGAAGAAAGAGAGAGGGCTGTTTTTCATCTGTTTCCATGCCTCTGCATCCAGGGCCCTCATGTGGAGAGAAGATAAAGATTAGGTAAAATATGGATACACATGTCTAATAAATACCTACTTATATAAGACCTAAATAATCTAATAAATACAGCCATATGCCATATAATGACATTTCAGTCAATGACAGACCACACATAGGATCTCCAAGAGATATAAGAAGATTATATGTGGAGCTGAAAATTTATTATCACCTATTGATGTCGTAGCCTTCATAATGTCTTGCTGCAACATATTACTCCCAGGTTTGTGGTGATGCTCATGTAAACAAACCTACTGTGCTGCCAGTCACATATGTATGTATGTATAGCACATACAATTAGGTATAGTACCTAATAGCTGATAATGATAATAAATGGCTGTGTTACTGGTTAATATGGTTAATGTGTTCACTGTACTATACCTTTTGTTGTTATTATAGAATGTACTCCTTCTACTCATAAAAAAATCAAAGAGGTTAACTGCAAAACATCCTCATTAAAGTCCTTTAGGAGGTGTTCCAGAGGCAGGCATTGCTATCATAGGAGACGACAACGTAAGCATGTTATGGTCCCTGAAGACCTTCCAACGGTGATAATGATGATCTTGACCCTGTGTAGTCCTAGACTAACACCTGTGTATGCCTTAGTTTTTAACCAAAAAGTTTTTAAAAATTTAATAGGACAAAAGCTAATAGAATAACAATATAAAGGAAATATTTTGTACAACCTTATGTGTTTAAATGTTATTTTAAAAGAGTCCAAAAGTTTAAAAGAAAATTTATTTCCAATTGATATCCATTTGCATGTCCAGAAAGATTAATTAAGTACAATTATATTTAGAGCATAGTCTATGCAATCATCCAGGTATGTGCTAGGTGGTTTTCACTTGTAAAAGATTTGCCCATTTAGATATTTAACTACTCTGTGCTTGAAATTGTATTAGGGTGGTGTGGTGGTGATTATGACAGGTAAAAAAACAGAATCTTTACCTTTTCAAGTGAGGCCTCTAAGGAATATGTAACAAGAGAGGTATTGGGGGCATTCTAAAGGGCTTTTGGTAGAGGGAATTACATCTGACCTGGGATATGAATAGCTATTAAATGAAATTGTTAGAAGTCATTTCTTGGTACATCAGTCACGTACTTCTTGAGTCTCAGTGACGGCAGACCTCGATCTACCTACATATGTGAAAGACAATAAGTGTATCCTGCATGTGGTTTTAGCTTATGCATATCCAAAGGATATGAATTAGCTCTAGAGTTTGCTCTATGCAATGGTACATTTTTGAGTAGAATTGTGTAATTTGTAATGGTGATGATGACAATAGGGGAAAAGAGGAAAAAGAAGATAAATAATGTGGAGGAGGAAGAACAGGAAGGAAAAGAAGGAGGAGAAAGAGAAGTAATCAGTGCATTTTGGCTTTTGCTGCTATCACTTAAGATTCCCATTTTTATGTTAACTCCCCCAACAATGATAAGATATCATCAAAGAGAATTGACTGTCAAATTACTTCCCAAATTAAACTACAGCAGAACATATCTCTCGGGGAACTGAAGAAATGAGAGACCTAATTTTTTTATGACATTAGAGATCATTCATCCAACTTTCTCATTTTACACATAATGAATCTAGGGCGGAGAGAGTTGAAATATCAGCTGCCAAATTCCACAGTGGATTTGTAGCAGAGTCTTATTGAAAAATAATCATGGAATTCTATAAAGGTATTGTGTTAAAGCACAAAAAGAAAAGAACTCTGAAAAATAAAACAATTTTCATGTCTTCTTCCATTTTTTAATATTGTTTTCACAAACCACAATGTCCTTGACAATTACAAATGGTCATATATTTGCATGGTGATTTTATTTTTATATCTTCTTTCTATTTGTTGCCTGAAGTAATTTAGAATACAGCTTTCATTTTACACTCTTTCATATATTTTCTATCTTTGATCAATATACCTCACTCACCCACAAAATTTGGGTTACTTATTTTATAAACAATGTGGAACTTATTGGCTCTTACAAATTACTGAAGATTAGTTGAGATAAATGACACGAAAACTTTAGATTCTTTTTGGATGTGGCACTACAATGGCTTAAAAACAGAAGTGAAAACACAGTCACATTTTACTGTTAAAATCTTCGTAAGGACTTTTTTCTCTGATGTTTGTTATAAACTGAGATACTACCTGACAACCAAAGTTAATGCTTTTAAACCAAAGTTGTTTTTTTTTTTTAAAAAAAAAAAAAGCCCTAAGATTTTTCCACACAAACTAGATCAACTTTCTCTTCTAAGTTACCCTAGAATTATAAAAGGGTAATATTTACAAAGGAAAACAATGAGGTCCTAGTATGAGTTGTGTTTTTAAATGGTCAAGCACTGTGTTATAATTTTTACATTGAAACACACTTATTTAATTTTATATTGATTATACAGAGGTATTCTTATTTATTTAATTTTTATATTGATTATACAGAGGTATTTTCATTTAATTTTTATATTGATTATACAGTAGTATTTTCATTTAATTTGTATATTGATTTTACAGAGGTATTTTTACATTAAATATATGAAAACTGAGTTTCAGAGATTGAATCTCCTTATATTAGGTCACCAAGATTCCTTTTGTCTTTAAAAATAAATGTCTTTACCTTGACTTGTGTGACCTACATAATTCTAAATAAATTCGGCCACTGCCCATGTCTCCCCTCAGATTTTACCAGTGTTTACCTTTCTTAGTACATCACACTGGCTTTCCACATTAGATTTTTCCTGTGTTTCAGCCTTTACATCTTTTCTTCTCTTGTCTTGTCTCTTCATACAGCTGACTTCTTCCCTTACTCAAATTTTAAGTTTCATGCCAAAATGAAACTTAATTTTGGAATAACTAGAGCAGGGTAAGTGCACAGAATATGTGAAGAAATGAACACTTAAAAATGGAAGAAGTCAGTAAAATGAATTAAAACCAGGTATGCTTCACAGGTCTTAATTTGGAATAATTAGAGCAAGTTAGGTGCACAGGAAATGTGAAGAAATGAACACTTAAAAATGGAAGAAGTCAATAAAATGAATTGAAACCAGGTGTGTTTCACAGTGCACATAGTTTGTGCTCCCTCCTCCACTGCTCCCATTTTATTTGTGATACTCCATTACACAGGTAAGCCACACCTACTTGGGTTGACTGGGATTATCTCCTTTCTCTGAACTCTGCTGCCCTCTAGGAGCTATAAGTTACTTAGACTTATCGGTCAATACTTTATGATCATATAGCTTATCTTCCCATCTTGACTGCAACCTATGTAAGTCATAGTTTGTGCCCATGATAATGCTAGAGGATTTCTCATCAGTGACATCCTCATATCTCACTGGCCAGAACTGGACCCAGGATCCAGTGTAACCATCAGAAGGCCAGGAAGTGAAACTTGTCACATGTTCAAAGAAGGGAGCAACCAGAGTATTTGTGAATACAAGCAATGACTTTGATGAGAAGAATAAAGGAAGAGAGAAGGAATGAGAGAGAGAAAATGAAAACAGAAAAGAGCTAGAGGAGAGGAGTGAAAATAGTATTTGAGGATTATAACTGTGACAGCTTTTTGGATGTGTCAACTTTGTTAGGCTAAAGTCTCTAGTTACTCAACCAAACACTAATATAGGTGTTGCTGAGAAGAGATTTTGCAGATGTAACTAAAGCCCTTAATCAGTTGACTTTAAGTAAAAGAGATTATCCTGGATAATCTGGATGGAACTGACTTAATCAATTGGAAAGCTTAAATGCAGGGCTTAGGCTTTCTCTGACTAAAGACGTAAGAAAACGGCTTCAGTTATAACTTGTTGAATAAAATAAACTGTCTTTTATAAGAAAGGCACTTTGAACAACATTTAAAATTCACATACTCAGTTCAAATCATGAAATGATTAACTGCAAAAAGTTGACATTAATTGAATACCTAATCAAATGCAGTTCTAGAAGAATAAGCAAAGCTAAATATTAGAAAAGAAAGTGTGGGAACCAATCACGGAAGTGAGAAAATGTTTTTTTTTCATTCTCCTAAAAAGCAAAAGCAAAAGCAAAACAAACAAATAAACAAAAAAACCTACAACTTTTTCTCAGGCTTTTTCAGTAAAGGACTGTGGATAAATTACCAAAGTTCCCACTTCCTACTGCGTCCCTTGTAGAGATTTGGCTTTGGGGGACTTTAGAGCTACTGGCTGCCAAATTTTGACTCATTCATCTGGGCAAGTGCCATAGAGACAGACTTCTGAGGATAGCAAACCTAGTGTTTTAATTCAAAAAGAGATTGTATTGAAAGGAGACACCTGAGCTGATTGGTGCCCTTTTCCCAAAGGTGCTATTATGGCAGGGTCTTAAATATTCCACGTATCCTGAAATGCCACTGCATTTCTTGATGCCAAAAGAAGACACAACAAGGAAGTACTTGGGGGAGAGAAAGGATGGAGAGCCAAGTCAGGAAGAACTAGAAATAAAAATATATCAGAATGTGGGAACGTCTCCTTCTTGTGGTCACCTCATTTGGGAAACAGGGCCAAATGCTCCCTTCTTCTGAACGAAGAGTTATGTACCTTACTCAAGAACTGCAGTTAGACATGTACTCAGCAGTCTTGGTAACCATGATCATTTAGCACCTGTCCCAAAATTGCATACTCTCTGGGCCCTCAGATGTAGGCAAAAGAAAGTTAGATGTGTATGGGTGAAGAAATTATGGAGGTGGAGAAAGGAAATACAAGAGAAATACAAGAGAAAACCAGCCTTTCACAGGCCATGTTCAAACTGCATTGTCACCACCCTGATGGCCCTCAGAGCACTGGTAACCTCATTAGAAGCAATGTGTGGGAACAACACACTCTCCTCGTTTTAGGATGAGAGTCCATATGTTTCATGGTGATGGGGAGAAAAGAAGCAGAAGGGATTTGAAAACAGATCATTTCTTCACAAACTAAAACCAGTTTTATTCTAACTTTTGTACTGTGAGGGAGCTGTAAGTCTATGAATAGTTGGCAGAATGTTGGGGGTTAGATGCCCCAATTCACCATCTACATTTTGCTAGACATTCACGTAGACCAGGGAAAGGCAAGTTACGGTCCACAGGCCAAATCTGGCCCACAGCCTATTTTTCTGTTTTATTAGAACACAGTCATACTTGCTTATTTATATGTGATATTTTGTCGCTTTCTTACTACAACAGCAGAGTTGAAAATGGCCTGAAAATTTTAAAATATTAACATAAGATCCTTTACAGAGAAATGTTTCTTGACCTCAAGTCTAAATTTTAAGGCTATTTGGAAATAAAACATTACCCTTTCTTTGTCCATAAAAACCCAATGAACTTGAAATAGTTTATTTTAGAATAACCTGATACATGCTAAGAAATAAAGTATACACACTATGCTATAGGATCAAAGAAGATGAATGCTGAAGCAAGCCAGAGTAATCAAGAAACATTTCCTAGAGAAGCTGATCCCTGAGTTTGGTTAAGTCATTTTTTATATGCCTATTATATGCCTGTTTTCTTTATTTATTATATTTTCTTTCTAACCTTCTCCAACTGTTTCTAGCTTCTATCTGTCATGTCGCTAGCCCTCATTATCTTTCCTCTTCTGGTCTTTTAATCATTGTGTTGTATATATAAATGAAATGTATTAATATTTTTGCCTTTGAAGTCTGGGTTTTAAGATATGCTAGAAAAATCTTCTATTCTATGGCAAATATTAATATTTATGTTAACCATTATATACATATGGATTTTTTGGCTTTGTAGATGCAGCTGTATTTATATATATGGCCAGACAACATTTATAACATTAATTATTGTGTAATTCACTTTTTCTAGATTATATTAGAATTTTGTATTTCACATCCATATATTTTATTCTAATGCTTAACTATACTTTGTTTCAATGAACTAACATGTCTTTTCCTGTACCAGTACCTTACATTTAACAATTATGAAAGTTCTGAAATCTGTCAATATTTCGCAGGGCTCTTCTACTCTTATTGCTAGTTTGTTCAAGCCTTCATTTTTTAAAATTTCATACTTATTTTTACAAGTATATTTTAGAATAATAATGTTTTCAAATAGCTCTCCAAATTTCTTGCTGCAGTGAGTTTACTTTTAATTTATGCATAAAGACAGAGTCAACTGACAATTTTACAAACTCCCCTTTTCCAAATCAGAAGCAAATACATCAGGAGGTATATTTTCTAGTGATACAGTCTAAGTGTTCAGAGAAACTTCCTAGGTATAGAATACCTGCAATATTTATATATACACTTTGAGATATATGGCTGATCTAGCAGAAAAAAATACTTCTAGAGGGAAAAATTATGAAAATGCACTGATTCAGGTAGGTGAACGATGTTAAATCTTTCATTTGTCTTGAGGATGTTGAATTGTCCTTTTGGTTTAGAAACTTGGGTTTAAATGGACTATCAGTCTAAAAATAAGAAATAAAGCCTAAGTCCCATGCAAAATAAGATGTCTTTCTGGTCAGAGACCCCTGCAAAACACCTGAAGCCTCAGAAAGATGGCCCAGAGAGAATAAACACGAAAACAAAACTAATGGGCTTATTCTAAGAAGAAGATGTTACTATGTTTAGGCGTGTAAATAGTAGTAGGAATAAAGAATAAAAATTTTCCCCTAAGATTTTCTAACTACAAGCCTAATTCATGCCTATTTTGAGAGAGAATTCACAATTGCTTTACCAGCTGAAAACACGGCAAATAAAGATCTTTTAGATTAAAATGTCCCTAGATAGATAGGCTTATATGAAACTAGAGAGGCAAACACAAATTTAAAGTCAGAATATAAAGATAAAGTCTCAAGGACTATTAACTCACAATAGATTCATAAGGCACAAGCCAACAGGACCAAGATTAGGTTTTAATGTTAAATGACAGAATCAGAGACAAAGCACACGGATGTTGGAAGTATCAGCTACAGGATATACAATAATTGATTTTAGTATTTTAGAAGTTTTTACAGGGTATCTAACTAAACCAGAGGCTATCAACAATAACCTTTGTAAAAAATAAAACATAAAATTCAAGAAAATTTAGAAGTACAGAAGAATTTAAATTAGAGGCCAGGTGCAGTGGCTCACACATGTAATTCCAACACTTTGAGAGGCCAAGGCAGGAGGATTCCTTGAGCCAGTAGTTTAAGACTAGCTTGGGCAGTATAGTGGGATCCTGTCTTTACAAAATGTAAGATGTTAAAAAATTAGCTAGGTGTGATGGCATGCACCTATGTCCCAGCTGCTTGGCAGGCTGAGGACAGGAGGGTCACTTGAACTGGAGTGGTTGCTACTGTACTCCAGGCTGAGCAATAGCTTAAGACCCCTGTCTCAAAAATAAATAAATAACATATTGATTATTTATCAGTTTAAACACAATTGCAAAGAGAGTAACTTAAAGATAGATAGGTTTTTAAAAAATAATGCAGCACAGAAGGGCTAAATGATAGACCTATGTATAAATATTAAGCTAGATAATAATAGAATATGCATTTTTAAAACATCTATCTAATTGAAATCCCAGAAGTCAGAATAGCAAAGTAAAGGATATATTTGATATAGAGTTGAACACTGCCCTCTCTTTAAGAAAGACAGGATTACATATATGTTCATTGTATTTAGAAACCACAGATACTATAAAAATGGATGCATCAAAATATTAGAATAAACCAAAAAGTTATAACATTAAAAGGATGAACAAAAAATTAGTCAAAAATTAGAAACAAAGTTTACTTGCCATGAATGAGAGATCATTTTGCCACAGTAAAAAAAAAAAGCCTTAAAAATGTCTAATACTATCTACAATACGAGACAGGAAAACAATTCTCAATTAAGATACGTTTCAAGAGTAAATTAAGAATTCAGACATACAAAACATGGAAAGGTTTACTAATACAGGACACCACGATAAAAATTTAAAAATACACTTGGGGAAAAAGAAAAATAATGTCAGAGTAAATGTAAGAGATGGAAAAAGAAAGGATGATAAACCAAAAATAGTAAACATGAGAAATTCAAGAAAAATCAAGATATTAAAACAATGACACTGACAGTTATAAATATGATAATGACATCTCATTTTTGGATTTACAGATCATAAGATGGAACTTAATGTCTTAACTCCAGTAGCATTTAAGTCAGGAGAAAATACAACCCACTTTATCCTAATATGCTTGTATTGTTTGAAGTAAAACTGTTTTTTTAAAGTTATATATAAATTTAAATACAACTAGTACCAGGGCTAAAAGAGCATGTTAACTTTTAAGCTGATGAAGAGAAAAAATAATAAGATGAAAGCCACAATACTACATTTAAAGAAAACGTCCATCAATTAGAGGACAATGAGGTATCTTTTTCACAAGTGTTTCAGTTGGGCTTCCTCTCTGACAAACTGCCGCTTTCCTTTCTAGAATTTCCATTTGCTTTTTCATTTCAAATAGGGTCTTTGGGTATAGCCCACTAGACCCTCCCAATAGAGCTGGTTTACTCGGGAGTTTGGGTTTCCTTTCAACTCTTTGTCCAGCTCTTGTGTGAAGCTTTTTAAAGGTTAAATCACTTGGCATGGATGTCACCAAATATAAGATATGGACAAACCCAGACATGTAAAATCTTTTCATCTTTCTCTTTAAAACACACAGAGCCAACCACAGAATATGAATCCTACTGTAAAACCTTTAAAAAAAATGCCCAGAAGGAAATGACATCTAGATTTATTAAGTGACTAACATACTAAGGAAGTGACAGCAGAACCACAAAGAGAAGAGCAAATCTTCAGACAGGACCATTTGGCAAGAATCAACTATGCCTGAATGTGATGCTGAACCACATCCTTCTAACGGGATAAGGTGCTCTGCTGGGTTGCTTGGAGTTTTGTGTCTTCTATAAGCAAGAAGTAAAACAAACTCCATGGGAACTCGCTAAAACTCAAGCCTCATTTCCCAAGTTTATTTATTTTCTTATTCCTGTTGACTTTTAATATAACATAGTCACCCAAGAAGTTTTGCACCAATTAGTCTCTGATTTCACCATTTCCCATCTAGATTTCTAACCAAATGTCTTCTCCTAGAACAAGTTCTGAAATCTAATCTTTATTTCTTTGACCATCTAACTTGTTCTTTTATCTCTGCTTGTCAGCTCTGCCCTTTCCAGCCCAGGAGGTTGTTGATATCACTGCAGAGTGGTAAAGGGTTTTGAACAAGGGCCAAATTACTTAGGTTTCGATCTTACCTATGCAATACACTAGCTATGTGTATAATCTTGGAGCAAGTACAGAATCTCTTAAATGTCCCTTTTCTCATCAGAATAATAGAGAAAAATAATCAGAAAATGGAAAAAGGATATAAACATACAGTTCACAGAGGAAAGACAGCAAATAATCAAATATATAAATTATAAGAGGTGATTTTTTTGGACACAGTTTTCTTTTATCGAATTGTTAGAATTTTAGGACAAATTTTGGTGATATCTAGTAAGAGCCTGAGAGAATAAGAACTTCAACAAATTCTTGTTAAAAATAAAAAATAATTCTGACTTTTTGAAAATAATGGTCCTCTCTCTAAAGTGACTTTTAAAATGTACTTCATATGAATACTTGCACATATGAATATGTACAATAACATATTGTACATATGAATATGTATAACATATTGTACATATGAATATGTACAATAACATATATGTAATTAGATTTTTTAAATGTACTTCGTATGAATGCTTGCACATATGAATATGTACAATAACATATATGTAATTAGATATTGATTCAGAATGTTATATTGGCAAACAAGCAAACATCTGAAATATATTAATAATAGAATAATATTATCATGCTATATAACATAATCATGTTATATGTAGTATTTATTATAAAAATGTTCTTCTAATATATTGTGAAGTGAAAAAATAGGAAAAACAAATAACTACCATATTTAAGAACAATATATAAATAAGAACAGTTTATATTTAGTGCCATTTTCTAATCACTGCAGGTCAAAGTAGGACTGGGTGCTGGTTCATTTATTTAAGTCAATGCTTCTCAAACCTTTGAGTTTCATTGGTCAGAAAATTTCACAAGCAGGCTGGGCACAGTGGCTCACACCTGTAATCCCAGCACTTTGGGAGGACGAGGCAGGTGGATCCCCTGACATACAGAGTTCAAGATCAGCCTAGCCAATATGATGAATCCCATCTCTACTAAAAATACAAAAATTAGCTGGGTGTGGTGGCCTGTGCCTGTGATCCCAGAGACTTGGGAGGCTGAGGCAGGAGAATCACTTGAACCTGGGAGGCAGACCCAGAGGGTGAAGATTGCGGTGAGCAGAGATCCCACCACTGCACTCCAGCATGGGTGACAGAGTGAGACTCTGTTGCAAAAATAAATAAATAAATAAAATAAAACCAGAAAGTTATTTCAGACAAAAGAAAAAAATGATTTTGAGGAAAAATCAACTGTTTCACTCTAGTTTTTACTGTTCTCATAGTAGGTTTCTAAAAATGTTGTCATAGAACTGCACCTTGTCATTTATGAAATACTGATTTAGATATTTCTCTTTAATTAGTGTCTATTTCCAGAAAATAGAGAAAAAAGAAGCATTTTATACAACTAAAAAAAAAAAAAAAAAAAAAAAAGCCAAACTTTAGCTGGGATAGAAATGGAAGCATTGCTCAATGCAGAACGTAAATTTTAATCTTGAAACCAAAAGTTGTCTTGCCAATAAGCCATACCAGCAATTCTCAACACAGGCTGTTCACGGGAATCATCTAGAGACTTATAAAAGAAATCTGATAAACGGACCCCATCTCTAGAGATTCTGATTCAACTAGTCTGGTGTGAGGCCCAAGTTCCATATTATTTTAACAGCTCCCCACGTGATTATAATAAGCAGCAAGAGTTGATTGTTACTGATCAAATCTGTTTTGTTTTGTTTTTTTTAGTAATGAGAAACTGTTTATAAAGTGTATTTTAACTTATTTTCCTTTTAAAATAATTTGAAAAACAAACAAAATAAATTAAAAAACAATAAAGCTTGAGTTCCCAGCAATAATATTCAAATATCTCATTTTGCCTTAAAATACTAAGGATCAAATAATTTAAATGACTTATGCAGAGCTGCAGGCCTATATTAAAATATTAATATTAATGTAAAATATATACATAAACTTTTCTTTGTGTGAATATGATTAATATTTATTCTAAATATTAATTTAGATTATTAAATCATAAAAATATTAATCTTAATCAATATAGATTAATATTTATTCTAAATATTATGCTTTGAAGGTATCCCCCAGAATTAATAATGCATTCTTGCATACTGAGTTTAAGGTGAAAACGGAGCTGCCTTTTAAAAAGAAACTTCCTCTTCATGAAAGACAACTTGCATTAGTGTAAGTCAAGGGTATATTTCCTAAATTGTTAAAATTTGAGGACAAGCTTAAGATCTGATGAATCAGAAAGTGTTGATTCTCTTTGAACTAAGTACCCCAGTTAACTTTAGGCCAGTATTTCTCAAAGTGTGATGCTATAAATCACACTTGTATTGTTATCATACAATAGTCCAAAATGTAGACTATTTTTCTGAGGATGGGATCCTGAAAAGGGCCGATGTTACAACTCTCTTCATGTTTCTGATTCAAACCAAAATTTAAGAACCATTGCTCTAGGTCTAAATCAGGTGGTCCTCACACCAGACTTTGAAAAGCATGGCTCTAAGTTCAGGATACAATTTTACCTTTTTTGTTTGTTTGTAAACACTAGCTGACTTTCCCCTCATGAGAGCTTGATGAAACGTTTTGCACAGGCACCATTTCTGAGCTAGGTGTCACTAATCCGATGCGGTGTGATTCCTACTTAGAAGCAGTGCCTTAGAAATCTTAGTTCTGTTACACAAGAAGCTGTTACTTGCTGATTAGGGAGATTAACAGAAGTAAACACTAGCTTTTAATCTTTTCTAGACTTTCAGGCTCCTGTAAACCCAGAACTCCTCCTTTACTGTCAAACTAGAGATAAAGAAGCTTAACTGACACACAATTCTATTTCCAATATTCCTGTGGCTTTTAAAATTCGCTGTAGAAAAAGTGCTACAAAAAACTCGGATTGTTTTTTGAGTACCTGTTCTCTGAGATTTGTAGCTACTGTATTTCCATGTTGATAGTAAGAAATTTCTAACATTGTAAGACTATGGTAGCTATAGCCATATAAAAAGTGGAAGGCCATAATTGCCATGGAAAACCAAATACCAACCTGATTGGAATTCATGGTTAGGACTTGTGGAATACTTCTCCATCTGTAATTATTGTTATGGGTTTTTTTAGGTAGAAAATCAATCATAACAGTATGCAGAGGAAATGTATTTAATTTCTTTTTTCACAGTCAAGGCAACTATGTCTCATACTATTTCCCAAGTCAATTTTCTACTCTAACCAAGTGATTGTCTACTGGGTCCCCAAATACATAATTTTTATCTATATTTTATATATTTTTTCTCTGCCTTCTTAAATTTGACTTGTTCAAAGTGCAGCTTATTCTACAACCAGGATGTCACTTCTACTGCATTTTTCCATTAAAATTTAGAAAAGGGTGTTTGTCTTTTTTCTAAACAAGTATTCTACAGGAAGAATTTTGATAGCAGGATATCATACACACTTCTATTTAGAATTAGAAATAATTATGTGGTAGGTTTAGAAGATTTTATCATAGGTATGCAGAACTGAATACAAACTGCCTTTTTTATCTGAAAATAAATTTAATCATATATATTACAAGCCCTAAAATATCTATGACCTTTATGGAAATAATTTTGCCTCTAAAAGTTTGTATTAAAAATAGTCATTGGGCTACCAATACTTTAATTGTAACAATGTTTATATAAAATGGATTTTTAATAGAAAGCAATGGAAAGCATCTACATATTCAACATTAGAAAATGTTTAATGATAATTAGATGACTTATAAAATTATAAATCGAATATTTGACTGCTTGACAAATACCCTCTGTATAATGTTTAAAAATATGAAATAGAAAGTTGTAAATATAATGGCTTAATCTTGTAAAGAGTACACACATGCCTGACACTGTTTGGGGGTCTAGGGATGCAACACAAAATAAAATAGACAAGAACACGGAATTTATATTCTAGAAAGATGGAAAGGCTAAACATTTTAGGGAAACAGGTAATCACCAAATAATACTCTAAACAGAAAAGGTAATTTCAGTGAACAATAGATAAATTATCATGAAGAAAAATCTTATGGAGAAAGGACTGTTGTATACTTTAGAAATGGATTTGAAGTATATGCTATCTGATGTGGTGATTTTAAAAATCAATTTCATTGAAATATAGTTTGCATATGTTATCATTAAAAATGAAAAGGGAAACACAACGATCTCCTAGTGGTAATTACAGGTAATTTTATTTTCTACTTTATATGTACTTTGATGTTTAAGCATTTCATTTTAAGTCCAAAAAGAATTAAAAATGAAAAACAAACTGACTTTATAGGATGGTGTAGGAAAGATGCCTTAAATATTCCTAATTTCAGACCAAACACATCTCAACAAACAATCAAATTGGTCCACTTTTAGCTCTGTCTAAATATCAGACACTCCTTTGTAAAATAGTGTTTCAGGTGGTGAATGTGTTCAAAGGACAGATGGGTTAAGAATAAAAGAAATTTTAGGCTGAAAAAGAAAAGATTGAACACAAATCAATCTTCAAACTCCTGTAGCCTATCATTTTGAAGAGGGTGTGACCTTATGCTACTTGCTTCGTAGAGCCAGTAGGTTAACATTAAAAACAGATTTGAGGCCCTCTAAGTTCCAGTCTTACCCTGAGATTCAATGGTTTTAATCAACTGAAGATGCCAGAATACACACAATACAGATGGGGAAAAGAGTTTAGCTTACACAGATGTTAGTGTTACACCAACTCATTCTCATCTTGTATCTTTCGCTCCCTTCTCAAGTCACTGTCATCATTGTATTATGTACATTCAAGTACCATTTACATCTATTCATGGCTTCCTTTTCCATCTCTACTGTAACGATTGAATCACAAAGTCTCTTAAACATTCTCATTCCAGTCCTCTCATATCCAACACTGCTGTTAGTCTCACAAATTAAGCTTTCAAATCCTCATGCTTAGATTTAGATATTGTCCTTACATACTTTTCCTACTTCCAACTTCTACATACATTACCTTTCTAAAACACAAACCTCATCACTTAATTCTATTTCTTCATATTATTAGGTAGTTTACCAATATACAGAATTGTTATTTGCAACCTTTTTGATTTTAGGTTAATAGATGACAAATGTTTAGCAAAAAGAAGAGCACTTACTTTAAGCACTTAACAAATATCAACTATCTTTTACATCAGTAATTTCCAGACCTCCCTCATATTTTACTGACCATAGTCATTGTTTCCATTCACTGAAAAAAATGATAAAATAAAAATGAAAACAATAATGAATTCTTTAATGAGTCTGCAGTAATCCCAGAGGCATCTACACATATTTGAGAAATAGTAAAACAGATGTGTGTGTGTGTGCGTGTGTGCGTGTGTGCGTGTGTGTGTGTGTGTGTGTGTGTGCGCTATGGTCCATATGCTTATGTTCCCCCAAAATTCATATGTTGAAACTTAATCACCAATATGTTCTGGTATTAGGAAGTGGAATCTTCTGATGGGTGATTATGTTAAAGGGTAGAGCTTTCCGTGGAGCCCTTTGATAAGGGATAAGTTATGAAAGAAGGCTAAGGGAGGTTGCTCACCTCTTCCCCCATATACAGCAAGAAGGCACCGTCTATGGGAAGTGAGCCCTCACAAGACACTGCATCTTCTGTAGCCTTGATCTTGGACTTCCCGGCATCTAGAACTGTGAGCAGTAAATTTCAGTTTCTGAGAAACTACCCAGTCTACAACTTTTTCTTAATAACCGCCCAAATGGATTAAGACATTGTGCAACACAGTTTATGGACAATGCTTGGTGCAGCTATGTAGTAAGTTTGCGTTCACTCTCCACCCTGACACCACCCTACAGTCAAAGAAAAGACTAATTAGATTAGAGATTAGAGCTACAATTTCATAGCATATTTTCATAATCTCTACCCATGAAGCCATAATGTTTCAATTTATCTCTAACCCTATTCACTTTCCCTAATATACAGTCTCCAGTTGGTCAAGTATCATTGACTTTTCTTTTTCCGTTTTCATCTAAGATCCCACTGACTTTATGCTTTATGAAACGTATCATTTTATAGATTTAAATGTACTGATTTATTTTTTTTCTCTCTGTACAGTGGAATACAGTAGGGCAAGATTGTGGCTTTTATAATGCCAAATCTTAACCCATTATTTCCTGACACATTTATCAGTTTGTCTACATGGCTGTTTTCTACACAGGAATTGTCATAATTAAACACACAGGATGTGGAAAGAATTATTTAAGCAAGTATTAGAGTAATTAAAATATTCTCAATTTTACTTTTTTGGTTTTACAGTTTCTAATGCTCTTGTGAATCCCTCATTTCTTTTCGGTGCTGCAGAAAAAATTAGCGTTTAATGTCATAACTAGAGTACATGTTTGGTGACATGTAAACATGTCACCAACTAACTTTTTGGAATCTGCTTACCAATATTTGTGTCCAATATGATTTGTTATGGAACTGATGACAATTTTGTATTTTGCCAGAAATGGGCACTTGTCTTGATTCTGCTTTTAGTTGAAAACAAACCACTGATGGCCAAAAAAAAAAAAAGCCTCTGGTGACTCTGAGAAGTAAAATGTATTGAGTAATTTATGGTTTTAGTTAAGTCCCTACCATTTATTTTTCATTACAAAATGACCACATATAATCTGACATGTTTGTGCCACATAATTAATAGGACTTGCTCTAGAAAGTTCGGCAAATCAGAGTGTACATGGATCTCAATATCAGCCGTGCAGCACATATACTCAAAACACTGAATGCCTCCATAGAAAAAGCAGATGAAGACTGACATCATACTGGAAGCATAATTCGCCCTGGAGTTTTACAGTGAGTCACAAAATCTCATCAGAGGAATGACTGCTTTGAAATCACTGGTGGAGATGCTTTAATCGTTGAATACGTTGTTACCTTAAGGAAACAACATATAGCTGATATACTTTGAACATCTTCTTTGAGTAAAGCACTGAGAGCAATCTCTAGAAAAGAGGATAATAAAAGTGTTCGAAACCAGTTGGAGAAATAGGCTCTTACCATTCAATCAATTGGTAATCTCTGTACCCACTAGCTTTACTCCCTCACTTTTCATTTGCTCCCCAGCTTTGGCCCCTATGTGATAGTGGACTCCACTACTTGCCAGTCTTCATATAAATTCTGCCCTTTTCCCAGACCTTTAGTTTTCATTTGGCTTACTACCCAGGAAAAAGTTGCATTCCCAAGAATGTTTGGGGACAGGAACCATTAGAGAGTCCTTACCATTTTACATACATTTTCTTTCTCAAGAGTGGTTGGCTAATTTGGGTAGATACACTAGGGGAGGATTGTAGCTTATATAAGGTAAGATGGGTGATGGACCTAGTGATCTGATATAAAGAACACCTCTAAAATGACACTCTTACCTAAAATTCACTTTGTGTCTTCCATTTTGTCATAGTACCTGTCAATGTTACAGGTATTGATCCATTCCATTCTAAATTCAAATAAATATGGGTTTATTATTTATCACTTATCAGAATAATGTACAACCTCCTATTAACAGAACAAAATAAAGGAAAATTCGAGATATTTTGAGCACTAATCCCATAGAGATGATTAAGAACATAAAGATCAAAATATTCTTTAATTCTCATCCTGACTTGGAAATATAAGGTCTCAGGTTGGTCACACACTAAGGAAAAATAAATCTAAAATTAAAATCAAATTATATTTCTTTCCAAACATGAAAATAGCTTTTTATACATATGTTTTGGGAAATAAAGGTATTAATAGCAGTCATACATAAGGATCAATAGAGTTCTCAAAGGGATAATACTTTAGCCTGAGAATCCAGAGTCCAAGGAAGGAATGGCTACTGAGGAATCTATTTTCACTGCAATCCTTTAGGAGGGTAAGTCTTCTGGCAGGGTAGAAGAAAGAAAGCCTTTCCTATTTTTGAGGTTGGATTCCCTTGATCACCTATATATTTCCAAAAGGAAATAGCAAAGGTGTGCTATGCTGATAGTATTAGGGGCTTAAGATTATATTCTTGAGTTTAATAAGATCATGTTTATTGAACCACTACTATGAGAATAAGACTTACACTTGAAACAAATATGATTAGCAAAAGATGATTCATAATTATCAGCCAAATGGGCTTCTTTCAGGTAAATACAGGATTGGCTCAAACCAGGCTTCTGTCTGTGAATATTTTAGACTTGGTTAATTCAGGGTATATATTTTTTTCCTTCATCTAATTCATCTCTCATGCTCTTCTAAAGGTTTAGCAGGCCTCTCTAACCCTTTGTGGTTTTCCCTAAAATAAACTTCACTCAATATTATCAACATTCATATTTTTATTCTGGAAAAATAAAAAAAAAAAAAAGGTTATCTAAAAATCGCAGAATTCAGACTGAGAAGAAGCCTTAGAGCACATTTGTGTTTCTGAATTAAAAATCTGTAAAAACAATTACCATGAATTCCTTTGGAAGTCTGAATAAAACTATGAGCGCTCTTGTTCTGAAAGATACATGCATTCTTGTATATATGTGTAACATACACACACATATCCATTTAATACAAATACTTTGTTCACAAATTCCCTGAAGCCCATCTATGAATCCCCTGCATTGCCAAACTCTGAGAGAACAATATTAGTTCTAGGGACTTTACAGCCTCTCTGTCTTTTACTACTATCTTTATGTTTGGATAGTGTGTCTGAAACAACCAGTTCTCCTTTATTTCTGCAAACTGAAATCTAAAATCCAAAGAACTCTAAAGTTCTTAGAAATTAAACTTGATTTTCCGTGTTGTCAGAAAACCTAGTTTTCCTTTGTTGACATTGTTGCTATAGTGTTGTGGGGATTATTATTTTTTTAATTTTTAGATTGAGGTTTTGCAGCTATGGTATAGTAATTGCTGTAATTGGTAATTTGTTTTGAATAAACTTATTTTTGGAGAAAAAAGAAATTCTAAAATGAGAATCAATTTCAAACTTCTGGAATTTGGTAATTGAGGGAAGTAATATGTTACAAAGGAGTGATCATAGAAAAGAGAATCAGAAAATCAAATTTTTATTCTTAGTTATACTCCCACCCACTGCCTAGTCTGTCTAGGAAACTGAAGAGTTTGAAGCTTTTTTTTTTTCATTTTCTTTATTTCTTTTTTTCTTTCTTCCTTTCAATTTTTTTTTTTTCTTTTTTGGTTCAGACGACAGTCCTTCAATATAATGATTCAGAAGCCCTACATCTCAGGTTGGGCTTTCACTGAGATGGAATTTTAATTAATAAAAAGGGGAATTTTATTATTATGACCTTACTTTGCATGTGCTGCCTCAATCATGATGTCAGAACATTGATTTCACTAACAGAAATATTTAGAATATAGAATTATGGAAGGCTTTGAAGCTTTATTTATTCTTAGAAGCAGCGCCCTTTGAATAAAATGTTAGGAGATTTCCTGAAGTACTTGGTAGACCCATTTTAAAGGAATGTTCAATTTGTCAAGAGTTTAGTTTGCTAGTAAGAAAATCACTACTAAATAAAATAGATCTGAATTCCAGACACAGCCCTGCCATTTGTAAGCCATGTGACCTTAGACAAATTCTTCCTTTTGTACCCTTAACATGAAGAAAATACTACTACTTTCTAAAATAAGGTTTATGTTAAACAAGTGTTCAGAATGGTCAGTTTAGTATTTAACACATAATAGTCAGGCAAAAATTAACACTTCCTCTTCTCCCTGAAGTAGTCATTTATATTCTCTACCTTTAAATTTTGCAATATGTGAAATCAGTGTCATAGACTAAACTGTCATCTAAAGAAGCTCAAAATTCTGTAACAAATGGACTCAACAGCTAATTTGGGCTTTTGTACCTGGCTTGCATTGCTCACAGTAGGCTACTTCCTTTAACACACTGATATCACCAGAGACATAGAACAATCAAGTTCCCATGCATTTTATCAGAGTCTGTAGTGCCAGGAAGAACTGGAGAAGCTGATACTAAAAAGGGGACCAGCTTTAGGTCCTTTAAATATCTACATAAAGGAAGAAGCCCTTACAGAATCCGCATGCAGTAATTTCCATGAATGTTTAACTCTCCATCATTATTTCAACAACATTCCAGTAACAGTTTTCTTTGAAACCACACGATGTTAATAGTACTATACAAAGTTAAATCAACATAGCAAGACTTGAATGTTACCATTACTTACTACCAGGACTCAGGCCCCCTTGGTTGTAATGTGTTCCCTGGGCTAATTTTTCTTACATTGAAAATAAGTTTTAAGTTTCAACATTTTTCATTCATGATTCCGATATCATCCTTACCTTTAGTGATTCTCCTAAGACTCTTTAAAAACCCAATATTAGAAACTAAAAACTATATCATACAGCTCTGCCTAGAGTGTGGTGGAAATTCCCATGGTATACGTAGTTTTGTGGTCAGAAAACTGGGGCTTTTTCAGGCCTTAGGATGTTTGCCTGCTGATTATTTTGGGGACTCCATATGACTTATTGCCTTGATAGGACATTTCAAGCACTTAGCACATAGTTGTTACATAACGATAAAATGAATATAAATATCATTATTGTTGCTTACCTTTCCCTGATTTTGAAGTGAGGAGGATAATGATGAAATATCAGGCAGTGTAGAAAGAGCAGCTTTATATGGCAACATCCTAAACTTCATTGGAAGAGAACACATCTGGCGCCCCCAAAACCAGCTTGACATTGGCAGCATTAACCTAAATGTTAGGTGAAATATGAAAGATAAGCAAATATTTACCACTCAGGTCAGCTCTAAGAGAATCCTGACATCCTAGATGAAGTAGAGGCAGAGGATGAGAGAGAGACAAAGGGAGAGAAACCAACCATAGAAATTTAGTATTTGGCCTTGGAAGAGCCACCCTTTCGAAATTCAAATTAATGTTTATTAATTTATTTCTAATCTATAAAGTAAGTAAATCTGACAGATGACCCACGAGTTCTGTTTCTGTTCTCTCATTTGACTCAACTTCTCTTTAAGTCTCCATAGACTATGCTGCCAATTTAGAAATCATTCATTCTTGATATCTAAAAATTATCTTCTCATATTTTACCACTGTAAGAAGCAACATGGACAACACATTACACTAGAAAAGTAAGTAGGTTTGTACTCAGTTGTTCTTCCCCAGTTCTATGATCAGCATGCATATTGTCTGCCCTGGTGGGCTCTGGTTTTCCCATGCAAAGAAGAAAGTCAACCCTTCAAAAGCCAATTCATCAATGCATCATTTGTGAAAAACTAACTTAATTAAAACTACCAAAATTCTCTTTAATGATGACTAACATTTTTATAGCTATATAATCATATTACTAAAAGAATGCTCTTTAATACATTTAATTAACATAAACTTCTAAAAAGCATTTTTAAAGGGATGCTTAGTTTGTCAATCCTAAAGATTACTGGATGACAGATTTTCTCCTAAAAATATGTTTCTTATGAGTAAATCTAAAATTTTATCATTTCTTATGTGGGGATGTCATTTTATATTTATTTCTTTGGAATTATTTAAAAGATTGTTTCTGACTTTGCCGACATTTTAGCATTTTTATTTTAAGATTATCTCCAAATTTTGCTGATTAAAAATTTTGCCATATAGATACTTTTACAAATAAAAAGTTGTTCATTTTAATTATTTTGACAATGTATAATGATTAATATTAATCTTGACGGTTTCAACTGTATTTAAAGATTTCTGCAAAAGGTCATTTGGCCAGCTTTTCTTCTGCTATTGTAACAGCTAATTAGAAAACATTCACTAGTTTCTGCCCAGCTCCCTGAGGCTAGATCTTGAAACCCATGCAGAGCGAGAGGCCCCTCTGCTGGCAGAAAGACAGACCAGAGATTCAATGCAAAATGCTATGTCTGAGCCTGCCAAGAACAGAGAAGCTTTGATGTAGAGAAAGCTAGGGGATGAAGGAAGATTTGAAAGTGCTCATGTTCTCACGTCAGAGCTCCACACACTTCACTTTAGCCTTGCCAATCCAACTCACACAAATGGCGTCAGACCTTATAAGTAGATGAAGATACAGATTTGGGTAAACTTGATAAATTACATGAGCTGGCTGGTTGGGTATTGTATTTTATTGGTTAGTTTCCAATGTACCAGTAGAAATGAGAATTAAAGGAGGCAGGATGACGTTCAGAAAGTTTTACAGAATAGTTAATTTTTGACCTGATTTTTGCCAGTTGAAACTGGAAAAGTGGATTCAAAGGGAAAGTAATACATAATTTTGATTTTGGGAATAGAATATATTCCAGATTGTGGTAGATTATTGGAGTGAGATGGGGTATGATCTGACAGAGAGGATCCAGTATAAATATTATTGCAATTGATCATCAGGGATAAAATGACACAGGAGCCCTCATGTTGCCTTGTGCAGACTGATAAGAGATTTATTTAGAAGATGGTCAAAAATGAAAGTTGGTTTGTAATATAGTCCCACATCACGAAGAAAGGAATATAAAAACAGGAACAAATATTATGGGAAATAAATTATTTCTTGTTTGGATTTGTTAATTATGAAGCTATGGGATACATTTACAAAGTCCATGAACTATCGATTGGTTAGTGACCTGGCGATAGAACTATCTCAAACTTTTCCAACATTCAGCTATAATTGTTGAAAATGATTATGCTCTGCAGATACAGGCTTTTAGATAAGAATTTGCATTACCTATTTATTTGTGTTGCTTATTTTTATCCTTGCCTCTTATTGACCCTTGGTGAAAAGGAAAAGGAAGGCAGTCTCCAGCTGGAAGATTAATCCCCCTAATATTATAATAGAATTTTGGAGAAGGTGGCCTGGTATTCAACAGGTATTCTAATCTTATTCAACAAAGGGGAATAAGATTAAAAAGAAGCTGAATTCAATGATCTGTGAAGATGTGGATTAATAAGATGTCCTTTTTTTCTGGCTGAAAGAGAATTTTTACTTCCATATCAGATCTCAAAATATTCCAACAGGTTCCAATAAATATAACCAGTGAGATGGGCAAGAAAACTGTTTTCAATTTCCTCAGTTACCACCAGGTGTGTCAAGCTGGTTCTCTTTCCACTGCATTCCGAAAACCTTCCGTTTCACATGCATTTCTATTAATATATCATCTAAAGCAATCATTTTGCTGTTTAAAGTTTACAGTTTTACTATGATCTGAATGTCTCCTAAAATATATGTGCAAAAACTTAAGCCCTACTGTGGTGGTATTAACAGATGAAACATTTGGGGAAGTGATTAAGTCATCAATTCTGATATGAATTTCATGCCAGCAAAGCCTACCATTCATTCCAACTTTTTCTTTCACAGGTGAGAACACTCAGATACCCAGATCGGTTCAGTCACACTATCAGCAGATATCTAAGATAGATCCTTTTGGGATGTTTCCATGTTTTAAATCATCTTTGCATGTTTCTTAGAGTTCTTTCCACATCCCCTCTGCCCTACTTAAATTGTTGTGTCCTGAGTCAGTCATGAATTTCTAACAGAACTAATTGAATGGAATGTTATGGGACTATGGGATTATGCTCCTTTTACATATCTCTCAGTCACTTTTTGTTTTTGCTTTGTAAATGATGCTGTCATATAATTTATTACATTTGTAAATCATGTGTGACCTATCTTTGAACACCTAAATCTCTCCCTGTTATCAAATAATCTTTAGGCAGTGCTCAGGCTGGGAAGCTCTGTGTGATGCTCACTCCAGCACAGCAGCTAAACACACCATGTATTATCATTCTAATCAAAATAGTGAAGAAATATGTAATGTTCTTTGCCTGGCTAAATAAAATCTTTCCTTTTAAGTCCAATGAAAGATTATTTTCTTCTTTTCCCAGAATATAAATTTTAGCCCTATATTATTGAATCTCATCCCAGTGGCTGAGTTTTTACAAGCTTGCTCATAAGTGTTCTGTTGTTCACCATTCACTAACATCCAAAACACTCACTCGTTACTCCACCCCAAGGGACTCCTTGGGAAATATCAGACAGCAGCATATGGCAGCCATTGGGACCCAACCCAGACTCTGTTTTTCCATACTACTGTCTATACATTGTGAGTGCCATAAAGAGAGCAGAGCTCTGTCACGTTTCCTAATGGATAAAGGTAAAATAATCACAAAAAGGAAGGATATTGACCACAGAATATACTGTTCTAGACAGGATTGTTAACACTGTTCAAAACCACTGAAGCGAGACAATCTACAACTATTTTCCACCTCCATCTAGCAACTTTACAATGCGTGGCTTTCATCTCTCAGCCATGGGATGGGATTCGTTTCATTTGCAATCAGTTGGATTGTTAGTCCTGGGAATTCCAGACCTTACTTCTACAACATGCAGTTTTGAGCCAAAGACTATCCACAAATGACCCAGAGGTATACACGTTTCCTACCATTTCTCAGCACACTGGGGGCATGTCCACTCAGCACATGCGCTGGGCCTGCCTGCCAGAGAAGGGCCTCAGCTGGGCTAGGCCTCCTACCTCTCTGAGCCCTTGGATTTTTTTTTTAGTTTATTTATTTTTATTGATTATAAAATTGAACTGAAAATTTAAAAAGAAAAGAAAAGGGCAAAGAAAGTAATTGTAATTACCCAAAACCCAAACTACTCAGAATTAACAACTATAAAAATTTTTAATGCGTATTGCTCCTCTTTGTCTTATACTGAAAGTGAGAGAGAGTATGTATGATATATACTAAATATCACATATACGTCAGGATGATGGAAAGAGAATTTGAGGATATAGATAGAAATTACATATTTTTAAATATTTTCTTTCTCCAAGACATACAAAATGTATAAAAAGCGATAGTATATTTTACTTATTGATAAAATATACATATCAGGATATTGATCACAGGATTTTAAAAAGTTCTTTTTTTTTTTTTGAGACAAAGTCTCACTCTGTCACCCAGGCTAGAGGTGCAGTAGAGCCAAACTAAAAATTTTAACATTTTAAAACTCTTGACTCAGACAGGCAAAATGCTTTCAACAATATTGAAAATGTATTTTTATGTAATTTTTGTTTATAATTTAAAAACCTATATCAAACACAAATAAAATTCACAAATAAGCATATTATATAGATACCCACTCACTCTCAAGCAAAGAAATTCAAATAAAACCCAATACATATGTATTAATGTAATAAGATATATAATGTTATATATATGTAGTCTATGTATGTAATATACATAAAGTATATGTATATACTATAGAATTGTGTGTGTATTGACTACGTTCTTTATCAATTTATTTGGATGTTCAAATATTTATGTGCTTTTATCTAGCAAATCCATGCTTTGAAATCTGTTCTGGGGGAGTATTTAAAGATGTGGCTTGAGACATACATTTATATATGCATATTCAAGCATATGCATGAAGGCATTGTTTATAATGGTGAAAAATGCAAAATAGCCTAATAAATAAAAAATAAAGAATGCATATACATTGTTTTTTCAAAATTCATCCAATGTTGTATGTCACCACTGCACTCCAGACTGGGCCACAGAGTAAGACTTTGTCTCAAAAAAAAAAAAGAAAAGAAAGTTTCACTGAGTAAGAGAAGGCCTGCCTCCAAGTTTTAATCATTATTTATGTCCCATATTAAACAGAGAAAGGTTCAGTTTCTTTAGTTTCCCCTTATAAAGTACCACTAAGAGAGACAGGAGTAACTAGTATTTTGTATCCTCAATAACAGAATCATCTTCAGTTGTAGCTGTTAAACAGATGAATTTTTTCCCTCTCTCTATTCAATATTTATGCCACCCACCTTTCACACTCTCCTAATCTACATTCCCCACAAATTCTGCAAAAGAACTTACTGACTGTATGTTGACTCCTTGACTTGACTCACAAAGTCCCTTCTAAAACGTAGCATGATTCACACAACGTTTTATTCACATGTGTGCTGTAGGCTATATGCATCTGAATCAGCTACTGTGGGCTAGAACGATGCCAATATTTAGAAGGAAGCAGAGTGTATTGGTCCATTTTCACACTGCTATGAAGAGATATCAGAGACTGGGCTATATAGAAAAAGAAGTTTCATGGATTCACAGTTCCACATGGCTGGGAGGCCTCAGAATCATGGCAGAAGGTAAAGGAGGATCAAAGGCACATCTTACAGGGTGGCAGACAAGACAGCACGTGCAAGAGAACTGCCCTTTGTAAAGCCATCAGATCTCATGAGACTTATTAACTGTCACGAGAACAGCATGGGAAAAACCCACCCCCATGATTCAATTACCTCCTACTGGGTCCTCCCATGACACATGGAGATTATGGGAGCTACAATTCAAGATGAGATATGGGTGAGGACACAGCAAAACCATATCACAGAGGAAGAGAAAGTTCACAGAATCAGTTGTACCCCTGATCCAACCAGTCTGAAAGTTTATCTATTCTTGAACTTCCAAGATAAAAGAGCTACTAAATGCTCTTCATGTCAGCTATTTTTAGTTGAATTTCTTTTGGCTTTCAAATCAAATAATTTACCAAAAAAATATAGAAATGTAAACCAGGATTGGAGTGTTTTAAGTAACATACTGTGAAACAAGGAAATAATTGAAAGAAAATGAACGTACATTACTTGGGAGGAGAGGTGACAGGAAGCTCTATCTCTGGTTAGGAATTTGACAATATTTGTTTAACACTAAAAAAAGAGATGGCGAAATTAAAATCAACTGTTAGTTGATTTTAGAACAACTACATACCAAAACTAGGAGGGTAGAAAACTTACTCAAAAAAAATCACATCACATTGGAATATGTTAATTGTTTCTTACAGACTTCAGAAGAATTCTGATAGAAAAGAAGCCATTTCAGTCTCAGCATCATACCTGACTTTGAAAAGAGATGACGTGCAGTTCTTTTCTTTTTTAAGATAGGAGAACGCAGGACCAGATATGCCTTTGGTCTCCAGGAATTAAACACAACAAAATAAAACATTTTGCTCAAAGCTGAAGTGCAAATAGACTGGCAACAAATGCAACAGGGATGAGTTTTTGGATTCAGGGATATTTAGAAAATAAGTAATGTTGATTATTTTTATCCCACTCTTCCATCATCTCCTTCTCTTTACTTCATAAATCAAATGTAATAATTGTTTCCATTTAACAGGATACATCCTGGTAAGAACCAACTTTTGAGCTATGCTTCATCACTCATGCCTGTTCTTTTACATCGCCCCTTGGTAGAAATCCTAATGGATGTCATTAGTCTGAGACCTGTGGGAAAGGATAGAAGGGACAGAAGACAACTGCCTAGAAAAAGAAACAAAAGCATGACCTGGATTCAACAATTATACAGTTATAACATTTCAATAATTAGTTTCTAATCTATGGTATTTCTTATAATCAAATTGACTAGCTGCCTAATAGGGTAATACAGTTATTCAGAGAAACTCCTAACAATTTTTAAGAAAGGTCTGAAATTTTTTGAACTGCCAGATAGTTCCTAGGCCTGCATAATTTAGCCCATCAATTGAAATGGATTGTTGTCTGCCCCTTTCTTATGTTCACTTAAAATGCTCTGAGTTGCATCAATGACAAATAAAAGTATCTCAGAGAAAACTGTGTGCTCCCAGATGGCCAAATTAAAGAACTCACACACACTATTATCAGAAGAGGGATTATTTTTCCCTACCCTAGCCAAATAGAACGTGACATCTTCTATATACAGACATTTACTGTATTTGCTTTACCTGTCCTGGTTTTTTTTTAAATTGGAGTTTTAATGGTGTTCTCCCTGTACCTCTATAATTTTGAAGATTTTTCAGTGACTATATTTACTTCATTGTATGTTTCAGGATAATCAGGGAGCCACATTTGACCTAGATGAGAGGCATGAAAATCATCTCAAAATTCTTTACTTAGAGCTAAAAACAGTTATTAAATGTGATTCTAGATTATCTCCTTATGGAGGAGACGTGTATGTGTGTGTGTGTGTGTGTGTGTGTGTGTGTGTGTGTGTGTGTGTGTGTGTGTGTTTGAACGATTGTATTATATGGTGGTTGATTAGATGTGAATTCGTTTAACTGCCAGGTAGTTCCTAGGCAGGAACTAGTATTTGGTCAAATACTAGTCTAGATGTTGCTGGGTAGGTATTGTTTCAGTGTGGTTAACATTTAGAGTCAGTTGATTTTATGTAAAGTAAATTTACTTCTGTCTTGGTCTGTTCAGGCTGATACAACAAAATACCATAAAGACGGTAGCTTGTTAACATCAGTAATTTATTTCTCACAGTTGTGGAGGCTGGAAAGTCCAAGGCCAAATTGCTGGCAGATTCATTCTCTGGCAAGGAACCACTTTCTGACTCACAGTTAGCATTTTCTCAGGTGCATGGTAGAAGGGTGAGGCTTTCTCTGGGGTCTCACTTATAAGGCCACTGATCTCATTCATAAGGTTCTGCCCTGACAACCTAATCATTTTCAAAGGCTCCAATCCCTAATACCATCACTTTAAGGATTAGGATTTCAACAAATATATTAGAAGGGAAGAGAAACATTCAGACCATAACACTTTCACTTTCCGTAATATAGGTGGGCTGCAAGCAACCCACTGAAGGCTTTAAGAACAAACACTGAGGTTTCCCAAGGAAGAAGGAATTCTGCCTCAAAACTGTAACAGAAAATTCTATGTGATTTTTCAGACTGACGGATTGCCCTACAGTTTCTGAGTTGCCAGCTCCACAATAGTATAAGCTAGTGCATTAAAAACCCTCCCTCTCCATTTCTCCATCTCTCTCTCTCTTTCTGTGTGTGTGCATGTATTTCTGTTTCTCTGATGAACTCTAACTCATATTGTGTAAAGATGTTTTTCTTTTTATAAAACCATTTTATTGTGGTACATTGGCATATACTAAACACATTTAAAGTGAACAGTTTGGTAAGTTTTGACTTATGTATTGTGCTATGAATTAGCAGCATAATTAAGGTAATAAACATGCCTGTCACCTCGTAAATTTCTTTCTCCCTTTTTGTAATCTCTTGCTTCCAATCTTCTCCTATTTCTACGTCTCTGGAAAACCACTCATATGATTTTGTCATTCCACATGAGCTTGCATTTCCTAGATTTGTCTACAAGTGGTATCATGATCATGTGGTCTGCAAATCAAAACAATTTTATGTCATTTTTTTTAGTAATCTGTAAATCTATTATCTCTTTTTTTTCCTGTTTTTGTTTGTTTTGGTTTGGTTTGATTTGGTTTTTTTGAGAGGAAGTCTCGCTCTGTCACCCAGGCTGGAGTGCAGTGGCATGATCTCGGCTCACTGCAACCTCTACCTCCTGCCTCCCAGGTTCTAGCAATTCTCCTGCCTCATCCTCCCATGTAGCTGGGATTACAGGCACACACCACCATGCCTGGCTAATTTCTTTTTTTCTTTCATTATTGCACTGGCAAGAACTTTAGGTATAATGTTGAATGGAAGTAGTTAAAGAGTCCATCTCTTTCTTGTTCCTTATGGTAGGAGGAAAGCCTTTATTCTTCTACTACTAAGATGTTAGTTGGGTTTTTTTTGTGTGTATGTTTGGATTCTGGCTTTTAAAATCATTCTTATTGGGTTAAAATTATTCCCCCATTCCTTCATATTACTCCATCTTGGTTGGAAGAAGTTCACCTTTGTGATCATTTTTTTGGGGTGATTACATTCTTGAAATAAGGGATGATGGGGATTCTGGGTATTCAAAAGGTGAAATATGGTAGATACACATTGTTTGTGCCCTTGGAGCAGTGAGACATCCACTTCTGTTCCATATAATGTGAGTTCCAATCACAATATCTAATATTGCTGGACACAAGGATTTGTTCACGTATAGGCATGTGACACATGAGGGGAAAATCAGACTGATTCCATAGAATTAAGGATACTGGGCCGGGCGCAGTGGCTCAAGCCTGTAATCCCAGCACTTTGGGAGGCCGAGGCGGGTGGATCACGAGGTCAAGAGATCGAGACCATCCTGGTCAACATGGTGAAACCCCGTTTCTAATAAAGATACAAAAAATTAGCTGGGCATGGTGGCACGTGCCTGTAATCCCAGCTATTCAGGAGGCTGAGGCAGGAGAATTGCCTGAACCCAGGAGGCGGAGGTTGCAGTGAGCCGAGATCGCGCCATTTCACTCCAGCCTGGGTAACAAGAGCGAAACTCCGTCTCAAAAAAAAAAAAAAAAAAAAAAAGAGAATTAAGGATAGTGGCCAAACTGATCTCTTGTCATTGTGTTTTCTAAAATAGAAGAATATACATTTGGGACTCCTAATATGTATCTTATGTGGCCCTTTAAAATGTTTGTAATAAAATAAAATGAGACTAACCTACAATGGGATGTAATTATTTGTTTATTTATTTGTTTTTGTTTAACACTTATGGAATAGCTATTACATGTCAGGCATATCTCTAAGCACTTATAGAGTAGAATTGAATAGTGGGAAGATAAATAGTTTAAACCTCCTTTGATATTCTTTTGTCTAATTATGATATGGCATATGCTAATAAATTAAATGGCTTTCATCAATTATATTTTTTGCTTGGGCAAGTTTGAATTGAGATACTATCATTTCACCTGAAAAAGACATGTAACATTGTTTTAAGCAACACTGAGTAACTTAAGTAACTTAAGGGTAGTCACAAAGAAATCCACATTTTTATTCTCCATTCTTAGCACTTTGATGTAAAATGAGAGTTTCTTTTTTTTTTTACTTTCTTGAAAATACAACAAAAATTACATAAAGTGTGATAGCTGTTATATTTGTCAGTTGATACTCTCTTCTACATAGAAGAGAGAAGATAAGTTGAAAAAGATCGTTGATAGACTAATGATATTGTTTTAGCCACTTATTACTGTTTAAGAATGCATTTTCTTATCTATTTGCATATTTAAAAATCAAAAGTACATAGTACCATTATTCTATTTTATATATAACAAAAATGTGTCAGACAAGCTGTAATACAATGAATGAATGGAGATTTACAACTATATTCTAATTTTCCTTTCCAGTTGGCATAGTCGTCTTTTAAAACATATTAACCTGACAATTTTAGAGATTTTTCTGGGAAGAATTAAATGCTTAATCCTTTATCATGATAAAGTATTCAGATGTGGAACTTAGTGCTTTTCAGATTGTAATTCCTTGTTAAAAATGTTGGTTCCTCTTGATTTTTTTTCCTAACATTGAGTAACTTAAGGGTAGTGAAAAAGAAATCCACATTTCTATTCTCCATCCTTAGCATTTAACCAGGTATGTATAGGCTTTTGGTAAACATTGGCTATATGACTGAATTCCTGGATGGTAGGATCTTCAAAATTTTCATGCATAAAATACTTACTTATTGCCTTTTAAAAAAGAATCCAAACTGTACTTCATTAAGCTTTAACTAGCGTTTTCATTAAGGCTCAACTTCAAAAACATAATACAAATTCTGTTTCTAGGAAATAAGAAGTCCTTATGGGTACACTAGGGATGGGAGTTGTTCTCAGTGGGACATTTTTATTCATTCAATTATTTGTTCAAAGGTTGAATTCAAAACTTGTGGTTTCCCCTCCCTCTCATAGGAACAACCAGATAACAATGCTGGCTGTTTTTACGGGTGCCCATAGAGACCTTTCAGGATTCCCCAACAGGATGCAATCCTCAACTCATGCAGGCTGCTGATGAAAATGCCAAGTATTGTTCGTGAGACAGGGGCAGGATTATGGATGCCACAAACCCATCTGCGGTTTTACAAAGTCTGTTGTTTTAAGAAATAGCCTTCTTTGTGACTTGCCTGCAATTTCAAAGAGACAGTATGTCAGTCACCATCAAGCAGACTTGGCATTAACATAAAGATGCAACAGCTGAGGCTGTGAGCTCATTACTGGAAACTAGGAATCACTGTGGTCAAGTGTTTCCCTCTCAAGTAAAAAGGAGCCTTTGAAGGAGAGTTTGCAATTTGCAAATCTTTGCTGAGAATGTGTCCTTTGAGGTTCTTTTTTGGAGCTGAATTTTATGAAATGCTGAAAACAGAACTTTAAATAATAATTGTAGTGGTCATAAGAATTTTCATTTTTCTAACTGTCCTCATATTAAGTTCTAAATGCCAACAAATCCACTCATTTCTTAAAAAGCCTGGGGTTTGCCATTTCTGAATGTAGTTATCCAAAGTTGTGTTCTCTTATTCTTTTGTATTTGTGTTGGTGTTTGGGACATTTAAAAATATTTTCAAGTTAATCAAAATAATAGCAAGACTGAGTTGGAAGCACTATATTGATAAAGACAATTTTATATTTCTAAACTGTCCTTTATTTAAGGAACCAAAACTCAAATACTGAGGTCTCCATTAATCTTGAAGATGAATATCTTTAAAAAAAAAGAAAGAAATACATTTTGTCAGCCATCTTTCTGAAAAACATTCCAACACTCATATCCTTCATTACTAACAATGTATAATCAACTGTGTACCTGGTACTGAGATAAAAACATATATAATGCAGGAAGCTTTAACCTAGCAAAAAAGTCATGTAAATACATAATCTTCAATAAAGTAACGACAAACTGAATGCAACAGCACATCAAAAAGCTTATCCATCACCATCAAGTAGGTTTCATCCCAGGGATGCAAGGCTGTTCAACATATGCAAATCTATAAATGTAATCTATCACATTAACAGAACCAAAGACAAAAACCACATGATTATCTCAACAGATGCAGGGAAGGTCTTTGACAAAATTTATCAGCTCTTTATGCTAAAAACTCTCAACAAACTAGGTATCTGTGGAATGTATTTCAAAATAATAAAAGCTATGTATGACAAACCCACAGCCAATATCATACTGAATGGGCAAAAACTGGAAGCATTCCCTTTGAAAACTGGCACTAAACAAGGGTACCCTCTCTCACCACTCCTATTCAATATAATATTGGAAGTTCTAGCCAAAGCAATTAGGCAAGAAAAAGAAATAAAGGTTATTCAATTAGGAAAAGAGGAAGTCAAATTGTCTCTATTTGCAGATGACATGATTGTACATTTAGAAGACCCCATCATCTCAGCCCAAAACTTCCTTAAGTTGATAAGCAACTTCAGCAAACTCTCAGGATACGAAATCAACATGCAGAAATCACAAGCACCCCTTTACTCCAACAACAGACAAACAGAGAGCCAAATCATGAGCAAACTCCCATTTACAATTGCTACAAAGAGACTATCCTAGGAACACAACTAACAAAGGATGTAAAAGACCTCTTCAAGGAGAACTACAAACCATTAATCAAAGAAATAAGAGAGGACACACACAGATGAAAAAACATTCCATGCTCATGGTCAAGAAGAATCAATGTCATGAAAATGGCTATACTGCCCAAAGTAATTTATAGATTCAATGCTATCCCCATCAAGCTACCATTGACCTTCTTCACAGAACTGGAAAAAAACCACTTTAAACTTCATATTGAACCAAAAGAGAGCCCACATAGCCATGATAATCCTAAGCAAAAAGAACAAAGCAGGAGGCATCATGCTACCTGATTTCGAACTATACTACGAGGCTACAGTAATCAAAACAGCATGGTACTGGTACCAAAATAGAGATATAGACCAATGGAACAGAACAGAGGCCTTGAAAGCAATAGCATCTTGACATTTTCTACACAGTCAATCCCTCCATCACCTTTTAGTCTTTATGTAGAGAATATATTTTTACTACTTTCCTGGAAACTCCCAATCATCATAAAATTAAACATATTATTGTACAAGGTAAAAATGTAATGTTCTTTCTCCACACCATTCCTAGCTATTTGACATTATACATACTGCACACACTAACTTTCTATCATCTGTTATCTATCTATCTATCTATCTATCTATCTATCTATCTCTCATTATCTCTCATTTGTCTCTTTCCATTTAGATAGTCAGCGCCATGAAGTTTCCAATACCTGCAAAAGTTTCTGAAAAACAATAATTATGGATTCTCTTGGCATATACGCTCAGAAATTGACCTGATCAATAGACTTTTAGGCTCTTTGAGCCTGAGTTACATCACATATGAAATGCATATAAATAAAGCCCACTTCATAATATTTCTATGAGGATTAAAATAAATAATATTTGTAAATTTGTAGGGCACTCCCAGGTCCATTGTAAATGTTATGCATGTTTGCTATGGTTTACACTTATTTCTATACTCACAATAATGCAAACTGCACCATCACTACATGCATTATTTTGCCAGAGCTTCTGTAACAAAGCACCGTACACTAGGTGGCATAAAATAAGAGAAATGTATTATCTCACAATTTAAAAGGTGAGAAGTCTGAAATAAATGTGTCAATAGGACTATGCTCCCTCTAAAACCTATAGAAGAATCTTTACTTACCTCTTTTACCAATTCTGATGGTTAGCTGGCAGTCTTTGTCATTCCTTGGCTTGCAGCTTTAGTTTTTACATTGATGTCTGTTATTAGATTGTATTAAGTTCTTTTAAATGTATAATATAATATGAATTTCAAGTACTGATGTATAATAAATTTTGCAAAATCATTTTCAGTATTTATTGAATGAATGTGAGTGTGTGTGTGTATGTGTGTGTGTGTGTTTTAAGTCTGTTCATATGGTAAATTACATTGATAGATTTCAAATGCTAATCTAATCTTGATTCTCCATGAGGTTGGGTAAGGAAGAAACAGAGGACTAGTGAGCTGAATGATTGCTTTATAGAGCTCACACAGGATGGAAGACATTACAGTTTCAATCAGAAAAAGTAGAGTGTTCACTGATGATTTGCAGCATTCAGGAAAAGCCCCAGAAACTCACGCTCTGTGTAGCATAGTAAATTATACCTACATCAAAGGTGACTGTAGATAACTCTAATAAGATTAAAAACAAATCAGTGAAAATAAAATTGAATAGAAACTAAGTTAACTTTTTTCCAAGAAGAGTCTTTTAAAGCAAGGAAAGAATCTAGATACTCAAAAATATAGATTCACAAAGTCTAGCACACAATCATGAATTAATAGAAATGCCAAGAAGGAGGAAAATGTGACAGACAACCACACAATAAAATAAGTCAACCCATAGATCATCCAGGCAGAATACTAACAAAAATATCTGAGACGTAAATTTGACACTTGACCAAATGGACCTAACAGACATCTATAGAGTGCTCCAGTTAACAAAGTAGAATACACATTCCTTTCATGTGCATGTGGCACATACTCTGAGATTGACCATAGGTTTGACCATAAGAAAAGTCGTAATAAATTTTTAAAAACCCAAAATTATACCAACCATACTCTCAGACCATAGCACAATAAAAATAAAACTCAATACCTAGAAGATCGCTCGAAAACATACAATTAAATAAAAATTAATCTGCCACTGAAGAACTTTTAGGCAAACAATAAAATTAAGGCAGAAGTTAAGAAATTCTTAGAAATAAATGAAAACAAATATACAACATACCAAAATCTCTGAGACACAGCTAAAGCAGTGTTAAGCTTTAGTATTATAGTACTAAATGTTCACATTGAAAAGTTACAAAGATCTGAAATTAACAACCTGATATCACACCTAGAGGAACTAGAAAAACAAAAGGAAACCAATCTCAAAGCTAGCAGAAGACAATAAATAACCAAAGCCAGAGCTGAACTGAATAATACGGAGATGAGAGAAACCGTCCAAAAGATCACAAAGACAAAGAGTTGCTTCTTTGAAAGAATAAATAAGATTGATAGACCACTAACTAGACTAATAGAAAAAAAAAGAGAGGGAAGATCCAAATGAACATGATCAAAAATGACAAAAGGCGACATTGCCACTGACTCCACAGAAATACTAAAAACCCTCAGAGACTATTACAAACACCTTTATAAACAAAACTAGAAAACCTAGGAGAAATGTATAGATTTCTGTAAACATATAACTTCCCAAGAGTGAACCAGGAAGAAACTGAGAGCCTGAAAATTCATTATTGATTTCTGAAATTGAATTAGTAATAAAAGCCTACCAGCCTCGTTTTTATTACTAATTCAAATGGAACAGACAGATTCACCATCAGATCTTCCAGATGTATAAAGAAGATTTGATACCAATCCTACTGAAACTATTCCAAAAAGTAAAAAAGAAGGGGCTCCTACCTAACTCTATGAAGCCAGCATCATCCTGACACCAAAACTGGGCAGACAAAGAAAAAAATGAAAACTTAAGGCCAAAGTCCCTGATGAACATAGATTAAAAAAATTCTCGGCCAGGCGTGGTGGCTCACGCCTGTAATCCCAGCACATTGGGAGGCGGAGGTGGGCGGATCACGAGGTCAAGAGATCGAGACCATCCTTGCCACGATGAAACCCCGTCTCTACTAAAAACACAAAAATTAGCTGGGTGTGGTGGCACGCACCTGTAGTCCCAGCTACTCGGGAGGCTGAGGCAGAAGAATCGCTTGAACCCAGGAGGCGGAGGTTGCAGTGAGCCGAGATTGTGCCACTGCACTCCAGCATGGCGACAGAGCAAGACTCCGTCTAAAGAAAAAAAAAAAATTTCTCAACAAACACTAGTAAACCAAATCAGCAGCACATCAAAAAACTAATTCACCATGATCAAGTAGGCTTTTTATTCCTGGGAAGCAAGTTTGGTTTAATACATGCAAATTAGTAAATGTGATTCATCACATAAACAGAACAAAAATCAAAAACCACAGGGTTATCTCAATATATGCATAAAAGACTTTTGATAAAATGCAACATCCTTTTATGTTAAAAACTCTCAACTAAACTAGGCATTGAAAGAACACACCTCAAAATAATAAGATCTATCTATAACAAAGCCAACATTACACTGAATAGACAAAAGCTGGAAGGATACCCCTTGAGAATCAAAACAAAACAAGGATGCTCCCTCTCACCACACCTATTCGACATAGTACTAGAAACCCTAGCCAGAGCAATAGGAAGAGAAAGAAGTAAATGGCATCCAAATAGTAAGTGAAGAAGTCAAACTATCCCTGTTTGCAGATGATATGATTCCATACTTAGAAAACTCCCAGTCTTTGCCCAAAGGCTTCTGTAACTAATAAACAACTTTAGCAAAGTTTTAGGATACAAAATTGATGTGTAAAAATTAGTAGCATTCCTGTACACAAACAAAATTTAAGCTGAAATCCAAATCAATCATACACTCTCATTCACAATAGCCATAAAAAGAGTAAAATACCTAGAAATACAGCTAACCAAGGAAGTAAACGACCTCTACAATTAGAATTACAAAACACTGCTCAAAGTAATCGGAGATGACAGAAACACATAGAACAACAGCCCATGCTCATGGAAAGGAAAATCAATGTTATTAAAATGGACATATTGCCTAAAGCAGTTTACATATTCAATGTGATTCCTATCAAACGACCAATGACATTTTTTCACACAATTTGAAAAAAAAAACTATTCTAAAATTTATGTGGAACCAAAAGAGAGCTCAAATAGCAAAAGCAATATTAAGCAAAAATAACAATGGAGGCATCCCACTACCAGACTGCAAACTATACTATGAGGCTGCAATAACTAAAACTGTATGGCACTGTTACTAAAATAGACACATAGGCCAATAGAACAGAATAGGGAACCCATAAGTAAAGCCACATATCTACAACCATATGACCTTTCAAAAAGCCAACAATAACAAGCAATGAGAAAATTACTCCCTATTCAATAAACGGTGCTTGGATAACTGGCTAGTCACATGCATAAGATTGAAGCTGAATCCTAACCTTTTGCTATACACAAAACTCAACTCAAGATGGATTAAACACTTAAATGTAAAACCTAAGACTGTAAAAACTGTAAAAAATCTAGGAAATGCCATCTAGACATGGACTCTGGCAAAGACATTGTGATAAAGACTCCAAAAGCCATGGCAACCAAAACAAAAATCGACAAGCAGGGCTTAATTAAACTAAAGGGCTTCTGCCAGGAAAAGAAACCATCAATAGAGTAAACACAAACCTACAGAATGAGAGAACATTTTTACAAAGTATGTATCTGACAAGTTCTAGTATCCAGAATTCATAAGGAACTTAAATCAACAAGCAAAAAGCAAACAACCCCATTGAAAAATAACAGGATAACACCAATAAACACTTCAATTTATAAACAGAAGAAATGCAAAATATATTCAATGGTCTGTAGCAATTCTGAAATACCATAAGACAGATACAGTGAAGGACTTTTACTGTGGAGCTAGTGTAGGCTAAATATATAAAGTTCTATAAAGCCCAATGTATTCTCTTATTTTAAGAAGGGTAATAGTGATTGATAAATCTTAACCAAATTTTAGCCATAATAGGTAAAATCCATGAAACTCAAAAATACGTGTGTGTGTGTGTGTGTGTGTGTGTGTGTGTGTGTGTGTGTGTGTTACTTTTTAGTTGTTTTAACCCTGGTCTTAGTAGTTCATAACTTGCCAAGGATATATTGACAAGTTGTTCAACCTATAATCATAGTACATTTTGCAAAGAATGCACATAACTGAAGGTAAGTTATTTGAAAATAAGTTTGCCAGGATGACAGTCATTTTTTAATGTTCATGGAGAAACACCTTAACACAGAAAAAGTGTCACATTGCTGTTACAGCACTAATAGTAGTGATTCAGTATGAGAAAGCATGATGGGTTGGGAGTAACAGATACTGAGATGCTGTGGACCAGCAGCAGAAACACGCCACTCGCAGGAATGAAAGAGAAAAATTCACCTGCAGAGCAGGGATATTTCAAAGACAGAGAGATCAACTATTTTATTTATCAGGAAATTCAGCTTTTGAAAAAATAAACATAAGACATAAAGCAAGAAATTTAAAATTTTGAACTAAAGTCTAATTTAACGTTTTTCCTCTTATGTGTCATAGCCAAGAAAAGATTACATAACCCAAAGTTAACAGTGACTGATTTTCCCTTTTCTTCTCAAAAAAACTTGTAGTCTGGTTTTCCATTTAGGTCTATGAACCATTTGCATTAATTTTTATATCTAGCATGAGGACTGGACCATAGTGGAAATAAATAGAAATCGATAATAGAATAATGCCTGAAAAATAAATAATTAAGGCTGGGTCTAGTGGCTCATACCTATAAACCCAGCACTTTTGGGAGGCCAAATCAGGATGATTACTTGAGGCCAGAAATTGAAGACCAGGCTGAGCAACATAGCAAAACCCTATCTTTACAAAACAAAAATATAAAAGGTAAGTTAAGATTAAAGACGAGTAAAATGGAAAAGCAACATAAAACTTTGGAATGCAACTAAAATAGTGCTTAGAAGAAAATTTATAGCACTAAACACCAATATCAGAAAAGACCCAAATTAATGACATCACGTTTCACCTGAAGAAACCAGGAAATTAGAAGCAGAAGAAAGAAAACAATGATCATAGTGGCAATCAATAATATAGAAAGCAAAAAAAAAAAAAAAAAATAGAGAAAAATAACTGAAGACTATTTTTTTTTTGCTTTTGAAGATCAAAAAATTAATAACCTCTAGTCAAAGTGATCAAGGAAAAAAAGAAGAGAGTATACAAATTTAATTCCATTTTTGTTCATAGGATAGATTACATGTGCTTTGAATTCTTTTAAAATACTGACACTTTTCAACTGACAAGAATAAGGTTAAACTGTTTCAAAACAAAGGTAGAGAGTTTATGACGGCATTTAGGGGTGGTCAGCCTGGAGTACTTGATGAGTGGTGAAAAAGGAACACAGGTATGTGACACATTAAGTATCAGTTCAGGTACCACCAAGTGCTCAAGTTCGATACAAACTAGATAGGTCAGATTTCATGTTTCATCTCTACCCACCCATATCATCCCTAGAGCAGCCAGAATCAGCAGAGCAGTTGAGAAAAACATTTAGCTTTAGACAGCAAAAGGGATATGATGGTTTATGGAATGGTAGTAAAGACTGTTACATTTAATGGGATAGGACATATTTAAATCAAATGAAGATTTGAAATATTACTAGATATTCTTTAATATCTGGAAATATGTTTTATCTAATATCAGAAAGGAAAGGGAATTAATGGAGTCTGCCAGGGACAAAGTAAGGTCAGTTTGAGGGATTTTTTTTTAATATGGTTGGAAAAAAATAAAGCTTTTCTGATTGCTACACATTAAGTTCAACCTGTTCAATAAACTGATTCCACAGATAGTTTTACCAATGGTGAAATGAACTGACACAGAGAAGGGGCATATCTTTGATCAAATAAAGCTGAAATAGTACCCCTCATGGACAAGAAGCTAAGATTTTTCTAACATCAGGATGGACACACAATCCTTGAGATTCAGAACATGATAAAGCTTGTGCTATTCAAAAAAAACTATCCACAGATAAAGACAACTTACAAAATGGGAGAACATTTTTGCAAACTATGCATGCAACAAAGATCTAATATTCAGCTTCTATAAGGAACTTAAACAAATTTATGAGAAAAAAAAACCTCTAAAAAAAGTGGGCAAAAGATATGAACAGCCACTTTTCAAAAGAAGACATACAAGAATCATATGGAAAAACAATCTCAACATCACTAGAGAACATCACTGATCATTAGAGAAATGCAAATCAAATCCACAATGAGATACCATCTAATGCCAGTCAGAATGGCTACTACTAAAAAGCCAAATAATAATAATAATAACAGATGCTGGCGAGGTTTGTGGAGAAAAAGGAATGCTCATACATTGTTGGTGGGAGTGTAAATTAGTTCAGCCATTGCTGAAGACAGTGTGGCAATTTCTCAAAGACCTAAAGAAAAACATACCATTTCACCCAGAAATCCTGTTAGTGGGTATACATCAAGAGAAATAGAAATCATTCTATTATAAAGACACATACACGTATATGTTTACTGAGGCACTATTCACAGTAGCAAACACATGGAATCCACCTAAATGCCCATCAATGATACACTGAATAAACACAATGTGGCACATATACACCATGGACTACTCTGCAGCCATAAAAAAGAATGAAGTTATGTTCTTTGCAGGGACATGGATGGGGCTGGAGGCCATTATCCTTAGCAAACTAACATAGAAACAAAAAACAAATACCACATGTTCTCACTTATAAGAGAAAGTTAAACGTTGAGAAAACAGTGACATATATGAGAACAATACACACTGGGTTCTTTTGAAGGGTGTAGGGTGGGAGGAGGGAGAGCAGGGAAAACAACAAATGAGTAGCAGGCTTAACCCCTACGTGATGAAATAATCTGTACAACAAACCCTCAATGACACATGTTTACCTGTGCAACAAACCTGCACTTGTACCCCTGAACTTAAAATAAAAGTTAGGCCGGGCACGTGGCTCATGCCTATAATCCAGCACTTTGGGAGTCAGAGGCGGGTGGATCATGAGGTCAAGAGATCGAGACCATTCTGGTTAACAAGGTGAAACCCCGTCTCTACTAAAAATAGAAAAATTAGCTGGGCATGGTGGCGCAGCCTGTAGTCCCAGCTACTCGGGAGGCTGAGGCAGGAGAATTGCCTGAACCCAGGAGGCGCAGGTTGCGGTGAGCCGAGATCACGCCATTGCACTCCAGCCTGGGTAACAAGAGCGAAACTCACGTCTCAAAAATAAAATAAAATATAAAACAAAAGTTAAAAAGTAAAAGATTTTAAAAGTTCGTGTGTTCATTTTCACGGACGGGCTTAGCAACATTCATGCAGTCCCTATACCTTAGAGACAGCACCATTTTTTCTCTTCTTAGGGGGTCTCTGTGATTAATTCTTATCCAGCAACCCAGATTTGCTTACTCTTCTTGTTGGTTGGGATGTAACACAGAGGAGAGAAATGTGAATTTATACATGTGACCTGCAGGGAGAAAAAGCATAAACAACACATATGCTTCTGATTTTTATTTCTTTATTCTAATACAGAAAATAAATATTTAAGAGATACAAGTTGAAAGAGTGCTCCTGGTAATTGAAGAAGTACTACTAGTAACTCCTGTTAATATAACCTAAAAATGATATAAATATATAAAACATTAAAATACATATTTCTTTACATTAAATTTTCCCTTCTTAGTAACAGTATCATTTGTTTCTTTTACTCTGGAAATTCATACACCTTCTTCGGAAAACTCGGTGTCTTATGAAAAGCCTTTAAAATTCTACAATTCTCTCAAATAAATCGGAGTTTTCTGTAATTCATCACATAAACAGAACTAAAAACAAAAACCACATGATTTATATCAATAGACTCATAAAAGGCCTTTGATAAAATTCAACATACCCTTATGTTAAAAACTCTCAATAAAGTGGCTGTTGATGGAACACATAGCCAATATTATACTGAAGGGGCAAATGCTAGTCTCAAACCCCTAGCCTCAAGTGATCCTCTCACACTGGCCTTTCAAAGTGCAGGGTAACAAGCATGAGCTGCCATGCCCAGCAAAGGATCAACATTTATTTATTTATTTATTTTTTCTCAGAAAGACTATTGGCATTTTCATAGGGACTGAATTAAATCTGTAGATTTATCTGGGTAATATTGACATCTTAGCAATATTATATCTTCCAATCCATTAATATGGGCTGCTTTTCACGTATTTAAACTTCCCATTATTTCTTTCAACTATGTTTTGTAGTTTTCAGTCTACTTATCTTTAACTTCTCTGGTTAAATTTATTCCTATGTATTTCATTCTTTTAGATGCTATTTAAATGAATTGATTTCATAAATTCTTATACTGTTGAAATTTTAGCATCCTTTTTATATTATAGAGTCTAATCTTATGATAGATACATGGTTTGCAAATGTATTCTCCCAGAAAACATAAGGTGACAACTTTCATTACCTTGGATTAGATAATTATATTTCAGATATAACACCAAAAAATAAACAAAAAAAACTACTAAAAGTAAAAATAGATTAAATGAACTTCAAAATTAAAAATGTGTACTTTATAGGACATCATTAAGAAAAATTTTTTAAAAGTTCACATAAAGGGAGATAATTCTGCAAAACATGTATCTGATAAGAGTTTTTGTGCCTAGAAAACATAAAGAACTATTAAAACTCAATAATAAAAAGAGTTACCCAATTTAGAAATGGGCAAGGATTTGAATAGATATTCCTCCAAATAAGATATACAAACGATGAATAAGCACTTAAAAATGCTCCACATCTTTAGTCAGCAGAGAAATACAAATTAAACCACAGTGAGACACCACTCCATGCCTACTAGGATGGCTACAATAAAAAAGACAGACAATAGTAAGTGTTACCCAACATGCAGACAAAGTGAAACCCAAATACACTGTTGGTGGAAACGTAAAATGATGCAGCTGGGACTTTCAGAGGCATCTCACCTAACAAGTACATCAATTGGAGAGTATTGGCATCTTAACAATATCAGTCTTCCAGTCCATGATATGTGAAGTCTTTCCATTTATTTTCTATGCACAGATTTTTTTTCTATAGTTACCAGAGTATAAATTTGACATTTATTTTATTAAATTTATTTTAAGCATTTTATTTCTTTTGATGCTATTGAAAATTTCTCAATTTCACTTTTGGATTGTTCATTTCTATTGTATAGAATAAAAATTCACTTGTTAATTATTTTTATTTTGCAACCTTACTGAACTGATTTATGAGCTCTAATTCTTTCTCTGTCAGTGTGTGCAGGTGTGTGTGTGTGTGTACGTGTGTGTGTGTTTGAAGAACATACTCTACACAATTTCAAAATTTTAAAAATATATTGAATCTTGTTTTATGGACTAGTATGTGTTCATGGCATGATTGTGTCCATTATCTAAATCAGGAAATGTGGAAGCTAAATAGGCAGCAAAGCCAATGACATACAAAGTTTACAAATTAAACATCAAACAAAATATATAATTTTTCAAAGAAAACAAACGTAGATAATGCCAATGAACTAAAAAATAATTAGCATATAATGTTCCTGTCCTTCCAGATTTTATCTGCCGTGCCTATCTGTAGCAGCTTCCCAAACACAGATATTTTGGTATATATATTTCTATATGCCCAATTTCCTATTTTGGAATTTTTTTTTTCTTTCATGAATTATTACATCTTTGCCTTATGCTTGGATACCTATAACTAGATACTATAATATATATAAAAATGTGAAGATAAAGCACAATGTATGGATACTATATTTAGTATATCCCCATTCTTTCTTTAATTTGTCATTACAGATTTACATCATTTTTCTTCTTTTATGGCCTGATGTTGGATATATACAACTTAAGCACTCATTTATTTGTGTTTTAAGCATTACTCACAGCTGTGGATATTCCCATTAAGTCTCTTTCATTTTTTGCAATGAAGTACTTCAATCTCAGGATTTCAATAGCTTTTGTCTTCCTCTTGATGGTATGTTCCAATTTGAGATTTTATAATTTTTTAATTAACAGACTAGAGATTTTTCAAACTAATTTTCAAAAAATTTTTGAATATTTTCTTGTAACAATATTATCAATTGCCATTGAAACTTGATCTCTTCCTATAGACACTTTTATATCATATGATAATAACTCACAGATTAAAATATCTTACTCTAGTGAAAGAAAATAATATAGAAAATATGGCAGTCTTTGCATATCACAAAGATATGTCAATCATCTGTTCCATGCCAGGTTTTGTGTTAGTAGCTGAAGTTAAAGGAAAATAGGTACATCTATTATTGGAAACCCTACTAAAGAAGAGGCTTACATTTGTACCCTAAAACCAGTAAATGCTAAGCTAGAAATGTGCAAATGTTTTGGGGAATTATTAAAAATATTTACCAAATGCAACTTGGGAGATAATTTGTAGCTTCCTGGATAAGACAAAAAGGCAGCAGAACTGCAAAATTGTGGGAGTGAATGTGCAGTAAGCATTAAGGATGACATCTATTGTTCATCCTAGATTTTTCTGATGGATGCTGATGATTTTAACTTCGGTCATGTGGAATTTGAAGTATGCTGTGGGCCCTTCAGAAGGAAATGTGTAACCCTCAGATGAATATCAGATCCTTGGGGAAAATTAAAAAAAATTAAATCAGGGATTGACAAGAAAAAAAGTTAATTTTGGTATCTTTCAGGACAACATCTGTACTTGAAAGAAAAATTAACAAAACTTCCAGAACCAAAGCTAAGAAGCATGTTACATGTCTCTGTGGGTGTTTATGTGTTTCTGCCCTTAAAGACTTCTAGATTTAAATTTTGTATGCTTGTAATTGCTGGGATAAAAATGAATTCAACCGTGAAAGTTCATGTTGTAAAACAAGTTTAAAATCTTCAACATATTAATGCTTGCCTGTAGTGTCAGAACCATGTGCTGCTCTGTTCCCGCAAAAAAAAAAATTCTCTATTACACTAGCTTCTGAACAATTGCAATAAATATGACATTGGCAGAAAACTTTAGGGTGAAAAGAAGAGAACCCTCGAAGATCATGTTTTCTTGGTACCTCTGGCAGTGGCTGGGTCTCCTTCATGGTTTTAGCTACTGCCCTCAACATAACATCTATCCCTATTACAAAGACCTCAATTAGCTTACAACAGAGAACCATTTCCACCTCATTTTGCATCATCTTCTTTCTGTATTCTATATTTTATTCAATTTTATATATTTCTAATGAATACTCTCTTCATTTCTAAAATCCTCTTGGTTTTTCAATTTCAACTAATCATTGACCTCCTTTTTTGTATTTTAATATTGAATATTAAGTTGGCTTAAGACAGGTATTATTTCTCATTTACAGCTTAATCAATAATCCTATTTATATTTACTACCTAGTAGGTATCTAATATAATAGTTACTGAATATACTGATGAATAGCTTTCAATGAGAGAAATTGAATTGAATTAAGGTATGTATTCTATTGGCGGGTGGAACACGAGGTCAAGACATCGAGACCATCCTGGTCAACATGGTGAAACCCCATCTCTACTAAACATACAAAAAATTAGCTGGGCATGGTGGCGCGTGCCTGTAATCCCAGCCACTCGGGAGGCTGTCAGGAGAACTGCCTGAACCCAGGAGGTGGAGGTTGCAGTGAGCCAAGATCGCGCCATTGCACTCCAGCCTGAGTAACAACAGCGAAACTCTGTCTGGAAAAAAAAAAAAAGCTAACTGAAAATCTTTTTGTATTGTTTGGGTTTTAAAAAAATTTATAAGTTTACAGGGTACAAGCATAGTTTATTGTATGTATAGATTATGCAGTGATTAAGTCAGGGCTTGTAGGGTACCCATCACCCAAATAACTTACATTGTACCCATTAAGTAATTTATCATCATCCACTCCTCCATCCTTCTGAGTCTATCATTTTAAACTCTAAGTCCACTGTATACATTGTTTAGCTCGCACTTAAAAGTGAGAATATGAGGTATTTGTCTTTCTGTGTCTGAGCTGCCTCAGACACAGAGTTGTCTCTCCAGTTTTATCCATAATGCTGCAAAAGACATTATCTCATTATTTTTTTATGGCTGAAGAGTATTTCATTGTGTACACATGCCACATTTCTTTATCCAGTAACCCACTAACGAACACTTGGGTTGATACCATATCTTTGCTATCGTGAATAAGGTTGCAATAAACATATGAGTACAAGTATATTTTGATAACATAATTTATTTTCGTCTGGGCAGATTCCCAGTAGTGAGATTTCTGGATTAAACAATGCTTGTATTTTTAGTTCTTTGAGAAATGTTTGCACCGTTTTCCATAGTGTTGTACTAATTTACATTACCACCAACAATGTATAGCATTCTCCTTTCTCCTTATCCTCAATAGCCATTCTGACTCATTCAAGGTGATATTTCACTGTGGTTTTACTTTGCATTTCTCTGATGATTAGTTATATTAAGAATGCTTCTATATGCTTATTGGCCATTTGTATGTCTTCTTTTGAAAAACGTCTCTTTCTGTCTTTTGCCCACTTTTAAATTGGATTATTTCATTGTTTTTGAGTTTGGCACAGATATTGTAGAGCCTGACACAGAACTTTAGTGTGAAATCCTGAGAGTTTCACAAATTTGAATTTAAATAAAAATATGCTGTTTGGTAGGTCCATAATTGCAGAAAATAAACTTGAAAATGGTAGAAATAACAAGCACTTATTATTTTAACTATCGATTATTTTAAGATAGTTTGTCAATGCTGGGTGAGACCAAATTTGTATAGGGCCAACTGTAATCCCAGCTTTTTGGGAGGCCGAAGCAGGCGAATCACAAGGTCGGGAGATTAAGACCATCCTGGCCAACATAGTGAAACCCTGTCTCTACTAAAATACAAAAAAATTACCCAGGTGTGATAGCACATGTCTGTAGTCCCAGCCACTCGGGAGTCTGAGGCAGGGGAATTGCTTGAACCCACAAGGCAGAGATTGCAGTGAGCCGAGATCGCACCACTGCACTCCTGCCTGGCAACAGAGCTAGACACCATCTCAAAATACATACATACATACATACATACATACATACATACATACATACAAAAATATAAAAGGAATATGAAGCAAGTAGAAAATGGGGGAGATAGTGCCAAGTGGAATGTATACACTTTAATTGAAAGTTTTCAAATGCAACAAATAAAACAAATTTATTTAACTTACTAGTGATGGGTTTTAAAGTTTTAATTATGAAATTACTTAAGTTATCTAGCTGGAAGTGAATGCTAGTTAATGGCTGTTCCTTTAATAATTGTATGTTCTTGAAATAAACCTGCTCTGAAAAATAATCATCTAAATTACTGAAGGAAATTGAACCTAAATTCTTTAAATTAAAGAGATTTCATACCATATAACATGAAGAATACTGCATTAGAAATTTCATTGTTCTCACTTAGCCTTCTGTTTGCAGATATGCCCTACCTCTGCCTTGGAGTAGCGATGACTGGAAGAGGATCTGTGGCAATGTGCTTCAGCATTGAAAGACTATGTAGTCATGAATTCCTACCTACTGAAATCAGGGAAGACTGAAAATTCCTCTGAGAAATGCAACTGGAATTGCATTTTTCAGTGGAATCTCAGTCTGCCTGGAATTTCCAGATGTACATAAGACTAAATTAAATGTCTATTTAAAGAAATTTCAACAACCTCCCTCCCCACATCTGAATTTGTATATTTAGTGTATTATTCTTACAGACCCAATTGGGTTGTTTTAAAATAACAACCAATAGCTAATTTACAATAAATATTATTATGGTATTACCACCTAATGTCTTATAATCAAGACCTCCAGATTTTAGACATTTTATTTATATATTGAGACAGACTATCGCTCTGTTGCTCAGGCTGAAGTGCAGTGGCATAATCTCAGCTCACTGAAACCTCTGTCTCCCTGGTTCAACCAATTCTCCTGTCTCAGCCTCCCAAATAGCTGAGATTACAGGTGCCCACCACCACGCCTGGCTAATTTTTGTATTTTTAGTAGAGACAGGGTTTCGCCATGTTGGCCAGGCTGATTTCAAACTCCTGACCTCAGGTGATCCGCCTGTCTTGTCCTCCCAAAGTGCTGGGATTAAAGACATGAGCCACCATGCCTGGCTGACCAAATTTGAGATTTATAATTTTCATAGTTGAAAGTGATAAAATTCAATGGTGGAATTAGAATTGTAGGCTCCAAGGCAGAGCAATACACCATGATCTCTCTCTCTCTCTCACATACACACACACACACACACACACACACACACACACACACACACACAGCATTCTTCTGCTTTGTTGCCAGAGATAATCATCTGTGCTGTTAGCCTTAAATTAAAATTAAAATTAATATATATGTATATAACACATCTTGATTTTCTGGATTAAAACTCTCAAGTCTCACTCCCAAAACATATTCTTTAACACAGATAAGGCAAAGTAGTGCTTGTTATTGTTTGATTTTTATTTCTTTCCCTCCTTTTTGTAAGCTCTTAAGGGACAAAAGCTTAAAAGAGAGCAAAAACAATGTGTAACATCACAGCACAGTGATGAAACATGTTCTCAATAAATAAATAAATATATAAAAGGAGGTAAAATCAGAAAGGTTGGAGTCTGGAATATTTTACTTTAGACATTGATTTATTAACTTAGGACTTTATCAACCAAACTGATGTAGTCTTTGCATGTAAAAAATATTGATGAAAACTAAAGGAGTTAATAGAGGAAAATAGTACACTAATTGAAAATGCCACTTGTAAATAAAAAATATAAATTATGTAGGTCACATAGAATACCAATAGTAATAGAGTATATATAAACAAACATATCAGTAAAGATATTAAATGTAAGTTGATTATTCCAAGTAAAAGTCCAGGATAGTTAGTTTGTATAAAAATACCAAATCCAACTCTGTATTACTTACAATATGAACATTTAAAATGTAATGTGTAAAAAACAGTTTGAAATGAAAAAATCAAAAATACATGATATTCAAAACCTAACCAAAAGAAAGATATGGTGATACAGATATCATATAAAATTAGATTTGATGAAAAACATTTTGCTGGAGATACAGTGCGTTATTCTATAATAATAAGAGGTAACAAAATAGGAAGGCATAGAGACTTAAAAACATGTATATCTGAGATCATAGTTGAAAAATATATTAATCAAACACTGAGAAAACTAAAAGGACAGATAAACAAATTCAAAATCGTATTTTGGAGTTTTAACATATCACCCTCAGGCCAAAGGCTTATTCAAAGTAAGCACTTGTGAACATCAAAATTAACTAAATTGACCAGATTGACATATAAAACTGTTATGCCAAAAAGCTCTACATAATTAATTTATAAAGATAATTCATAAAATGAGACGACTAATTTTAAATGGCTGAAATAGTTTATAACCTATATATTAACCTAGAAATCAGTAACAGAAACTAGAAAATTATTTTATGTTAAGAGATTAGCAACCCACATTTCTTTAAAGTATTTTTGCACAATACAGTATAAAAATAGAAAACAATTTTGAATGAAACAATAACCAAATATGAAATATCAAAACTTGTGCAATAACCTAAATAGTACTTATAGTAAAATCTATAGCTTTAAAAGCCTGTGTTAGAAAAGATGAAAGGTAGAATATATGTTATTCTTTCCTCAAAGCTAGGAAAAGAACAACATAATATATCCAAAGAAAGCAGTAGAAATACCAGCAAGTTTGTTAGTAAAAATTGTAAATTGATTCGAAACTATTGTATGTAAATGCAAACTGACAAGAATAGTCAAGAAGATCCTGAAAAAGACTAGAAAATTCCCTTTTCATACAGTAAGATTAATTAAAAGCAATGGCATTTGGCACAATACAATATTGATTTAAGGATAGACAAATATGTCAATGAAACACCATAGCAAATCCAGAAATAAACACACATATAGATGTTAGCCTGATTTAATGACAAAGACAACATTGCAATGCAGTGAGAAAAGGATGATCTTTTGGAAAAAAAAAAAAGTCTGTGCTAATTAGATATGCCTATAGAGAAACATTAAACTTGGCTCATATGCTGCACACACACAAAAAAAATCAATTCCAAATGGATTACATATCTAAATGTGACAGGTAAAATTAGAAAGATAAAGGAATGATCAATAATCATAAAAGATGATTGTCATGGCTTTATAATAAAGAAAAATGTTGAGTAGAACAAAAAATCATGAAATAAAATTTTAAAATGAATAAAATAAGCTAAAGTATAAGTATGAACTTCTGGTTGTCAAAGCAGAAGTAAGATGCTGAGAAGGCAGGCCACAGAGAGATGGATTATATCAGACTAAGGATTAATCAGCATATATCAAACAAATCAAAACGTAAAAGGCCAATAGAAAAATGGACAAAATCTTGATGTGTCTTCACAAAATTGGATATCCAATGTGACCAATGGGTTGATACTGGTTAAAACAAACTATTAGCATCAATAATTGCAAATTATATTTAGTACATGATCCCAGCTTACCCCGCTAGAATAGGTAAAATGTGAAAGAAATTTTAGAAAATCAAAACTTAGGAAAAACAATGGGACAACTTAACAATATTGACTTTCAATCTAAGAACATGGACCCCTTGAAAGGGATGACGAACAAGTCTCATACCCTGGGAAGGAGTGAAAATTGGCAGAACCCCTTTGCAAAATTCATTGTTATCATCTATTTAAGTTTAACCTATTTATACCCTATGTTCCAGAGATTTCACTGTTAAGTTTATAATCCACTGAGAAGTCTAACACATATATCAAAAAACATATATTAAAATGTCCATAGCATCACTATTTAACTCTCAAAAGAAACTGACCCAAATTTCCATCAATATAATTTTGATATGTTCAAACAATAAAATACACATGGCAGTAAGAATTAATGATCTATACTCTAAGTGGAAAAATAGATCATCTCACAAGAAATTGATGAAAGAAGACAGACACAAAATGGTATATAAAATGAATCCATTTATATAAAGACCAAAAGCAGATAAATTTTTATATTTATTATTGGATATCAGGAAAGCATTTACCACTCAAAGGTGGGTAGTGACTAGAAGTGAGTAAAAGACCCCCTGGAGTGTTGATAATGTTTCCATTATTGAGTTTCCACGTTTAAAAACTTACCATATATTGTTCTGTATGCATTTTAAACTGAAATAAATTTTATTAAATGTATAAATGATCACAGATCTCCTGATAAAACTATAGGGAGTTATTATGAAACCTAACGTCAGCATTTTGACAATGTTTTATTTATATAACCTGGGAGAATGTTGGCTAGTATAACATCTGTACTAGAGAACTGCTATCTAAGTATGAAATATTCGTTAAGTTTAAATTACTTGATATAATGCCAAAATCTAACTTGACTTATTAAATTTTACCAATTACTAATAAAGATATTTGTAACTGAAAAACAATTTTATTAAAATTCTTACTTAAAGAGTACTTGGCCAAAATTTCTTCATAATGCATGTTAGTAAAATGGCACAGAGCCAGGTCATTCATTGAATCTGTTAAAAGTAGGGGGAAATGATAACTTTTAGCCTCCTTTAACTTCACAGAGACAGACACTGGGAACATACCAGCGAATAACACAGACAGATTCTTGACCCAATAAAGTTGAAAATTAATGAGATAAATTGACAGGAATTAAGTAAAGGTAAACTTTTATTAAAAAAAAAAAAAAAACAAAGCTCATAATAAGCACTCGGAAGATAATAGGCAGGTAGCCATAATGGAGCCAGGTGGAGGGTCCTATGGGAATTTTATTCCCCAAAATCCATATGGTACAGCCTAAGCCTCAGTGTGTCTATATTTGGAGTATGGAAGTAATCAAGATTAAATGTGGTCCTAAGTGTGAAGCCCAAATTCAACAGAATTAGTGTTCTTAAAAAGAGATACCAGAGTGCCTCCTCTTCCTCCCTGCCCTGTGAGAACACAAAGAGGCAACTGTCTGAAAGCCAAGAAGAGAGCCCTCAACTAAAACCAAATTGACTAGCATCTTTCATCTTTGACTTCCAACCCTCCAGAACTTGAAAAAAAAAAATTTCTGTTGTTTAATATACCCAGCCTATGTAGGCCACCCTCATCGGTAACAACACAGCCATCCTGGAGCTCTTGAAACGCAATGCCGAACAGTTTACAGCTATGTTCAGGCACAAGGCCTTCCTGCACTGGTACACGAGCGAGAGCGTGGATGAGATGGAGTTCACCCAGAGCAACCTTAACAACCTGGTGTCAGAATATCAGTAATACCAAGACGCCACAGCTGAGGAGGAGGAGTTGGAGGAGTGTGCTGAGGAGGAGGTAGCCTAGAAGCTTCCTTTTCCAGGTAAAGGGAGAAGTAGTGTGGATTCTTTAGTGAATTCTGATAGCCATTGTTACTTCTTTGTACCTCTTTGAGTTTTTACATCTCCTCCTGCTACATTTTAAAGCATTTTTATAGTGTGTTCTTTGGCCTAATAAAGTATTTTTATGGCAAAACCAAAAAACAAACAAGAAAAACATTGCTATGACAGTCTAAGCAGATTAAGATGGGGGGAGGGGTGGGGATGATATTAACAATGGATGTAAATTTCTTAGATAAGTTAATTTAGAGTAGGTTAATTGGCAGTTGTTCCAATTTATTTCCATTTGTTTCAATTTGTTAAAGATTTTTTTAAGTATAAACTAAAGATCCTGAGCTGAGAAAAGTTTGGCATTAGAAAGTTAGTATCATTGGTATATAGTTAGCAAGGAGAAAGAAAATGAAAATTACAGCCCAGACAATCACACAGAAAGCCTAGATTGCCATGGTAGCAACTGAATTTATTTTAAGGGCAGTGTGAAATCACTAAAGAGTTTCAAAAGCAAAAAGAACTAGTTCAAATTCCATTTATCAATTTGTATGCTATTTTGCTATTGGTGAGTAAGTCTTTAATATATACATTTAGTATTGACACAATTCAAATGATACATTGATCATATTGGGTTGGAAAGAGATAACAAGAACAACTTAAAAAAAAAATGCTGAGAGAATGTATTACCATTAGACCAGTTTTACAAAAGATCCACAAAGGAGTTTTAAACAGAGAAATGAAAGAACGATACATGATACCACAAAAACACACTTATGTACACAGGCTGCAATCCCTATAAAACAACTACATAATAGAAACTACAAACCTCACACATCAGTAATAACTTTGAATATAAATGGTATAAATGCCCTACTTAAAAAACACAGAGTGGCAAGTTGGATTAAAAACAACATCACCAGTTCATCTACTGTCTTTGGAACACCCAGCATACAGTAACAGTACCAGCAGGCTCAAAGTAAAGGGTTGGAGAATAATCTATTATGGAAACAGAAAACAAAAAGGAACAGTGGTCACTATTCTTATATTAGATAAAACAGACTTCAAACCAACAACAGTCAAAGGAAGCAAATAAGGGTATTACATGAAGATAAAAGGATCAATACAACAAGAAGAATTAACTATCATAAATATATGTGTACCCAAAATCAGAGCACCAAGATTTATAAGGCTAGTATTTCTAGACCTACAAAGATTTAGCAACAAAATAATAGAGGGGGATTTCAATACCCCACTGACAGCGTTAGACAGATCATCAAGGCAGAAAACAAATTCTGAACTTAAATTTGACATTCAACACATTGGATCTAGCAGACATCTACAAAATATGCTATTCATTACCCATAGAATATACATTCTTCTCATCTGCACACAGAACATACATATGCTCATCCATAAAGCTAGTCTCCACAAATTCAAAAAAGTTAAAATCATACCAACCATATTCTCAGACCACAATAGAATGAAAATAGAAATCAATACCAAGAAGATCTCTCAAAATCATAAAATTACATGAAAATTAAACAACTTGCTAGTGAATGACTTTGGAATAAACAATGAAAGCAAAGCAGCAATAAAAAATTCTTTGAAATAGATGAAAACAGAGCCATTACATATCAGAATCTCTGGGAAGCAGGAAAAGCAGTGTTGAGAGGAAAGTTTATAGTGCTAAACGCCTACCTCAAGAAGTTAGCAACATCTGGAACTGATGTTCCAACATCACACTTAGCACAATTAGAAAAACAAGAACAAAATAACCCTAAAGCTAGCAGAAAAAAAGAAATAGTTAAAATCAGAGCCAAACAGAATGAAATTGAGACCCCCAAATCCACACAAATAATCACACGAATAAAACCGAAAGTTGTTATGTGAAAGGATAAACAAGAACAATAGACTACTATAGATAAACAAAGGGAAAAGAAGATTCAGATAGGTACCATCAGAAATGACAAAGGTAATATTACAACCAATTCCACAGAAATACAAAAGATCCTCTCACACTATTATGGACACCTCTATGATTACAAACTACGAAATCTAGAGGGAAAAGATAAATTCCTGGAAACACACAACCTCTCAAATTGAATCAGGAAGAAACTGAAACCCTGAACAGACCAATATTGAGTTCCAAAATTGAATCAGTAGCAAAAACCCTACCAGGCAACAACAAAGCCCTGTACTGGATGAATTCGCAGCTGAATTTTGTCAGACATACAAAGAAGAGCTGGTAAAAGTTCTACTGAAACTATTCCAAAAAATAGAGGAGCAGAGAATCCTCCCTAACACATTCTACAATGCTAACATCACCCTGATACCAAAACCTGGCAAAGACAAAAAAGAAAAAGACAAGTACATACCAGCATCCCTAATGAATACAGATGCAAAATTCTCAACAAAAAAATACTAGCAAACCAAATCCAGCAGCACATCCAAAAGACAATTCACCATGATCAAGCAGCCTTGATTTCTGGGATGCAAGGTTGGTTAAACATATACAAATCAGTAAATGTGATTCACCACATAAGCAAAAGTTAAAAAAAATACCATATGATCATCTTAGTAGAGGCAGAAAGGCTTGTAATAAAATCCAATGTCTCTTATTGATAATAACTCTCAAAAAACTTGGTGTCAAAGAAAGCTACCTCAAAATAGTAAGAGCCTCCTCTGACAAATACACAGCCATCATCATATTGAATAGGCAAAGCTTGAAGCATTCCTTTTGTAAGCTGGCACAAGACAAGGATGACCTCTCTCACAACTCTTATTCAGCATAGTACTGGAAGTCCTAGCCAGAGCAATCATACAAAAGAAAGAAAATTCACCCACATCAGAACAAAAGAAGAAGAAGAAGGAGAAGGAGTCAAATTATCTATCTTCACTGACTATATGATTCTATACGTAGAAGACCCTAGAGTCTCTGTCAAAAGGTTTTTAGAACTGATAAACAATTTCAGTAAAGTTTTGTGACACAAATCCAATGTACAAAAAATCAGTAGAATATCTATACAACAATAGCATTCAAGCTGAAAGCCAAATCAAGAACATTATTTCACTTACAATACCAACACACAGACAGACAGACAGACACACACACACACACACACACACACACACACACACACACACCAGGAATACCTCTAAATGAGAAAGTGAAATATCTCTACAAGGAGAACTGCAAAACATTACTGAAATAAATCATAGATGACATGAACAAATAGAAAAACATTCCATGCTCATAGAGGAAGAATCAATAATGTTAAAATTGTCATATGCCAAAGGCAATCTAGAGATTCGACACCATTCCTATCACTTTGTCAAAAACTAATGTCATTTTTTACAGAATTGGTTAAAAAAAAAAAAACCAACTATTCTGAAGTTCATTTGAAGCCATAAAAGAGCCCAAATGGCCAAAGTAATCCTAAGCAAAAAGAACAAAGCTGGAGCCATTATACTACCTGACTGGAAACCATACTATAAGGCTACAGTAACCAAATGAACATGTTACTATCCAAAAACAGACATAAAAACAAATAGAACAGAATAGAGGACCTGGAAATAAAGCCACACACATACAACCATCTGATCTTCAACAAAGTCAACAAAAATAAACAATGGGGAAAGGAATCCCTATTCAACAAATGGTGTTGGGATACCTGGCTAATCATGTGCAAAAGGATGAAACTGGACCCTTACCTTTAACATATACAAAAATTAACTCAAGATAGAGTATGAATTTAAATATAAGACCTGAAACTGCAAACATCCTAGAAAACAAACCTAGGAAATACTCTTATCAACATCAGGCTTGTCAAAGAATTTACGGCTGAGTCCTCAAAAGCAATTCTAACAGCAACAATAAAAAATTGGCAAGTGGAACATAATGAAACTAGAGCTTTTGAATGGCATAAGAAACTATCAAAAGAGTAAATAGACAAGCTACAGAATGAAAAAAAAATATTTGCAAACTACACAACTGACAAGGTCTAATATCCAGACTCTATAAGGAACTTACATTAACAATCAAAAAAACAAACCCATGAAAAATAGGTGAAGGGCATAAACAGACATTTCTCTAAAGACCTGCAAGTGGCCAAAAAGAAAAAATGTTCAATATCACAAATCATCAGAAAAATGCAAATCAAAACCACAATGAGATACCATCTCACAACAGTCAGAATGGCTATTACTACAAGTCAAAAAATAATAGATGCTGGTGAGGCTGCAGAGAACAGGAATACTGTTGGTGGGAATGTAAATTAGTTTAGCCACTGTGAAAAGGAGTTTGAAGATTTCACAAAGAACTTAAAACAGAACTACCTTTTGACCTAGCAATCTTATTTCTGGATATATACCCAAGGTAAAATAAATTGTTCTACCCAAAAGACACATGTACTCATATGTTCATCACAGGACTATTTACAATAGAATAGTTGATGGAATCAACCTAGATGTCCGTCAACGGTAGACTGGATAAAGAAAATATAGTACATTTACACTACGAAATATCATGCAGCATAAAAATCACTGAAGTCATGTGCTTTCCAGCAATGTAAATGCAATTAGTGGCCATTATCCTAAGCAAATTAACCATAACAAGAAAAAAAACCAAATACCACATGGTTTTATTTATAAGTAGGAGCTAAATATTAAGTATACATGGACACAAAGATGTGAGCCATGGACACTGGGGAGTGCTGGAGAGGGGTGAGGTTAGAACTGCCTAGTGAGTGCTGTGCTCACTGCCTGGGTAATTGGATCATCTATATCCCAAACCTCTCAGCGTTACACAGTGCTCCCATGTGACAGACCTGCACATATACCATATGAATCTAAAATAAAAGTTGATATTATTGACAAAATAATAAATAAAGCAACACAATTTTTTTAAAAAAGAGTAATTATAGTGATGAATGTCAGGTTCAGAAGAAAAAAAATAAATGTCACTTGTAATACGTTTTTTTTTTGTTGTTGTTTAACATATTTTCTCCTTTTATAGGTCTACTATTAAAGGTACATTTATATTTATTAGTGGTCTAGGAGCATTTCTGGGCTCCTTAATATTGTTAGCCAGGCAGTATTTTGCATCATTACTAATTATTACATATGGCAATCTGCCCATTTTGGCCTCCACATCTCTCTTCTTTCCACTGGAAATCCCAAATCTTCCTTACGTTGACACCATAAAAGATGTGGAAAAAAAGGTGAGCAGAGAGTTTTTTTAATTGTTTAATATTTTTAATGGCATTTGTTATTAAGTGCAGACAGGGAAATGCATAAAATAAATCACTTTTATTTCATATGGAATTTGAATACTTGAATACAGTTTATCACAACATTTAATGTTTATGTATAAAACATAAACAAAGATGTTAATATGAAATAATACTTATATTTTAATTATGGAAATAATAAGAATGTAAATATAAATATTACCATTTCACAACTGTTCACATGAGAGAAAAAAATTAATAACTGAATGAATGGGGATATGTATAAGGCACCTGGAAAGGGAAGAAAAATGATAATAAATGGTTACTACGTCTATACAAATCTCTGAATTACACTGAATGCAACTGAAATTATATTTTTTGATTCTTGCTTCAAGACATTCAACTAGATGCAGCCAGGAGGAACATATCCCATCTAGGTCCAGGGACATCAGCAGGACTGTTGCACTCCTAGCAGATCTTCAGAGGGAAGGCATTGAGAATGAAAGCAGAGAAGACACAGATACTTGGATGAAGAGAGAGGAAGCTGGATGGGCTAATTATACTAACCCTGCATGGGGCTAGTATACATCAGGACTCATTCCTTGCCTTGACCAACTCCTGCAGAGGGAGTGAATTGAACTGGCAAAGAGCAACCTGCTCTGGCCACAGGCCTCTGGAATCCCAGCAGGAGGAAACCCCTTTACCAGCAAGGACACTTGAGTTAACAGGGAAAGCTGCTTACAAAAGTGGTAGGGGCAGAACTCCAGCTGGTGTGTTACTCACAGGGTTTGGTGTCAGAGTGCCAGTAGTGGAGCACAGCCAGTGATGCCTAACCCCTAGGCTCCACTTGATCCTATAGTAGACTTTAGCCCTAGGGGAACTGTTGGACCTGAACTCTGCTGGGCAGTCTTGCCCATGAGACCAGGTGGTCCAACCTGAGCACCACCTCATCTGCTGTCCTCTCCTGGGGCCCTAGCCTGACTGTGCCTGCTTGCAGTGCAGCCCCCAGGTACTTTCTGGAGGTCTGCATCTTAGCTCCTAAGCTGGTGGACTGTGTCTGACCAGCAGAGTGCTCCATCAGAGCACCCCCTCCTCCCCTCTATTAACTCACCCCCACAAACATGCACCAGCCCATTTGCACCCTCCCCACACTGCAGCCTCCCTTGTGTCACTTTGCCTGCAGGCAGTAACCCACGGAGAGTTCCCACATCATTTTTCCAGCATGGTGTGTGCAGGAGCAGAAGACCTTCCCTTCCCATCCCCTCTGGCACACATGTACATGTGCTCCTTATATGCCACTGGTACCAGCATGAGTGCACCCCTATCCCTGCTGCATTGCAACTGTCTTCATAGCATTGGTCAGCATGGAACCTACCAGCCCCACTCCCACCAATGCCCCACCCCTGTGCTCACATTGCCAAAGGGCTGAAAGTAGCACAGATAAATGAACTGTGAAACTACTGCTGCTGCTGCTGCTGGCACCTGTGAATTAGGATGGATCCTGCTGCTACTGCACTGGAATGTGCTTTGGCTGGCACCACTAATCAGAGTATTGTGACCAGTGGTCTGGGGAGCACTTCAGCCCTCCAGCAACATGTTCCTAACCTCGAGGAGACAGACAGCAAGACAAAGACCTGATACCAGTACCCTAGAGTAACAGCTTTCAATCCAGGAGTCCTAAGGCAAGCCTTAACATCCTAAAATCTTCAAGTAAGAAAGCCAGTCAATGGAACCAACCTTATTCCACAATCAAACCACCAACGTCATCAAATAGGATAAAAGAAAAGAAAAATCCATCCAAAAAACAGCAATTTCAAAGATTGAAGGAACATCAACCCATGAAAATGAGAAAAAACCAATGTGAGAACTCTGACAACTCAAAAAGCAAGAGTGCCTTCTTTCCTCCAAAGACTGCACTGGTTTTGTAGCAAGGGTTCTTAACTGGGCTAAGATGCTGATATGACAGAAACACAGTTCAGCAAATGACTAGGAATGAACATCATCAGTATTCAGGAGGACACTGAAATCTAAGGAAGCTAAAATCACAATAAAAGGACACAGGAGCTAACAGACAAAATAGCCTTTATAGAAAAGAATGTAACAAACCTGATAGAACTGAAAAACACTATATAAGAATTTTATAATTCAATTGCAAGCACACCTTAACAGTGGGATAGACCAAGCTGAAAAAGGAATCTCAGAATTCAAAGACTGGTATTCTGAAACAAGGCAGTAAGAAAAGAATAAAGAAAGAAGAATAAAAAGAAATGAACAAAATCTCTGAGAAATATGGGATTATGTAAAAAGATCACATCTACAATTAATTGGCATTCCTAAAAGACATGGGGATAATGGAAGCAATTTTGAAAACATATTTCAGGATATCATCCATGAGAACTTCCTCAACCTAGATAGAGAGGCTACCATTCAAATCCAAGAAATGCAGAGAACACCTGAAAATACTTCAGAAGAATATCATCCCCAAGACACATAATCATCAGATTCTCCACAGTAGAAATGAAAGAAAAAATATTAAGTGCAACTGGAGAGAAAGGTCAGGTCACCTACAAAGACTAACTAGTCACTCATCAGACTAACAGCAGACCTTTCGGCAGAAACCCTACAACCCAGAAGAGATTGAAGGTCCATATTCAACATCCTTAGAAAAAAAAGGATTTTGATCAAAAATTTGACATCTGGCCAAACTAAGTTTCATAATGAAGGATAAATAAGGCCTTTTCAGGCAAGCAAATGCTGCAGGAATTTATTACCTCCAGATCTGCATTACAAGACTTTCTAAAAGAAGCATTAAAAATGAAAAGGAAAGACTATTACCAGCCACTACAAAAACATACTTTAGTGCACAGACCAGTGACACTATAATGCAACCACATAAACAAGTAAGCATAATAAACAGCTAGCAACCTGATGACAAGATCAAATCCACACGTAACGACACTAACCTTCAATGTAAACAGGCTAAATGCCACAATTAAAAGGTATTGGGTGGCAACCTGGATAAAAAAGCAAGACCCAATGGTATACTGTCTTCAAGAGACCCAACTCATATGCAGTGATATCCATAGGCTCAAAAGAAATGGATAGAGAAAAATCTACCAAGCAAATGGAAAACAGAAGAAAGTAGGGGTTATAATTTTAATTTCAGATAAAACAGACTTTAAAACAACAAAAATGAAAAAAAGTCAAGTAAAGCATTTACATAATGATAAAGAATTCAATTAAACAAAAAGACCTAACTATTCTAAATACTGTAAAATATTGAGGAGGAAGGACCCCTTCTTATCTTATTCTGTGAGGCCAGCATCATCCTGATACTGAAACCTGGCAGAGACATAAGAAAATAGAAAACCCTTGATGAGCACTGATGCAAAAATTCTCAACAAAATGCTAGCAAACTGAATACAGCAGCACATGAAAAAGCTAATTCACCACAATCAAGTACACTTTGTCCCTGGGAGGCAAGTTTTGTTCAACAGTGATTCACCAAATAAACACAACTAAAGTAAAAAACCACACAATCATCTCAATAGAGGCAAAAAAGACTTTTGATAAAATTTAACATCCTTTCATGTTAAAAACTCTCAATGAGCTAGATATATTGTAGAAATACACCTCAAAATAATGGGAGCCATCTATGACAAATACACAGCCAACATCCTATTGAATGGGCAAAAGCTGAAAGTCTCCCCCTTGAAAACTGCCACAAGACAACTATGGCCTCCCTTACCACTCCTATTCAACATAGTATTGGAAGTTCTGGCCAGAGCAATTAGGCAAAAGAAAGAAATAAAAGGCAACCAAATAGGAGAGAGGAAGTTGAACTATCCCTATTGCAGGCAACATGATTCTATGTTTAGAAAACCCCACAGTCTTAGCCCAAAAGCCCCTTAAGCTAATAAACAACTGAGGTGCAGTTGGGGGATACAAAATCAATGTACAAAAATCACTAGCATTCCTATACACCAACTATAGCCATGCTGAGAGCCAAATCAGGAATGCAATCCCATTCACAATTGCCACAAAAAGAATAAAATATCTAGGAATAGAGCTAACCAGGGAGGTGAAAGATCTCTACACTGCCAAAAGAAATCAGAGATGACACAGACAAATAGAAAAACATTCCATGCTCATTGTTAGAAAGAAGCAATATCATTAAAATGGCCATACTACCCAAAGCAATTTACAGATTCAATGCTATTCTTATCAAACTAACAATGACATTATTCACAAAACTAGGGAAACTTATTTTAAAGTTTATGTGTAACAAAGAAAAGAGCCTGAATAGCCAAGGCAATTCTAAGCAAAAAGAATAAAGTAGAAGAAATCACACTATCCTACTTGACTTCAAACTGTACTACACGGCTAAAGTAATCAAATCAACATGGTACTGGTACAAAAACAAACACGTGGACTGATGGAACAGAATAGAGAGCTCAGAAATAATGCTGCACACCTATAACCAACTGATGTTGACAAAATCAACAAAAACAAGCAATGGTATTCAATAAATGATACTGGGATAACTGGAAAGCCATATGCAAAAGATTGAAACTGGACCCCTTCCTTACACCATATACAAAAATTAGCTCAAGATGGATTAAAGATTTAATTTAACACCTAAAACTATGAAAACACTGGAAGACAACCTAGGCAATACCATTCTGGACATAGGAACTGGCAATGATTCATGATGAAGATGCCAAAGCAATTGTAGCAAAAGCAAAAATTGACAAATGAGATATAATTAAGAGCTTCTTCATAGTAAAAGCTATCAATCTAGTAAAGAGACAACTTGCAGAATGGGAGAAAATATTTGCAAACTATGCATCCGACAAAGGTCTAATATCCTGAATCTATAAGGAACTTAAACAAGGTTACCAGAAAAAAACAACCCTATTAAAAAGTAGGCAAAGCCTATGAACAGATCCTCTTCAAAAGAAGGCATACATATGGCCAATGAGCATATGTAAAAAGCTAAGTATCACTAATCATTAGAGAAATGCAAATTAAAACCACAGTAAGATACCATTTCACAATAGCCATTTTTTTTGTTTTTGTTATTTTGAGATGGGGTCTTACTCTGTTGCCCAGGCTGGAATGCAGTAGCACAATCTTGGCTCACTGCAACTTGCACCTCCCAGGTTCAAGCAATTCTCCTACTTCAGCTTCCCAAGTAACTGGGATTACAGCTGTCTGCCACCACTCCCGGCTAATTTTTGTAATTTTAGTGGAGACAGGGATTCACCATGTTGGCCAGGCTGATCTCAAACTCCTGACTTCAAGTGATCCATTTGCCTTGGCTTCCCAAAGTGCTGGGATTACATGTGTGAGCCACTGTGCCTGGCCACAATTGCTGTTACTGAAAAGTCAAAAAATAATAAATGCTGTTGAGCTTCTGGAGAAAAAGGAATATTTATATACTTTTGGTAGGAGTGTAAATAAGTTCAACCATTATGGAAAGCAGTGTGGCAAATCCTCAAAGAACTAAAAGAAAAATTACTATTCAACCCAACAATCCCATTACTGGGTATGTGCTCAAAGGAATATAAATTGTTCTGCCACAAAGACAGATGCACACCTATGTTCATTGTAGCACTACTCACAATAGCAAACACAAGGAATCAACCTAAATACCCATCAATGGAAGACTGGATAAAGAAAATGTGGCACATATACACCACAGAATACTATGCAGTCATAAATAAGAATGAGATTATGTCCATTTCAGTAGCATGGATGAAGCTGGTGGCCATTATCCTTAGCAATTAACATGGGAACAGAAAACCAAATACCACATGTTCTCACTTTTAAGTGGGAGCTAAATGATGAGAACACATGGATGCAAAGAGAAGAACAATAGACACTGGGGCCTACCTGAGGATGGAGAGTGGGAGGAGAAAAAGGAGTAGAAAAGATAAATATTAGGTACTAAGCTTAGTACCTGAGTAGCAAAATAATCTGTACACCAAGCCTCTGTGACACTCAATTTACCTATATAACAAATGCACATGTATACCCTTGAACCTAAAATAAAAGTTTAAATTTTCTTCAGAAACTTTTCTTCTGTATTTTCAACTTAATTGTTTGGTGCAAGAGGCCTAGTTTTTGGCTGATTTGGGCCTTCAATATGCCTTTGCTAAGCTTAATTATTTTTAGCTTTTGATTTAGAGAGACCCATTACTCTTCTTTGCTTGAACACTTGTTAATAGGTTGTTAATTGTAAGGTTGCTTATTGGCATAATTTCAATATTGTGTCTCAGGAAAAAGGGAGGCCCAAAGAAAGGAAGAGAGAAAGGTGAATGGCCAGTGAGTGGAGCAGTCAGAACACATGGAAAATTTACCAATTATTAAAGTTACCATCTTCTATGGGTGGGGTTTGTGGTGCCTCAAGCCAGTTACAGTAGTTACATCGAAGATTCCTGATCTCAGATCACCATAACAGATATAATAATAATGAAAAATTTGAAATGTTGTAAGAATTACCAAAATGTGACTGAGAAATTGGCACTAATGCATTTTCTAGATACAGGGTTGCCACAGACCTTCAATTTGTGAAACAACAAGAAACATATCTGCAAAGCACAATAAAATGAAGTGAGCTTGTGACAGCTTTAGGTATGAGGACATGTGAGATTTACAACTTGTTATCTAGTGTTTTTGCCCCAAACACTTACTTTTACCCTTCTGGTAGGCAAGGCTTCTTGGGGCTGGCTGCTTAGGCCTCTGTGATTCCTGATTAAGGAATCCCCATCTTCAGATGTGTAAGTTCTACATATCCCCACATTGCGAATTAGTAACCATTCATCCATCCACAATCTACTGTTTCTCATTGCTCCAGTTATAAAAGGAGCAAAAATTATGCATTCCATTTGATAACTATTTTAATTCTCTTTTAGACAAAAAAAAAAAAGAGCTCTGATTCCTATGAACTTCTGATTCCTCCCTTGTTGCTGAGTTTTGCTTTTTGTTTTTCACTCTTCTTGTTTTATACTAGCTAAAATGGAAATGGAAAAGGGCATGTAATCCTGTATAAGGAGATATGGGGTCTGCCTCCTGATAAATTGTCTGTTTGACCTTGGCCAAGTTACTTAATATTTTGCAGACATAGTTTTCTCACACATAGTATGGGAATAACTTACACCAACAAGGTCAGCTAGTTGTGATGCGGAAATGACAAATCTGAATGGTTAGCAAACTGTCATGTGAAATACAAATAACATTGCTTTTCTGGTACCATTGCATTCCTCACTGACCTTTAACTCTATTTCTTGATTTCTTTCATTTCAGAGACAGATTTTGTATGAGAGAAGCACCAAGAAATGTCCTCTTGGAAAACAGAGTGTTAAGAAGGCTCCATGAATAATTTTACTGATGAAAAAAAAGAAGAGGTTCTTAAAGTATCAGCCAAACCAATTTCTCTCCCTCACTGTAATACAAAGCTGAACTTTAAAACTTGAATAGAATCATTGTTACATTTTTATTTTAACATTTGGTAGGATAATTTCTGAAATCAGGAAACCTAGTTTCCAAATTATACACAGGCTTGCATTAATTGCTGTATTACAAGAAACTCCAAAAATCTTTCAGAAATGTCATTTATGCATATGTCGATGTATATTTCCTAATGTCTTTCAGAATGAATGTTGGGATCCTATGGAAAATAGTTAACATAAAATTGATTTGTGAAATAGGACTTTCAAATAAATTTTCATGTAAATATAACATGAAGAACAGTGTACAAATTATAAGTACACATTTTCATGATTTTCACAAAATAAACACACCCATGTAACTAATGCCCAAATTAAGAGCTATTACCAGAATTCCTCAGTCTCACCTCATTTTTCACCCAGTCACACTCCTCACTCAGAGAAACTGCTACTGGATTGCTAAAGCTATCACTTAGTTTTGCTTGCTGCTTTTTCTTGATTTTTTAAATATTGAGGTATAATTTACATATAATAAAATTCACAGATCTTAGGTGTTCAGTTATATGTTTTGAAAATTATATGCACTCATTTAATCACCACCCAAAACAATAAGAGAACATTTTAATCTTTTCAGAAGTATCTATCATGTTACTTTCAAATCACTTCTCCCTCCTGCTCCTCACTCAAAACCTCCGTTGTGTGACACAATTATTTTCTGATTTTTGTTACCACAGGTTAGCTTTCCCAATTTGGGACTTAATAGAAATACAATCACACATATCAAATTCCATTGCACCTATTTTCTCTCAGTCAAATTAATATGCTTGCAACTCACCCATGTTGTGTGTATTGATATTTGGTTTTATATCACTGCTAGGCAGGATTCCATTTATGAACATAACACAATATGATTATCCATATTCCTGCTGATGGACATTTGGGTTATGCCCAGATTTGGGCTATTAATCGACAAAGCTCCTACAACTGACAACAGGATTACAGGATTTCCTCTGTAATCATTTTATGTACACAGTCTTGGGAGTTTTAGCTAGTAAATGGGCAAAAAAGGAAAAGAAACAAAGTACTCACACAGTAGAAAGTATGAAATAAAACTGTTCCTTTTTTAGATACATGATCGTCTGCCTAGAAAATCACAAGAAATCTACACAAAAAAATATTGAACAAATATGTGGATTTGTCAGGAATGCAGGATACAAAGTAAGCATATAAAAATTAGCCACATTTTTATACACAGGCAATGAATATGTGGAAACAATAACATAATGGTACTTCTAATCATTAAAAAATGAAAGTTAAATGCAGATCTAATAAAATACATACAGGATTTATATGCTTATAATAAAAAAATGCTGATAGAGAAAATCAAAGAAGGCCTAAATAAACAGAGATAAACTATCTTCATGGATTGGAAAACTTAAGATAGTAAGTATTCCAATTCTATTTTATCAAAATTCTAGCATTGCTTTTGGAGACGCAAATTATTTAAGCATTTTTATGGAAAAGCAAAGAAAGAAAAATAACTAAAGCAAATATAAAAAATACAAATGAAGTGGGATGAATCACTTTACCTGATTTTCAGTCTTATGCAGCTATGTTAAGAAAACTTGTGGGATATTTGTTTAGTTAAAGACAGACGTAGCAGAATAGAGAACCCACGAATAGGCCAACACAAAATTGTTCAACTGAATTTTGACAAATGTGTAAAAGCAATTTAATGGAGGAAAGATATCCTTTTTAAGGCACGATGCTGGCATAATTGGGTATTTATAGCCCCAAGGGTTATGGGCAAAGAGTATAGAAAAATATGTGGTGGGAGACCGCCAAGATGGCGTCGTAGAGGCGACTCAGGATTGCAGCTCTCAGTGAAGGCACAGAGGGTGAGTCCTAGCCGCATTCTCGGATGGACCTTTTTTGCCCACAGAGCGTTGAAAGTCCCAGGTGTCGGAGAGACACAGGATGCTAAGCCGGCTTGTGCAGCTGGTTTGGCCGGCGCCGTAGCGCAGCGGGACCCGGCACAGAACTCACTGGTCCGGGTGCCCTGTTAAACAGGCAATCTGAGATTTGGAAGGGTAGACTGGCATGTCCATCTGATTGAATGGGACTTGGACAATGAGCCAGACCGGGAGATTCCTGGGAAATGTGATCTGAGCCAGTGCAGTGGGCAGTGGCATGGGAGAATGCACGGATCCCAGTGCATTCGGCACTATCAGCAGGCTACTGGGGTGCCAGTGAGACAGTCATCTGTTCAGCTTGGGGAGAGGAAGAGAGAGAGAGAGAGGATGGACTCTGAGGCAGGGAGCTGGGTGATGGGGCTCGGTGGGTCCCACCCTCATGGGAACAAGCAGGGCGGCGATTGGAGGCACTCGGGGCTGAGAGTTTTGCTGCCGGCATCTAGGACGGTGCAGCCCAGTGGGGGAGGGGCGTCCACCACTACAGACGCAATCCACCCCTACTGAAGTACCGCCCAGGGCTGACGCAGCCTGCCGTTGCCAAGGCAACCTGCCATAACAGAGAGACTCCACCAGAAGGGCGGAGCACTCCACAGCAGAACAGAGCCTTGCCACAGCAGGGCAGACCCGCACTAGCAGGGTGGAGCCCCGGCAGGCAAATAGTGAATAGACTGCCACCTAGTGGGGCAGGACAGTACAACAGATACTCATAAAGAAAGCCCCAACTCCCTGAGAAAGAGCATCTAAGGGGGGGAAAAAAAGGGGGGGTTTTATGAGTTCTGTTGCAGCAGACATAAACACATCCTCCCAACAACCCTGAATGAACAATGGAGCTCACAGCTCAGCACTGTGAGCTGTGAGCTACAAAGCACAGACCATCTCCTCAAGCAGCTCCCTGACCCCTGTATATCCAAAGAGTCACCCCAAAAAAGGACTAATCAGACTGACATTTGGCTGGCATCATTCTGGAACAAAGATAGCAGAAGAAGAAACTGGTAGTATCCCTCACTGTTCCGCAGCTGCTACAGGTGTACCCCAGAAAAGCAGGGCCTGGAGTGGACCTCAGCACTCGTACAGCAGAGGGGCTAGACCATTAGAAGGAAAACTAAGTAACAGAAATACTTCATCATCAACAATCTGGGTGTCCACACAGAGACCCAATTGAAAAATCAGCAACTACTAAGACGACAGGTGGATAAATCGATAAAGATGGGAAGAAACCAGCGCAAAAAGGAGGAAGACACCCCAAACCAAAACACCTCACCTCCTATAAAAGACCAAAACTCCTCACCAGCAAGGGAACAAAGCTGGATAGAAATGAGTGTGATGAAATGACGGAATCAGACTTCAGAAAGTGGATAATGAGAAACTTCAGTGAGCTAAAAGAACATGTTCTAAATCAGTGCAAAGAAACTAAGAACCTTGAAAAAAGATTTGAAAAAAGATTCGAGGAAATGATAACAAGAATGGACAACTTAGAGAGGAATATGAATGAATTGAAGGAGCTGAAAAACACGAGAACTTCGTGAAGCATGCACAAGTTTCAACAGCCGAATTGACCAGGCAGAAGAAAGAATATCAGAAGTTGAAGATCAACTCAATGAAATAAAACGAGAAACCAAGATTAAAGAAAAAAGCACAAAAAGGAATGAACAAAATCTCCAAGAAATGTGGGACTATGTGAAGAGACCCAACCTACGTTTGATAGGTGTACCAGAATGTGATGAAGAGAATGAATCTTAGCTGGAAAATACTCTTCAGGATATTATCCAGGAAAATTTCCCCAACCTAGCAAGACAGGTCAATACTCAACTCCAGGAAATACAGAGAACACCACAAAGATACTCCGCAAGAAGAGCAACCCCAAGGCACATAATCGTCAGATTCACCAGGGTTGAAATGAAGGAGAAAATACTAAGGGCAGCCAGAGAGAAAGGTCGGGTCACCCACAAAGGGAAGCCCATCAGACTCACAGCAGATCTCTCGGCAGAGACTCTACAAGCCAGAAGGGAGTGGGGGCCAATATTCAACATTCTTAAAGAAAAGAACTTTCAACCCAGAATTTCATATCCAGCCAAACTGAGCTTCATAAGTGAAGGAAAAAAAAAAAACCTTCATGAACAAGCAAGTACTCAGAGATTTTGTCACCACTAGGCCTGCTTTACAAGAGCTCCTGAAAGAGGCACTACACATAGAAAGAAACAACCGGTACCAGCCATCCTAAAAGCATACCAAATGCTAAAGAGCATCAACAAAATGAACAATCTACATGAACCAATGGGCAAAACAGCCAGCTAGCATCAAAATGGCAGTATCAAATTCACACATAACAATATTAACCCTAAATGTAAATGGGCTAAATGCACCAATCAAAAGACACAGACTGGCAAATTGGATAAAAAACCAAAACCCATCGGCGTGCTGTATCCAGGAAACCCACCTCACACAGAAGGATACACAAAGGCTCAAAATAAAAGGATGGAGGAAGATTTACCAAGCAAATGGAGAGCAAAAAAAATCAGGAGTTGCAATTCTCGTCTCTGATAAAATAGACTTTAAAGCAACAAAGATCAAAAGGGACAAAGAAGGTCATTACATAATGGTAAAAAAATCGATACAACAAGAAGAGCTAATGATTCTAAATATATATGGACCCAATGCAGGAGCACCCAGATATATAAGGCAAGTTCTTAATGACTTACAAAGAGACTTAGACTCCCACACAATAATAGTGGGAGACTTTAACACTCCACTGTCAATATCAGACAGATCAACCAGACAGAAAATTAACAAGGATATCCAGGACTTGAACTCAGACCTGGAACAAGCAAACCTGATAGACATTTACAGAACTCTCCACCCCAAATCCACAGAATATACATTCTTCTCAGCACCACATCACACCTACTCCAAAACTGACCACATAATTGGAAGTAAAGCACTCCTCAGCAAATGCAAAACAACTGAAATCATAACAAACAGTCTCTCAGACCATAGTGCAATCAAGTTGGAACTCAGAATTCAGAAAATAACTCAGAATTGCACAGCTTCATGGAAACTGAACAACTGGCTCTTGAATGTTGATTGGATAAAAAATGAAATGAAGACAGAAATAAAGAAATTCTTTAATACCAACAAGAATGAAGACACAACATACCAGAATCTCTGGGACACATTTAAAGCAGTCTGTAGAGGAAAATATATAGCAATAAGTGCCCCCATGAGAAGAGTGGAGAGATCCAAAATTGACACCCTATCATCAAAATTGAAAGAGCTAGAGGAGCAAGATCAAAAAAGCTCAAAACCTAGCTGAAGACAAGAAATAACTAAGATCAGAGCAGAACTGAAGGAGATAGAGACACGAAAAACCCTTCAAAAAATCAATAAATCCAAGAGCTAGTTTTTCGAAAAGATCAGCAAAATAGACAGACCACTAGCCAGACTGATAAAAAAGAAAAGAAAGAACAACCAAATAGATGCAATAAAAAATGATAATGGGGAAATCACCACAGATTCCACAGAAATTCAAACCATCATCAGAGAATACTACAAACAACTCTATGCACATAAACTAGTAAACCAGGAAGAAATGGATAAATTCCTGGATGCCTGTGTCCTCCCAAGCCTAAACCAGGAGGAAGCCGAAACTATGAATAGACCAATAACAAGGTCTGAAGTTGAGGCAGCAATTAAGAGCCTACCACACAAAAAAAGCCCAGGTCCAGATGGGTTCACAGCTGAATTCTACCAGACACACAAAGAGGATCTGGTACCAATCCTTCTGAAACTATTCCAAATAATTCAAAAAAAGGGAACCCTTCCCAAATCATTTTATGAGACCAACATCATCATGATACCAAAACCCAGCAGAGACTCAACAAGGAAAGAAAACTTCAGGCCAATATCCATGATGAACATAGATGCAAAAATCTTCAATAAAATACTGGCAACCCAATTGCAACAGCACATTAAAAAACTTATCCATCATGATCAAGTAGAATTCATCCCGGGGATGCAAGGCTGGTTCAACATACGCAAGTCTATAAATGTAATTCACCACATAAACAGAAGCAAAAACAAAAACCACATGATTATCTCAATTGATGCAGAGAGGGCATTTGACAAAATTCAACAGCCCTTTATGCTAAAAACCCTCAATGAACTTGGTATTGATGGAACATATCTCAAAATAATAAAAGCTATTTATGACAAACTAACAGCCAATATCATACTTAATGGGCAAAAACTGAAAGCATTCCCTTTGAAATCCGACACTAGACAAGGGTGCCCTCTCTCACCACTCCTATTCAACATAGTACTGGAAGTTCTAGCCAGAGCAATCAGGCAAGAAAAAGAAATAAAGGGTATTCAAATAGGAAAGGTGGAAGCCCAATTGTCTCTATTTGCAGATGACATGATAGTATACCTAGAAGACCCCATCACCTCAGCCCAAAAGCTCCTAAAACTGATAAGCAACTTCAGCAAAGTCTCAGGATATAAAATCAATGTGCAAAAATTACAAGCATTCCTATACACCAATAACAGACTTAAAGAGAACCAAATCAAGAAGGAACTGCCATTCCCAATTGCTACAAAGAAAATAAAATACCTAGGAATACAACTTACAAGGAACATAAGGGACCTCTTTAAGGAAAACTACAAACCAATGCTCAACGAAATAAGAGAGGACACAAACAGATGGAGAAACATTCCATGTTCATGGTTAGAAAGAATTAATATTGTGAAAATGGCTACACTGCCCAAAGTAATTTACACAATCAATGCTATCCCCATCAAACTACCATTGAATTTCTTCACAGAACTGGAAAAAAACACCATGAATTTCATATGGAACCAAAAAAGAGCCCGCATAGCCAAGTCAATTCTAAGCAAAAAGAACACAGCGGGAGGCATCACACTACCAGACTTCAAACTATACTACAAGGCTACAGTAATCAAAACAGCATGGTACTGGTACCAAAACAGAGATATAGACCAATGGAACAGAACAGAAGCATCGGAGGCAACACAACATATCTACAACCATATAATCTTTGATAAACCAGACAAAAACAAGCAATGAGGAAAGGATTCCCTATTTAATAAATGGTGTTGGGAAAACTGGCTAGCCATGTGCAGAAAGCAGAAACTGGACCCCTTTCTGACACCTTACACTAAAATTAACTCCAGATGGATTAAAGACTTAAACATAAGACCTCACACCATAAAAACCCTAGAAGAAAATCTAGGCAAAACCATTCAGGACATAGGAGTAGGCAAGGACTTCATGACCAAAACACCAAAAGCATTGGCAACAAAAGCCAAAATAGACAAATGGGACCTAATCACAGCTTCTGCATGGCAAAAGAAACAGTCACTAGAGTGAATTGGCAACCATCAGAATGGGAAAAAATCTTTGCAGTTTACGCATCTGACAAAGGGTTGGTATCCAGAATTTACAAAGAACTCAAACAGATTTACAGGAAAAAAACAAACAAGCACATTCAAAAATGGGCAAAGGATATGAACAGACACTTTACAAAAGAAAACATACATGAAGCCAACAAACACATGAAAAAATGCTCATCATCACTGGTCATTAGAGAGATGCAAATCAAAACCACATTGAGATACCATCTCACGCCAGTTAGAATGGCGATCATTAAAAAATCCGGAGACAGCAGATGCTGGAGAGGATGTGGAGAAATAGGAACACTCCTACACTGTTGGTGGGAGTGTAAATTAGTTCAACCATTGTGGAAGACAGTGTGGCGATTCCTCAAGGACCTAGAAATAGAAATTCCACTTGACCCAGCAATCCCATTACTGGGTATATATCCAAAGGACTATAAATCGTTCTACTATAAGGACACGTGCACACAAATGTTCATTGCAGCACTGTTTACAATAGCAAAGACCTGGAATCAACCCATATGCCCATCGATGATAGACTGGACTGGGAAAATGTGGCACATATACACCATGGAATATTATGCAGCAATCAAAAATGATGAGTTTGTGTCCTTTGTAAGGACATGGATTAATCTGGAGAACATCATTCTCAGCAAACTGACACAAGAACAGAAAAGGAAATACCGCATATACTCACTCATAGGCGGGTGAGAAAAATGAGAACACATGGACACAGGGAGGGGGTCTACTACACACTGGGGTCTATTGGGGGAAATGGGGGAGGGACAGCGGGGGGGGGTCTGGGGAGGGATAGCCTGGGGATGAATGCCAAGTGTGGGTGAAGGGGAGGAAGGCAGCAAAACACACTGCCATGTGTGTACCTATGCAACTATATTGCACATTCTGCACATGTACCCCAAAACCTATAATGCAATAAAAATTAAAAAAAAATATATGTGGTTAGATAACTACTAGCTACCTTTAGTTAGCAGAATATTTTCAAGCTTTATTTTAAGCCCTTCAGAAAGGCATTTCCCCTTCCCCCTCTACTTTTTCCTCTTTTTTATATTATTTCATTTTTCTGAGATTGCTGATTGGAGGCATTTTTAGTGTGCTTCTCCCACTTGGAAAAGCAGAATAGTTTGTAGAGATTCATACTATAAACTGTCTTCATAAGAAGGAACATAGGGACTTGAAGGAAAACCAAAAGAGTCCACAGAGTCTTTGAAAGAAGTGGCAGGCCGCAGCCTGTTCTATGAGCAAGGCGAAAAACTAAGTCTGAAGAGTGAGAGGGGCAGACAGGGTAGGATATACATCCCCACTGGGAAATTTGAAAATCCAGTTCAAAGAAGAAGGCCTTCTTAACATAACCCAGAGTTGGAAGTAATTTGGGGAGCAGTGAGAAATAATAATAAATTAACCCAATCAGATAGAGATAAAGAAAAAAGAATAAAAAGAAATAAACAGTCTCCAAGAAATACAGGATTATGTAAAACAGCCAAACCTAGGAATAATTAATGTTCCTGAGGGAGAAGAGAAGGCTAAAAGTTTGGAAAACTTATTTGAGGAAGCGATTGAGGAAATCTTCCCTGGCCTTGTTAGAGATTTAGATGTCCAAATACAAGAAGTGCAAAGAACTCCTAGGAAATTCACTGCAAAAAAGATCTTCACGAAGGCATATAGTCATCAAGCTATCTAAAGTCAACATGAAGGGAAGAATTCTAAGAGCTGTGAGACAAAAGCATCAGGTAATCTATAAAGCAAAACTTATCATACTAACAGCAGACTTCTCAGCAGACATCTTATAAGCTAGAAGGGATTGGGGTTCTATCTTTAGTTTTGTTAACCATAAGTGTCATCCAAGAATGTTGTATTTAACATAATTAAGCTTCATATGAAGGAAAGATAAAGTATTTTTCAAACAAACAAATGCTGAAAGAATTTGCCACTACCAACCCAGCACACAAGAAATGCTAAAAGGAGTTTTAAATCTTAAAACAAAAGCTCAATATGCACCAAAGTAGAACCCCCTGTTAGCATAAAACTCACAGGGCCTATAAAAGAGTAGCAAAATGAAAAACACAAAGTATGTAGGTAACAACTAACATGATAAATAGAACAGTACCTCATATCTCAATATTAACATTGAATGTAAATGGCCTAAAGGTTCCACTTAAAATACACAAAATGGCAGAATGGATAAACATCCTCTAACCAAGTATTTGCTATCTTCAAGAGACTCACCTAACACATAAAAATTCATATAAACTCAAGATTAAAAGACGGAAAAAGATATTCTACACAAATGGAAGGCAAAAGTAGGCAGGAGTAGCTATTCTTACATCAGACAAAATAGATTTTAAAGCAACACAGGAAAAAAGACAAAGAAGAACATTATAAATGATGAAAGGATCATTCCAACAAGAAGATATTGCAATTCTAAATGTATATGTACCTACACAGAGCTCCCAAATTTATAAAACAATTACTACTAGATCTAATAAATGAAATAGCCAGCAACACAATAGTAGTAGGGGACTTCAGTATTCTCACAGAACTAAACAGATCACCAAGACAGAAAGTCAACAAAGGAACAATGGACTTCAATGATATCCTAGAACAAATAGACTTAGCAGATATTTATAGAACATTTTTCCTAACAACTGTAGGATATACATTCTTCTCATAAGTCCATGGATAGACCCATATGTTAAGCCACAAAACGAGTCTCAATAAATTTAAGAAAATTAAAATCATATCAAGTATCTTCTTAGACCACAGTGAAATAAATCTGGAAATCAACTCAAAAAGAACCTTCAAGACTATGCAAATACATGGAAATGGATTAATCTGCTGTTGAATGATTCGGGGTTAACAATGAAATCAAGAGTGAAATTTAAAAATTCCTTGAAATGAATGATAATAATGTCACAAGTTATTCAAAACCTCTGGGACATGACAAAGGCAGTGCTAAGAGGAAAGTCGATAGTATTAAACATCTACATCAAAAAATATGAAAGAGCAAAAATTGACAACGTAAAGTCACATCTCAAGGAATTAGAGGAACAGGAACAAATAAAACCAAAGCCAGTAGAAGAAAGGAAATAACAAAGATCAGAGCAAAACTAAATAAAATTGAAACAAAAAATTACAAAAGATAGATGAAACAAAAAGCTGGTTCTTTCAAATTATAAACAAAATTGATAGACCATAAGTGAGATTAACCAAGAAAATAAGAGGGATGATCCAAGTAAACTCAGCTAAAAATGAAACTGGAGACACAAAAGTTCATTAAAGGCTGCTATGAATATGTAAAAGTACATACACAAACTGGAAAATCTAGAGGAAATGGATAAATTACTAGAAACATACAACCTCCTAGATTAAATCAGAAAAAAATAGAAACCCCAAGCGAAAAAATAACAAGCAGTGAGATTGAATCAGTAATGAAAAAATAGCCAACAAAAGAAGTCCAGGACCAGGTGACTTCATAGCTGAATTATACCAGACATTCAAATAATTGGGGCCAATCCTACTGAAACTATTCCAAAATATAGAGAAAGAGGGGATCCTCCCTAAATTGTTCTATGAATTCAGTACCATCCTAATACCAAAAACCAGCAAAGGATATAACAAAAAAAAAAAAAAAAAAAAAAGGAAGCTGAAGACCAATATCCCTGATGAACATGGATGTAAAATTCCTCAACAAAATACTAGCTAACTGAATCTAACAGCACAACAGCAAGGTAATACATCATGATCAAGTGGGTTTCATCTCAGGGAGGCAGAGTTGGTTTAACACATGCAAGTCAGAAAACAAATAAAAAATAATAATTAAAAACAAAAACCACACGATCATCTCAATGGAAGCAGAAAAATCATTTGATAAAATCCAGCATCCGTTTATGACAAAAACCCTCAACAAGCTAGGCATAGAAGTGACTTGCCTCAAAATAATAAAAGCCATGTGTGACAATCCCACAGCCACATCATACTGAATCGGGAAAAGTTTAAAGCATTCCCACAGAGAAGTGGAACAGAGAAGGATGCCCATTTTTGCCACTTCTATTCAACGTAGTACTGGAAGTCCTAGCCAGAGCAATCAGGCAAGAGAAAGAAGTAAAGGGCATCCAAGTCAGAAATGAGGAAGCCAAACGGTTGCTGCCCACCAATGATATGATTGTATAACTAGAAAACCTTAAAGACTCACCCAAAAGCCTTTTAGATCTGATAAATGCATTCAGCAAAGTTTCACATTACAAAATCAATGTACAAAAATCAGTAGCACTACTATATACCAACAATGAGCAAGCTGAGAATCAAATCAAGAACTCGATCCCTTTTACAACAGCAGCAAAAAACAAGACAAACAAACAAAACCCTGGGAATATACTTAAGCAAGCAGGTGAAGGAACTCTATAAAAGAAAACTATAAAACACCACTGAAAGAAATCACATATGACAGTGTTGGCAACCATTTTGGCACCAGGGACCAGTATTGAGGAAGACAAGTTTTCTACAGACTGGGGTTAGGGTGGGTGGACAGGGAGGGGGTTGGTTTTGGGATGAAACTGTTCCACCTCAGATCATCAGGCATTAGATTCTCATTAGGAGCATGCAACTTAGATCCTTCACAAATACAGTTCACAACAGATTTTGCACACACTTCTAGGAATAGCACTCCAATCTGCTGTTTTGTGCCTTTATTCCCACTGGAATCTATGGAATACAAGGGCAGGAGCAGTGTTATTATTATTATTATTATTATTATTATTATTATTATTGAGACAGAGTCTCAGCCTGTTGCCCAGGCTGAAGGGAAATGTCACCATTTAGGCTCACTGTAACCTCCACCTCAGGTATTCAAGCCATTCTTCTGCCTCAGCCTCCCAAGTATCTGAGACTACAGGCATGTGCCAATATACCTGGCTAATTTTTATATTTTTGGTAGAGATGAGTTTTCACCATGTTGACCAGGCTGTTCTCCAACTACTGACCTCAAGTGATCCACCTGTCTCGGCCTCCCAAAGTGCTGGGATTACAGGCATAAGCCACCATACCCAGCCATCTTTTTTGATCTCTGCTATAATTCCAGTGTCTGGAAAGCTATCTGGAACTTAGCGGTCTCACAGGATTTAAAGTGTTAAAATAAATCAAATTCTTATCAAATATCTCATTTTTTAACCCAGCAACAGATCTTCTGACACTATTTTCTGCTTTCAGTTGCAGCTGAACTTGTTTTTATTTACATTTTTCAATCAGATTTAGTGTGTGATAAACAGCCACTCAAATCATAGTCACAATTCTATGAGAATCTAATGCCCTCACTGATCTGACAGGAGGCAGAGCTCAGGCAGTAATGCTCACCTCCTACTGTGCAGCCCGGTTTCCAACAAGCCATTGGCTGGTGCCAATCTGCATCCTGGGGGTTGGAGACCCTGATACATGACACAAACAAATAGAAACTCATCCCATGCTCATGGATAGGGAGAATCAATATCGTGAAAATGACCTTACTGCCCAAAGAAATCTACAGATTCAGTGCAATTCCCATCAAAATACCATCATCATTTTTCACAGAACCACAAAAAAAAAAAAATCCTAAAATTTATGTGAAAACAAAAAAGAGCCCACATAGCCAAAGCAATACTCAGCAAAAAGAACAAGTCTGGAGGCATCCCATTACCAGACTTTAAATTTGGTAACTACGAGGCTGTAGCTGCCAAAACAGCATGGTACTCGTATAAAAATAGGCGCTTAGACAAATGGAATGAAATAAAGAACCCAGAAATTAAGCTAAATACTTAAAGCCAACTGATCTTTGACAAAACATATAAAAACATAAATTGTAGAAAAAATGCCTTATTCAATAAATGATGCTGGGAAAACTGGCATGCTACATGTAGAAAAATAAAACTGGATCCCCATCTCTCACCTTATACAAAAATCAGCTCACGATGGATCAGAGACTTAAGTCTAAGGCCTGAAACCATAAAAATGCTGGAAGATAACATTAGCAACATTCTTCTGAACATGGGCCTAGGCAAAAAATTCATGACTAAGACCCCAAAACCAAGTGCAACGAGAGTAAAAATAAATAAATGGGACCTAATTAAACTAAAAGCTTCTGCACAGCAAAACAAATAATCAACAGAGTAAACAGACAAACCACAGAGTGGGAGAAAATATTTGCAAACTCTGCATTCAACAAAGGACTAATATCCGGAATCTACGAGGAACTCAAACAAACCAGCAAGAAAAAAAAATCTTATCAAAAAATGGCCAAAAACATGAATAGACAATTCTCAAAAGAAGATATACAAATGATCAACAAACACATGAAAAATGCTCAGCATCTCTAATTGTTAGGGAAATGCAAATCAAAACCACAATGCAATACTACCTTACTCCTGCAAGAATGGCCATAATTAAATAAACGATGTTTGGCATCAATGTGGTAAAAGTTTAAAGAGATAACTAATACAGCAAATATATATATATATATATACACACAAATATATATGAAACAAAACATAACAAATATATATATATATATTTTTTAAAACTATGAAGTGGGTAAGTAGCAAGAAATAATAAATTTTGAAGGGAGGGCATTAGAACACTTTGTCTTCATGTAGAACAAACTGTAAAGGGTAACTAATGTTCCAGAATCTGAATGCTAGTATTTTTTGAATACTCAAGTGTCCTATGGTGTCAGGGTGAGGATTAGATTTCTCTTCTATCACAGATAACAACAGCCAGATTTATACCTGCTCTAGTCAAGGCAAACTTTACCTTTTAGTCTCAATTCTCTCTTGTCCCTGTTCCCCAAATTCAGAGGAAACAGAAGAAGAGTAAATAGGGTAAGCAGTCAAGCACAGGAAATTAAACCTGCCTCACCCATCCACACACACGTCCATACTGGTCCATGAAAATATGGAACATAGTCAGTACTAAATTGGCTGCTGGTTGCAAGAAAACCTAAATTGAACCTGAATTTTCATGTTAGATTTTACTGAACTATTTAATATCTACAAATTTGACTATTCTATCACCAAAATCTAATTAAGAAAACAGTGGAATATTCCAGATGCATCATTCAGGTAGAGAAGGAAGACTAGATAAAAGTTTTGAGATATATGGTTAAAAACAAAACAAAACCTGTTTCCTGGTTTCCATTAAACTTAATCTGTTCATTGAACTGGTTAAACAAGTAGTTTTGCCAAAGCTAGTAGTTAACTCTTATTCATTCCTTGTCTCCTTACTCTCTTTGCTGCTTTCTGTCTGAATAGATATTTGCCCACTTCAAGGATCCTGCTGGGAAGAATAAAGATTCTAAATTTGTCTGTTTTAACTTAGACGTTTTTACAGCTCACAAAATGTTTTATGTAGTCAACCTTCAATACTTAATATAAACTGATGCCATGACTATTTGCTTCAGAGGTTTCCTGAGAATAGAAATGTATAATATGTCTTTATTTTTTTCTAGGATGAGCATGTTTTCTTCTTGGGTTGAGATTCCTTTCTTCTTGACTGGCTAAACCTTATCTCTTGGAACTCTATATCCACAATTTTGTCTATTTCCCACTCAGTCCTATAAAGGTATTGCTGTTTTTTTCAAAACACAACTTAAGGGACACTCCTATAATAGGTTTTCCAAGCATGGGACACTCCTGTTGTGCACTCACTTCTAGGAGCAGCACTCCAAACTGCTGTTTTATGTCTTTATTCCCAGCAGAAGCTATTGAATATAAGGGTAGGGACAGTGTCTCTCTTAATCTCTGCTATAACTCCAGTGTCTGGAAAACTACCTGGAACTTAGCAGTCTCTCAGAGTTTAGGGCATTAAAACAAATAAAATTTCTCACCAAATACCTAGTTTTTCTTCCCAGTAACACATCATTTAACGCGATTTTCTGCCTTCAGTTGTGTGTGAACTTAATGTTTTTATTTACATTTTTCATTGGGATTTAGCGTGTGATAAAAGCCACTCCAATCATTGTCACGATCCATATTTACAGCAAGGCAAATGACTGGAACACCATTAAGTGGCTTCTTTGCCAATAGGTGAGTTTCAACTTTTAATCTACAGGTGATTCAAAGATAATAACTAAGCAATATATTTGTTAAGAACAATGATATGCTGAAGGCCAGAAGTATATTTTTCAACAAGCAAAAAGTGACTGGGAAAGTTACAAACAAATAAATAAAAAAGATATATGCTTCCAAAGAAGGAGTAATGCCTAAAGTCAGCAATGATAGGCTTTCAGAAGTTAAGACGAATTAGAGGCTTTCAAAGTTTAAGAAAGCAGAGGAAATTATGGTAACATTCTGTAATAGGACTGAAATTCATAAATATGCAAAGGTAGGTGTCATCAAGGTAAGGAACAAAGAGCATAGAGGCATAAATAGGTTGCACAACATTCACATGAGGGTATAATGAAAAGAAAGGTAAAGGTGCTCAGATCCTGAAAGACTTTGAAAGACAGGCTAATGAGATTTTATTTTCTTCTTGGGTCATAGGGTGCCAAAAGTGTTACTGATATTTTCTGTGATGTGATGGAACTCAGTTTATGTAGAAAGACTTGTCAAGAGCAAGAAAGGAAATTGGAGGACTGTGAAATAATAAATACACAGAAACTACACCACTAACAAACAAGAGAGGAAACTCTGCAATGTTGTAGGTATTTGGATACAGTCATAAGTGATAATAAAATATTTAAAGATGTTTACAAAGGGAGTTTGCATATCTCAATTCTGTAAGTTAAGAAAAAAATTAACATGGTAGAACCTTGAAAAATTATGGAGCAATCCTGATCTCCCTTTTAAATCTAAGCACAAATACTGTAATGTTTTAAATAAATAATTTAAGCATTCTCTATTTGATTGCCTATTGAAATTCTTATTCTCTCTTTCAGTTGTAGAATAAATTTCAAGAAAACATCTGCCCTCAATCACAACAGTTCTTTCACTGTTGATTAGTAGTGGCCAGATTTCACTGGCTGGATTGGTTTTTGTCTTCTGAGAATGGCACATAGTTCAGTTCATCATCTCTGTGCCATATTTTGCCTTTTTTTCTGTGGTATGTTTAATTTTACTTTATAGTTATGTTAGTTTATGGACCCTAGGAACTGAAGTTTTGTCATGTTGTTCTGGTTATCTGTTACTTTATAACAAACTTAGTGGGTAAAAGAATAATGATTTTTTTTCTCCCTCATTTCTGTAGTTTGACTCAGCTGGGCATTTCTTCATTGTGATGCAGTTAGATGATGGATGGGCTGCACCTGGTGCAGTATACTGAAAGATAAACCGTCACATGTGCTACCATGAAAACATAATCTTTAAGCATAAAAGACCTTCCTTTGGTTGACATAATAGAAAGCCTCCCTCTAATAGGTTAAAAAAAAAAAGCTAATTTTTAAATTAATCTTGTTGAGACTATTATATTAATAACATGCCATATATATCAAAATGAAATTGATAACAGTCAAATGAGATGATCAAATGGAAGTATTTTGAAATAAACAAAGATTAGGAGAAGAAATGGTATTAGAATTTCTATGTGAGTAGTAAAGTGAGGAGACTTAAGAGGTATTTCCAGTAAAACACTTTTGCATCTTCGGATGAATCTACATTGCCCAAATTATGTAACGCTAGATTTGTTTAATATCATTTAATTATTTATATGTATTCTAATTATCTAGTGGGTTCTCCAACTTTTTATCTGTTTATTTCTTCCTGTTATTTTCTTTATTTCTGTTTATTATATATCAAATTTCTCATAGTGATTTTTAAGTCCTGGTGCGCTAACTCCAACATCTGTATCAAACCTGATGCTGTGTACGGTGTTTGGATTTCTTTTCCTGTTCAGTCATGTGCACCTGTGTCTTCAACATGCCTAGTACATTTTAAAAATCAAATTATCAACATTGTGTATAAAAATTGAACAGGCTCTATGCAATGTCACCTACCTCTCAAGACAGTTTACACTTCCCTCTGCTGGCCAGGTAGAGAGGCAACTGTTTATTGAAATACAACTATGTGGCAAGGCTCAGTCTACCTCTGACATATGCCTGAAAGTTTGTTGTTTTTTAATGAGGGCCTTATGTAATCTCTATAATATCTCTTAATGTTATGTCTGAATTTCTAATTTGGTTTCCCAAGACTACTCTGCTCTGTTTTTCAGATATTGTTTTGTGTTTAGCTTCCCCTACCACTTTGTATGTAGCACTAACCATGAGGAGAAAAAAAATGCTACATGCTTGAAACCCCCTTGCTAAGATAAAAGTTTTAGTACTTTTACTCCAGGTTCCTGCATATGCCCAGAATTGGAAAGTCTTATATTTTCACTTACAAATGACTAAAATATGCAATACATATGTTCTGTGATAGCACAGCATTTATTGCCAAAGAACTTGAGAGAAGCAAACACCTAGAAAAGCCTTATTGAGGAAGTAGATATTCTACTTAGTTGCAACTGGATAGAGAATACATGCCAAATTGTGCAGACTGAGAAGACATCATATAAAAAGGAGTTTTCTGACTTCATCTGGATTCCTCTTAAAATATATTCTAGGACAATAATTTATGGTTCAAGCTTTCTTTTTTTTTTAATTTGGGATGTAACCCAAGGGATCATGAATAGGAAAGTGGATAGGAGAAGTAAATCAATATAGGGCATGTAAATCAGCAGGGTACTACTATAGAACCTGAGGTTCACTCTCCCTAGGGTCTTCTGGGAGACTGTGTTAGCATGCCTCAGAGTCGTGCCCCCTAAGTAGTAAAAAGATGGAGGATGTGTTTCCCAAGGTGGTTAACTTTCTGGCACTTTCAATGAGCCCTGTGCAAACACTGACTTTACTGTTGTGGTCAGAGAAAACCCTTTGGCGGTGGACACAGATACTTGTCCTTAGAAGCCACTAGAATGTATGAGAACATTGGATAACAAAGGAATAGGCAAGGCACTTATTTGCTACAATATTCCAGATGACATGAAGGATACCTTGAGAGTTTTCTACTGGCTAATCATACAAGAAGTGAAATGAATGGTGCAGTATGTTTCCGTAGTAGTAGAAATAAAAATAAGTGTTCAGAGATAGATACACTAAAAGTAATGTAGGAAAAGAGTAAATTGGATGATGTACAGAGACCAAAATTTTATGTAAAATCACAGGGTTTTGAAAAAGTTTAAATTACAGCTTAAGAAATTTGGGTAGTAACCTGCATACAACAGGGCATAATTGAATTGTTGATATTTTGTGAGGTATGACAAAAATATTTATCTAGAAAGATAGTATGTCAAGAATAAGAAAAGGAGAATGAAGAGATGGGCATTAACATTGTACAAATGTACTAGCTGGTATCTTAGTTCATTTCGGCTGCTAAAACAAAATGTAACAAGCTGGGTGGCTTTTAAACAACAGGAATTTATTTCTCACAGTGCCGGATACTCGAAAGTCTAAAATCAAGAGGACTTCAGAGTCAGTGTCTGGTGATGGCTCACTTACTGGTACACAGAGGGCCTCTTTTCCTCTGTCTTCATATGGCAGAATGAACGAACTAGCTCTCTGGAGTCTCTTTCATAAAAGTTCCAATCCCATTCATGATCTCTACTCTCATGACCTGATCATCTTCCAAAGCCTCCACTTCCTAATACTATCACCTTGAGATTTAGGGTTTCAACATAGGAATCTGGGGGATGACACAAACATTCAGACCATAGCAACTGGTTAGCCAAATATTTTATAAGTGAACAGACTAAAATGCTGCAAAAATAAAATGAACAGAAGAAAATATGACTGAAGAAGAAGGAATGGAAGGTTTTATTATAGAGGATGGTGAAAGAGATTATGCAAACTTTGATAAAAGTTATAGTGAAGCCAGCAACAAAGGTGGAGAAATTTAATGGATAAAGATTTGTTGGAAAATAGTCAGTCCAATAAATCTTCATTGAAAGCTTATTACTGTCCAGACATAGCTAGCTATAATAGTTTTCCTTTATCAGGGGATACATTCCAAGATCAACAGTGGATGCCTGAAACCATGGATAGTGCAAAACTCTAAATATACTGGGGTTTTTTCCTATACTTATGGTAAAGCTTAATTTATAAGTTATGCACAGTAAGAGTCTAGCAACAATAACTAATAATATAAAAGAACAATTATAACAATACACCAACATTGCCACTCTTGTACTTGGGGGGCAATATTAAGAACAATAAGGGTTACTTGAACACAAACACTGTGCTGTCTCAACAGTCATCTGGTAACCCACATGGCTACTAAATGACTAATGTGCAGGTAGAGTATAAAGTGCAAAGACACTAGACAAAGGGATGATTCACATCACAGCTGGATGGAGGAGGGGCATGAGATATCATCATGCTAATTAGAATGGCACACAATTTAAAACTTATGAATTATTTCTGGAATTTTCTATATATTTTCAGACAATGGTTGACCTCAGACAACTGAAATCATAGAAAGTAAAACTGTAGATAAGGGGCCAATACTATACTAATATTTGTATGATATATAGAAACTATCTTGATTATACAAAGTTTGCAATCTTTTTGGAGAAATGACATTTATTAGAATTTTTCCATATGTTGGTGTAATTACAAAGAGAAAGAGAGAACAGAAAGTACAGCAGACATCTCCCAAGCTAGAAATTCTCAGGATAATTCACACAATTGTACATTGTTATAATTTTACATTGTTATAATTGTTATACAATTATACAATTTTACATTGTTACAATTGTTACAATGGCATATAAGCTTTTTTTTTTTTTTTTTTTTTTTTTAGATCATTTACTTCCTCTGGTTTTCTCCCACATTTGGCTGGAAATCCAAGTTGTTGGCTTTTTTTTTCTCTGTTCTTGACACTCAGGTACTTGTTCAGTTTTGCTCTAACCTTCAGTTTACTGTGCAATAAATTTTCTTATGTCAACATTATTGGGGACGATATACAGCATTTATCTTGTACTCTGTGAGGTTGACTTAGTTCTTGTCCTTTCTCACCTACTCTGTTCAAAATTTTTAGTATACCTTTTATGTGACTATCTGTTGATACTTTTCTTAAGTTATAGAATGCATTCCAATCAATGCCAGACCCATGATGCTGACAGTAACATCTCTGCCTATGAACTCTGGCCAGATGTTGCTGGCTGGACTGGCTTATGCTTTCTGACACTGGCACATGCTTCAATTCCTTATTTCTGTGCCCAACTTTGTCTTCTGTTTCTCTGACATAAAGACTTTTTTGTTTTCTTTGTGAAGATTAGGCACTGAAACTTTAATAAACAGAGATTGCTGGTCACTCTTCATCTCCTTATTTGATTTTTTAAAGTACAGGAAAGGACTCAATGTATAAATCTAAAAGATTCAGGCAATGCAATAAATTAAACATTCAATCAATTAAATTTACCATGGGTTCCTCACTCATACACATACTCCACAACACACACACACACACACACACACACACACATACACACACACAGAGAGAGAGAGAGAGAGAGAGAGAGAGAGAAATAATTAATAGGCAGGATGTTTCTTATCAAAAAAGAAAAGTGGGATTAATTGAGCAATGATCATAATTTGGAGGAACTGAAGCTTACAAGACATATGGTGGAACTTCATTAAGGACAAGACAGGAAGATCTTTACAATATAACGGTGGCAGTAGTTTCCAAAATGTGGGGGAAATTTGAGGCAATAGTTTATTTAATATTAGTAACTTCTTTCTCACTGATATGATTTGGCTCTGTGTCCCCACCCAAATCTCATCTTGTAGCTCCCATAATTCTCACAGGTTGTGGAAGAGACCTGGTGGGGAATGATTGAATTAGAGGGTGGGTTTTTCCTGCATTGTTCTCATGATAGTGAATCTGGGTCTCCCAGATCTGATGGCTTTAAAAATGGGAGTTGCCTTGCCCAAGCTCTCTTTTTGCCTGCTGCCATCCACATCAGATGTAATTTGCTCCTCCTTGCCTTCTGCCATGATTGCATGTGGAACTGTAAGTCCAATAAACCTTTCTTTTGTAAATTTCCCAGTCTCAGGTATATCTTTATCAGCAGCATGAAAACAGACCAACACAGTAAATTGGTATCAGGAGTGGGGTGCTGGAGAGATCCAAGATGGCTGATAGCTAACAGTTCAGGATTGTATCTCCCAGTGAAAGCGCATAGAATGGGAGGACACCACACTTTCAGATGAATTTTTGTCACTCATGGACCAGAAGATCCTCAGTGGAGGGGCCCCATGGGTCGACAGTGCGACTCTTGTGGCCAGTGCAGCAGTTCTGCCGGTGCCTCGGCATGGCAGCTCTTCATGCAGAGTAAAGGGGAGGAGATTCCCGGGCAGAAGAGCACCATCAGTCTTATTGCTGCTGTTTTGGCTGGTGCAGTGGGTTGCTCAGATTCCAGCACTGGGAATCAATAAACTGGGCATCCACTCAGAAACCCAGCTAGAAAGGCGGTAATTGTAAAGATGACAGATGGATAAATTTATAACAAAGGGAATAAACCAGCCTAAAAAGGCTGAGAATACCCAAAATCAGAACCCCTCTCCCTCTACAGGGGATTACAGTTCCTCATCAGCAACGAAACAAGCCCTAATGGAAAAGGACTGTGTGCCATTATCAGAAGTAGGCTTCAGAAGGTAGATGATAAGAAACTTCTGGGAGTTAAAAGAACTTGTTCTAACCCAATGTAAAGAAACTAAGAACTTTGGAAAAAGGTTTGACAAAATGCTAACAAGAATAGACAATATAGAGAGGAATATAAATGAACTAATGGAGTTGGAAAACACAACACAAAAACTTAGCAAAATATGCACAAGTTTGAATAGCCAAATTGATCAAGCAGAAGAAAGGATATCAGAGGTTGAAGACCTACTTAATGAAATGAGAAGACAAGAATAGAGAAAAAAGGATAAAAAGGAATGAGCAAAGTCTCCAAGAAATATGGGACTATGTGAAAAGACCTAATTTACATTTGATAGGTGTACCTGAATATGATGAAGAGAATGAATCCAAGCTGGAAAAGACCCTTCAGGATATTACTCAGGAAAACTTTCTGAATCTAGCAAAGCAGCACAATATTCAACCCCAGGTAATACAGAGAACACCACAAAGATATTCCTCAAGAAGAGCAACTCCAAGGCACATAATCATTAGATTCACCAGGGTTGAAACGAAGGAGAAAATACTAAGGGCAGCCAGATAGAAAGGTCAGGTTACCCACAAAGGGAAGCCTATTAGACTTACAGCATATCTCTCAGCAGAAACCCTACAAGCCAGAAGAGAGTGGGGGCCGATATTCAACATCCTTAAAGAACAGAACTTTCAGCCCAGAATTTCATATCCTGCCAAACTAAGCTTCACAATTGAAGGAAAAATAAAATCTTTTATGAACAAGCAAGTACTCAGAGATTTTATTACCACCAGGCCGGCTTTACAAGAGCTTCTGAAAGAAGCATTATACATAGAAAGGAACAACCAGTATTAGCCTTTCTAAAAATATACCAAAAAGTAAAGAGCATCAACATAAAGAAGAATTTACATCAACGAATGGATAAAATAGCCAGTTAACACCAAATGGCAGTAACCCTAAATTTAAGTCGACTAAATCCCCCAATCAAAAGATTACAGCCAAAACCTAATGATATGCTACATCCAGACCCATTTCACATCCAAAGACACACAAAGACTTAAAACAAAGGGATGGAGAAAGATTTACCAGCCAAATGGAGAGCAAAAATAAATAAATAAATAAAAAGCAGGAGTTGCAATTCTTGCATCTGATAAAATAGATTTCAAAGCAACAAAGATAGAGTGGTAAAAGCATCAATGCTAATAATCCTAACACCCAGATACATAAGACTCATAAAGAGATTTAGACTCAACTAGACAGAAAATTAATAAGGATATCCAGGACTTGAACTCAGATCTGGAACAAGTAAACTCAATAAATATTTATAGAGCTCTCCATTTCAAATACACAAAATATACATTCTCCACCTTAAATATACAAAATATTGATCGGCCATTATTAATACCCATTTTTAGAATAAAGCTACATTCCCATTTTCTCTCCCTCTTTTTCTTCCTCTTTCTTCCTCTCCTTCACGCCTTTTTTTCTTTCTAAAAAAAAAAAGAAGAAGAGAGTTACCTGAGGAGATGGAGGCAAAAACCCTCTGCCTCTTGTGGCCATTCCCATTGGTAGTTCCCATCCCTGCCCTGGTTGCCAGAGTCCTGAGCCCTGGGGCTGTCTGTGCCCCTGTCCCAACCCTGCCAGACACTGGCCAAAAAAGAAAAAGAAAAAGAAAAAGAAATCCCAAACTGCTTACTTTGGTGTATGAAGCCTTACATGTCCTGCCTTCTAACTTCCTCTCTGACCTCCAAGTCCTGCCAGTCACCCAGTACTTTCCAGCCACACTGGCCTTTTGGTTATGAACATGCCAACTTTACCCCCACTTTGAGCCTTTGAACCAGCGGTGCTGCTGCCTGAAAAGCTCTGCCCCCATCTTTGCACAGCTGGCTCCTTTTCTTGTCATTCACAGCTGTACTTAAACATCCATCTTCAGAGATGCCTTTTTTCACCACCCAGTCTACTGTTGTTCCCTAGTCCCCCTCTAACATATCACTTTCTTTTTCTTTTTTTTTTTTTTAATTTTATTTGAGACAGTCTCCCTCTGTCATCAGAAAAAAAAAGGAGTGGGGTGCTGCTGAAAAAGTACCAGAAAGTGTGGAAGCCACTTTGGAACTGGGTAACAGGCAAGGGTTAGGATAATTTGGAGGGCTCAGAAGAAGTTAGGAAAACATGGGAAAGTTTGGAACTCCTGAGACACTTGTTGAATGAGTTTGACCAAAATGCTGATCATGATATGAACAATGAAATCTAGGCTGAGGTGGTCTCAGACAGAGATGAGAAACTTGTTGGGAACTGGAGCAAATGTGACTCTTGTTATGTTTTAGCAAAGAGACTGGCAGCATTTTGCCCTTGCCTTAGAGATTTGTGGAATTTTAAGAATGATTTAGGGTATCTGGTCAAAGAAATTTCTAAGCAGCAAAGCACTCAATAGGTGACTTGGGTGCTATTAAATGGATTCAGTTTCAAAAGAAAAACAGAGAATAAAACTTTAAAAAATTTGCAGCCTGACAATGCAATAGAAAAGAAAATCTTATTTTCTGAGGAGAAATTCAAGCTGGCTGCAGAAATTTGCATAAGTAATGAGGAGCCAAATGATAACCACCAAGAAAAAGAGGAAAATGTCTCCAAGGCATGTCAGAGGCCTTTGTGGCAGTCATTCCTATCACAGGCCTAGAGACCTAGGGAAAAAAAAAAAGTGGTTTCATCAGCCAGGCCCATGGTCCAGTGCTGTGTGCAGCCTAGGGACTTGGCACCTGCATCTCAGCCACCCCAGCCATTTCTAAAAGGAGCCAACATAGAGCTCAGGCCATGACTTCAGAGAGTGCAAGTCCCAAGCTTTGACAGCTTGCACATGATGTTGAGCCTGTGAATGCACAGAAGTCAAGAAGTGAGGTTTGGGAACTTCCACCTAGATTTCAGAAGATGTAATGGAAACACCTGGATGCCCAGGCAGAAGTTTGCTGCAGGAGCAGGGTTCTCATGGAGAACCTCTGCTAGGGAAGTGCTGAAGAGGAATGTCAGGTGGGAGCCCATACACAGAGTCCCCACTGTGGCACTGCCTAGTGGAGCTATTATAACAGGGTCACAATCCCCCAGACTCCATAAAGGTAGATCCACTGAATGCTTGCACCATGTGCTAGAAAAAGCCATAGACACTGAACAACACTCCATGAAGGCAGCTGGGAGGGAGACTGTACCCTGCAATGCCAGAGGGGTGGAGCTGCCCAAGACGATGAGAAGCTACCTCTTGCCTCAATGTGAACTGGATCTGAAACATGGAGTCACAAGAGATCATTTTGGGCCTTTAATGACTGCCCTGCTGCATTTTGGACTTGCATGGGACCTGTAGCTCCTTCATTTTGCCCAATTACTCTGACTTGGAATAGCTGTATGTACCCAATTCTTGTACCCCAATTGCATCTAGAAAGTAACTAACTTGCTTTTGATATTACAGGCTCATAAGCAGAAGGGACTTGCTTGGTCTTGGATGACACTTTGGACAATGGACTTTTGAGTTAATGCTGAAATGAGTTGAGATTTTAGGGGACTATTAGGAAGGCATGATTAATTTTGAAATGTGAAGATATGAGACTTGGGAGGGGCCATGGGTGAAATGAGATTTCCCCAACCAAATCTCATCTTGTAGTTACCATAATTCCCAGGTGTTGTGGGGGGACCTAGTGGGAGATGATTGAATTATGGGAGTGTGTCTTTCCCATGCTGTTCTTGTGATAGTGAATGGGTCTCACAAGATCTGATGGTTTTAAAACTGGGAGTTGCCCTGCACACACTCTCTTTTGGCCTGCTGCCATCCATGTAAGATGTGACTTGCTCCTCCTTCCCTTCTACCATGATTGTGAGGCCTTTCCAGCCACGTGGAACTGTAAGTCCAATAAATCTCTTTCTTTTGTAAATTGCCCAGTCTCAGGTATGTCTTTATCAGCAGCATGAAAATGGACTAATACACTCACTGTCTCTTAAAAATTGAAAAACCATACCTCAGAAATGCTGCTTCCAAATATAAAAGTGAGAGGCATGAAAAATAAATGATCAATAAAATAAAGTGTAGGTAAGTTAACTATTGAGGGAGAAAAATGACCTCAGTTCTCACCAGAATCACTCCTGCTAATCTGGAAACGTTGGGGTGTTCTGCAGAAGTCTAACCACCAAAGGAATCAAGGTCTCTGTAATTTCTTATCCTGTTTTGGATTGGCCTTCTACTCCATTTTCACTGTCTTTGCCTCTCCTCAGAAAGGAAGTCATCAGAGTCTACCCTTCGACTGTATCTGGCAAATTGGGTAAAGCATTAAAGAAAATGAAGAAAGTGGCTCATTTAAGAGGAAGAAAGTGTGTTAAAGAGAATCTGCATATTGGAGTGAGAATAAAATAGTGATGCTTTAGAATTTTAAGAAAATCAATAAAAATAAATTGTGTGACCAACAATCAAAGGATAAAAGCCACTAAAACAAAAAATATCAAGTCAAAATACAGACAATGATGTTGAGCTTTTCTGGCCATGTCATTAATTCTATTAGGAAAGAAGAAAAAATGCTGCTATTTGCACACTACTAAAGATAGCTTGGCTGAGGTGGCATTGTATGTGACAATCACACAATGTAGATTTATTAAAAATGAAATTGTGGGAGTCACTTATCAGTTCAGGAAAGCTCCCTTGGAAGTTAGATGATGATACTGATTTTAATTAACACCAATACCTGTCATTTTTTCTTCCTATATTTCATATGGTCTTTCCTCTCAAATGTCTTTTTATTTCATGATTTTAGGGGCACAGATTAGTAAAAACCTGAATGCTGCTATGCTGCTGCAAAGATACTAAGAGAGGAATCACAACTGATAGAAAAGGTTTTGTAATCATTTTAAACTCGTGAGCTGGTAACTGAATAACTGTGATGACAAAAACTAACAGTGGATGATAATTGAAGAACATGGTTCCAAGAAATAACAGCCTATATTTCAATCCAACCCTTAGTGAATACATTATAAGGAATAACATCATTGTGAAGCCACAGGCAATCTTCACAATGTTTCCAACATTGTTTGCACATCTCAATAGGGCTTGGTTCCACCACATAAAATTATTGCAGCTAAAAAAGTAAAGCATTTGGAGAAGGCCAGTTTTCTTCCTTCTACTCCCAATAGAACTGATGTATGGCACTTTCTGGATATTTTGGGGGAAAATTAATGGACGAAAATGGAATCAGTGAGCTAAGACTTGGAAATATTCTTAATTCATAAAGAAATCACCCTAGAGTGTAATAAACATTGTGCCAGGTACCAAGTAGACAGCTATGACTAATTGTGCTCAGAAACTCACATATACATGAAAAATACAACACACAGTGATATAAGGAAGGTATAAACAAGGAGCCATAGGAATATCAAAAAATGATTCCCCCAATGAAGTTAGTTTGTGGAATAAACTTTGTATTATATAAGATTTGATTTGTATTTGCCATTTAACCTCATTTAGTTCTGAATTTCTCCCACATAAAGTAGGAGTGATATTAGTAATTGCCCAACTTTCACACAGGATTTGCAAATAATTCAAGTAAGATGAAAACTGAAAATTCTTTATAATGTGGAAAGAACTACATCGATTTCCAATTGTATTCACACATCTTTCTAACAAAGAAATCATATTTATTTTGTTCTCAAGTATGATTATAAAATGATGTGGAGGAAAATATGAAATAATTTTGGGGTAACATGCGTCAATGAATGCTTGTTACGGTTTTATTTTTCCCATCAGTGTTTTCTTTTTTTTCTTTCTCTCTTTCTCTCTCTCTCTCTCTCTCTCTCTCTCTCTCTCTCTCTCCATATATATATATATATATATATATATATATATATATATATACATATAATTGCATTTTTTAGGTTCTGAGGTACATGTGAAGAACATGCAGGATTGTTGCATAGGTACATACATGGCAATGTGGTTTGCTGCCTTCATCCCCCATCACCTATATCTGGCATTTCTCCCCATTATCCCTCCCCAACTCCCTACCCCACTGTCCCTCCCCTAGTCCACCCCCACAGACCTCAATGTGTGATGCTCCCCTCCCTGTGTCCATGCATTCTCATTGTTCAACACCCACCTGAATGAGAACGTGCAGTTTGATTTTCTGTTCTTGTGTCAGTTTGCTGAGAATGATGGTTTCCAGATTCATCCATGTCCCTACAAAGGACACAAACTCATCATTTGTTATGGCTGCATAGTATTCCATGCTGTATATGTGCCACATTTTTCCAGTCCAGTCTATGATCAATGGGCATTTGTGTTGGTTCCAAGTCTTTGCTATTGTAAACAGTGCTGCAATGAACATTTGTGTGCATGTGTCCTTGTAATAGAAAGATTTATAATCCTTTGGATATATACCTAGTAATGAAATTGCTGGGTCAAATGGTATTTCTATTTCTAGGTCCTTGAGGAATTGCCACACTGTCTTCCACAATGGTTGAACTAATTTACACTCCCACCAGCAGTGTAAAAGTATTCCTATTTCTCCACATCCTCTCCAGCATCTGTTGTCTCCAGATTTTTTAATGATCGCCATTCTAACTGGAGTGAGATGGTATCTCAATGTGGTTTTGATTTGCATTTCTCTAATGACCAGTGATAATGAGCATTTTTTCATGTTTGTTGGCCTCATGTATGTCTTCTTTTGTAAAGTGTCTGTTCATATTCTGTCCCCAATTTTGAATGTGTTTGTTTGTTTTTTTTTTTTTTTTTTTTTTTGTTGTTGTTTCTTTTAAATCTCTTTTAGTTCTTTTTAGATTTTGGATATAAGTCCTTTGTCAGATGGGTAAATTGCAATTTTTTCCCCATTATGATGGTTGCTAGTTCACTCTAATGATTGTTTCTTTTGCTGTACAGAAGCTCTGGCATTTAGTTAGATCTCATTTGTCTATTTTGGCTTTTGTTGCCAATGCTTTTTGTGTTTCAGTCATGAAGTTCTTGCCTATGCCTGTGTCCTGAATGGTTTTGCCTAGGTTTTCTTCTAGGGTTTTTATGATATTAGGTCTTATGTTTAAGTCTTTAATCCAACTGGAGTTAATTTTAGTGTAAGGTGTCAGGAAGGGATCCAGTTTCTGCTTTCTACACATGGCTAGCCAGTTTTTCCAACACAATTTATTAAATAGGGAATCCTTTCCCCATTGCTTGTTGTTGTCAGGTTTGTCAAAGATCATATGGTTGTAGATGTGTGGCATTGCCTCCGAGTCCTCTGTTCTGTTCCATTGGTCTATATCTCTGTTTTGTTACCAGTACCATGCTGTTTTGATTACTGTAGCCTTGTAGTATAGTTCTAAATCAGGTAGTGTGATGCCTTCAACTTTGTTCTTTTTGCATAGAATGTACTTGGCTATGCAGGCTCTCTTTTGGTTCCATATGAAGTTTAAGGTGTTTTTATCCAGTTCTGTGAAGAAGGTTATTGGTAGCTTGATGGGGATAGCATTGAATCTCTAAATTACTTTGGGCAGTATGGCCATTTTCACAATATTGATTCTTCCTAACCATGAGTATGGAATGTTTTTCCATCTGTTTGTGTCCTCTCATTTTGTTGAGCAGTGGTTTGTAGTTCTTCTTGAAGAGATCCTTTACATTCCTTGTTAGTTGTATTCCTAGGTATTTTATTCTCTTTGTAGCAATTGTGAATGGCAGTTTATTCTTGAATTGGTTCTCTGTTAGTCTGTTATTGGTATATAGGAATGTTTGTGATTTTTTCACATTGAGTTTGTATCCTGAGACTTTGCTGAAGTTGCTTATCAGTTTAAGGAGATTTTGGGCTGAGAGGATGGGGTCTTCTAAATATATAATCATGTTGTCTGTAAATACAGACAATTTGACTTCCTCCTTTCCTAATTGAATACTCTTTATTTCTTTTTCTTGCCTGATTGCTCTGGCTAGAACTTCCAATACTATATTGAATAGGAGCGGTGAGAGAGGGCATCCTTGTCTAGTGCCAGATTTCAAAGGTAATACTTCCAGTTTTTGCCCATTCAGTATGATATTGGCTGTGGGTTTGTCATAAATAGCTTTTATTATTTTGAGATACATTCCATCAATACCTAGTTTATTGAAAGTTTTTAGCATAAAGCATTGTGGAACTCGTCAAACACCTTCTCTGCATCTAGTGATACAATCATGTGGTTTTTGTCTTTGATTCTGTTTATGTGGTGAATTGTTTATAGACTTGCATATGTTGAACCAGCCTTGCATCCCCAGGATCAAGCCTACTTGATTGTGATGGATAAGCTTTTTGATGTGCTGTTGCAATCAGTTTGCCAGTATTTTATTGAAGATTTTTGCAACTATGTTAATCATGAATTTTGGCCTGAAGCTTTCCTTTCTTGTTGAGTGTCTGCTGGGTTTTGGTATTAGGATGATGTTGGTCTCGTAAAATGATTTGGGGAGGATTTCCTCTTTTTGTGTTGTTTGGAATAGTTTCAAAAGGAATGGCACCAGCTCCTCTTTGTACATCTGGGAGAATTCAGCTGTGAACCCATCTGGACCTGGACTCTTTTGGGTGGTAGGCTATTAATTGCTGCCTCAACTTCATCCCTTGTTATTGGTCTATTTAAGGTTTCAACTTCTTTCTGGTTTAGGCTTGGGAGTGTTCAAGTGTCCAGGAATTTATCAATTTCTTCCAGGTTTACTGGTTTATGTGTATAGAGTTGTTTGTAGTAATCTCTGATGGTCGTTTATATTTCTGTGGAATCTGTGGTGGTATCCCCTTTATCGTTTTTTATTGCATCTATTTGATTGTTTTCTATTTTCTTTTTTATTAATCTGGCTAGTGGTCTGTCTATTTTGTTGGTCTTCTCAAAAAACCAGCTCTTGGATTTATCAATTTTTTGAAGTGTTTTTTTTTTGTGTGTGTCTCTATCTCCTTCAATTCTTCTCTTATCTTAGTTATTTCTTGTATTCTGCTAGCTTTTGAGTTTTTTTTTTAATCTTGCTCCTCTAGCTCTTCCAATTTTGATGATAGCATGTCAATTTTAAATCTTTTCTTGCTTCTCATGTGGGCATTTATGACTATAAATTTTCCTCTAGAGACTGCTTTAAATATGTCCCAGAGATTCTGGTATGTTGTGTCTTCATTCTCATTGGTTTTGAAGAACATCTTTATTTCTGCCTTCATTTCATTGTTTATCCAGTCAACATTTCAAGAGCCAGTTGTTCAGTTTCCATGAAGTTGCACAGTTCTGAGTTAGTTTCTGAATTCTGAGTTCTAATTTGATTGCACTGTGGTCTGAGAGACTGTTATGATTTCCATTATTTTGCATTTGCCAAAGAGTGTTTTACTTCCAATTATGTGGTCAATTTTAGAGTAGGTGTGATGTGGTGCTGAGAAGAATGTATATTCTGTAAATTTGGGGCGGAGAGTTCTGTAAATGTCTATTAGGTTTGCTTGGTCCAGGTCTGAGTTCAAGTCCTGGATATCCTTGTTAATTTTCTGTCTCATTGATCTGTCTAATATTGACAGTGGAGTGTAAAGTTTCCCACTATTATTGTGTGGGAGTCTATTTGTAGGTCATTAAGAACTTGCTTTATGTATCTGGGTGCTGCTGTATTGGGTGCATATATATTTAGGATCGTTAGCTCTACCTGCTGCATTGATCCTTTACCATTATGTAATGTTCTTCTTTGCCTCTTTTGTTCTTTGTTGGTTTAAAGTCTGTTTCATCAGACAGTAGGATTTCAACTCCTGCTTTTATTATCTCCATTTGCTTGGTAAATCTTCCTCCATCCCTTATTTTGAGCCTATGTGTATCCTTGCATGTGAAATTGGTTTCCTGGATACAGCACACTGAGGATTTTTGGCTTTTTATCCAATTTGCCAGTCTGTGTCTTTTGATTGAGGCATTTAGCCCATTTACATTTAAGGTTAATATTTTTATGTGTGAATTTGATCCTGCCATTTTGATGCTAGCTGGCTGGTTTGCCCATTAGTTGATGCAGTTTCTTCATTGTGTCGATGCTCTTTACCATTTGGTATGTTTTTGAAGTGGTTGGTACTGGTTGTTCCTTTCTATGTTTAGTGCTTCTTTCAGGAGCCTTTGTAAAGCAGGCCTGGTGGTGATGAAATCTCAGCAATTGCTTCTTCATAAAGGATTTTATTTCTCCTTCACTTATGAAGCTTAGTTTGGCTGGATATTAAATCCTAGGTTGAAAGTTCTTTTCTTTAAGGACGTTGAATATTGGTCCCCACTCTCTTCTGGTCTGTAGGGTTTCTGCTGAGAGATCTGCTATGAGTCTGATGGGCTTCTCTTTGTAACCTGATCTTTCTCTCTGGATGCCCTTAGCATATTTTCCTTCATTTCAACCCTAGTGAATCTGATGATTATGTGCCTTGGGGTTGCTCTTCTTGAGGAACATCTTTGTGGTGTCTCTGTATTTCCTGGACTTGAATATTGGCCTGCTTTGCTAGGTTGGGGAAGTTCTCCTGGATAATATCCTGAAGAGTGTTTTCCACCTTGGATTTATACTCTCCATCACATTCAGGTACACCTATCAAACGTAGATTAGGTCTTTTCACATAGTCCCATATTTCTTGGAGGCTTTGTTCATTTCTTTTTACTCTTTTTTCTCTAATCTTGCCTTCTCATTTTATTTCATTGAGTTGATCTTCAATCTCTGATATCCTTTCTTCTGCTTGGTTGATTCAGCTATTGAAACATGTGTATGCTTCACCAAGTTCTCGAGTTGTATTTTCAGCTCCATCAATTCATTTATCCTCCTCTCTAAGCTGTTTATTCTCATTAGCATTTCATCAAACCTTTTTACAAGGTTCTTAGTTTCTTTGCATTGGGTTAGAACATGTTTGTTTAGCTCAGAGAAGTTTGTTATTACCCAACTTCTGAAGCCTGTTTCTGTCAATTCATCAGACTCATTCTCCATCCAGCTTTGTTCCCTTGCTGGTGAGGAGTTGTGATCCCTTGGAGGAGGAGAAGCATTTTGGTTTCCAGTGTTTTCATCCTTATTGTGCTGATTTCTTCCATCTCTGTGAATTTGTCTACCTGTGGTCTTTGTAGTTGGTGACTTTCAGATGGGGTCTCTGAGTGGATGTCCTGTTTGTTGATAATGAGGTTATTTCTTTCTGTTTCTTAGTTTTCCTTCTAACAGTCAGGCCCCTCTGCTGTATTACTGCTGGAAGGCCCCTTCAGATCCTGCTTGCCTGGGGATCAGCTGCAGTAGCTGCAGAACAGTAAGGGTTGCTGTCAGTTTCTTCTTCTGCTATCTTTATCCCAGAAGGATACCTGCCAGATGTAGCTCTCCTTTATGAAGTGACTCTTTGGATATATGGGGGTTGGGGAGCTGCTTGAGAAGACAGTCTGTCTCATATAGGAGCTCAAATGCTGAGCTGTGATCTCTTTTGTTCCATTCAGAGCTGCTGGATAGGTACATTTAAGTTTGCTGCAGTGGAACTTGTAACCGCCTTTTTTTCCCCAAGTGCTCTGTCCCAGGAAGGTGGTGCTTTATTTATAAGTTCCTGTCATTCTGCTGCCTTTTCTCAGAAATGCCCTGCCCAGTGAGGAGGCAGGCTAGTCACAGTCTGCCAGCAAAGGCATTGCTGAGTTGCTGTGAGCTCTGCCTAGCTGCTGTGTGAACTTCCTTGCAGTTTTGTTTATACAGGTATAGTTAGAACTGCCTTAGTAATGGTGGTCTGCCTCAGTAATGGCAGACTATCTCTGTAATGATGGACTGCCTTGGTAGTGGTGGACTGCCTTGGCAATGGCAGATGCCTTTCCCCCAACAGAGCTGGACTGACCCGGGTCCAGCTGTGCCTGCTGTGAAACTCTCAATCCAGAGTATTTCTGACTGCTGGTGTTTGTGGGGGTGGGACCAGCCAAGCCAGATCACCTGGCTCCCTGTTTCAGCCCCCGTTCTTTCAGTTGAATGGGTGACTCTGTCTCACAGGTGTTCCAGTTGCCAGTTGAAATGGCACCTGAATTTCTGTTAGTTTTTGCCAGAGATCCGCTGTGCTGGCTGAAATAGCCACACTGGTGACTCATGGTGCTTTTCTGCCTGGGAATCTCCTGGTCTATGGGCAGTAAAAATTCATTTGGAAATGCCATGATCACTCAGCCTCTGCATTTTTGCTGGGAACTGCACTCCAGATCTGTTCCTATTTGGCCATCTTGGATCTGAGTCCCCATTAGTGTTTTTAATGTGTGTTTCAAATTACTTTCATTTTGAAGATTTTGCAATCTATGATGAAAAAAGAACTTGTTTCTTTCAGACATAGTTTCAAAGAAAAAAAATCATTGTCAATTCCTTGTGTGCAGCATAATCTTTTTCCTGTGTTTGCTGAAGATTGTCTTCTCACATTATTCTTAATTTAATTATTAATTTTGACATTATCAAAACCACACTAACTACATAGGTTCAATAAACTTGGTTTTATTGAGGAGGAGAAGTAGAAATATATGTAATTTTAAAAATAAAAAGAAACTCTAGATCTAGTATTTTAAAGTATATGTGTTTTTTTAGTTTTTTGTTTGTTTTTGAGATGAAGTCCCAACTCTCTCTCTGTGGCGCAGGCTGGAGAGCAGTGGCATGATCCTTGCTCACTGCAACCTCCACCTCCCAGATTCAAGCAATTCTCCTGCCTCAGCCTCCCAAGTAGCTAGGATTACAGGCATTCATCACCATGTCCAGCTAACTTTTATATTTTTAGTAGAGACAGGGTTTCACCATGTTGGTTAGGCTGGTCTTGAGCTCCTGAACTTGTGATCTGCCTGCTTCAGCCTCCCAAACTGCTGGGATTAGGACTTTGGCTTGAGCCACCACACCAGGCCAAGTATATGTGTTTTATAGAGATTTGTGGGAAGATTAATTAGCAGAAATCTGAGTGTTTCATGGAAGACTATAATAGAATAAAATTAATAGATAGCACATTTTAGGAAAGAAGACCAACTCATTTACATTAGGAAGCAATATTCCATAATGAATAATAGCATCATGTTTTGAGTTATAGGATCATGACAAACTTCTTGCTATAACACTTAGTAACTATGTAATATTAGGTAATTTGTTTATCCTGTTATAAAATTGTAACAGTACTTCAAAATGTTGCTTTACAGTTTACATTTACAACCTTCAACAAATATTTCTTTGGCCCCTTTGTTCATTATTCTAAGCACAGTATATCCAGCAATGCACAATATAGATAAAGCCTCTGCTATCATTAGACATCCCTTCTTGAAGGAGAGGAAAGTAAAAAGCAAATAAATACTTATATCTTAAAGTGTGGCAAACATCACAATGTAAAATAAGTCCTAGTGAAATTATACAGCTGAAAAACAGATCAGTTGTTGTCAAAGATTGAAGAGAAGGGAGGGTTAATGTGGTGAAGTATAACATTTTAATTTTGGAACTGAAAATCCCAGAGATAATTCTTGTCCTCATCAAAAAACAGGTTATTCGGCATAAATATTTTTGTGCTTCTCATGTCATTTGGACTTTATGTATTAGTGAAGGAGAAGATAATATGTTTTTGACTCTGGTGTTATGTATTTGTATTCTAAGTATGGTGTATCCATAATTAAACAATATGATAAATATTTAAAATGTAGAAATAACAATAATAATGTATTTTAAAATGTCCTTTCATGCTCTATTCTCTTTCACAAAGTTTATGTAATTTTTCCCCTTTTTGGTCTAATATTTGACTCACAAAATTTACGGAGTTATATGTTTTTCTCTCAGGGTCTACTTGGAGTTGTGGACTTCCCAACAAAATGTCTTTTATTTTCTGCAATGAGAGTCCTCAAATGTGTTAACAGCTTTTGTCCCTTTCTTAGCTAACGTTCTACCTTAGTCAGACATTCATTCCCCAAGGTAAGAATGGCAGTTTGGGGAAGAATGACAGTTTGGGGAGGATGTTTATCACAGTATGTAAATATTTGTTAAATAGTGTTTTTATGTACTAATGATATTAATGTGAGGACAGTAACTTCATGTAGCTGGGTAGCATGAGCTAGTATTTTAACATCAAGTGGTAATAAAATAGTAGGGTTTAATATATTTAATTTAACTGCTTATCAATAAATATATTAATGCATTATTTTATAATGTATCAGTTATATAATGTAATAAGTTATAATAAGTTATATAATTGATATGTTATTATATCATGTAATATAGTTGGTCTACAAAAATAATTTCTTACATATAAATTGATATAAAATAGAGTAAATTGGTTTATATATAAAAATTAATATATAATACACATATTTAATTGATATATATATAATAAATCAATGGTATTGTAACATGAAAAACTCTAATGTTTATTTTCCTTCAAGAAATGTTTATTCATTATTAACATCACTAATTTCAGGATGGGGCTGGGCTTTAGATAAAATTGATATATTATACAGTTTTTTTTTGCCACGCAGAAACTTGTTTTGTGGAAGGGAAGTGCATAAAGCATCATTAAGTGTAAATTGCCTAATACTAAAAGATTTGATCTGGGTTCTTTGAGAATACATAGAGTGATCTTTTCCTATCAGTGGTGTAATAAGAGTTCCCAGGTAAAAAAGAGAAGAGAAAACAGTAAAAGACATTGAGCAGTGAGCTCTGCATAGAAGAGTGAGGAAGAAGTCAGGGACAAGCTCTAGGTCTCCCACTGGCTGGCAATGGATGGCGGCGCCATTCACTGAAGGGGAAAAGACAAAAGAAGAAGGTTGGAAGATGGATGATGAATTCACTCAGAGGCATGCTGAATTCAGAATGCCTTTTGGTAAGGTTGGCTATTTACTTTGTCATCCAGACTGAAAGCAAAAGTTAAATGCACTTGACAATTACACCACTTTAAAAAGTGGTATCTGGAACTGTCTTGGACAAACTGATCTATGTAAGCCTCAGAGGGGACTCTTCAGCAATAGTCACAAGCAGCAGTGAGACAAGCATTTAAGTACATGGATGACTTGGAGTATAAATTTGATGTTCCTGATAGTACTAGAAAAGACTGATGAAAATTATTAGAAAATTAAAAGCAGAATCCAAGCTGGGAAAACCATATATAGATGATGAAGAATTTACCAGTTGAGACAAAGAAACATAGTAGACAATATCGAAATTTTTAACACTTCAAAATAGTGCAAATCAAGAGCACAAATGGAGAGGTGGGTGTTGAAGATTAAATATAATAGCAGATGAAAGTATTTCCTCAATTTCGTCTGATAGACATCAAGCTGAATGTGTACATCTCATATAAGGGAAGTTTGTATATCTTTTGGCATTAAAAGGGTATAGTAAATATCTGAATTTTGACTGAGACAAATAGGAACTGGGAGCTTAGGCTACTGGGGGGAAACTTTTAAATAATTTGGCTGTAACACAATGACTTATTCAAAGAGAATATCTCTGAGTTTCTCTAAGTCCCAGCTACTTTTATGCTATATTTCAGGAAAAGGTACAGTCAGTGGACTTTGAAAAATCTAGCATGGGTACCTAATCTTCTCAATGGTTTGAGAACATAAATCCATTATCAGTAGGTATAGAAATTGCTTATCCCTTCACCCCATTCTCTTTGTAAATACAGGTAAAATTGGGGGATATTTCTAATGTCTGGTACTTTTAGAAGCATTAACACTCAACTGAAGTTCTCTAAGTCAACATTCTAGATGCCTTGAGGCACACTGCAAAAATCACTGTACCCCTAATGCCTATCCATGGTCAGAGGGAATTTTCATTTCTTAAAAGACACAGGCCTTTAATTACATTCAAATTAGATAAAAATTTTAAGTTACTCCTCGTTGCAGTTTACCTGGAGTTTGGTGGAGAATTTTTAAGTGGCTTCTATTTCAGACTCCCAGGAGCATGATGTTGGGAAATTAGCTTTTCTATTAAAAATATCTGAATAAGAGAATAATGATAACTCCATAGTTGCAAGAAATGTTAAATGGAAACATGTAACCCACAAAGAAGTAGCAAGTCAGATAGTTATTGGACAAATAATCTTCCCTCAACACTTTTCCATCTCTTGATTCCTTAGCTAAAAATTTAATCAGTCGGAAGGATTCTCTTTTCAAGAGTTTCTTTGTACATGTTTTTCGAAAATATTAAACATGGGTTATTATATATTTAAATTTATGGCAAACTCACTAAGCTACATTTTAAAGCCAATACAAGATCACATACAAATTCAAAATTAATACAGAATATGTCGAGAGGTGAATCCCAAACCTGCAATTGTTATATGTATGATAAATATATCTATAATAACATAGATAGATATCTTAAATGTTCTGTAAATTTGTGGCAAAATTGTTTTTAGAAAACAAATTAACATAAAGAAAAAATATTTTATTTTAAAACTCTACTTGAAAATCTAATAGAAGTAGATATAGTAATACAATGTAGCAAATGTATGACTCCTATTAATTGTAAGTACATAAAGACTATAAAAGCTACAACATTATTTAAGCTAAGACTTGGGATTTATCCTTAACTAGATGTAATTTCTTATGCTCTCAGTTTGATCATCATAACAAAAATGATTTGAAAGGATCTTTAGGTGTAGCCAAAAAGAAAATTCAGAGCCAGGTGCTGTGGTTCATGCCTATAATCCTAGCACTCTGGGAGGCTGCAGTGGGTAGATAACCTGAGGTCAGGAGTTTGAGACCAGCCTGGCCAACATGGCGAAACCCCGTCTCTACTAAAAATACAAAAATTAGCCAGCATGGTGGTGGGTGCCTGTAGTCCCAGCTATTTGGGAGGCTGAGGCAGGAGAATCGCTTAAACCCAGGGGGCAGAGGTTGCAGTGAGCTGAGATCACGCCTCTTCACTCCAGCCTGGGCAACAGAGTGAGACTCCATCTCAAAAAAAAACCAAAACAACAACAAAACAACATTAGAACTAGAACAGTAGATGATAATGAAAACCAGATCAACAAACACAAGCTTCCAAAGTTCATCTTCATAATTTTTACTGAAATCCCTCACTCATAGAGAATGCTATGGAATATCTTCTGGTAAAGAAGCATGTAAATTCAGTAACATTTTCCTAATTGCAAAACACTAAGAGCTCTGAAATCAGGTAAATTTTACCTACATTATTTATCAATAAAACCTGACTTGTCTGTAACTCATTTGAGGGAAATCCCTACCTAAGCTCTTAACACATTTCAAAATGTTAATCCCTCAGAACATGAAGAGGAAAACATTTTTCTGTTTAAATATTAAAATGAGATTATAAGAGTATTCCAGACGCTACTGGAGTATATGGTATATGCATTATATTACCTCTTATAGTCTAAAAATTACTGAATTCTAAAACCAATGTAGTACTGAGAACTTTAGCTAGAACTATGGAACTCTGTTATCAACTTCTCATGGCTATGCTGGGATTCAGGGAGGTACGTGTTTTGAAGGTATCTGTCCCGGGTGCTGTGAAAGAGAAAATTTTTGTTTTCTTACTCCTTTTCTTTCTTTTACACGTAAAATTTTCTGTACAACTAATTAGGAACTTCTGTGAATTAACATTTTATGGTAATTAAATTGCATGCTGGAAAAACCTTGGTATACTTTTGGAATAACCCAAGTCTTAAAATATTACAGAAATGAATGTACTCCTTCTGTAATACTTACTAGGTGTGTGATGATAGGGGACGGACTTAATCTCTTCTGATTTCAGTTTTCTTCTAGTTCTACTTTCACTAAGAGGGACCTAGTTATATTTTGCATAATGTGTCATACTTATCATCTCTCAGGCACAGGACCAAAATCAGAACACTAACAGCAAACTTTGGTGGAACACTCCTATGTGCCAGTCAATTTTCAAATATTTCATACATATTGTTCGTGTAATCCTTACAAGAACTCTTAAATAGTACTGAAATTGTTCTTGTCATATTATGTAAAAAACTGGTGTTTTTAATAATCATGCTAGGATAACAGTGATAAACTGAGAATGTCCTGGAAAACCAAGGTATAAAGTCATCCTACCATATACATTACAAACTAAAGCAGACAGCTACTTAACTGTGAGTGACAGACCTAAAGGCAGTCTGAGTTTTGAGACTTCACTTTTCATGACACTAGAATATTGCCAACACATTTAGTCAAAAGTCTTGCAAAAGGTGGTTTTTATTCTTTTTTTGAATATATAAAAATGGTGATCCATATTCTTTTTATAAATATATCAAAATGGAGAACCATAAAGTATAAGTCAAAGACATAAGGCTATACTTCTTGGCTTTGAGACCACATCCATCTGGGAAAAATATACTCACACACATACCATAATGAAGCTAAAGCACTTCGCATGAGACTTGAACACTTTATATCTTTAAAAGTTGTTAGTTCTCATCCCATTTCCTTAAGCTTGAATATTTTGTACAAGCTGGAAACTGTGTCTTATACCTTATAAGATTCTGTCATAGATCTGCATTCAGTTCACTCCTGGTTACCTCCTATAAACCTGTTTGCTCAGTTGTAATGGTAAAAGTAAAAATACTGTGGTCTTACGTCCACTCATCCAGGCATGAGTGTATCTTTCAGTCAGTATTATCCATGGCTGACACATTGAAATGTAAGAATTGCTGCTGGGTCTGGCAGAATCAACTGCATTACTCTGGCTTGTGATTTGGACCCATTGGGATGAAGACCCTCAGCAGAGCTTAGCTGTCAGGTTTATGGTGTTGCTGACCAGATTTGGAGTGATTAAGCATTTATACATTCTGATGGTGAGAAGAGATGGCTGCTGGAAAGTTATCCACAAGGTCACAAGGGGATGACAGGATATTTAAAAATATACTAAGGGTAATTTTCAAAATCTGAAAGTTCCCACTGTTGACTACCTATTATAGAACTTCACCAAAGGCCATGATATCAGCTGTAGAGTAATAGATTTTCCAGGATAAAAATGACAATCATAAAAATATAAATTTAATTAATTAAGAAAATGTTTTTCAGGCCAGGTGTGGTGGCTCATCCCCATAATCCCAGCACTTTGGGAGGCTGAGGCAGGCTGATCACTTGAGATCAGGAGTTCAAGACCAGTTGACCAACATGGTGAAACCCCATCTCTACTAAAAATACAAAAAAATTAGCCGGGGATGGAGGTACATGCCTGTAATCCCAACTACTCAGGAGGCTGAGGTAGGAGACTCACTTGAACCTGGAAGGCAGAGGTTGCAGTAAGCTGAGATCCTGCCACTGCATTCCAGCCTGGGGAACATTGCTAGACTCTGTCTCAAAAAAGAAAAGAAAAGAAAAGAAAGAAAGAAAACCAAACAAAATAAAAGAAAATGTTTTTCTAAACTAGAAAGTTTAAAAATTAAATCATTCAGGTATTACTTTTAATCAGTAAAGTTTATTTTCCTATATTCTTAATAACATGCTGTAATCTAGTTGGATTATTTTCACTTCACTGAAGGAAACATATCCTATTTTATAATGACAGAGATTCCAAAGAAGAAACATCCCTGAGCAGGCAATTGTGTTGAATTTATACCATTATTAGCAATTATAGTGCATGTACATTGTAATATGTTACACTCAGCTCTCGGGAAATGGTGGTTTAAAAAATGTTAATTGACAAAAATTATTGTAAATATTTAAGGGATACCATGTGATGGTTGTATAATGATGCTCGTGATCAAATTATTTAACACATTTATTACCACATATGCCATATGTTATTTCCCCCGAACTTCATCTTTTAACTGAAAGTTTCTCCCTTTTGACCAATATCTCCCCATTTCTCTCTTCCCCTAACCCTTGGCAAACACTGTTCTACTCTTTGCTTCTATAAGTTCACAATTTTTAGAGTCACATATAAGTGAGATCATACAGTATCTGTCTTTCTGTGTCTGTCATATTTCACATAGCATAATGTCCTCCAGGTTCATTCATGTTATTGCGCGTGCTAGAATTTCTGTCTTTTCCATGTATGTGAAAAAGTGCTCAACAACACTCATCATCAGAGGAATGCAAGTGAGGACCCTGAAGGAGCATCACATGAAAGTGCTAATCTCAGTAACTATATGCCAGTCCTCTTAGTATTGCTTGGCTAGGACTCAAAGATGATCCAAATAGTGTTGAAATTAAATGTTGCATTTTTTGTGAGCTCCATTCTAAAATTTAAGGACTATTTAGGAGGATGAATAGCCTGTTATGCAGAGATGGCTTTAATAATTACATACAGTGGATGAGTGCACTTAAAAATGAAATTATGAAATGAAGTTTTTTTTTGTTATAAACTGCCTATGGGTGCTGACAACAGGAATCTCAATAGATGGTAAACAGGGAAGGTAAAACAAAGACATAAAAGGTACCCAGAGTGGCAATCTGCAGGGGATAGCAGAGGAACAATGGCTCCCATCCTAGTCTACAGTAAAACCTATTAAACCATTAAAACCTATAACAAGCAGGTATAAACACTAGAACCTTCCTGTAAGTACTGCTAACAATTCAAGTCATTTATATTCTGAGCACATAATAGACTATTCCATATATGATCACATGAAAAATGTTCATTGAGCTAGATTTGAGTGACTACCACTGTAAGGTCACAAAATGCATGCTTCTCACTTATCAGAATTCATATGTGTCCTTGACAAAAATAATCAAATAATAATTCAATGAATTAAATTTTTAAAATAAAAAAATTAAAGGAGGAAAAGAACATAAAAGGTGCTTCTGTGAGTTATTCCATTTGCAGTGTGTGTGCTCAGGGTATTCAAATAACCTCTCAGTAAGAGAAGAATATTATTGAGATTAGTATAATTCTAGCTTTAAAATGTGTATTTTTGTACAATTTGGACTCTAAACCCAAGACAGCTACTCCACTTAGCACTCTACACAAAAGCAAAAATTTGTTACTACAGTTTTACAGAAATTATACAGGACTTACTCGTAGGCAATTTGTTAATCTCCAATATCATGACTTTATATTTTAAGGACTATTTTAACTTCATAAGCCTATATATTAATGAGCTGACTGTAGAAATGTTTATCTGAATTGATGCTACCAGACTACTTTTATGTTTTGCTAACCATCCACAATGCTAGTAGATCTTCCCTTAATATAGCAAACATACCTCCATTGAAGTTTAACATTGTCATTTTATTTTCTAATTACTCTATATTACTCATTATTTTAAACATTCTTTAGGGATTGGTGACTCCACACTTTTATTTATAAAATTAACAGGAATTTGTCAAATTATTTCTAACCTTTGTGGATAAGTTAAATGTTCACTCTTCCAGGAAGCCAGCACTATTTACTCCAGCCTTTCACATTCTTTCATTTGATTGAATGACTTTGGAGTTACATGTCTAAAATTCTCATCTGGCTTCTATTCTCTACTGCCAATGCATTGCATTTAATGTCCACATATTTTGAACTCTCTCCAGGGCAATTTTAAAGCCTTTCATACAATAGGTACTTAGAGGGTTATGGCTGGTTTCTCATTTACCTGGTAAAACTTATTTGTCAGAAATGAGATCACATATAGAAGTAACCAGAATAAAGCATGCTATACAAATACCCTGTGCGAATGATTTCAGGAAATGATAATCACATATTCTGTCCCACTGAAAAAAAAAAAGAATATAAAACAGTAGTTAATAAAAAACTAAAACTGTCAACCATTAGGAGATCATAAATTAATTAATGAGTCTTTTTTGGATATTGACTGACAATTTATAAATCATTTTATATCATTGACTGCTTGTTATATTTTAGGCATCGTATCAGAAGTAGCCAAGGCAGATACTGCCCCTACCATAAAAGCTTAACATTTTAATGAGACTATAGGCATTCCATAAGTACTTAGAATGTAAGTAGCTGGAAATATGTTGACAGATGATAGAAGTTTATTTTTCCTGCTTTTCATTGCATCCATAATTTTTTCTTCACCATCCTGGCAACAGCATTAGGTTTCTACAGAACTGTCTTCTAAGGGGATCACATTTCTAATTTGGGGATTGAAATAGACCTTAGTTTTAAGAATAAGTCATCTTCTGATATTCAAGAATCATTTTAGTGCAAAACATGTTATGGTTAATATTGTTATCATTTTTGTTTAAAAGACTGAGAGCTTAAAATGATTCCATGCACAGAGGTAATAAAAAGGAAGCCATAAGTCAGACAAATGATATATGATGAGATGAAATAAATGTAAACATCTACTAAAATGGAAAATTGAAAAAATCTTACTAAGTGGAAAATAGAAGCTGGGGAAAAAAAGACAAAACTAAGAAGACAGCTTAGATAGCACTGTGGACCACTTAAACCTTATTACCATTCCACTTTTCCAACCAAGTTCTCTGCTGCAGATTGAGAGTGATGGAAGCTCTATGGAACCACTAATAGAGCTTATTTGTGCTTTGCTTCTGGGATATACAACAAGAGCTGAGAAACTCTGCACTTCTGTTTGGGCTAGGATAAAGTTGGAACAGTGGCAGAACAACTCCAGAGAGACAGCCTGAGACACAGCCCAAATGACTTGATGATTCTAAAGTGGCAGGGGAGAATATCTAATTTTTGTGTGTGTGCTTTCAGAAGTGAATAACTTGATTGAGAAAGTTAGAGTATTCTCCATAATTAGAAAGATGAAGCTGCAGAGTGCTAGAGTCTTACAACTAGAATCTGTGATTTAAAAACTGGGACACGAACCATTTCTGATGCAACAAAGTTTAGACCTAGAAGCATATGTAGCATCTCAATTTAAAGAAAGCAAGTACTAAGGCAATAATTGCCTAGAATAGGAATCAGCAAACTGCAGCCTCTGGGTCAAATCTGGTCCATGGCCTCTTTTTGCAAATAAAGGTTTATTGTCACACAGCCATGCCTACTCATTTACACATTGCCTGTGGCTGCTTTCTGGCTGCAGTGGCAGAGCTGAGTGGTTGTGGCAGACACCCACGAAGCCAAATGTTTACTGTATTAGGCAATTCTTACATTGCTATAAAGAAATACCAGAGATGAGTAATTGACAAAGAAAATAGGTTTAATTGGTTCATGGTTCTGCAGGCTTTATAAGAAACATGATGCTGGCATCTGCTCAGCTTCTAGGGAGGCCTCAGGAAGCTTACAATCCTGGTGGAAGGCAAAGGGGAAGCAGCCACATCACATTGTGAAATCAGGAGCAAGGAAGAGAGCTAGCAGGGAGGTGCCACATACGTTTAAAGGATCAGATCTCATGTGAACTCAGAGTGAGAAGGCCCAAGCCATTCATGAGGAATCTGCCCCCACAATCAAACACCTTGAACCAGGCCCCACCTCCAACACTGGAGATTACATCTCAAGATGAGACTTGGAGGGAACATCCAAACTATATCATTTACTATCCTATGAAGTCCTTTAGAGAAAACCTTTCCACCTCTTGGTTTAGACACATACCACTACTCCTTTCCCACAAATCTAGACGTCTCTTGAGGGAAAAAGAAGAAGATATTCAACACTGAGAATGTAACCTAAGGAGAAAGAATAACCTATTTGTGCTTGAATTTATAGACTTGCATAGGTTGAACCAGCCTTGCATTCCTGGGATGAAGCCTACTTGATCATGGTGGATGAGCTTTTTAATGTGCTGTTGCAACCAGTTTGCCAGTATTTTATTGAAGATTTTTGCATCTATGTTCATCATGGATATTGGCCTGAAGTTTTCCTTTCTTGCTGAGTCTCTGCCAGGTTTTAGTATCAGGACGATGTTGGTCTCATAAAATGATTTGGGAAGGATTCCCTCTTTTTGGATTGTTTGGAATAGTTTCAGAAGGAATGGTACCAGCTCCTCTGTATGAAATTTTGTTTGAGAATGTGTTGATTACAAATGCCTCTCATTACGTGCTCTGCTTAGGTTAGCTTACTTACTTTTTATTTCCTGTAAACTTTTCTGTCCAACTCAGTTGTCCATTCTATGTTGATTTAACATTTCACAACACTTGTATGCATACTTTATCTAGTCTACTGAAATAAATATAGTATATTTTTAGAAAAATGTGATGTTTGAAGTGATATGGAAGGAGAAAATACTCCTAGCTATACCATTTATTAGGTATTTCAAATGAGCTTTCTTATCTTTTGTTTGTTCATTTGTAACTTGGAAGTATATTTGTTCCATACAGGAAGAGAGAGAATTAACCATTATTGCTCACTTACCAAGTACTTGCAATATGCCAGGAAAATAGTTAAATTATTAATATAGTAAGAATATAAATAAGAAAACAAGAATATTAATGCCTATTACTTATTGAACACAATATTGCCAGGCACTTTTCAAAAACACATTATGTGCATGAACTCTCAAAATGTAAACATCAAGGAAAAGCTTTAAGTAGCCCCTCTGGTCAAAGCCTTTATCCTTTAAATAACTCCAGCAGAGACTTAGGAGAAGATGATAAAAGTACTGAATCCAAATTTGCAAAAATTAGACTTCCCAAAGATTATTTATAGAGTGCATCAGTGGAAGCCAGCATGGCAAAATAAAGGCACTGGTTTGCACATACAGAGGGATAGTCAGTAGCTATTTTTTCTGATATTTATTTTAATATTTGAACTGTTTAAACTCTACAGCTTCAGATATGAAGAGATTGAATCAAATGATTCCCAAGACCCCTCCTAGTTTTCTGATTCTAGAAGTAGAAACAGCCATGCTAATTTCAAGTTGTGCTGTCCACTCAGGGTGAAGTAAAGGAGTTCTATTGTTTCTATCAACAAATACTGTTTTGAAGACCTGCTATGGGCCAGAAACTTTTCTAGGTAATAAAACACAGAAATGAGTGCAAGGAATTTTCCCAGTTTCCAAGGATCTTACAGTCTCTGGAGAGACAGAGATAAGTAAGCAGGCAATTGCAATAAAGTGTAGTGCATGCTTGTTAGGTGATGAAGAAGCAAATGCTAATTCACAATAAGAGGTCTAATGCTTCCTGTTGAAAACAAAGCAATTCCCTTCCAGTCTCTTTCCTTAGAGCATTTACTTTAGAAAATTTACATGTTCTTTCTCTGTCTTTTAGAAATGTATGTAAATATTTTTAAAAGTCAAATACGTTCCTTTAAGATCCAGGAATGTCCTTCTTAAGGACTTGGGAACCACCTCTTTGTAAACATCAAGGATGATTAAAAACAAAACAAAACAAAACAAAAACTCTATCTCCCAGTTTCTGTGGGAGAGGAAAAGCCCCACTTTAGTAGGAATGTCTTTCCATAACTACTTTCTGTGATAAATATATGAGAAGTTTTTCTTTTGTTTAAAGCCAATTAACTAACACACATAGTCACCCCAAATACAAGGTGAATTTAGGATGAACATGTATGACAAATGTTCATACATCATCTGTCCTGGGAGCATGTATGTAATGAGCTGTATCTGCTCAGCTATATAATATGGTCTTTCCATCTTTTAGAAAGATAATCTCTTAGCAAAGTGTCTGTGATTCACATCATATTCTGGTAAAATGTTCATTCAATAATAAAATTAATTTTTCTTTTCTCCTCTATCTTTGGGCAATAGAGCTCACAAGACAGAAAGAAGAGGAGAATGGGAACAAACTCATCTTTTATCAGGAATCTACTTGGATGACTGTATCAGTCCATTTTTACACTGCTATTAATAACTGCCTGAGACTGGGTCATTTATTTAAAAAAAAAAAAGAGATTTAATTGACTCACAGTTCAGCATAGCTGTGGAGGCCTCAAGAAATTTATAATCATGGCGGAAGGTGAAGGGTAAGGAAGCTAACTTATTCACAGGGTGCCAGGAAGGAGAAGTGCTGAGAGAACGGAAAAGAGCCCCTTATAAAATAATCAGATTGGCCGGGCACAGTGGCTCAAGCCTGTAATCCCAGCACTTTGGGAGGCTGAGGCAGGCGGATCATGAGTTCAAGAGATCGAGACCATCCTAGCCAACATGGTGAAACCCTGTCTCTACTAAAAATACAAAAATTAGCTGGGCATGGTGGTGTGTGCCTGTAGTCCCAGCTACTCTGGAGGCTGAGGCAGGAGAATTGCTTGAACCTGGGAGGTGGAGGTTGCAGTGAGCCGAGATTGTGCCACTGCACTCCAGACAGGCGCCTGGCAACAGAGTGAGGCTCTGTCTCAAAAAAAATAAAATAAATAAAATAAATAAAAATAATAATAATAATCAGGTCTTGTGAGAATTACTATCCTAAGAACAGCAAGGAGGAAACCGCCCCTATGATTCAATTACCTCCACCTGGTCTCTCCCTTGACACATGGGGATTATGGGGACTATAATTCCAGATGAGATTCGGGTGGGGGCACAAAGCTTAACCATAACAATAACTAACCCATTCCTGCAATAATGTTATAAATCCATTCATGAGGATGAAGCCCTCCTGACCTAATCACCTCTCAAAGCCTCCACCTGTCAACAACATGGCACGGAAGATTGAATTTCCAACAGATGAACTTTGGGGAACACATTCACACCATAGCTCTGTTCAAACACTCTACGGGCTCCTCACTTTCAATCCACCAATCAACTAACTGATCAATCAGTAGCCATTTACAGAGTATCACCTGTCAGTAAGGCATCCAATTTGGTGTTATGAAGAACACAGCATGTAATAAGATGTAATCCCTGCTTGCAAGGATTATCTGACACTCTTAAGAGTTGTAACTAGAACTCTTGTGACTATTGTGTCTAGAATGTAGCATAATAATCTATTGGAACTGACCTAGTGAATACAGCTCAATTGCAACCTGTATTTCATAAAGTCCATAACTGCTGGAACCAGAAGAGAAGTTTAAGCTTACCTAGTTCCAGAACCCCAGAAATACCACTGCTGCACACTCAATATTATCTCAATTTCTTGAAATTTTAGTTATTGACTAATTTATTTACTTGTATTCTTCCATGCCTAATGCATGCATTCACGCCCAATTTACTGACTTACTGATTGCATATTATTTGCAAAAGTAGTAGTACGTTGTCAATACCTACTTGAAAGGGATTGTAACTACTTCCCCAGACCCATTATTTAAGGTTTAATCATATTCTCAAAGGAGGCTTCCCTGACTGCTCAAACATTCAATAAGTTCTTCCTACTCTAAAACTTTCAGGATGCTTGCTGTTTCACTTGTTTAGCTTGGCATGTTTTTTGGTACATGGTTTATTTCAGTAATGCCAAATCTGAAAAGAACATGGACAGAAGTCACTGAAAAGTAAATACTAAACAAATGTATCTATGCATAAATTTATTCTGGGCATGTAGATAAAGTTCCCTCACACACAATGAAGTTTTTGTAAAGCCAGCATGTGTTCCATGAATTAACATATGCCCAGGTTCTAATATTACTTAAAAATATTTGTTGTCTTGAATTAAATTGAACCGATGGAACAGAGTGCAGGGGGTAAGATTTGTACACATTGTAAAGCTAGGAGAAATCATCACTGTTTGTCTGAATCCAGATGCCTTTCTCTTTGCCAGCCATCATAAAGAGAAGCTGAAAATTCTTGAGAATTTGTTTTCTTTAGTAATGGGGTCTTTTCCTAAAATAGGGTAGGGACAATTGAAAAACAAAATGTGCAAGTAAACAAATCTCATTTTACTTCGAAGGGCAATTATACCAAATGTGCTTTCTAAGCTAGAGTGATGTTAATTAACCAAGTGCTTTGTATCTTTTGAAGGTCAACACTCTCAGGAATCTATTAGCATTTTGGCCATGTGGGTTTTCTGTTAAACTCACACAGATGACAGGCCAGTACTTTGCACTTCTGCCTTGATTAGTTATGGAGCAACCTCAATGAGAGCCATAGTCAATGTCTTTCTCCCAGAGATCCACAGCCAGCTTCTAATACGTTAAAAATGGTAGAAAGGCTGTGAGTTAACACAACAGCTGATTTTCCTCAGAGCATTGGCTGCAATTATGGGTTTTAAGAGGCAAAAGTAATAACCTACACCTTACTTAGATTGAGTAGAATACAAAATGCTAGCTGGGGCCTTTGAGTAGTTTATAATGCAACAAGTCACTTGATTAATAACTGTTAAGTCAAATAAATATATCCCCTCCCCAAAAACAGTTTATATATAACAAGTAAAGGAGAAAAGGGAAATGATGCATTGATGCCATGTGAAAGTTCTAAAGCAAAGATAAAATATCAAATCATAATTAATAATTACAGAAAATAGTTCAGAGAGTACATTGTCAGAGAGTCGTTTTCTTGTTACTTATGTGTTTTATTTCCTTATGTATTTTTGATATGAGTCCCTTACCTAATAAATAATTTGCAAATATTTTCTCTCAGTATGTGGGTTGTCTCTTTACTCTGTTGTTTTATTTGCTGTGCAGAAGCTTTTTCATTAGACCAATCCCATTTGTCTACTTCTGTTTCTGTTGCCTGTGCTTTTGGGGTTCAATGCAAGAAACCATAGTCCAAACAATCTGTCACAGATTTTCCTCTATGTTATCTTCTAGTAGTTTTACCGTTTTAGGTCTTACATTGAAGTCTCTAATCCCTTCTTAGTCCATGCTCATACAAGGGATGAGATAAGGCTCCAATTTCATTCTTCTGCATGTGAATAACCAATTTCCCCAACACCATTAATTGAAGAGGTTGCTCCTTCAGTGTAGGGTATTTACAATACTCACAATATGAAAATAACCTAAGTGCCTATCAACAGATGAATGGATAACACAAATTGATGTATATATGCAATGGTATACTATTTAGCCTTTTGAAAGAATGCAATTCTGTTACTTGGAAAAACATGGCTGAATCTAGAGAACATTATGCTAACAGAAATAAACCAAGCAGAGAAATACAAATATTGCATAATCCCACTTATCCATACAATGTAAATATTTGAATTCATAAAAGTAGAGAGTAAAATAGTGGTTACTAGGGGCTGGAGGGCAATGTTGGTCAAAGGCTACAAAGTTTTAATTATACTGGAAGAATAACCTCTGAAGATATATTGTACAGCAAGTGACTATAGATAATAATGTATTATGTATTTCAAAATTGCCAAAAGAATGAATTTTAAATGTTCTCACTATAAAGAAATGATAATTTTGTGAGGTAATGGATATATTAATTAATCTGATTTGCTCATTCCACAATGTATACATGTATCAAAGCATCATGTTGTATTCAGTAAATATATATAATTGTTATTTGTCAATTAAAAATAAATGCAAAATTTAAAATGAAAAAAAATTTATCTTTTTTAAACACTCTAATTTTTTTAATTCCTATTAAAAGAAAAGATATCTAGTAGACTAATCTAGGAAATAGGGTAAGGTTATCTTAAAATTAGGATTTAGCAGTCTAAAGGTGGTAACTGCAGCTATACCAGTGGAAGAGATTCTAATAAAAGCACATAGAATAAGAATGAGAACTTGTGGAAACCTTGAGAACACTAAAGCAGTCCAAATTATTGTTTTGGATTGGGGTGAAACAGGATTGGGGTAAAACATTATATTTATTCAAGATGAGTGATTTCCTGTAGGAAGTGGTTATTGAATCTCCCATATTCCCACCTAGCCTCAATTCTTGCTCCTATTCACTTGCCAAAAGCCATAAGATTTTTAAAAAAACCCTAAAAGTTAAGTCCTCCAATTTTTATGAATCTTTTCTTAAATTCAAAATGCTCCTAAAACAACTCTGCATTAGCTATTAACATACAGCACAGGTGAGCACACTAAACTGCTATCTTTATGTCTGGAGAAAGCTTGGCTTTGTATGGTTCTATTACCAACAAGGTGGGAATCCACCAAGCTGGTATTGAATAATCAAATTTGCACCTCTAAAACTCAACCTGGAGTATTAGTCATTGTACAACCCCATGCCTACCTGATTTGTGCTTAACTCTTATTAATTTTCATATTCTAACATGGTATTACCTGGTCTGTATCCACCTTTGTTGCTTCATTTGGACTATTTCCCTTGTTCTGATCAAGAACTTTACCTTTATGCTCAAGTTCACTACTTCCCTCATCAAACTGCTCTCTCAGATGCCTGCTAAACTCTATTGTTTAACAAGACTTTTCTTTCCCTTCCTCCTCCTTCCCTTCTTCCTCCTGTTTCTCCTCCTCCTTCTTCATGAACTTTACTCATAGACAGTTCTTTTTAGCATAGAATGACACTCCCAGCCTCTGATCTTTTGCTGCCTCAGAACTTGGAGCATGAGTGATAGAACACAATGCCAGGGCAGAGTGGAATGGATTACAGTGCAGGACACTGTGCACCTGTGCATCTAGGAGTGGAGGAGGGGGATGTGATGGCTGTTTGTAGTCAGAAAGCAATGAAAGGGCTATGAGTACTTTTGTGGGAGGAAAAAATATTCAAGAGAAGTGGAAGGATTTTGAGGGGCAATAAGGTGACTTTGTTCTATAGGTTTTGTAGTGAGAGTTGTCTCAAAAAATAATATTTTCCACTTATGCATTGAAGGAAAGCACAGGAGGTATGATTATGTTTAGTGGAGTGGAACATGTTAGGAACATTTTGAATGAAGAAAAGGGCTCCAGTTCAGTGGAGCCACTAGATCATACTCACCTTTCCTCCATTGCCCTGAACCTCACTACATTTTCCTTTTTCTATATTCTGAGCTCATCTGGTAAACTTGCCTGGTACCCATTTGATCACTCCATCCTCATTAGGGTCTACAAGGTTTCACCTGTAGTGTGACACCACCGATATTCACAAACCACTTTTTATGTGCCAGGAAGTCTTCTAAGTCATATTCATGCAAGATCCCAATTAGCATCTCAATAACCCTGTAAGTCAAGTCATTCTTACTTCCACGTTACAGTGGATGAAACCTATGCACATAGAGGAAAAATAACTTCTTCCAGATCATACAGCAGTCAGTAATAGACATCCTCCTTATGGCCATCAGGTGTTCAAGCTATCTCTTGCTTTTCCTGTCTTCCTTCTTTTTTTTTCTCCAAGCTTCTGTCCTGTCATCCTTTATTTCACCTTATTTCCTTTAGCACAATTTTTTGACTGATCAAAAGCCCCATCCCCTACCCCTTTAAGCTCTGATTCACAAACATCTCTTTACTTTTAACATAATTTATGGGCTGGGCACAGTGGCTCACTCCTGTAATCCCAGCACTTTGGGAGGCCAAGTTGGGCAGATAATCTGAAATCAGGAGTTCGAGACCAGCTTGGCCAACATGGCAAAACTCCATCTCTACTAAAAATACAAAAATTATCTGGGCCTGGTGGCACACACCTGTAATCCCAGCTACTCAGGAGTGTGAGGCAGGAGAATTGCTTGAACCTGGGATGTAGAGGTTACAGTGAGCCGAGATGGTACCACTGCACTGCAGCCTGGACGACAAAAGCAAAACTCCATCTCAAACAACAACAACATAATTTACGTATCTGTAGTAGACAAGTCAGTGTCTCATTAATAAGATGTTTTAATTGGTTATGTATGCTTAGACAGGATTGATGGCCATTGAAATTGCCAATATATTCTTTTACTGAGTAAAAAAAGACAATCTATTTTACGCTGTCGTATGATTCTTACCTATGACCATGAGAGGCAGTATGGATCACAAATGAAGAGTGAAGACTCTGAAGGCTGTCGTAAAGACATAATGAGTTAAAACATGTGCATGTCAGAAATCGTTTTTATTACTGTGAAGAAAATACCTTTTACTATACCGCATTATACATGCCAGATGACAAAACCTCTCTATCCGCCAAGCAAGTTCAAGTAACACTTAATAATATCGTTCAGTATTTGCTCACTTAGACACACAACCTGTTTATTCATTATTGTTAGTGCCAGTGATCTTCTCTTATTTATGAAAAGTATATATGATGATCTATAGTTTTTAGTAGGACAGTCAAATGATCAGTAGACATAGTTTAAAATATTCAAACCATTATTTATAAGCAATTGGCTGTTTTCTAAAAAAAAAATTTTAATGTTTAAGCTCCTAAAAAGAGAAACATACCTTGAGACACTGATTTTATATACTTGAAATGAACTCTACAGATAAAACTAGGTATTCATTTATTCTCCATGAGGCCCAAGGAGACCCAATGAGATACTTCATGGAATGTCCCTAAAATAGAGACAGAGGCACATGCTGGGCAGGAACAAGCAGGCATGATTTTAATCTCATACTACCATTTTGAGAAAAAGCTCCACTTTTATCTGTTTTATCAATTTTTCCTTAATATTTTTAGAGAAGCATAGAATAGCCAAAAAGTTCGAAATAATTGTCATTCTCCTTTAGTTTATAAATGGTATGGCAGACAAAGAGAGATGTACTCTTTCCCCATGACACATAGAAAATTACAGTAAGTAGCAAATTCTAATTCTAACACCTGGTGCAGAATCTTCCTAGTATTCCATAGCACCAGTTTTATCAGTGTAGTTCAAGAGCTCTCAATATGGGTAGCTGCTGAGTGGTGCAGGACAATAATGGAAGAATCCTTAAATTGAGTTATTGGGCATATATGGCATCTAGTACACTTAACTGAAAAGTTAGAATCTATGCTCAGAAATCAAACAGGATGAGAAAGTTTTCTGAACAACAGACATCAGACAGTAGGTTAAACATTTTTGTCTGTTTGATCCAACCCTCCTCACTGGGCAGGGCCTCCCTGCAGGAACTTCAGCAATTCCAGCCAAGGGCTTAGGGACAAAACTCTAATCTCTCTGGGCCTGAGCTCCTAGGGGGAAGGATGGCCATGGTCCCATGGACCAACAGACTTGGTCTTTCCCTCTGCTATCTCTGAGGAAACTGAGTAGCACAGATGAGTGGGTTTCCCCTCAGCACACACACCTCCTCCACCAAGGGATAGCCAAAGTGCCTTGTTAAGCAGGTCACAGATCCTGTGCTCCCTGACTGGGTGAGAACCCCCAACAGGGATCGCTAAACATCTTATACAGGAGCATTCCTACTAGCATCAGGTCGGTGCCCCCCTAGGACAGAGATCCCAGAGGAAGGAGCAGGCACCCATCTTTGATATTCTCTAGCCTCTTTATGGGACATCTTTAGGTACCCAGGTTAATAGGACCTGAAGAACCCCTAGCAAACCTCAGAAGCCCTCCAGAAGAGGGGCCTGACTGTTAAAATAAAAACAGAAAGCAACAACAGCATCAACAAAAGAAGTCCCCACAAAACCCCATCCAAAGGTCAACAGAGTGAAACTAGACAACTCATGAAGATGAGAAAGAACCAACAACAAAAAAAATGCTGAAGACTCAAAAGGCCAGAGTGCCTCTTCTCCTCCAAATGATTGCAACACTTCTTCAGCAAGGGCATAGAACTGGGTGTAGGCTAAGATGGATGAATTGATAGAATTAGGCTTCAGAAAGTATGTAATAACAAACTTCACGAGCTAAAGGAGCATGTTCTAACCTAGTGCAAAGAAGCTAGGAGCCATAAAAAAAGGTTACAGGAGCTGTAACTAAAATAACCAGTTTAGAGAGGAAAATAAATGACCTGATGGAACTGAAAAATAAGCAGCACAAGAACTTTGTGAAGCAAACACAAATATCAATCACTGAATTGATTAAGTGCAAGAAAGAATATCAGAGCTTGAAAACTGTCTTGCTAAAATAAGACAGTCACACCAAATTAAGAGAAAAAAAGAATGAAAAGGAATGAACAATAACTCTAAGAACTATGGGACTATGTAAAAAAGACCAAACCTACAATTGATTGGAATACCTAAATGATACCAGGAGAATGGAACCAAGTTGAAAAACACACTTCAGGATATTATCTAGAAAAACTTCTCCAACCTATCAAGACAGGCCAACATTCAAATTCAGGAAATCCAGAGAACCCTAGTAAGAATATCAACCCCAAGACACTTAATCACCAGATGATTCTCCAAGGTCAAAATGAAAGAAAAAATATCAAGGGCAGCCAGAGAGAAAGGCCTGGTCACCTACAAAGGGAAGCCTATCAGATTAACAGTGGACCTCTCAGCAGAAACCCTATAAGCCAAAAGAGACTGGGAACCAATATTCAACATTAATAAAAAAAAGAATATCCAACCCAGAATTTCATATCCAGCCAAAGTAAGCTTTATTAGCAAAGGAGAGAAATAAAATTCTTTTCAGATAAGCAAAGAATTTGTCATCACCAGGTCTGCCTTGCAAGAGATCCTAAAGGGAGCACTAAATATGGAAAGGAAAAACTGGTACCAGCCACTGCAAAAACACACTGAAGTACAAAGACCATTGACACTATGAAGAAACTGCATCAACTAGTCTACAAAACAACCAGCTAGCATCCTGATGACAAAATCACATTTACACATAACAGTATTAACCTTAAGTGTAAATGGGCTAAATGCCCAAGTTAAAAGACACAGACTGGCAAACTGGATAAAGACCCATCAATCAATGTGCTGTATTTAAAAGACCCATCTCATGTGCAAAGACACACATAGGCACAAAATAATGTATGTGTCACATTATTATATTATTATAGGGATGAAGGAAAATTTACCCAGTAAATGGAAGGCAGACAAAAGAAGGGGTTGCAATCCTAGTTTTTGGCAAAACAGACTTTAAATCAACAAAGATCAAAAAAGACAAGAGCATTACATAATGGAAAAGGGATCAATTCAACAAAAGGAGCTAACAATCCTAAATATATATGCACCCAATATGGTAGCACCCAGATTCATAAAACAAGTTCTTAGAGACCAACAAAGAGATGTAGACTCCCACACAATAATTGTGGGAGATTTTAACACCCCACTGTCAATATTAGACAAATCATCAGGATAGAAAATTAACAAGGATATTCAGGACTTGAATTCAGCTCTGGATCAGATATCCTGATAGATATTGACGGAACTCTCTACCCCAAACAACAGGATTTACAATCTTCTCAGTGTCACATAGCAGTTACTCTAAAATTGATCACATAATTGGAAGTAAAACATTCCTCATCAAATGCAAAAGAACTGATATAATAACAAACAGTCTCTCAGACCACAGTGTACTCAAATTAGAACTAAAGATTAAGAGACTCACTTAAAACCACACAATACAAGGAAATTGAACAAGCTGCTCCTAAATGATGCCTGGGTAAATGATGAAATTAAGGCAGAAATCAAGAAGTTCTTTGAAACCAATGAGAACAAGAGAAAATGTACCAGAATCTCTGGGAAACAGCTAAAGCAGTTTTAAGAGGGAAATTTATAGCATCTAATGCACACATCAGAAAGTTAGAAAGATCACAAATTAACCCTCTAACATCACAGCCAAAATAACTAGAGAAACAAGAGCAAAAAAATCCAAATGCTATCAGAAGACAAGAAATAACTAAGATCAGAGTGGAACTGAAAAAGATAGAGACACAAAAAACCTTTGAAAAAAATCAGTGAATCTAGGAGCTGGTTTCTTGAAAAACATAATGTAATAGATAGACTGCTAGCTAAAGAGAAGAAAAAAATGACACCACAAAAAATAATAAAGGGGATATCACCACTGACCCCACAGAAATTCAAAACCATCAGAGAATACTGTAAATACCTCTGCTCAAATAAACTAGAAAATCTAGGAGAAATGGATAAATTCCTGGACATATACACCCTCCCAAGACTAAGCCAGGAAGAAGCTGAATCCCTGAATAGACCAATAACAACTTCTGAAACTGAGAAAGTAATAAATAGCCTACCAACCAACCAAACAAACAAACAAACAACCAAACAAAAAAACCCAGGACCAGACGTATTTGCAGCTGAATTCTACCAGAAGCACAGAGAAGAGCTGGTACCATTCCTTCTGAAACTATTCCAAAAAAATTAAAAAGGAGGGATTTCTCCCTAACTCATTTTATGAGACCAGCATCATCCTGATACCAAAACCTGTCAGAGACACAACAAAAAATAAAAACTTCAGGCCAATATCCCTGATAAACATTGATGCAAAAATCCCAAATAAAATATGGGCAACCAAATCCAGCAGCACATCGGAAAGCTTATCCACCACTCAAGTCCTCTCTTATTTCCTTGAGCAGTGGGTTGCAGTTCCCCATGAAGAGATCTTTTACATCCCTTGTTAGCTGTATTCCTAGGTATTTTATTCTCTTTGTAGCAATTGTGAAAGGAAGTTCATTCATGATTTGGCTCTCTGATTGTCTGTTGTTGGTGTTTAGGAATGCTTATGATTTTTGCACATTGTTTTTTGTATACTGAGATTTTGCTGAAAGCTTACCCCCCATGATGCAAGGTTGGTTCAACATATGAAAATCAATAAATGTAATTCATCACAAAAACAGAACTAATAACAAAACCACATAATTATTTCACTAGATACAGAAAAGGCCTTCCATAAAATTCAACCTCCCTTCATGTTAAAAACTCTCAGTAAACTAGGTGTTGATGGAACATACCTCAAAATAATAAGAGCCATTTATAACAAATCATAGTCAATATCATACTGAATGGGCAAAAGCTGGAAGTATTCCCTTTGAAAACTGGCACAAGGCAAGGATGCCCTCTCTCATCACTTCTATTCAACATAGTATTGGAAGTTTTGGCCAGGGCAATCAGGCAAGAGAAAGAAATAAAAAGCATTTAAATAAAAAGAGAGGAAGCCAAATTGTTTGTTTGCAGATGACATGATCCTATATCTAGAACACCCCATCATTTCAGTCCAAAAGCTCCTTAAGCTGGTAAGCAACATCAGCAAAGTCTCAGGATACAAAACTAATGTGGAAAAATCACAAGCATTCCTAAACACCAACAATAGACAACCAGAGAGACAAATCATGAATGAACTCCCATTCACAATTGCTACAGAGAGAATAAAACACCTAAGAATACAGCTAACAATGCATGTAAACGATCTCTTCACAGGGAACTGCAAACCACTGCTCAAGGAAATAAGAGAGGATACAAACAAATGGGAAAACATTCCGTGCTTGTGGATAGGAAAAATTGATATCATGAAAATGGCCATACTGCCCAAAGTAATTTATACATTTAATGTTATTTCCATTAAACTACCATTGACATTCTTCACAGAGTTAGAAAAGCTACTTTAAAATTCACATGGAACCATAAAAGAGCTTGTATAGCCAAGACAATCTTAAGCAAAAGAACAAAGCTGGGGACATCACACTACCTGACTTCCAACTATACTACAAGGCAGCAGTAACCAAAACAGGATGGTACTGGTACCAAAATAAACACATAGACAACTGGAATAGAATAAAATTCTCAGATAGATGACCACACATATACAATCATCTGATCTTTGACAAACTTGACAAAAACAAGCAATGGGGAAAAGATTTCTTATTTAATAAATGATGCTGGGAAAACTGGCCAGATATATGCAGAAAACTGAAGCTGGACCGTTTCCTTATACCTAATGTAAAAATTAACTCAAGATGGATTAAAGACTTAAATGTAAAACCCCAAATTATAAAAACCCTAGAAGAAAACCAAGGCAATACCATTCAGAAAATAGGCCTGAGAAAAGATTTCATGACCAAGGCATCAAAAGCAATTGCAACAAAAGCAAAAATTGACAAATGGGATCTAACTAAACTAAAGAACTTCTGTGCAGCAAAAGAAACTATCATCAGAGTGAACAGACAACCTACAGAATGGGAGAAAAATTTTGCAAACTATCTATCTGACAAAGGTTTAACATCCAGAATCTACAAGGAACTTAAACAAATATACAAGAACCAACCAACCCCATTAAAAAGTGGACAACTGATATAAACAGACACTTCTCAAAAGAAGACATTTATGTGGCCAACAAACATATGTAAAAAAGCTCAACGTCTCTTATCATTAGAGAGATGAAAATCAAAACCACAGACACCATCTCACGCCAGTCAGAATGGTGATTATTAAAAAGTCAAAAACAACAGATGCTGGTGAGGCTGTGGAGAAATAGAAATGCTTTTACACTGGTGGTGGGAGCATAAATTAGTTCAATCATTGTGGAAGATAGTGTAGCAATTCCTCAGGTATCTAGAACCAGAAATACCATTTGACCCAGCAATCCCGTTACTGGGTATATACCCAAAGGAATATAAATTATTCTATTGTAAAGATACATGAATGCATATGTTTATTGCAGCACTATTGACAACAGCAAAGACAGAATCAACCAAAGTGCCCATGAATGATAGACTGGATAAAGAAAATATGGTACATACATACCATGGAATACTATGTAGCCATGTAAAATGAAATTATGTCCTTTGCAGGGACATGAACGAAGGTGGAAGACTTTATCCTCAGCAAACTAACACAGAAACAGAAAAACAAACACTGCATGTTCTTACACATAAGTGGGAGCTGAACAGTGAGAACACATGGACACAGGAGGGGAACAACACACACTGGGGCCTGTTGAGGGTCAGGGTGAGGAAGAGCATCAGGATAAATAGCTAATGCATGCAGGATTTAATACCTAGGTTATGGGATGACAGGTGCAGCAAGCCACAATGGCACAAATGTATCTATGCAACAAGCCTGCACATCCTGCACATGTATCCCAGAACTTAAAATTTTTAATTAAATATTTTTAAAAATTTTTGTTTGAACAGACTTCAGTGAATGTCAGCTTAAGGTAGAAAATAAAAAGGGAAAGTGATTCAAAGAGCTATGTGATATAATGAAAGGGATAGGATACAAAAATCCAATGAAGAACCTGGAACTCGTATCCAGAATCCAACCAGGCAAAAGTGGGAAGCATGCTAAAAAGGAAATCCAAAATAATGAATAGTTCTCCACCAACAACACAGCAATGTCTGTCTGTGAGCCCAGGATCAAGGTGAGTTCCTCTTTGCTCTGTGTTTATTCAGAGCCCCAGAGGGACATCTTAGTCTTCTGCTAGATTTAAAACCAAAGAGGGACAGGATTTACCCTTGGACTTCCAGGTGGGCTGAACCACTGTTTAAGGTATGGATTTAGCTTGTGCTGGATGCAATAATTAGTCATGATAACAAAGAACGTCTTGTTTCCAATAGATCCCAGAGAATCCCTGGAGAATAATGAGTACCTTCATTAAATCAAAACATAATAGTTTTGTTTTCCACATGCTTGGCTCCAATTTATGATCTTCTTACTTATGCTGAAACAAGCCAACTCTCTCTCAATATAAGTTTTAAAAGGCCAAGAAGCTGCTAACAATATCTAACATGCTCATAGCTCAGAGGTACTTCAGGCAATGCCAGCTTATTTCTGACATAGGACAGTGAATAGCAGACCACGTATGCCACTTTGGACAATAAATAATTTACCCATGGCTGAATATTATTCTGGAATAATTTGGCAAGATTATTTTCTTAAGGTGAATTAATTTCCTCAATTTTGCTTGGCTTTTATTGCTCTCTCAAAATTCAGACACATAATATCAAACAGATGGCTTGAACCAGCGAATAAATAGGTCATAAAAGAATTCTGTATACTTCATTGTTGTGGCTTACGGCTAAACACAGCAATCAGATTTTGTTGAAACCCAGATAAAATTGCTGGTTTCACTTTGTTTCAATTCCAGGTGATCTGGAAGAAATAAAACTTCTCCAGGAGCATGTGTTCTTGGAATCCCTTCTTCATGTAATTTGCCCAAGAAAGTCATTCAACCCTTTGAGGTTTTCCGAGCTGTAGCTTTAAAAAAAAAAAAAAAAAAAAAAAAGACTAAGGAGAATCTTTATCACTATGCATGCAGAACAAAAATATTAACTAATTAGTTACTCAGATATTACAAACAATAAATGGGGAGAATGCAAATGATAAAGTGGGAAGGAAAGGTATGAAAACCATGGAGAGGTGGTGTGGGTACTAGAAATGCAAAGCCTAAGTCTGCATTTAACAAATATAGACACTGAGCACCTCTCAGGACAAGAGCTGCTCTAGAAGGCAACAGACCACATTCAAACAAACCTTCCATAAGGGATTATATTTTCTTCTCTCTCCATTCTGAGAATCAAATTCTGCATTAAGATTGTCAACCATGGTCCTTTCTATATATAACTACCTGAAGAAGTTCTTTATTGGGATTTTATGAAAACCACAGAGAATTGATACTTAGACCCATACTATGTATTAAGCTATATAAGGTATACCAGTCAGATAATATACTGATTTATAAGATATTAGGGAAATATAATGACAGCGGTAACCAAGAGAGTTTATGTCAATCTAAAGTGGCAGATGCTGCTCACTTCCAGCCAAAGCTGCCATGCATTTTTTGCCAAGTCTATAATGTTTTCAAGAGAAACTAGAAATCTTCTTTCCCAAATTACGATAGACAAAACCTGATTGACCACCCCCTATTTTTGTGTTAAACTGCCTAATTTGCAAACGGATTGTCTGAAAAGTGTGATGTGTAGGCCCCACATCACTGAGTGACCTAACGAACCAAGGATTATCTAAATCTGAAGAGACCTGTGTAGCTACTTGGTCTAACAGTTTCACCTACGTAAAGCCCAAATGGAATGCAATATCCCTAGCAGATAGACTGCTACTTATATATCTTCAAGGAAACTAACTGGCAAATGTATGAAAAGTTGACATGTATACTTAAATAACACCTCAAAAACAATGTGGATCACTATCATGGCCTCTATTTAGACCTAGTAAACTAGAACCAGAAAATTGATGGACTCAGTATTTTCATGTTCTCTGGAAGCATTTTGGTTGCTACATGCTACTTGAAAGGGGGTCAGTAGAAGAAGTTTCCAACAAAAACTGATAATTATACTATTATTTACATAGTGTATAACATCATGTGCATTATATATAATGAAAAAATATACAAATATTTATTTAATGCAATTCTACAACCTGAATTGGATCTTGGAACATAAAAAAGACATCAATGGAAAAACTGGTAAAATCCAAAAAATGTTTACAGTTTAGTTAGTAGTAATGTGCTACTATTAGTCACTTCTCTATTTGGACAAATGTGCCATGGTTATCTAAGATGGTAACATTAGAGGAAGCTGGGTGAAGAGTACATAAAATTTGTGTAATACTTCTGCATCTTTTCCGGAATCTGGAATTATTACACAATAAAAATTAAAATACATATTTGCACATAGTTTTACAGTTTCAGATCCTACATGAATTGTATCGAATGGCACCAATTAAGAGAAACATAACAAAACTTAGGTTAACACAGAAGGAAAAGAGGCAGCTCCAACAAAAGAACCTGAGTTTATGAATTACCAGCTGGAGACTGGAAGCTGTAAACCAATCAGGTCAGGAAATTAAACAGACCACATTACAAACTTGCAGCTTGTCAGTCACTAACTGAAACATTTGTCAGGTTATTCAATTTCTTTCTATCATTAATTCAGTGATAATTGGCGGAATGCCGACAATTTGCCAGGAGTTATTCTGGGCTCTGGGAGATTCAGGGGTAAACTACAGTCTTATTTCAATGTGTGTATCCACCACCCTCCCCCAAGTCCACGTTCCTGTCCTCATGGAGCTTATGGCCCCAGCCGGAGACACAGTGAATTAGCACACAAAGCAATTTCTGTTTAATTCAGCCCTAAAGTCAACAGTACAATCCATGCCTCCAAATAGTCAATGTTCATACAGATTCTGAAAGAAATTTTAAAATAGCCTCATATTTGTGTTTTAATCATACCTGCCAAATCTATACGTAGTGCATAAAGGAATTAGAAAATTTTGAATTGGATCCTCCACTTTATCCCATTAGCTCTTTTCCTCAACTTTTTTTTCACTATTGTATAGTCTCATTCTTCAGAACATTCATGTAACTCTCTGTTCTCACAGTAGTCACAGGGTATTTTTCCTGCTGTGCCTTCTGTTGTGGGTTTCTCATTTGTGGCAAAAAGACAAATAATATCCTGCCTATATGTAGCATAGTCTTTCTGTCTTTCTACAGTTTTTCTTTTGTTGTGTGCAAATTTTATTCTTATTTATATTTTCTTAGACAGGGCCTTGCTCTGTCACCAAGGCTGGAGTGCAGTGGCACAAACAGGGCTCACAAGAGCCTCGACCTTCTGGGCTCAAGCAATCCTCTCATGTCAGCCTCCCAAGTAACTGGAGGCTGCTCCCAAGTAACTACAGGCATGCACCAAGACACCCAGCTAAGTTTTATATTTTTTGTGGCATTGGGGCATTGCCATGTTGCCCAGGCTGGTCTTGAACTCCTTGGCTCAAGTGATTCTCCCACCTTGGCCTCTCAAAGTGCTGGAGTTACAAGTGTGACCCACTGCGCCAGCCTGTGTGTCATTCTTATGACCTACTTTAAATTTGCTTATCCTTTGGAATTTATGCATCATTATATACTTCCTTAAATTATTTTCGATAAAGAATGGAAATATATCATCTTCTTTACCATATTAGTTTCTTAGGGCTGCTGTAACAAAATAGGACAAACACAGCAGCTTAAAACAACAGAAATTGATGCTCTCATGGTTCTGGAAAATAAAAATCTGAAATTGAGGTGTTGGCAGGGCCACCTTGTTTCTGGACTCTCTAGAGAGAATCCTACCTTGAATTTACCTAGCTGATGATAGTTGCCAGCAATCCTTTGGTTCCTGGCCTTCAGCTGTATTATTCCAATTTCTGTCTCTTTCTTTACATGAGCTTTTTCCCTCTGTGTGTGTCTGTGAGCATTATGATTAGGGTCCATCCTAATCCAGTTTAACCTCATCTCAACTTGATTATATCTGCAAAGTCCCTATTTCCAAATAAGGTCAAATTCACAGATACTGTGAATTTCATCATACCTGTCAAATCTATATGTAGTCCATAAAGGAATTAGATAATTTTGAATTGGATCCTCCACTTTATCCCATTGGCTCATTCCCTCAACTTTTTTTTTTCACTATTGTATAGTCTAGATTCTTCAGAACATTCATGTAGCTCTCTGTTCTCACAGTAGTCAGAGGATATTTTTCCTGCTGTGCCTTCTGTTGTGGGTTTCTCACAGTTCTGAAGAAGGTATGTGGGGTTAGAACTTCAACCCACAATATTTACTTACCCAGATGGGCACATGAAAACCACCATAGTCTTTCAGCTTACATAGCTTTATATCCAACCAGAAAACACTCATTCACTATTGTTACACTGGGTAGCTAGTCAGGTATGCACAGGACAGAAGAGGGCCCCCCATACGCACACAGCAGAAGTGTTGGGTGACCCCATGGTCAGGCAGTTAACTGCCTCTCTCAAGTAATAATTAGTCACAGCTGGCACCAAGGAAAGGCAGTCTCCTAATAGAAAAGACCTGATACCTGATCAGCAGCTTCCTGATAAGATCTCAGGAGCTGGACAAGTAGGCTCAAGCGTGCACATGCAGGCAGTCCACCCCAAGGGAAGAATCAGGGGAAAAGTAACACAAGACCCCAGAATTATGTCACTGTATAAAACCCCAAGTTAAAAGGTTAAACTGTGTACTTGTCTTTCAGGTTGCCCACTTGGCCCTCTTCCAAAGTGTACTTTCTTTCTTTTCATTCATGTTCTAAAGTTTTTTTAAATAAAATTTCACTCCTGCTCTACAACTTGCCTTGGTCTCTCCTTCTGCCTTACTCTCCTTAGTTGAATTCTTTCTTCTGAGGAGGCAAGAATTGAGGTTGCCGCAGACCCAAATAGATTTGCCACCGGTAACATATTTTGGTGCTCTGTAACTTGGATACCTTCCACCAGTGACAATATTATTCAACACATTATTCAATCTCACCAAAAAGGAAGCTATTATTTATAACATTTTGATATGGTAGAATGAAGCAAAAATTGCAGTGGGCTTGGAGGATAAAAAATGAGGTTTCCAGCCCAATGTCCTACTTCCCATTCTAAGGACCACAAAATGCAAAGCATATATCAATTTTGTTAAATTTGGCTTGAACTCTACTTCCACCCCCTTGCCAAAGCCCAAAGCCCTCCCATGACATGTATGGATTGTCAGCTCCCTGCTTCCCCAGATTTCTCTCTGATTCAGCCTTTCTGCTTCAAGTTTGTTGCTTTAGTACTGCCTTGAGACTGTCAGAAAAAAAATTGTGAAATACTTTGAAATGGGCAAAATTATCACTGGACATTTTGTCTAATACACCCTTCTGGGTTATCTGTGTCCTTTTGGTCTTTGAGCTATTTTAAAGTGCTATAAGTTGTAGAGAATGATAATAATACTAATGATTCCTGTTCATTGAAGCAAAAATGCATTTCTTTCTGAAACAGGGTCTTGCTCTGTCTCCCCAGCTGGAATGCAGTGGTATGATTATAGCTCACAGCAGCCTCGAAGTCCCAGGCTTGAGGAATCTTCCCACCTCAACCTCGTGAACAGCTGGACTACAAGTACATGCCACCACATTTGGCTAATTTATTTTCTTTCTTTTCCTTTCTTTCTCTTTCTTTTCCTTTCTTTCCTTTCTTCCTCTTTCTTTTCCTTTCTTTCTCCTTTTTCTTTCCTTTCTTTCCCTTCATTCCTCTCTCTCTTTCTCTCCCTTCCTTCCTTCCTTCCTCTCTCTCTTTCTCTCTTTCTTTCTTTCTTTCTTTTCTCATACATCAGGTTTCACTACATTGTCCAGACTGCTCTTCAACTCCTGGTCTCAAGGGGTCCTCTCTTTTCAGCCTCCCAAAGTGCTAGGATTACAGGTGTAAGCCACCACACCTTGCCCAAAAAATGCATTATTTTAATTTATAAAATTAAAATGCTATTGGTTCCCCTCTTCCCACTAGAAGAAGCCAGTTTTGCACATGTTCATAAAATAAAATTCTGCATTCTTGTCTGTCTTTATAATTTGAAGGAATATCCTTGGAATTTTCCTTTGAACTGCTCTTAATATCTTATTTGTTCTGTCAGTAATTAGTGAATTATGGAATCTTTGTTAAAAGTTCATTTTATTCTTGCATAAGTCATGGTTTTACTTTATTGATTAAATTATCATTTAATAAGACAAATCCCACTCCCTCTAATTCAAAATGAAATATATTCACCTCAAGCATTTCAGTTTGGAAAGGAAAAGAAATAAAGTTTTCCAAAGTCTGGGTGGGGAGGGAAACATGGAGAAGAACCTGCCATGAAGTTTCTTTACGCCTCCAGATCTTGCTTACATTGTCTTTCTCCGGCATCCTTAACTTGAAAACATTCATCCACAGTATCTCCAGGATTCCACAATATTCATGTCCTGGAGACCAAGTAACCACTGCAAGGGTCTTACCAAATCATATTCTCAGTGAAAATCGATCTCTTTTTGAAAGAATTTCTAGTTTATTTAAAGAAATAAACTGTCTTCAAGAAGAAAGGTTTCAAGCTTTAGTCACCTCATTAGCCAAACAGGGCTTATAATCATTATCTCATAGGAGTGCATAAGATTTAAACATGATAATTTGTAGAAAGGTACTTATAGCAGAAGCAAAGAGAGGAGTTGCCATAAATTTTAATTGAAGCTGAAACCACTTAGATTAGATGTGATAGGAATATATATTTTGTCTAGAGTTTATAGTCATGGTCTGTTCAAAGATCTTGGATGCTGACTATTCAAATACTTGTCATTTTTCTAAGTCAAGAGGAGGTTATGTTTCACATCCATTTTTATCTACCAATCAAGAATTGTTCCCAAAAGGAACTTCTTTCTCCCTGCTTTCATATACACAAATCATGCGTGTCACTCATCTGCCAACCAAGGCTGCACAATTTCTGTTTAGTCTGAATGAGGCCTTGCCTGGCCATCCTCTTTTGGTTATGCCATTATGAAAGAAAACAGTGCCCTTCGTCCATGTCCCCAGGTGAACTCAAGGCTTGCTTTTTTCCCCATTAAAACAGAGAAACTTTTTAGAAAGTTGGGAGTTACAGGAGGAAGAACCAGGAATATCATGAGCGACTTTAAGTTCAATTTTCAATCTGTGTCTACAGTAGTCCGTTCTCATGCAGCTAATAAAGACATACCTGAGACTGGATAATTTATTAAGAAAAGAGGCTTAATTGTTCCACATGGCTGGGGAGGCCTCACATTCATGGCAGAAGATGAAGGAAGAGCAAAGGGATGTCTTACATGGCGGCAGGCAAGAAGAACATGTACAGGGGATCTCCCCTTATAAAACTATCAGATCTCATGAGACTTATTCACTATCATGAGAACATGGGGGAGACCCACCCCTATGATTCAAATTACCTCCCACTGGGTCCTTCCCATGACATGTGAGAATTAGGGGAGCTACAATTCAAGATGAGATTTGGGTGAGGACACAGCCAAACCACATCACTGTCGACAATTCAAATTACCTCCCACTGGGTCCCTCCCATGACATATGAGAATTAGGGGAGCTACAATTCAAGATGAGATTTGGGTGGGGACACAGCCAAACCACATCACTGTCGAAAATCTAATTCTCAACAGAAATCATTCCTCAGGTGAGTCTATATTTTTAAGCCCTGCTGTTTCCTAACAATTCATTCTGGGTAGTCTCTTTGAATCTCTCAATATCCTCATCTCTAAAATATATACCATTATTTTTCATTTTCCTTCCAATTGCTGAGTCTGTATCCAGTTTCATTCTTACCTAAACTTCTTATATTTCAAGAAGGTCCCAAATCTGAAGGTAAAGAGAAGTGGAAGAAGAAAAGTAATTGTGGTGAAAAACTTGCAGAGGCAGAGGAAGGACAAGAAAAGGGAATATTTTCCAAAACTCAGAAAGAAACTTGCCATTAGGGTGAGGTTTATAGCCTTAGATGAAACATAGGAATGTTATCAATAGAGCATCCTTTTTTAGGATCCCCTTTATGGTGATGTTTTTGGTGTAGATTAACACCCAGCAATAACTACTAATTAGCAACTTTGCCCTGAACAATTTATTCTAACAAAGTATTAGTCCTTTGGTTATACGTATATATCGTAACCAAAATTAGTTTGTTAGTAAGTAAGAAATTTTTCAAAAATAATTAAACTTCAACTTTGAGCGTGAATTTCTCTGTGTGTATCATTAGGTTGAACTGTGCCCCTCATTCCAAACTCACATGTTAAAGTTCTAACTCCCAGTACCTTAGAATGTGACCTTATTTGAAAAAATGGGTCACTGCATATGTAATTAGTTAAGATGAGATCATTAGGTTGAGTCATACTCCAATATGACTTGCATACTTATTAAAAGGGGAAATTTGGACACAGACACACATACAGGGAGAATGCCACGTGAAGAAGAACGCAAAGATCGGAGTGATACTTCTACAAGTCAAGTATCACGAAAAGCTGCCAGCAAACCACCAGAAACTAGGAGAGCAGCAGGAAACAGACTCTTCCTCTCAGTTCTCAGAAGGCAATGCTGCTAATACCTCAGTCTCAAACTTTAGCCTCCAAAACTGTGAATAAATAAATTTCTATTGTTAAAGGCCTTCGGTTTGTGGAGCTTTGTTACAGCAGCCTTAGCAGCTGAATACAGTGTGTTATAAAAGTAAGCAAAGATGTTATTGTATCACAATGATAAACAGCCAAATCTGTGCTAATAATTTTTTCCAGCTCTCATGTGGACTAGGACAACAGGATGTAGTCAGCACTAGTACTACATTGTCGCTCAAGTCATAGATGTTCCATACAATCAGGCCAAATAATAAGACGGAAATCCCATCTCTACTAAAAATACAAAAAGCTAGCTAGGTGTGATGGCAGGTACCTGTAGTCTCAGCTACTTAGGAGGCTGAGGCACAAGAATTGCTTGAACCCGGAAGGTGGAGGTTGCAGTGACCCAAGATTGCAGTACTACACTCCAGCCTGGTCAACAGAGTGAGACTGTCCCCACAAATAACTAACTAACTAAATAAATAACAGACCAATGTTAAAGGCTGAATGGTCACAATGTTATGTTATTTTGGTCACAATACAAACATAATTTGATGTGAGATTATAACATGATAATTTGATATGAGACCATTGAATGTTTAGCAGCTTTTAAGCTCTCTCTATTATAAAAGAGGCAGCTAAGAAATCACCATCACTATATTTTTCTTCGGTTCATCTGCATTTTATTTTAAATAACAGCTTTGTGGACCTGCATGGACACTCTAAAATGAGAATGTCCAGTAGATTATCATCATCAAATTATCATTATTGCCATGCACTGTTTACTGAATGGATAGAATGATAAATATTCATATATCCAAACATAATTGTCTAATATGAATGAAGTATTTATATATTTATAATTGCATCTTATCAATCTAGTGTGTTCTGTTTGAATGACCTACTAAAAAATCTATAAACTTTGCTTTGTACATCATACAGAGAACCATAAATTTCCAATGGTAAATTAATTGCATTAGTAGCCCCAATTAATGACTTCTCTCTATATTAATGATCTCTATCTGTACCTTCATAGTCCCCTTTCTCCCTGCTTTCAGTCTTGGCTATAGGACTTGCTTTGGACAATGGAACAGTAATAAACACAAACAGATTAAAAAAAAGCATGTTCATATTTCCACTTCCTTACATCCTTACATGGACATTGTGACTTTCATGAGAATATGCCTGAGCTAACTTCCTAGAGGGATATGGCATGTGAAAGAGAATTGAGAGTCACCAAAAAACAAACAAGAAATGATAAATTATCATTGTTTTAAGTCACTTCATTTTGGTATACCTTGTTACATAACATTATAGTGACAATTGACAACTGATACACTTTGTCTCTAGATTGCATTTTCCATAAAGACAAAGACCGTGTTTATTTTATTCACCACTGCACACCCTGGCATACAGGAAGAACTCAATATATCAATTTTTAATAACTTGGAAGAGAGTTGTTATTATTAATTTGGAAGAGCAAGGACAAAAAGCAATGTTTTCCAAATATTTGAGATTAAATATGGACTGATTTGTTTCAAAGTGTATAAGGAAACAGAAGTAGATTAAGGTTCAGGAAAGTACATGTAAGTTTATCTTGGAAAAATCCAAGGCAATATTAAGAAATCATGAACACTGTGGCCAAGCTAGTATTTGGAATTAATCCCAGATCTATCACTTAATAATCTCTTTAAGTATTAATTTATTCATCTTTAAAATGGTGCCATTAGTTTCTATCCATAAGCTTTTGTAAGAAGGGAATGTTATTTCAATGTCACCTTCACAGAAATTTCTTGGCCATACCAACCACATATCTTATTGTCATTGATGTAGTACTGCAACGTTTGGGTTCATAATTTTACATATATATCATATGTGTGTATTCATATATATAGGTGAGTATATTCATATACATGTATATATGTTTGCATGTTTATACATTTGTAAAATTTAATAGTTTACTTGATTATTACCTATGTCTTTCATTTATGTTGATTTTACACATCATTCTACTCCTAGTATGCATATTACCTAGCACATTGTAGTTGCTTTACAAATCTTTATGTACTTAGTTAGTTAACAACATATTTATACAAAAATGTAGGAGTATTACCATAGTGCAAGTACAAAGTGCTTAATAAATATTAATTATAATCATGATACCGCTAACAAAGGGTGAGCTATTTTATAAGGGCAGAAATACTAATTACAATGATCGTGTTTCAGAATTGCTGTAGTAAAATATCCTGCACTCACTTGGAGTTTGGACTCATTTAATAATATTCTGAGAGCTTCTGACCATGAGTTTTAACTATCAATAAGCAAATATAGAGCAAGTCAAACTCACAAAGACAAGCACATACCTAGAGAGAAGAAGAAATACTAAGACAAAAATAATCATAAAGATAGTCCCCGACCTAGCTCCTGATTGGCACATTTGACCTCTTTTGATGTGAGCGTGGCTTCCCAATGTCCCCAAGTTGAACATTCAATCTGTGTGTCCATCACACAAGGTCTTAGATAATACACTGACAATTCTCAGTCTCTTGCCTTACCTTGATCTAAATTACTGACATACTAAATAATTTTTAAAGTGTTTAAATATCATCAACTATTTTATCCTTGAGCCTCAGTGCTTAGAGTTCCTTATCACTAAAACGATCTTTTCCCTTCCTTGTCTCCCTAAATCCTATTCACAATTCAAGAATCTACAATGGTGTGCCTTTCTATGGGAAGCCTGAACTTGGTGGTTTCTTTTCAATCTAGGGGAATATTTTAGGTGCCCTGGATAGGTAACATTTTATAATATAATGGCTAATAATTGTGTATTGGCTTTGCTGGATATTTCAGTAGATTGTGAATTCCTTAAGGACAAGACTCATAGTTTTTTTTTAATATTTATATCATCAGTTAGAATATTCAAAAAGTGAGCTCTCAGTAGGTATATATTAAGTAGAAATTTATCAAGAATATTTAAAATGGTCCAATTGCAGAATATGTGAAGAAACCTACCAATTACAATCTGTGTGATATAGCATAGATGTCTGTAATTTTGAGTTGGGGTGTGCTTTTGTGTAAGAAAGAAATCATCTTTACTCTGAGTTTTGTTAGGAGTCACCTGTAGAAACCTCTGGGCCTTATGGTTTTCTTAGCATTGAACTTTTGACTAGGTACTCAATTTATTTAAATACAATTAGATAATTCAGGTTTTTAAATTTCTACCTGAGCCAATTTTGGTAATTTACATTTTTTCTAGGAATTTAATCATTTTGTCTAATTTTAAATAAACTGACATGAAATTTGTAAAACAACTATCTTTAAAAAAATCTGCTGCTTTTGACTTATGTCACTTCATTTCTAAAATTATTTGCATTTTCTGTTTTCTTGTTCAATTTCAGTCAAGTCAGAGGCTTAAAAATTTCATTAGTCTTGTCAAAGAGCCAACTCTGGCTTTGTTACCTATTTTATAAATTTATACTCATATTTGTTATTCTAGTACAGCATCTGGTTGAGTCTGAAAGTCTGTCTTCAAAAATGATGTAACAAGAATTACTAAGCATGTGGTTGTACCTGATAGTCCAAGTATAGAAAACCTATTGGCTAGGAATAACTCTAAGGGAGGCTTTTGAAGGTATTTTACAGTAGCAAAGACTTGAAACCCACCCAAATGCCCATCGGTGATAGACTGGATAAAGAAAATGTGGAACATATACACCATGGAATACTATGTAGCCATAAAAAAGGATGAGTTCATGTCCTTTGCAGGGACATGGATGAAGCTGGAAATAATCATTCTCAGCAAACTAACACAAGAACAGAAAACCAAACACCACATGTTCTCACTAATAGATAGGTGTTGAACAATGAGAACACATGGACACAGGGAGGGGAACATCACACACTGGCGTCTGTCAGGGGTTGGGGTCAAAGGGAGGGATAGCAGGGGGTGGGGGGATTGGGGAGTGATAGCATTAGGAGAAATACCAAATGTAGATGATGGGGTGATGGATGCAGCAAACCATCATGGAACATAACAAACCTGCACATTCTGCACATGTATTCCAGAACTTAGAGTATTAAAAAAAAAAAAAAAATCCAAGAGGAAAAGTGAAGCTCTGAAAAAGAAAAAGAAAAGAAAAAAGGATTTTGGCCAGGCACGGTGGCTCACGCCTATAATCCCAGCACTTTGGGAGGCCGAGGCGGGTGGATCACGAGGTCCAGAGATCGAGACCATCCTGGTCAACGTGGTGAAACCCCATCTCTACTAAAAATACAAAAATTAGCTGCGCATGGTGGAGCGCACCTGTAGTCCCAGCTACTCGGGAGGCTGAGGCAGGAGAATTGCTTGAACCCAGGAGGCGGAGATTGCAGTGAGCCGAGATCGTGCCATTGCACTCCAGTCTGGGTAACAACAGCGAAACTCCATCTCAAAAAAAAAAAAAAAAAGAAAGAAAGAAAAAGAAAAAGAAAAAAAAAGAATTTCCAGATAATCGGAGCATGTATAGGTTCAGGCTTTTGACCAGGCTGCTGAGACAACTTACGCCCACACACATATGGGAATTGTGCTATTATCAGGAATAGAAAGAAAGATAATTAACTAGCTACTCTTAAGGGGTTCAGTCTAGTGGAGGGAAATCTCCTACACAATTAATAATTATATCCTATGATTTATTATAAAAGAGATATCTAGCAGTTGTTAGGAAAACATGAGTTTCTAGATCCTTTGTTTTCTAAAATATTAGATCTTACAGAAATCAAAGCAGACTTTCTTCAGGAGATAGTGCTTGAGATAAATTTAGAAAATGGTTCTTAATTTGGTGCTCCTAGAGTCTTAAAGTTTCTAATGTTATGCTCCAGAGAGTTAGTATTTTTTCTGTCAAATTTTGTGCACATTTGCCTTTGTGGCTCATAAATTTTACTGGGTACTCCAAAGCAGTGATTTTAAATATATAAATGTATAATTATAATCATATACTCATAAATACATATATATTTGAATATATAGTTATATATGTATGGGTGTACATGTGTGACCCTGTGTGTAATTACTGTTGAAAGTTACAGCAGCCTGAATAAGGCTTCATTCATATGTAGTGAAAATGTCTGACAATGTGCTTGGAAAGGTAGGCCATGACTTGACCTGTGTATTAGTTCATTATTACACTGCTAACAAAGACATACCTGAGACTGGGTAATTTATAAAGGAGAAAGTTTAATGGACTCACACTTCCACATGGCTAGGGAGGCTCCACAATCATGGCAGAAGGTGAATGAGGAGCAATGTCATCTCTTACATGGCAGCAGGCAAAAGAGCTTGTGTAGGGAAACTCCCCTTTATAAAACCATCAGATCTCATGAGACTTATTCACTACCATGAGAATAGCACAAGAAAGACCCAACCCCGAGATGCAATTACCTCCCACTGAGTCCTTCCCATGACATGTGGAAATTATGGGAGCTACAATTCAAGATGAGATTTGGGTGGGGACACAGCTAAACTATATTATTCTGCCCCTCCCAAATCTCATGTCCTCACATTTCAAAACCAATCATGACTTCCCCACAGTCCCCCAAAGTTTCTACTCATTTTGGCATTAACTCAAAAGTCCACAGTCCAAAGTTAAGCCAGACAAATCCCTTCCATCTATGGGCCTGTAAAATCAAAAGCAAGTTAGTTCCTTCCTAGATACAATGTGGGTACAATACATCTGTTCCAAATGGGAGAAATTGGTCAAAACAAAGGAGCTACAGGCCTCATGCAAGTATGAAATCCAACAGGGCAGTCATTAAGCCTGAAGTTCCAAAAACATCTCCTTTGACTCTATGTCTCATAGCAAGGTCATGCTTATTCAAGTGATAGGCTCCCATGACCTCAGGCAGCTCTGCCCCTCTGGCTTTGCAGGGTACAGCCCCCAACCCAGCTTCTTTCATGGGTTGCCATTGAGTGTCTGTGGCTTTTCTAGGTGTATGGTGCAAGCTGTCAGTGGATCTACCATTATAGGGTCTGGAGGAAAGTGGTTCTCACGGCTCCACTATGCCAGTGAGGACTCTGTGTGGGGGCTCTGACCCCACATTTCCCTTTTGCACTACACTAGCAGAGGTTCTCTATGAGGGCCCTGCCCCTCCAGTATACCTCTGCCTGGACATCCAGGCATTTCCATACATCCTCTGAAATCTAGGCAGAGGTTCCCAAACCTCAATTCTTGACTTCAGTGCACCCACAGACCCAACACCACATGGAAGCTACCAAGGCTTGCATCCTCTGAAGCCAGGACCTGAGCTGTACTGTGGCCCCTTTTAGCCATGGCTGGAGTGGCTGGGACACAGGGATCTAGGCTACATACAGCAGGGGGTCCTTGGGCCTAGTCCACAAAACCATTTTTCCCTCCTAAGTCTCTGGGCCTGTGATGGGAAGGGCTGTCCCCCAGGTCTCTCACATGCCCTGGAGACATTTTCCACATTGTCTTCATGATTAGTATTTTGCTCCTCATTACTTATGAAAATTTCTGAGCAGGCTTGAATTTCTTTCCAGAAAATGGATTTTTCTTTTCTACTGCATTGTCCGGCTGCAAATTTTTCAAACTTTTATGCTCTGCTTCCTCTTGAACATTTTGTTGCTTAGAAATTTCTTGTAAATTTTTTCTGCTAGATACCCTAAATCATCTCTTTCAAGTTCTAAGATTCACAGATCTCTAAGGCAGGTGCAAAATGTCTCTTTGCATAGCAAGAGTGACTTTTACTCTAGTTCCCAACAAGGTACTGACCTCCATCTGTGATCACCTCAGCCTAGACTTTATTGTCCATGTCACTATCAGCATTTTGTTCAAAGCCATTAAACAAGTTGCTAGGAAGCTCCAAACTTTCCCATATCATCTGTCTTCTGAGTCCTCCAAACTGTTCCAACCTCTGCCTGTTACCTAGTTCCAAAGTCACTTCCACATTTTTGGGTATCTTTACAACAGCACCCCACTCTACTGGTACCAATTTACTATATTAGTCTGTTTTCATGCCGCTAATAAAGACATACCAAAGACTGGATAATTTATAAAGGACAGAGGTTTAATTGACTCACAGTTCCACATGGCTGGGGAGGCCTCAGAATCATGGCTGAAGGTGAATGAGAAGCGAAAAGTCATGTCTTACTTGGTGGCGGGCAAGAGAGCTTGTGTAGAAAACTCTCCTTTATGAAGCCATCAGATCTCATGAGACTCATTCACTATCACAAAAACAGCATGGGAAAGACCCACCCCTGATTCAATCACCTCCCATCAGGTCCCTCCTAGGACACATGGGAATTATAGGAGCTACAACTCAAGATGAGATTTGGGTGGGAACACAGCCAAACCATATCAACCTGTAACCTCATCTGATTAACAAGAATTACACAGTTTGTATAGAAAAGATTATTATCAATGGAGCACCAACTTCAGATGGTTGTCCATACTAAAGTACAAATATTTAATTTTTTTCTCACCACAAACACAAAATAAAGCATACTCTTAAATTCTACAAAAACATTGAGTGCTTATTGCCTATTGTGTGCTGAGCATACACAGATGAACACACCCAGTTTACTGGAATGGGAGGAATCCTAGTGCACTGAAAGAAACGCAAATAATGACAAAATGCAGAGGGTGCTAGGATGCAGGTGAGCCCTGTGTGATGTGACATCCAAAAGAAAGAGGCTTAGAAAGGTTCAATATTCTATGTGTGCTCAAGGAGATTTGAGCAACTCCCAAATTTCTCTGGAGGCTCAAATTCTAAGCTGTAGGTATGTGATCGTCCTAGTGATATCAAAAGCCATTTCAGAAAAGATGGAGGAAAGAAAAGAAGGAAGGGAGGAATGGAAGAAAGAAGGAAGGGAAGGTAATATGAGAATGGAGGGAAGGGAAGGGGAAAGAAGAAAGAGAGAGAGAGAAAGAAAGAAAGAAAGAAAGAAAGAAAGAAAGAAAGAAAGAAAGAAAGAAAGAAAGAAAGAAAGAAAGAAAGAAGAGAAAGAAGAAGGAAAGGAAGGAAGGGAGGGAGGGAGAGAGAGAAAGAGAAAGAAAAGGAAGGAAAGAAAGAAAAAGAAAGAAAGGAAGGAAGGGAGAGAAAGAGAAACAATGAAGGAAAGAAAGAAAAAAGAGAAAGACAGAAAAGAAAGAAAAAAAAAGAAAGAAGGAAAGAAGGAGGAGGGAAGGAAAAAAGAAAGAATAATTTGTTCCTAGAACAGAATGTGTCCACCAGGAACAAAATTCTAGGAAGCCTTGAGTCTTCTATTTAAATGTATTTGATTTGCTTACGTTTTATGCTGCTTTGCCCAATATTAATGTCCAAATGAAAGGACTCTTGTCACTGATCATTGTTTGCTTTTGCCTTGGCCTCTGAAGTTTTACTTGGCCTTGTCAGATACTGACTTTGCCCTTGGCTGTTTCACTTGCAGCTTTTTTATTTATTTATTTTTTCAAATTCTGTCAACAGAATGAACCCATATTTCTTTGTAGGAATGAAACATTAATTGATTGACAGAAGTTTGGAAAAATCTTTCACAGCTCACAGACAACATCTGTTGCAGATGAGCATGAAACTGAAGTGGACAAAAATTAATCTTGATGCTGTTGTCATTGTTGTTGCTGTTTGTCCTTTAGAGAAACACTCTGTGCTACCGGTTGCCAGGTAGGTTGAGTGTAGTGGAAGTTGTAGTCAAATCTGGAAGGGAAGATTATAAATATCTCCAAACTCTATTTTCCCATTATAAAAGTTTGTGAAGAGAGGAGGATTAAGTCATTGCCGATAATAACCGTGCAATTCAGAAGAAAAATAAACACCATGTTAGAAGAAACAAAGAGAAGAAACAGAACATGAAGAACTCCAAGAAGGACTGGAAATAAACTATCTTCACTTATTTCTTAATATATTGAGTAGAGGAACCTCTGGACATTGATTAAGAGCCAACTAAATACACAACTGTCACTAATTTGAATCTAACAATGAGTGAAGGAGAGAGCTGCCTATAGACTATTTCACATGAGATGCAGGGAATGTAATGAACAGAGTATGATGGCCTGGGGAGCTGGACAGACCTGGGTTCTAACTCCAGCTCTGCTTCTAGCTGGCTTAGTCACATTGTGGAACTAACTTGATCCCACTGGGGTCAAAACATCTACCACAAATTGTATAGAAGTTAAATAAAAAATGTCTCAAAAACACTCAATGCAGCATCTGACAAATACTCCACAGTAATCACAGTTATTTGAGAAGATCTTCATATGACCTCTCCCTCCCTCTTCCTCAAATTTCCCATCCCCAATAAGATCAATATTCTATTATTGGCCACTCAACTTGTCTCCACTGAAAGATAACCCTTGTAAATCTCAAGAATTTCTAGCAAAACTTGGTAGAAATTTTAAAGTGGCCATCAGTGAAATATCTAAAAGACAAAAAAAAGAGGGAATTCAGAGACCGATCCCCGATTCCCCTCCCCAACAGGACCATGCTTATAGTACCAATAGAGAGGGAAGTTTCAGAAACAGGGAAGTTTGAGAGTAAGTAGAACAACAGCTCAGCCTTGGTCCCTGCTACATACCAATTTCAAATAACATTTCCTGGTCACTTGGGGTTGCCAAGTAATGGAATGTATTTATTTTATACTCTCTCATTTAATCCTCACAACAACCTTTGTAGAATGAGAAAAAAGGCTCAGAAAGGCAAAGAGATTTCACTTGGGCAATAAAACTATTAAGTATCACATCTAGAATTAAAATGTAAGAATTCAGTTCTCATACTTTTTCATCTACACAACAGGTAGCTCACACAGGAACTCTGGCCTCAATCTTCCCCCTTAGCCCACTAAGTGTAGAGTTCTAGAGATTTGTGTGGGGAAGTTCTTGCAAAGGGGCATGAAAGGCTCATCAGTGAGGAAAGCTGGAGAGGGAAAAGGAGATTTTGTCTCATCCCTTCTCCAAACCACTTTGCCTAGAAGAGCAGTGATGTGGGATTTAGAAAGCCCCTTCCTTCTCTGAATGTGAAAGAGATACAGAGGTATCTGGAAGAGACAAAAACAAAAATCAGAGATCTCTGACTTTATGGCCTGTCCCATATTTTTGTTTTCTAATTCTAATAACCTCTCTTCTTCTTGAATGATGTTTGATAACTCATATCTTCCAGGATGCTTTGCAGAAGAGCTGGGTCACTATGAAATCAACAAAATAAGTGAAACAAGGAAACTAATTTTGTCTACACAGCCTTGGTCCTTTCCTTAAACTGAGTAGGTTCCCATGGTGATGGCTTTGCCATTTTATCACATCTTTAGAGGTTAGGCTAGGGGAGCAGAAAGTGTATGCTTTAACTCTTGGGTTTCAGTCCATTCAAGGCAGCACTGAAAGTAATTTGACTGCATGATTTCTCTCTCCCAAATGAGCAAGAACTTCCTCACCTGCCACACCCAGTCAATCATGAATCCCTGCTGATACCACTTCTTTTCTATTTCCTGAATCTGTCAGCTTACCTTTTGCAATCCTTACCCACACTTCAGACCACTATTATTCCTTCCAGGGACTATTATGGTATTTTACTATTGTAGAATTTCCCTGCCTTAAATCTCACTATCCTTTCCCACTCTGTCTATTATTCATACAGCAGCCAAAATATACATCGGATCCAACATGCCTCATCACGTCCTAACTTAAAGCCCCTCAGTAGTTTACATTTGTGCTGAAATAAAATGATATGGTGGGTGGGGAGGAATTATTCAAGTATTTGTAATAAGAAATAAAGAACATATTTACATTAAATCAACAGTGTCTGCAATTTTCCCAGTCCCACACTTCCACTATCATTAAGATGAGAGAGGCTGTTGTCTATCTTGAAATCTGTTTTATGATAGTGGTAAAAATAGGGATGACAAAAAGGATTCTGGGTCATTCTATAATAGAAAAAAACAAAACAGAGAGAAACTTCCTGGAGTGGGATGTCAGTGGGGAGAAATTAAAGGAGCAAAAAAGAAATATATTGGGTATGTTGAAAGAGTGTGGAAGTTTGAGGCTAGAGACTAGAGGACTTTGGAGATAGCTGCTATGTGTATAAAAGATGGAGAAGGAGGAGGTAAGGAATTTTGCTATGGGTGATGAATGCAACCTTCACTGTTGGTGTTTTGTGTTGTGTGAAGTATAGTGAATAGTCAACTGTCATTTATTTGATTGTCTTCTTTCTTTAGAGTAGAACTGATGTGGCTTTGAATGCCACACCAAGAAAAATTTAGCTGGCTTGATTTTATAAGACAATTTCCACCCAGAAGTTTTTATTTCCCCTAAATTTCTCAGAAACGTAAGCACAAAAATGTTTAGATTAAGCCTCAGCATAACTGGCTGTGGTTATTACTACAATCCATTAGGTTGTCACCCATTCATGTGGTACAATCATTTGTTACCCCGTAATTTGTTTGTTGAGTCTCATCAACAGGGGCACAAGATGCTCTGCCCCAAATTGCTCATTTATTCTCTCAGCAGCCTGATCACCACATTATTTGCTGGAGAGAAACTAGAGCCAAGACTAATGGGGAAAAGCACATTTCTGTAACCATTTCCATATGAGAGTCATTATAATTCCAAACCTTCTCTGTTGTCGGAAGATCTGGAATGAAAATATGTATACCATGTTTGTTACAATCTTCTTAGTCTGTTTGATAGCACCAGTGTCCTGAGAAAAATAATTATACCCACTGCCCATCCATACACTAACCCAGGCACTCATTCACCATATTAACTAGATAGACAAATGGTGTTGCTGCTCCTGTTGATGATAATGATGATGAGATGGATGGATGGGTAGATGGATGGATGGATGGATAAATGGCTGGATAGAGAGATACCTAGGTGATAGATAGAATATGTACACATAAAGCATCCACATTGTTCTACCATGGACCTGATTTTATTTGATGGTATCATTTTTAATAACTGTATTATTAGATAATAATAAGTGCTAATCAGAGTTAAATGTTTTCAAAATTCTATAACATTATAATCATTTTAATACAAATAAATACACAAATCAGAAGATAGCCATTGTCAAACCATGTGCCCTGGGGCTGTTTTCAAAACACCATGGCCATAAACAGCAACATGAAATTCCAATTTGAAATCCCACTTTGAAAACTGGAAGCCTATGAAATTCTAATTTGAAAATTAGTCACTGTAGATCACCAGTAAGGCCCTGGGTCCTATCCCCTCAGGAACCTGGGCTGGCGAAAGTCAAGCACTGGACTCTCTCTAGATCAGTACTGTTCTTTTCCTGTTTACCAATAGAGGACAAAGTAGTTGAGAGCCCTGGCATTGAGATCAGAACTGGCCTGGCTCCCAGCTTGGCACTCACTAGCTCTGACATTGAGCAATTTAATTCCCCCCCCCAAAGCCTCATTAAACCAGCCTGCAATAATAGAGATCATAACCCCACCTCCTAAGGTCTTTTTGAGAATTAAATAATGAAACCCAGGCTACAGTACTTGCAGAATACTGATTGCAGAGCAAGTTTTTAAATTAATGTTAGTTATGATTAAAATTATTCATACCCTCAAAGGCAATGCATGAAATAAGGGGTCAAAGGAAAGGGTACCTTTAACTCTTGCCAAATATATGATATGAAATGTAGTAGCTCAGAGCAAGAAAGCCTCTTCATAAGCAAACACACTGCTGTTGCCTTAAAATACATTTCTCTAATTTTTTTCATACATCCAAATGAAATGAGACTTTTTTCCCCTATTCCTGCATTGTTTTCAGTTTTCATCACATATGTAAACAATTGTAGAACTTAGCATCTCACATTGCTTCAGGTTTATCAGTGGTAAAGCTTTTGCTGTTTCTTTCTCACAAATTTCTTTATTAAACCATCCCTTTTGTTTATCTTCATACTCTCTCAGTCACTCTCATTTCTTATACTTTCTTACGTTAGAGTCTCATTATCATTCCGTCTAAAGAAGATGTTTGTTGGGGAAATGCAATGCCTATCTATTCAATGTGAATAACTCTTAAGGAAAAATAATACATTCTCAAGGTACAAAACTCAGAAAACTCACATGGGTGACGTCTAGAATAACTTTTGCTAAGTTTTCATCATTTAAAATTATTACATTTCTGGTTTCATCTATCTTATTTACTGATTTTTACTTTAAAATTTTTGTTCTTAATACTCATTTTTTTCTATTTTATCTTATACATATTTGATATTAAATTCCATTTGTTGTAAAATAAATTCTAATAGCCAGATGTATTAGGAACCCATATGGCAAAAAATAAAAACACCTTTGATATAGCTTCTTTCCATGTTCTTATAGGGAGTTAGAATGGAGGAGCTTTCTATTGATGACATATAAGCATGAAATATAAATAGACCTGCACCCCTACTGTGTATACTAGATACCTCTTATACCCCACCTCACAAACTCTGCACATTTCTTACTCTAGTATTCCTGTGGCAACCAATGCCAGGCAGATGTGACCCAGCAGCACCTTACTACTCCCAGACTGAGTATTTCTTGCATTTTGTTAGGACATTACAGCTGCTGTGAGCAATGCCTGAAGGGAGCCATACAACCATTCAAATCCACATTAGCAAATCTACATGAGTTAGCAAGTTACTTTGTGGAATCATCCTTGAGAAATGAGGAATGGGCACAGGTGCGTAAGTCCTTTCCTTTGCTGTGTCTCAGGCAGACAATTCTGATGCGCACTTCACACAGTTCTTCAGAAATTCCTAATGGGGTGAAGTTCCAGGTGCCCACTGCAGTAACCAATTCAGTAGCAGACAGTTGTAGTGGCTTTCCTTCCTGCCCTGTTACATTCTTCCCAGTTCCTTGAGAACACTTGGAAAATAAACTGGTGAATGCTTGTCTTAGGCTCTGCTCTTTCTATTCCAAAACTTGCGCCAACATGCTATATCTGCTTGAAAATGGGAAGAAAGATGTTTTCTCCCACCTTATACTCTTCAACTCCTGGTTTGAAATTCAGAGCTTTTACTATCCAGAGAACTAGGCAACCACTCCATGCTCGTGGTTAGAAGGAATCAATATCGTGAAAATGGCCATACTGCCCAAAGTAATTTGTAGATTCAATGCTATCCCCATCAAGCTTCCATTGACCTTCTTCATAGAACTGAAAAAAAACACTTTAAACTTCATATAGAACCAAAAGAGAGCCTGCATAGCCTAGACAATCCTAAGCAAAAGAACAAAGCTGGAGGCATCATGCAACCTGACTTCAAACTATGCTACAAGGCTACAGTAATGAGAACAGCATGGTACTGGTACTGAAAAAGAGATATAGACCAATGGAACAGAACAGAGGCCTCAGAAGCAACACCACACATCGACAACCATCTGATCTTTAACACATCTGACAAAAATAAGCAACGGGGAAAGGAATCCCTGTTTAATAAATGGTGTTGGGAAACCTGGCTAGCCATGTGCAGAAAGCAGAAACTGGACCCCTTCCTGACACCTTACACTAAAATTAACTCCAGATGGATTGAAGATTTAAACATTAAGACCTAATGCCATAAAAAAACTAGAAGAAAATCTAGGCAATACCATTTAGGACATAGGCACAGGCAAGGACTTCATGAGTAAAACACCAAAAGCAAGGGCAAAAAAGCCAAAATAGACAAATGGGATCTAATTAAACTTAAGAGCTTCTGCACAGCTAAAGAAACAATCATTGGAGTGAACTGGCAACCAACGGAATGGGAAAAAAATTTCACAAGCTACCCATCTGGCAATGGGCTAATATCCCTAATCTATGAAGAACTAAAGCAGGTTTACAAGGAAAAAAAAACCCATTCAAAAGTGGGTGAAGGATGTGAACAGACACTTTGCAAAAGAAGACATTTATGCGGCCAAGAAACATGAAAAAATGCTTATAATCACTGTTTGTTAGAAAAATGCAAATCAAAACCACACTGAGATACCACCTCACACCAGTGAGAATAGCAATCATTAAAAAAATCTGGAGACAAAAGATACTGGAGAAGATGTGGAGAAATAGGAACACCATTTTTTTTTTTTTTTTTTTTTGAGACAGAGTCTCACTTTGTCACCAGGTACCAGGCTGGAATGCAGTGGCACAATCTTGGCTCACTGCAAAACTTTTACTCTGTTGGTGGGAGTGTAAACTAGTTCAACCATTGTGGAAGACAGTATGGCGTTTCCTCAAAGATCTAGAAACAGAAATTCCATTTGACCCAGCAATTCCATTACTGGGTATATACCCAAAGGATTATAAATTATTCTATTATAAAGACACATGAACACATATGTTCATTGAGACACTGTTTACAATAGCAAAGACCCGAAACCAACCCAAATGCCCATCAGTGATAGACTGGATAAAGAAAATGTGGCACATAGGATGATCTTCCAAGATGGCGTCGTAGAGGTGACTCAGGATTTCAGCTCTCAGTGAAGGCGCAGAGGGTGAGTCCTAGCCACATTCTCAGAACTTTTTTACCCACAGAATATTGAAAGTCCCAGGTGTGGGAGAGACACGGGACACCAGTGCAGCTGGCTCACGTGGCCGCTTCGGCCAGCGCCACAGCACAGCGGGACCCAGCACAAAACTCACTGGTCTTGGTGCCCTGTTAAACCAGCAATCTGAGATTTGGAAGGGCAGATTGGCATGTCCATCTGATTGAACGGGACTTGGACAATGAGCCAGACCAGGAGATTCCTGGAAAGCATGATCTCAGCCAGTGCAGTGGGCAGCGGCATGGGAGATCACATGGATCCCAGTGCCCTATCGGCAGGCTACTGGGGCACCAGTGAGAGAGTCGACCATTCAGCTTGGGGAGAGGAAGAGAGAGAGAGAGAGGACGGACTCTGAGGCAGGGAGCTGGGTGATTGGGCTCAGCGGGTCCCACCCTCACGGGGACAAGCAGGGAAGTGATTGGAGGTGCTCGGGGCTGAGAGTTTTGCTGCCCACACAGTTGAATCTAGGACGGTGCAGCCCGGTGGAGGAGGGGCGTCCGCCACTACGGACGCAATCTACCCCTACTGAAGTACCGCCCCGTGCTGACGCAGCCTGCCGTTGCCGAGGCAACCCACCATAACAGAGAGACTCCGCCAGCAGGGCAGAGTGCACCACAGCAGAACGGAGCCCCACAGCAGCAGAGCGGACCCACTCTAGCAGGGCGGAGCCTCAGCAGGCAAATAGTGAATAGACTACCTCCTAGCCGGGCAGGACAGTGCAACAGATACGCATAAAGAAAGCCCCAACTCCCTGAGAAAGAGCATCTAAGGGGGGGAAAAAGGGGGGGATTTATGAGTTCTGTTGCAGCAGACATAAACACATCCTCCCAACAAAGTTCTGTTACAGCAGACATAAACACATCCTCCCAACAACCCTGAATGAACAACGGAGCTCACAGCTCAGCACTGGAGTTCCTACAAAGCACAGACCATCTCCTCAAGCAGCTCCCTGACCCCTGTATATCCAAAGAGTCACCTCAAAAAAGGACTAATCAGACTGACATTTGGCGGGCATCAGTCTGGGACAAAGATAGAAGAAGATGAAACTGGTAGCATCCCTCAGTGTTCCGCAGCTGCTACAGGTGTACCCCAGACAAGCAGGGCCTGGAGTGGACCTCAGAACTCATACAGCAGAGGGGCTAGACCATTAGAAGAAAAACTAAGTAACAGAAATACTTCATCATCAACAATCTGGGCGTCCACTCAGAGACCCAATTGAAAAATCAGCAACTACTAAGACGACAGGTGGATAAATCCATAAAGATGGGAAGAAACCAGTGCAAAAAGGAGGAAAACACCCAAAACCAAAACACCTCACCTCCTACAAAGGACCAAAACTGGTGAGGACACCAGCAAGGGAACAAAGCTGGACAGAGAATGAGTGTGACGAAATGACAGAATCAGATTTCAGAAAGTGGATAATGAGAAACTTCAGTGAGGTAAAAGAACATGTTCTAAATCAGTGCAAAGAAACTAAGAACCTTGAAAAAAGATTTGAAAAAAGATTCGAGGAAATGATAACAAGAATGGACAACTTAGAGAGGAATATGAATGCCTTGAAGGAGCTGAGAAACACAACACGAGAACTTCGCAAAGCATGCACAAGTTTCAATAGCCGAATTGACCAAGCAGAAAAAAGAATATCAGAAGTCGAAGATCAACTCAATGAAATAAAAAGAGAAACCAAGATTAAAGAAAAAAGTGCAAAAAGGAATGAACAAAATCTCCAAGAAATGTGGGACTATGTGAAGAGGCCCAACCTACATTTGATAGGTGTACCAGAATGTGATGAAGAGAATGAATCCAAGATGAAAAATACTCTTCAAGACATTATCCAGGAAAATTTCCCCAACCTAGCAAGACAGGTCAATACTCAACTCCAGGAAATACAGAGAACACCACAAAGATATTCCGCAAGAAGAGCAACCCCAAGGCACATAATCATCAGATTCACCAGGGTTGAAATGAGAAGAAAATACTAAGGGCAGCCAGAGAGAAATGTCGGGTCACCCACAAAGGGAAGCCCATCAGACTCACAGCAGATCTCTCGGCAGAGACTCTACAAGCCAGAAGAGAGTGGGGGCCAATATTCAACATCCTTAAAGAAAAGAACTTTCAACCCAGAATTTCATATCCAGCCAAACTGAGCTTCATAAGTGAAGGAAAAATAAAATCCTTTGCAAACAAGCAAGTACTCAGAGATTTTGTCACCACTAGGCCTGCTTTACAAGGGCTCCTGAAAGAGGTACTACACATAGAAAGAAACAACCAGTACCAGCCATCCTAAAAACATACCAAATGCTAAAGAGCATCAACAAAATGAAGAATCTACATGAACCAATGGGCAAAAGGGCCAGCTAGGATCAAAATGGCAGTATCAAATTCACACATAACAATATTAACCCTAAATGTAAATGGGCTAAATGCACCAATCAAAAGACACAGACTGGCAAATTGGATAAAAAAACAAAACCCATTGGTGTGCTGTATCCAGGAATTCCACCTCACACGCAAGGATACACAAAGGCTCAAAATAAAGGGATGGAGGAAGATTTACCAAGCAAATGGAGAGTAAAAACAAAAAGCAGGAGTTGCAATTCTCATCTCTGATAAAATAGACTTTAAAGCAACAAAGATCAAAAGGGACAAAGAAGGTCATTACATAATGGTAAAAGGATCGATACAACAAAAAGAGCTAATGATTCTAAATATATATGGACCCATGCAGGAGCACCCAGATATATAAGGCAAGTTCTTAATGACTTACAAAGAGACTTAGACTCCCACACAATAGTAGTGGGAGACTCTAACATTCCACTGTCAATATCAGACAGATCAACCAGACAGAAAATTAACAAGGTAATCCGGGACTTGAACTCAGACCTGGAACAAGCAAACCTGATAGACATTTACAGAAATCTCCTCCCCAAATCCACAGAATATACATTCTTCTCAGTACCACATCACACCTACTCCAAAGTTGACCACATAATTGGAAGAAAAGCACTCCTCAGCAAATGCAAAACAACTGAAATCATAACAAACAGTCTCTCAGACCATAGTGCAATCAAGTTGGAACTCAGAATTCAGAAAATAACTCAGAACCGCACAGCTTCATGGAAACTGAACAACTGGCTCTTGAATGCTGATTGGATAAACAATGAAATGAAGTCAGAAATAAAGAAGTTCTTCGAAACCAATGAGAATGAAGACACAACGTACCAGAATCTCTGGGACACATTTAAAGCAGTCTGTAGAGAAAAATATATAGCAATAAGTGCCCATTTGAGAAGAGTGGAGAGATCCAAAATTGACACCCTATGGTCAAAATTGAAAGAGCTAGAGGAGCAAGATCAAAAAACCTTAAAACCTAGCCGAATACAAGAAATAACTAAGATCAGAGCAGAACTGAAGGAGATAGAGACAAGAAAAACCCTTCAAAAAGTCAATAAATCCAAGAGCTGGTTTTCTGAAAAGATCAACGAAACAGACAGACCACTAGCCACAGTGATAAAAAAGAAAAGAGAGAACAACCAAATAGATGCAATAAAAAATGATAATGGGGAAATCACCACAGATTCCACAGAAATTCAAACCATCATCAGAGAATACTACAAACAACTCTATGCACATAAACTAGTAAACCTGGAAGAAATGGATAAATTCCTGGACACCTGTGTCCTCCCAAGCCTAAACCAGGAGGAAGCCGAAACTATGAATAGACCAATAACAAGGTCTGAAGTTGAGGCAGCAATTAAGAGCCTACCACACAAAAAAAGCCCAGGTCCAGATGGGTTCACAGCCGAATTCTACCAGACACACAATGAGGATCTGGTACCATTCCTTCTGAAACTATTCCAAATAATTCAAAAAGAGGGAATCCTTCCCAAATCATTTTATGAGACCAACATCATCCTGATACCAAAACCCGGCAGAGACTCAACAAGAAAAAAATCTTCAGGCCAATATCCATGATGAACATAGATGAAAAATCTTCAATAAAATACTGGCAAAGCGACTGCAACAGCACATTAAAAAACTTATCCATCATGATCAAGTAGGATTCATTCTGCGAATGCAAGCCTGGTTCAACATACGCAAGTCTATAAATGTAATTCACCACATAACAGAAGCAAAAACAAAAACCACATGATTATCTCAATTGACGCAGAGAAGGCATTTGACAAAATTCAACAGCCCTTTAAGCTAAAAACCCTCAATAAACTCAGTGTTGATGGAACATATCTCAAAGTAATAAAGGCTATTTATGACAAACCAACAGTCAATATCATACTTAATGGGCAAAAACTGGAAGCATTCCCTTTGAAATCAGGCACTAGACAAGGGTGCCCTCTCTCACCACTCCTATTCAACATAGTACTGGAAGTTCTAGCCAGAGCAATCAGGCAAGAAAAAGAAATAAAGGGTATTCAAATAGAAAAGGTGGAAGCCCAATTGTCTCTATTTGCAGACAACATGATACTATACCTAGAAGACCCCATCACCTCAGCCCAAAAACTCCTGAAACTGATAAGCAACTTCAGCAAAGTCTCAGGATATAAAATCAATGTGCAAAAATTACAAGCATTCCTATACACCAATAACAGACTTAAAGAGAACCAAATCAAGAATGAACTGCCGTTCACAATTGCTACAAAGAAAATAAAATACCTAGGAATACAACTCAAAAGGAACATAAGGGACCTCCTTAAGGAAAACTACAAACCACTGCTCAATGAAATAAGAGAGGACACAAACAGATGGAGAAACATTCCATGTTCATGGTTAGGAAGAATCAATATCGTGAAAATGTGTAAATTACTTTGGGCAGTATAGCCAATCAATGCTATCCCCATTGAATTTCTTCACAGAACTGGAAAAAACCACCATGAACTTCATATGGAACCAAAAGAGAGCTCGCATAGCCAAGTCAATTCTAAGCAAAAAGAACACAGCGGGAGGCATCACACTACCAGACTTCAAACTATACTACAAGGCTACAGTAATCAAAACAGCATGGTACTGGTACCAAAACAGAGATATAGACCAATGGAACAGAACAGAGGCATCGGAGGCAACACAACATATCTAAAACCATATAATCTTTGATAAACCAGACAAAAACAAGCAATGGGGAAAGGATTCCCTATTTAATAAATGGTGTTTGGAAAACTGGCTAGCCATGTGCAGAAAGCAGAAACTGGACCCCTTCCTGACACCTTACACTAAAATTAACTCCAGATGGATCAAATACTTAAACATAAGACCTGGCACCATAAAAACCCTAGAAGAAAATCTAGGCAAAACCATTCAGGATATAGGAGTAGGCAAGGACTTCATGACCAAAACACCAAAAGCATTGGCAACAAAAGCCAAAATAGACAAATGGGACCTAATAAAACTCCACAGCTTCTGCCCAGCAAAAGAAACAGTCACTAGAGTGAATCGGCAACCATCAGAATGGGAAAAAATCTTCGCAGTTTACGCATCTGACAAAGGGCTGATATCCAGAATTTACAAAGAACTCAAACAGATTTACAGGAAAAAAACAAACAAGCCCATTCAAAAAGGGGCAAAGGATATGAACAGACACTTTACAAAAGAAGACATACATGAGGCCAACAAACACATGAAAAAATGCTCATCATCACTGGTCATTAGAGAGATGCAAATCAAAACCACATTGAGATACAATCTCATGCCAGTTAGAATGGTGATTATTAAAAACTCTGGAGACAGCAGATGCTGGAGAGGATGTGGAGAAATAGGAACACTCTTACACTGTTGGTGGGAGTGTAAATTAGTTCAACCATTGTGGAAGACAGTGTGGCAATTCCTCAAGGACCTAGAAATAGAAATTCCATTTGACCCAGCAATCCCATTACTGGGTATATATACAAAGGACTATAAATCATTCTACTATAAGGACACATGCACACGAAATGTTCACTGCAGCACTGTTTACAATAGCAAAGACCTGGAACCAACCCAAATGCCCATCAATAACAGACTGGACTGGGAAAATGTGGCACATATACACCATGGAATATTATGCAGCAATCAAAAATGATGAGTTTGTGTTCTTTGTAAGGACATGGATGAATCTGGAGAACATCATTCTCAGGAAACTGACACAAGAACAGAAAAAAAATACCGCATATTCTCACTCATAGGCGGGTGAGAAAAATGAGAACACAGGGACACAGGGAAGGGGTCTACTACACACTGGGGTTTATTGCGGGGAATGGGGGAGGGACAGCGGGGGGAAGGGATAGCCTGGGGATAAATGCCAAGTGTGGGTGAAGGGGAGGAAGGCAACAAAACACACTGCCATGTGTGTACCTATGCAACTATCTTGCACGTTCTGCACATGTACCCCAAAACCTATAATGCAATAAAAATTTTAAAAATAAAAAAAGAAAAAAAAAAAGAAAATGTGGCACATATACACCATGGAATACTATGTAGCCATAAAAAAGAATGAGTTCATGTCCTTTGTAGAGACATGGATAAATCTGGAAACCATCATTCTCAGCAGACAGACACAAGAACAGAAAACCAAACACTGCATGTTCTCACTCATAGGCGGGTGTTGAACAAGGAGAACACATGGACACAGGGAGCAGAGCATCACACACTGGGGTCTGTTTGGAGGTGGGCGGCCAGGAGAGGGACAGTGGGGGATGGGGAGGTTGGGGAGGAATAACACTTGGGAGGGATGTAGGTGACAGGGTGAGGATGTAGACAGCAAACCACCATGGCATGTGTATACCTATGCAACAATCCTACAATTTCTGCACATGTACCCCAGAACTTAAAGTGTAATAAAAACAAAACAAAAAAAAAAAGAGAAAATGGGAAGAAATATTTTTTCTCACACCTTCTACTCTTCAACTCCTCGTTCAAATTTCAGAGTTTTTACTATCCAGAGAACTAGGCAATCACTTCTGCACTGTGTGGGGGATGCTCTCTAAGGGCTCCCAATGTTGTGTTATCTCCTACCTCTTCTTCCACACATCAATATCTCTATACATGGGTTACAGACTGTGACTCCTAAAATGATAGGAGGAATCATAGCAGCAGGACAATGGCAGGAGAAAATAATGAGAGGAGAGGCTATCCTGTTGAGTCCCAGAAGTCTCTATAAATTTGACACTTAAGGTCAGGAGAGAGATAGAAAGGCATAATGGGCAATATAGGTTTTCCTACCCAATTTAATTCATCAGAGGCTGATCAAAAAGACCTCAGCTAATCCAGCATGGCTGCCGTCACTGAATGAATTCAAAACACCAGAATTCCTGTTTGTTTAGCATATTCTTACTTGGGAATGGAAGGGAAGGGGAAGAGGAAGGGGAAGGGGAACAGAAGTCAGGAAAGAAAATCACTGTAGTCATGATCTTTATAGGGAATTGGGGGTAAATATAATGAAGAAAATGCAGGGGACACTCAAGTAGAAAGAAAATCTGTCATACCTTGAAGCTAATATTTGCAAATATTTTTACATTCTTTCTTACAAAATTACAAAGCCCATCAGTATGGGGTCCTTCCCCAACACTCACACTCTTCAAAACTCATATATTATGAGGTTTTTAAAAAATCCATTTACATACACCTTGATGAAGTGTGAGTGTGTTGCACGTGTGTATCTTTCAAAAGGAGATATATGTCCAAGTATCCAAGCTGCTAGCTTGAAGAACTGTACGATTTTTTGAAACTGAAAAACCTCCTGGCCATGCACCATGGCTCATGCCTGTAATTCCAACATGCTGAAAGCTGAGGTGGGTGTATTTCAAGGTTTCAAGACTGTAGGGACACAGCCCCACTGGGTCATGGGGTGTCCCTTATTGCTGTGTTGAGCAGCAGGATCCAAGAAATAAAGAGATAGGACACAGAAGGACTGGAAAAGAGCATGTGGGCTCTGGGGGCCACGCCATCTATGAGCAGAGACAGGCAAGGCCCCAAATGTCCAGAAGCATCTGTATTTATTAGCTACAAGGCAGGAGGAAGAGTCATGAGTGAGGTCATCTATAAGCTTAATGACAGGGAATACATACTCATGTGAGTAGCAAGCAAGGGCCACCCCATAAGGTCACCTAGAGAGATGAACCTTGCACAGTAGGGGGCTGTGCTGTGCACAGTAGTAGAGGGTCATGTACAAAAAGGGGGCCTATCCCCATTAGGCCACCGAGGCAAGGAGGTGAGCTGTGTGTAACAAGTACCATGCACAACACTTCTTATCTAGGGGCTGGAGACTTCAAAGGATTCCTACAGAAGGATGCTGTAAACCAATGCAGTGGGAGATGACAGACTTGGGCTCTTCTCTAAGATATTTTATGGGAGGATGATTTGAGCCATCCCAGTAGCGAGAAAAAGCTGACAGACAGGGTGTACAGCTGCCATGGCGTGATTACACCAGAGGGGTTCTTCTCCCTCAGTTGTTCGCGGGATCTCAGGCCTGAGGCCTACCTCCACAAGAAGTGGATGCAAGACACTGCCACTCCTTTTCAGGAGGAATAACTCTTGCTCCAAGCTGGCCATGCAGCAGGTACTGAGTGCTGCCATCTAGGTCGTGACCTGCCATATAGCATAGGCACTTTCAGGCAGGGGTGGTACTGCCTCGGTCATTGGTTCTTGTCCTGGCCTGGATGTTTTTCCCATGTACTTGTTTCTGCTCTGTAACTGCTCTAGGCATTCCTCCTACTACAAACTGCTATATGAATATATACAAAGATTATATAAATCAGCACTAAATATGTCAGTTCAGCTCTGACTACAATCCATTATATGATTATATAAAAAGATTATATAAAATTATGGTTTTATATATATATATATATATATATATATATATATATATATATATATAAGCTAGATACAAGATTATATGAAACTAAGTATGTTTTATATATATAAGTTAGATATAAGTAAGCAGTAAATTATACTTCAAGCACTAATTGTGCCTGGAGTCTGCACAGCTCTCCTTCCTTGGTGCCCATGTAGGGGGTCACTTACACAAGACTCGACTGGGAAACATGGCAAAGCCTCATCACTACAAAAAAAAAACCAAAAAAACAAAAATTAGCCAAATATGGTGGCACATGCCTGTGGTCTCAGCTACTAAGGAGGCTGACATGAGAGAACCACTCGAGCCTGGGAGGTCAAAGTTTCAGTTTGCTGAGATCACACTATTGCACTCCAGCCTGGGTGACAGAACTTTTGCAACAGTCTGTCACACACACATACACACACACCACACACAAAAGGAAATCTCCTGTGGGCTTTCACTATGATGTTTTTTTGTGGCGTCTTTCCCTCTGAATGCATCCTCTATATCCCTCTTTGTACCTACATAATTATCTTATTCTGCCTCTGTCTCTGCGTCTGTTTATCTATGATCACCTCTCTCTATGTCTGTTTCTACATCTCAGTCTGTCTTATCTCTGTATCTTTCCCCAACCTTGGCTCTTTCTCTTTGTTATATAGTTTCCCTGACTATAATATACCCACAAACTCTCCAAAATATAATCCCAAATATAGTGACTTGATGTTGAATTAGATATAGGCAACTTCTCTGTCTTCTGTCAACTCATTGTGAAGTTTCCCTCTTTTCTACGTAAGGAAGTTAATTATCATCTTAATCTTTATTTTTCAAATGCCAGTATGATCATCAGAAATTCCCTTTTAGCCAAATTGGTAGTATATTTAAACTGCTTTTCAATTTACAGTACAAGTTTCCCACAGAACTAACATGAACTACGCAGTGAACTCTAGTCCCCAAGCGACACTAACATTTTTCACTTCCAAAAAACCAGAAGCTTCTATGTGATATGTCTTTACTTTTTGAAATGGAGAATAGTTAAGATAGATTCCAAAAAAAAAAAAAATGATTTATGTTCTTTGATGACCAACTAAAATGGCAAAATCTTATTTCATTGTATGGTCTATATAAAGAATTAAGGATACATTATTTCATTAACGTAAGTGCCTTAGGAAGAGGAAATCTGGAATTGGTTTAGAAATCAAAGCAGAAATGTTCACTCAAGTCCTAAGAAGGGTAATAGGAAAAGGGCTACTGAGTCACTTTTGGCAAAATTATCAGAAGAGTTTAGATTTTCTGAAGAGTGGATTCCATTCATACTGTATCCACATGCAAAATAGTTTCAATCAATTTAACTGATTCCCCTCAAAGTTAAATTTATTTTCTTTTTAACTGGTCTTTTTATTATTAATGGATGCTCTAAGCCTCTCTTAACTCCTTGCTAGCTGGAGGTATTAAAATTCACACTCTCTGGTGACCAATGCAATCAGGAAGTAAGAGACCAGAAATGAAAGTGCCTGACTGAATATGCTGGTTTCCTTTTCCTGGAGTGCTAACCCTTAATACACAATAGAAAACCAGCTACTGCCATTACTGCCGTTTACATGTTGTAAAGCAGTTAAAATGATGAATTGGCATCAAATAGAAAGCACTTTCACTTTTTAAAAAGTATGCTGGGGAATTTATTTCTCTTGTGTTAGGAATAAAATCTTGAAATCTCACTGCCCAATCACTTGGCAACTCAGGCACCTACACAGATTTATGATAGGACTTTTTTCTTCTAATTCAATATTGAGAGCTGTTTGGCCAGAAATGACTCTCACACCTGATATGGAAAAATAAATCAGAATTCTACTCTAATGCACACTTGATAAAAACAAAGAACATGTAGTGGACTTCCAACCACAAAGGGCCCTGGGTAGCTTATCAGGTAATGGAATCCTCTGCCTCTAGGTAGGGCTTCAGCAAAACCACTTGAACCCAGTCTACTTAGGGATGGATTAAAAATGCCATCCAGGGATACTGTCTACTTGACATCAGTCACTGATGTGTTTTGAATGTTTTTTTCATCTCAAGTAGACTTCTTTCTTCTGTGCAGCACCTTAACCCAATTATTCCAGTGGCTTAAATGTGAAGGCATTTAGATTCATTGCAACTCTGACATAAAAATTCTGCTGAAGAGAAATTCCTGTTAAAGTTATTAAGGTTAAGTTCATTGTACCCCCTCTTCAAATATCCAGATGTTTGGCATCATGTAAGAGAGAAACATTAAAATAATTGCCTATATTTTCCCTAAATAATATATCTCTTATCTAACTTACGTAAAGAAAGATCATCTGTCAAAATCTGAGATCAGACATTTCAAGATATCTCAGTCTGTGGTCAGAATGACTCCTTCTGAAGATGGCGCAGTAGGAACAACTCAGGATTGCAGCTCTCAGTGAAGGCGCAGAGGGTGAGTCCTAGCCGCATTTTCAGACAGATCGTTGTTGCCCACAGAACGGGGAAATTCCCAGGTGTAGGAGAGACATGGGACACCAGCGCAGCCCTTTTGGCTTGCGTGGCCATATCAGCCAGTGCTGCAGCACAGCGGCACCCCGCACAAAATTCACTGGTCTGGTTGCCCTGTTAAACCAGCAATCTGAGATTTGAGAGGGCAGATTAACATATTCATCTGCTTAAACGGGACTTGGACAGTGAGCCAGACCAGGAGATTCCTGGGAAGCGTGATTTGAGCCAGTGCAGTGGGTCGCTGCATGGGAAATCACACAGATCCCGGTGCCCTATCAGCAGGTGACTGAAACACCTGAGAGAGAGTCAACCATTCAACTTAAAAAAGAAAAAAGAGAGAGAGGAAAAAAAGACTCTGAGGCAGGGAGCCAGGTGATCAGGCTCAGCAGGTTCTACCCCCACAGGGATAAACAAAATGGCAATTTGAAATGCTCAAGGTTGAGAGTTTCACTTCAGGCTCAGCTGAATCCAGGATGGTGCAGCTCAGTGGGGGAGGGGTGTCCGCCACTACCGATGCATTCCACCCCTACTGAGGTACACTGCCATTGCTGAAGCAGCCTGCCATTGCCAAGGCAACCTGCCATAACAGAGAGACTCTGCCAACAGGGCGGAGCCCATGACAGTAGGGCGGAGCCATGCAGTAGCAGGGCGGACCCCACAGTACCAGGCCAGAGCCTCGGCAGGCAAATAGTGACTAGACTCCCTCCTAGCTGGGCAGGACAGTGCAACGGATACTCATAAAGAAAGTCGTAACTCCCTGAGACAGAGCATCTGAGGGGAAAAAAAGGGGGTTTTATAAGTTCTGCTGCAGCAGACCTAAACACACCCACCCAACAGCCCTGAATGAACAACGGAGCTCACAGCTTAGCACTTGAGCTCCTGTAAAGTACAGATCGTCTCCTCAAGCAGCTACCTGACCCCTGTATATCCAAAGACTCACCTCAAAAAAGGACTAATCAGACTGACATTTGGCCGGCATCATTCTGGGACAAAGATAGCAGAGGAAGAAAGTGGTGGCATCCCTCAATGTTCCGCAGCTGCTACAGGTGTACCCCAGACAAGAGGGCTGGAGTGGACCTCAGCAGTTGTACAGCAGAGGGGCCAGACTGTTAGAAGGAAAACTAAGAAACAGAAATACTTCATCATCAACAATCTGGGTGACCACTCAGAGACCGGATCGAAAATTCAGCAACTACTCAGACGACAGGTGGATAAATCCACATAAATGGGAAGAAACCAGTGCAAAAAGGAGGAAAACACCCAAAACTAAAACACCTCACCTCCTACAAAGGACCAAAACTGGTGAGGACACCAGCAAGGGAACAAAGCTGGACGGAGAATGAGTGTGACGAAATGACGGAATCAGACTTCAGAAAGTGGATAATGAGAAACTTCAGTGAGCTAAAAGAACATGTTATAAATCAATGCAAAGAAACTAAGAACCTTGAAAAAATACTTGAAAAAGGATTCGAGGAAATGATAACAAGAATGGACAACTTAGAGAGGAATATGAATGAATTGAAGGAGCTGAAAAATACAACACGAGAACTTCGTGAAGCATGCACAAGTTTCAACAGCCAAATTGACCAAGCAGAAGAAAGAATATCAGAAGTCAAAGATCAACTCAATGAAATAAAATGAGAAACCAAGATTAGAGAAAAAAGAGCAAAAAGGAATGAACAAAATCTCCAAGAAATGTGGGACTATGTGAAGAGACCTAACCTATGTTTGATAGGTGTACCAGAATGTGATGAAGAGAATGAATACAAGCTGGAAAATACTCTTCAGGATATGACCCAGGAAAATATCCCCAACCTCACAAGGCAGGCCAATACTCAAGTCCAGGAAATACAGAGAACACCACAAAGATATTCCACAAGAAGAGCAACCCCAAGGCACATAATCGTCCGATTCGCCAGGGTTGAAATGAAGGAGAAAATACTAAGGGCAGCCAGAGGGAAGGGTTGGGTCACCCACAAAAGGAAGCCCATCAGACTCACAGCAGATCTCTTGGCAGAAACTCTACAAGCCAGAATAGAGTGGGGGCCAATGTTCAACATTCTTAAAGAAAAGAACTTTCAACCCAGAATTTCATATCCAGCCAAACTGAGCTTCATAAGTGAAGGAAGAATGAAATCTTTTGCCAACAAGCAAGTACTCAGAGATTTTGTCACCACTAGGCCTGCTTTACAAGAGTTCCTGAAAGAGGCACTACACATAGAAAGGAACAACCAGTACCAGCCATTCTAAAAACATACCAAATGGTAAAGAGCATCAACAAAATGAAGAATCTGCATCAACTAACAGGCAAAACAGCCAGCTAGCATCAAAATGGCAGTATCAAATTCACACATAACAATATTAACCCTAAATGTAAATGGGCTAAATGCACCAATCAAAAGACACAGACTGGCAAATTGGATAAAAAACCAAAACCCATCAGTTTGCTGTATCCAGGAAACCCATCTCACATGCAAGGATACACAAAGACTCAAAATAAGGGGATGGAGGAAGATTTACCAAGCAAATGGAGAGCAAAAAAGAGCAGAAGTTGCAATTCTCATCTCTGATAAAATAGATTTTAAAGCAAAAAAGATCAAAAGAGACAGAGAGGGTCATTACATAATGGTAAAAAAATTGATACAACAAGAAGAGCTAACGATCCTGAATATATATGGACCCAATACAGGAGCACCCAGATATATAAGGCAAGTTCTCAATAACTTACAAAGAGACTTAGACTCCCACATGATAATAATGGGAGACTTGAACACTCTTTTGTCAATATTTGACAGATCAACCAGACAGAAAATTAACAAGGATATTCAGGGCTTGAACTCAGACCTGGAACAAGCAAACCTGATAGACACTTACAGAACTCTCCACCCCAAATCCACAGAATAAACATTCTTCTCAGCACCACATCACACCTACTCCAAAATTAACCACATAATTGGAAGTAAAGCACTCCTCAGCAAATGCAAAACAACTGAAATCATAACAAACAGTCTCTCAGACCATAGTGCAATCAAGTTAGAACTCAGAATTCAGAAACTAACTCAGAACTGCACAGCTTCATGGAAACTGAACAACTGGCTCTTGAATGTTGATTGGATAAACAATGAAATGAAGGCAGAAATAAAGAAGTTCTTTGAAGCCAATGAGAACAAAGACACAACATACCAGAATCTCTGGGAAACATTTAAAGCAGTCTCCAGAGGAAAATATATAGCAATAAGTGCCCATATGAGGAGAGGGGCGAGATCCAAAATTGACACCCTATCATCAAAATTGAAAGAGCTAGAGGAGCAAGATCAAAAAAACTCAAAACCTAGCAGAAGACAAGAAATAACTAATATCAGAGCAGAACTGAAGGAGAGAGAGACACGAAAAACCCTTCAAAAAAATCAATAAATCCAAGAGCTGGTTTTTTGAAAAGATCAACAAAATAGACAGACCACTAGCCAGACTGATAAAAAAGAAAAGAGAGAACAACCAAATACACACAACAAAAATCGATAATGGGGAAATCACCACAGATTCCACAGAAATTCAAACCATCATCAGAGAATACTACAAACAATTCTATGCACATAAACTAGTAAACCTGGAAGAAATGGATAAATTCCTGGACATCTGTGTCCTCCCAAGCCTAAACCAGGAGGAAGCCGAAACTATGAATAGACCAATAACAAGGTCTGAAGTTGAGGCAGCAATTAAGAGCCTACCACACAAAAAAAGCCCAGGTCCAGATGGGTTCACAGCTGAATTCTACCAGACACACATCGAGGAGCTGGTACCATTCCTTCTGAAACTATTCCAAATAATCCAAAAAGAGGGAACTCTTCCCAAATCATTTTATGAGACCAACATCATCCTGATACCAAAACCCAGCAGAGACTCAACAAGAAAAGAAAACTTCAGGCCAATATCCATGATAAACATAGATGCAAAAATCTTCAATAAAATACTGGCAAACAGATTGCAACAGCACATTAAAAAACTTATCCATCATGATCAAGTAGGATTCATCCCGGGGATGCAAGGCTGGTTCAACATATGCAAGTCTATAAACGTAATTCACCACATAAAGAGAACCAACAACAAAAACCACATGATTATCTCAATTGATGCAGAGAAGGCATTTGACAAAATTCAACAGCCCTTTATGCTAAAAACCCTCAATAAACTTGGTATTGATGGAATGTATCTCAAAGTAATAAAAGCTATTTACGACAAACCAACAGCCAATATCATACGTAATGGGCAAAAACTGGAAGCATTCCCTTTGAAATCAGGCACTAGACAAGGGTGCCCTCTCTCACCACTCCTATTCAACATAGTACTGGAAGCTCTAGTCAGAGCAATCAGGCAAGAAAAGGAAATAAAGGATATTCAAATAGGAAAGGTGGAAGCCAAATTGTCTCTATTTGCATATGACATGATAGTATGCCTAGAAGACTCCTTCAACTCAGCCCAAAAACTCCTGAAACTGATAAGCAACTTCAGCAAAGTCTCAGGATATAAAATCAATGTTCAAAAATCACAAGCATTCCTATACACCAATAACAGACTTAAAGAGAACCAAATCAAGAATGAACTGCCATTCACAATTGCTACAAAGAAAATAAAATACCTAGGAATACAACTTACAAGGAATGTAAGGGACCTCTTCAAGGAAAACTACAAACCACTGCTCAATGAAATAAGAGAGGACACAAACAGATGGAGAAACATTCCATGTTCATGATTAGAAGAATCAATATCACGAAAATGGCTATACTGCCCAAAGTAATTTACAAAATCAATGCTATCCCCATCAAGCTACCATTGAATTTCTTCACAGAACTGGAAAAATCCACCATGAACTTCATATGGAACCAAAAGAGAGCTCGCATAGCCAAGTCAATTCTAAGCAGAAAGAACACAGTGGGAGGCATCACACTACCAGACTTCAAACTATGCTACAAGGCTACAGTAATCAAAACAGCATGGTACTGGTACCAAAACAGAGATATAGACCAATGGAACAGAACAGAGGCATCGGAGGCAACACAACATATCTACAACCATATAATCTTTGATAAACCAGACAAAAACAAGCAATGGGGAAAGGATTCCCTGTTTAATAAATGGTGTTTGGAAAACTGGCTAGCCATGTGCAGAAAGCAGAAACTGGACCCCTTCCTGACACCTTACACTAAAATTAATTCCAGATGGATTAAAGACTTAAACATAAGACCTGGCACCATAAAAACCCTAGAAGAAAATCTAGGCAAAACCATTCAGGACATAGGAGTAGGCAAGGACTTCATGATCAAAACACCAAAAGCATTGGCAACAAAAGCCAAAATAGACAAATGGGACCTAATAAAACTCCACAGCTTCTGCCCAGCAAAAGAAACAGTCACTAGAGTGAATCGGCAACCATCAGAATGGGAAAAAATCTTCGCAGTTTACGCATCTGACAAAGGGCTGATATCCAGAATTTACAAAGAACTCAAACAGATTTACAGGAAAAAAACAAACAAGCTCATTCAAAAAAGGGCAAAGGATATGAACAGACACTTTACAAAAGAAGACATACATGAGGCCAACAAGCACATGAAAAAATGCTCATCATCACTGGTCATTAGAGAGACGCAAATCAAAACCACATTGAGATACCATCTCACGCCAGTTAGAATGGCGATCATTAAAAATCTGGAGACAACAGATGCTGGAGAGGATGCGGAGAAATAGGAACACTCTTACACTGTTGGTGGGAGTGTAAATTAGTTCAACCATTGTGGAAGACAGTGTGGCGATTCCTCAAGGACCTAGAAATAGAAATTCCATTTGACCCAGCAATCCTATTACTGGGTATATATTCAAAAGACTATAAATCGTTCTACTATAAGGACACATGCACGTGAATGTTCATTGCAGCACTGTTTACAATAGCAAAGACCTGGAACCAACCCAAATGTCCATCGATGATAGACTGGACTGGGAAAATGTGGCACATATATACCATGGAATATTATGCAGTAATCAAAAATGATGAGTTTGTGTCCTTTGTAAGGACATGGATGAATCTGGAGAACATCATTCTCAGCAAACTGACACAAGAACAGAAAATGAAATACCACATATTCTCACTCATAGGTGGGTGAGGAGAACAGAAAATGAAATACCACATATTTCACTCATAGGTGAAAAATGAGAACACATGGACACAGGGAAGGCGGTACTACACACTGGGGTCTATTGGAGCTGGGGAGGGATAGCCTGGGGAGAAATGCCAAATGTGGGTGAAGGGGAGGAAGGCAGCAAAACACACTGCCATGTGTGTACCTATGCAACTATTCTGCACATTCTGCACATGTACCCCAAAACCTAAAATGCAATAAAAATTAATTAATTAATTTAAAAAAAGAATGACTCATTCCATAGGGAGAAGGCATATATATTCATAGACAGCAGGGGCCAGCCGAGTAATTCCTCCCCATTCAAAATTTTATAAAACATTAAGTAGCTATTTTTTTTAACCAATGGAGAGTACAGCAAAAAAGAGGAAATGATAGATGGTCATGTTTTTACATTAAATAATTTGATATTGTCTCAAAATTATCAATAAGCATGAATTATTTTCATAATTTAATTTTAAAGTAAAAACATAATTACAAAAATAGCCTTTAGGGATATGAATTAGCTATGACAATCATCAAGGACAACCACTGGCTTTGTCATCCTTTCAGTCATGGGCAGTGGGCATCCCTTGGGACTTTTTCGGGCACTAACACTGGAAAAGAAAAGCACACATAGCCTGGAAGCTCTGGGAAGCAGTGAGTTCAGAAGTCACATCAGAAAACTCAAGTCTAGAGGTTAAAGAGTATATGGATCAGACTATGTCTCCAATTCACTAAAAAGAAAATAACCGGGAGTAGGACATCGGACCTACTCTGCCTTCTCATATCCTTAGCACTATCATTCAGTCCTATTCTGTTCTTCAACTCATCTCAGTCAGGACAAGACAATTTTAGGAGTATCAGCTTGTGGGTCTGAAATGTGTGATGCTTCCATTAGCTCATATGCATTGAGCTTGAAGAAGTCCTGTGTTTCCATCCACTCACTGAGCCGTAATCTCACATCCATTCCTTTATTAACTTATCTTCTTCCTTACTTCCTGTTTGTTTAGCATATTCTCACTCTGAAAGTGAGACTAGCACAAATCTTGAATGGGAAATCCCATTCAACCCTTTTTTTGAAGATTAATTTCCCTGTGAGATGGTTTTGATGATAGATTGAGGTAAGAAGAGCTTCTCAACTATCATAGCACAGCTTTCATTTTGTCTGAGTTTTCAGAGACTTCTACATCTTTACAATCAGTTTTAGGCAAGTGGAAATTTTTTAAAAATGATTTTATCTAACCCACCCCTTGATATTTAACCATGCCTCACTCAAGATCAGCCATGGCTTCAGGTTCTACTTCCTGGTCTCTGCCTCTAACTGAGGAAGACTTTTTGGTTTAGAGAAGCTGGAAGGAGTCATTCTTTCCTCCTATCCACCAATTTACTCAAGCTTGACTTTTAGCAATTAATTATCCCAGCTTTGGTTTTTATCTAGGATGACCAACTGTCCTGATGTATCCACAGCTGGCAGGCTTCCTGGAATACAGAACTCAGAACTAAAACAGGGATAGGCCCATTTCTGTGTCATCTCAGCCGTGGTTTTGAAAATTATCTCTGACACATTCTTACTATAAAATTGGCAAGATAAATTCCAGTAATTAACTTTGCCAGGTAAATGTAGCCAGACTCTGAAATATCAGGCACCATTTCTGAATTGGTCCCTGCAGATTTCATAGTTTGTTCTAATTAAATAGAAGACAAAATTTCTTTTGTTTTGATTTGTTTCCTCATGTTTTTAGCACTTAAAAATTTATCTGTAATAGTAAACCAATGTTTTAATTTTCTTTACTTAATTACCAATGAAAATAAGTGTTTCTGTGTTTGGATATAAGTCTTCCAAACAGAAGTCAAGTTTCAGTAGTAGATACTGGGGTGCACCTCCCAGAAACCCCCTTCAGGATCAAGGCACCCATTCTCCCACCTTCTGAGAGTATTGGCAATTGATGGTTTACAGCTAAGTGCATCCCCAGAAATTGACCTAGACCACAGAAATATGTCTCTCCCATCATTACACCTCTTCCACAGAGGCACGACACATTTAAGAACTGGTTAATGCAGAAATACAAAAGCCTACCCTTCTTGTTTCAGTTGAAGTCAACTCTAAAGGGCCATTTATGGTCCAGAGTTCTGAATAGTATCAACTGATGCCACAGTTGCAACTGCATCATAATTTAGTTTATCAACTTTGCCCTTTTTTTCTAATATTTTATATGTGTTGAGCTCCAGAACACCCTGTAATAAAATTTCTGATAATTCTCCATCTCAAAGTCTTCCCATGAATCTCAATTGAAGACAGTTTCCTAACACATCTTCAGATCCTGTTTATATAGTGGTAATGGTGGTCAGACGCCTAGATGGTATTTTAAAGGTTATAAACGCTTCTATCCACTCTACTTGATTGACTTCCCATGAACACCATAGAAGTATATATAGCAAGTCAATGACATTTGCAAAAGCGAATACAAATTATACACTTGCACATTGGCATATTAGAATTAAGAAAAAATTGATGTACTTTGATGAGAAGATAAAAGTCCATCACAAGAATTATAAATAATTGTATATCAGTGGGGTAATCACTGTCATGCTTTGTCCACATAATCATAGCTTATACCTGTTGTCTAAAAATAATTGTTAGTGGTGTCCCTTTTAATGCTCAAACAGATCCCAATTTGGACAACAAAATAAAATACCTGCTTACATTGTTGTAAGAGGTTCTCCTTATTTTATATGTTGATAAGCATGAGTATCCTATTGATTATGAGGAGATGGACAAATATTTTCCAAAAGTATGCACCAAGAGTCAAATCACAATATATTGCTAAGGAACACTGCTTTCCTCTCTATGAATATCAGCAAATGGAGAGAACAGACTAGAATAAACTCAAAATCTATTTAAAGTGAAGATTTCCAGATACACACTAAGCCATGGGTTTGCAGTCCCTTGCATGCCACTGAGATTGCTTATTATTAACTCATGTTTTACCATTGCTTCTCTGGCAGAGAATCATATCAATTGCCTGTGGCTTTAATAACAATACTGGAAACCTTTTGTTTCTAGAGCAAATACACCATTTGAAAGCTATTAGTGTGTCATCAACACGCTATAACTTGTGAAGCTGTTCTTAGAAGTTCTCAGAGACACTAAATTCTTCCATGGAATTAGCTGCTGATTCTCTTGACTTTACAATGATTGAGCCCTTAGTGAAGTTAGATATTGAAATCAAAGAGAGGAAAATTTTATATCACTGAGGGGGGAAAGGAGATCACATAAGACAATGTCACTCTGCAGAAGTGAGTACAGATGACTGTGCAATATATGAGACCAGATAGATGAAAAGATGGCAGCCGTAAAATAAAAATCCAGCCCAGCTCTAATGTCTTACAGAGTTTATTTCAGCAAATTGTAATAAAAGTCTTCCATTCACTCAGCTCTTACAAGGTTTTAAAGAGAAAGTAAAAAATAAAATAAAAGGATCATTTTCTGCACATTGACTCAATTCCCCTCATTTGATTACCTGATTGTTTCCTAAAAGTTGTAAAAATAAATGTATCATACGTTTCTGAGCTTTTCTGGCAAGGTCACCAACTGACCTGGAAGAGGAATAACAGTGCTGGAGAAGAGATAAATTAGGCCACAAAGATGTCTTCAGTTGCCTCTACCTTTCAACTTTATGCCCACAGAAAGTGATGAGACAGAGTTAGGTTCAGAGTTACGTGCACCACGGCGAAGCATCAAGAAGCATTGGACACATGGATTCCAGAGCAAGAGCATTGAGAAAAAAAAGAAAATTTTTTGGACTCCGAAAGAGACTCCAATAAAATAAATGGTGTGGGACAGGGAGATGTATGAAAAGTTTGGAAATGCAATTAACTCAAGGAGGTTAAACTCAAAAATGTTTGTCAGCTGTGACAGAAGGAAGCTGTGAGCTTCCAGCTGAAGCTGACCCCACTTGTGCCCCGAATATAATAGTATAATTGCAAAAAGGTTACTATCTCCTTTTCCTAGAAAATTGAACCCAAATAATGATACTACACATAGTGGGGTAACATCCAACAAAAGAAACACCCTAAAGGCAGAGACCTGACTTTGTAATAATTGCTGTGAGAGATGAGGTGTTTGTGTCTTCCAGAGTAAGGAGCCCCTGGTTTTAGTGAGCAGTGAAGTGTAGGAGGATGCCTTTGCAAAACTTAATCTGGAGTTCTTACATCTAAACTTACATTTTCCACTAAACCACAATGTAGGAATTTGAGGCACCATAGAAAGAAAGAAACTGGGCATAAAACTGTGTACCCTTTAGGAAAACGGTGTACCCTTTAGGAAATTGGAGAAAGTGTCAGTAAGTGCTGCTATCCAGTGAGACTCATCTGTCCATTAAAGTCCATGTAGTGACAGCTCAAAGGATGAGTTCCTCTGAACCTGTCCACAGCCACAGAACCCAAACACTCTGCAGCAGAAGAAAGGAATCTTAAAGTTTGGCAATCATTAAGGCTAGTTCCTGGTACAGAGTTTAGTAGTCTTTTCTGAAGACTCACAAGAATCTAAAATAGCTTTTGTTTTCTGAATAGGTTTAATTTTATTTTAGATAAAATGCACAATTCAACAGAAATATCACTTGACTTTGGGTTAGGAAACTGAGGTATGAATCTAATCCCACCATTCACTCTTTGAACTAAGTGCTTTATGCACGTGATCTCATTTAATTCTATAAAGTAGCATTATCTTCATTTGACACATGAGGAAAATGAGACACAGAAACACTTATATAATCTGCCAAAAGCCCCATCAATAATAAGGGGAGTGCCAGGATTGAACCCAGGTGTGTCTGACCTCCAAGCCTTCTTCTTTGTCTATCCTTTGTCTAATCTTCTCATCATACAGGTGTAAAGAGCTAGCAGACATGAAAGAGTAGCTAGCTATCATTCAATTATTAGATATTATTAATATCAATAATTGCAGCAAACAAAAATAATATTCCACTTAAAATAAGTACAGAAGAATAAAATGCCTAACATTTAGTAGTTCATTTCATAGGCTCTAGACTTGATACATGTACACATTACTTATAATACTCATGATCTGTCTGATTCTTTATTACAGCTTATTAATACTGAATCTATGTGATACTCTGGAGTATAAAGAAAGAGAAAGGTCATGGCACCTACCCAGTTTGAAAGCGGTTCATTTTTGAGTGGCAACAAAGGAATCCAGTAGTCATACTTGAGAAATGATACTATAAGAAGCGATGAATGTGTTGACACACTCTGGCAAAAAAAAAAAAAAAAAAAAAAAAAGCCTTTATTGGGTTGAAGCCCTGTGTTCTCCAGATTGAGTAGCCTCTATTTCTGGAAATTTCATGATTTTCTTCTGTGGATATTTGTCATATGTTCTGTCACACAGAGACCCAAATCATAATCTAGAAAACAGAAAGTCTTGAATTCCGAAAGATGAACCAAGTGCTATGCTAACATTTTCATTTGAATAAATAGTAACCAAAATTCTTTTAAAAGATTTTTTACATTTTAAAAAGTAAAAGCTTTATAAAGAAAAGACATAGGAGATTAACTTTGCAACCCTGAGGTAAAATATTTCATGGAAAATACCCCCAAAGCCCTAACCATAATATGTATATGTTTGCATATATCTACACAAATACACATATTGTACATCATAAAAATTAAAAAAAAATTAAAAGACACAATAAAGAAAATGAATAGGAAAGCCACAGACAAGGAGAAAATATGAGAAATACATATATGTCACAGAATGCTTGTATCTAGAATATACACAGAACTTCTACAACTCAATAATAAAAAAGAAAAACAACCAAATGAAAATGAACAAAACATGTAATAGACACTGAATAAAGAAATACAAATGGCTGTATAGGAATGCTTGTGATTTTTGCACATTGATTTTGTATCCTGAGACTTTGCTGAAGTTGCTTGTCATCTTAAGGAGATTTTGGGCTGATAACAGACAGAGAGCCCAATCATGCGTGAACTCCCATTTACAATTGCTACAAAAAGAATAAAATACCTAGGAATACAACTAACAAATGATGTGAAAAAACCTTTTTAAGGAGAACTACAAATTACTGCTCAAGGAAATAAGAGAGGACACAAACAGATGGAAAAACATTCCATGCTCATGTTTAGGAAGAATCAATATTGTGAAAATGGTCATACTACCCAAAGTAATTTATATATTCAATGTTATCCCCATCAAGCTACCAATGACTTTCTTTGCAGAACTGGAAAAACAACACCTTAAACTTCATATGGAACCAAAAGAGAGCCTGCATAGCCAAGATAATCCTAAGCAAAAAGAACAAAGCTGGAGGCATCACACTACCTGACTTCAAACTATACTATAAGGCTACAGTAATCAAAACAGCATGGTACTGGTACCAAAACAGAGACATAGACCAATGGAACAGAACAGAGGCCTCAGAAGCAACACCACACATCTACAACCATCTGATCTTTGACAAAAATGACAAAAACAAGCAATGAGAAAAGGATTCCCTGTTTAATAAATGGTGTTGGGAAAATTGGCTTGCAATGTATAGAAAGCAGAAACTGGACCCCTTCCTGATACCTTACACTAAAATTAACTCCAGATAAATTAAATTTTTAAACATAAGACCTAACACCATAAAAACCCTAAAAGAAAATCTAGGGAAAACCTTTCAGGATATAGGCATAGGCAAGGACTTCCTGACTAAAACACCAGAAGCAATGACAACAAAAGCCAAAATAGACAAATGGGATCTAATTAAACTTAAGAGCTTCTGCACAGGAAAAGAAACAATTATTAGAGGGAACTGACAACCAACAGAATGGGATAAAATTTTCACAAGCTACCCATCTGACAAAGGGCTAATATCCAGAATCTACAAAGAACTAAAGCAGATTTACAATAAAAAAAAACAAACAACTCCACCAAAAAGTGGACGAAGGATATGAACAGACACTTTTTAAAAGAAGACATTTATACAGCCAACAAACATATGAAAAAAAGCTTATCACCACTGGCCATTAGAGAAATGCAAATCAAAACCACATGAGATACCATCTCACGCCAGTTAGAATGGCAATTATTAAAAAATCTGGAGACGACAGATGCTGGAGAGGATGTGGAGAAATAGGAACACTTTTACACTGTTGGTGGGAGTGTAAATTAGTTCAATTGTTGTGGAAGACAGTGTGGCACTTCCTCAAGGATCTAGAAATAGAAATTCTATTTGACCCAGCAATCCCATCACTGGGTATATACCCAAAGGATTATAAATAGTTCTATTATAAGGACATACACACGTATGTTCACTGCGACACTGTTTACAATAGCAAAGACCTGGAACCAACCCAAATGCCCATCAATGATAGATTGGATAAAGAAAATGTGGCACATATACACCATTGAATACTTTGTAGCCATAAAAAAAGAATGAGTTCATGTCCTTTTAAGGTACATGGTTGAATCTGGAAACCATTATTCTCAGCAAACTGACACAAGAACAGAAAACCAAACACCACATTTTCTTACTCATAAGTGAGTGCTGAAGAATGAGAACACATGGACACAGGGAGGGGAACATCACATACTGGAGTCTGTTGGGGGGTGGAAGGCTAGGGGAGGGATAGCAGGGGGTGAGGAGTTGGGGAGGGATAACATTGGGAGAAAGGCCTGATGTAGGTGACAGGGGGATGGAGATAGCAAACCACCATGGCATGTGTTTACCTATGCAACAGTCCTGCAAGTTCTGTACATGTACCCCAGAACGTAAAGTATAATAATAAATAAAAAAGAAATACAAATGGCAAAAACATCATATGGAAAAGTGATCAGTATCAGTCATGAGGAAAGTACAAATAAAAAGCAAAATGTGATACTACTACACATTCAGTAGAATTGTGAAAAAAAAAATTTTTTTATATACTCTGACAATATAAATGTTGGCAGGGCTCTGACAAAACCAGATTCTCATAGGCTTTTTGTGGAGTGCAATTGGTATAACCATTTTGCAAAATTGTTTGGTAGCTTCTTACAAACTTGTGTATTTACCCAACATAAATAAAAATATATTTTGACATTATTTTGAAATGTTTGTAGGAACGTTATTGATAGTAGCCAAAACTGGAAACAATCATAATGTTTTTGTATAAAAGAATGGGTAAGAAAACAAAAACAAAAATAGTACATTGGCATAATAGGATATTATGCAGCAATTAAAAGGTTAATCTACTGAGATATAAGACAACATGAATGAATTTTTAAAACACTGTACTGGTAAAATATCCAGACACAAACGTGTACATACTGTATTGTTCCATATACATAGATACCTAAAAGAAAAATATGAATTTATGGTAATAGAAATTAGAGCAATGCTGATCTCTGATGGGGAGGCAATCGACAAAAGTGGAACCTGAGAAAGTTTCTAGAGCGATAAAAATGTTTTTTTATCTTGATAGGTGTGTTGGCTACATGCATTCATTTGTCAAAACTGAACAGACAGTTTGAGATCTGTGCATTTCACTGTGTGCAAATCATAATAAGTGAGTAATGATAAGGTACATGGAAATAGTGAAATAAATTAAGTGGATTTGAAGAAGTAGAATTTTTGATCACTTCTGAGGAATTAATACTTTAATGGTGAATTCTCATGTCCTGATTTGACAGAGGAAATGAGTCTAACACCAAATTGAATATGTTGGAGGATGAGACATGCCTTTGAAGTAATTCTGAATTTCCCAGACAGATGAGGGGCAGGGTTTAAAGGAAATGAAGTACCAGCTTTGGAATCCTCATCTGCTCCCCACTTGGTGTCCCCCAGAAGCATAACCAGGGATTTGGCATCAGACTCACACACAGATGGGAGGAAAGCCCTGCAAATGCTCTTGGCTCTACACACATGACTCCTATGATAACCCACAACCTCATCAGCCAAATTTCACCCTTAAAAGGCTTCTTTGTTTGCAATCTATCCTATAGGGTATGATTCATGATGTCCTCAGTCTATGACTCTACTCTTCATAATGACTGTGTCAACTCCATGACTGTGTGTTATTGCCCAATGGGCCAGGTTCTCATGCTCTATCTTAACTCTCAGGGAATCCAGGATGGAACAGAGCCCATGTTAGTCGTGCTGATAGCCACAAATCTTCATCCAAATGCCTATGTCAATTTCAGAGCCCCCACAGAATGTGGGTGACCAGAAATATATTTCTCTATGGCTACTACGCCTACTGACTGCATAATTTCCTACTAAAAGTTATTTCCCTATTGATCCTGAATTGGACCGATCTGTAATAGACTAAACTATGGTAAATAAGCATAGCTGGTCTTACATACTGGAGACATAATATTGGTAGTTTCTATAGAAATTCAATAGCATAAGATAGGGTCTATTTGCCAACCCTTATCCATTAGCTGTAGCTTTCTGGGTTACATTATGCCCAGGTTTAGAATAAAGAAGATTAGTTCACAGTGATTTCCATGAGGTGAAGTGCTAAGGAGAATAACATTACACCATGCTACCAATTTGCCATCTCTGGTACTATTAAGAGAGACAGAAACTGGCTGTGAAAAGACCCTAGCTCTGGTCCTACATCTAACATGAAATAACTCTGTGATATGTGAAAATACTGCATCATTACAGTTCTTGTTTATTCTCAGGAATAACAAAATGGTAAACTCATTAATAGGTGATCTCTAAACACCACTCCACTTACGTTATTCTTTGAATCATCAAATCTGCACCACTTTCCTTCTAGGTATGTTCATGTCTTCCTGCTTTTTCACTCATCCCATAATACCCTTTAAGGGTACAAAAGAATATACACAAAAAATCAAAACAAAAACAAAATGTTATACATCCTTATCAATTGCCATCTTCTAAAATTCCCTCCATTAAAAAACAATATATTTGGATGATGACTTTGGCAATGTTTTAAATCAACATGTCTCCAACCCACCAGGGATTGTAGACTGTAAATTAATGCTATCATCCAGAATTTTGGGTCAGGTGCAGTGACTCATGCCTGTAACCCCAGCACTTTGGGAGGCTGAAGCAGGAGGGTTGCTTGATCCCAGAAGTTCAAGAACAGTCTGGACAACATAGCAAGACCCCAGCTCTACAAAAATAAAAAAAAATAATTGGGAATAGTGGTGCACACCTATAATTCCAGCTACTTGGGAGGCTGAAGGCAGAGGATCACTTGACCCTAGGAGGTAGAGGCTGCAGTGAGCTATGATCGTGTCACTGCACTTCAACCTGGGGGACAGAGTGAGACTTTGTATCAATAAAATATATATTTTCACTATTCTATTGTGTTTGTTTCCTGAAGGAGCATACTATGAATATTTTCTCCATGACAATATTGTCAGATGCTTTCCAGTTTGCAAACCATCTTATCTTCATTCTTTTATTTGAATCACACAAGTTTATAAAGTTGGTAGTAGGTTATTATTACCTCATTCTATGGCTGAATAAGGATTGGGAAAATGAAGCAACTTGAACTGAACCAGCAAATGGAAGTACTGAGATTAAATCAAGATTTAATCTGACTAATCTAGCCAGATTTTCTGGCTAATCTAACATTCTCTGCTGTTGGAGAATAGGACTTCAAGTCTTCTACTTTCAAAGTCAATCGTCTTTCTACCTCTCGAGCTGTACTAATTGGTTCACAACCTAAAACAACTGGCTATATATCTGGAGTGATCAGAGGCTAAGGAACCATTTCCCTGGGTAGGGACATGCTTGAGGAAATTCAAGCACTAAAAGACTTTTTTTTTTTTTTTCCCTGAGACAGGGTCCCACTGCATCACCCAGACTGGAGTGCAGTGGCACAATCTTGACTCACTGCAGTCTCAACTTCCTGGGCTCAAAAGATCCTTCCACCTCAGCCTCCCATGTAGCTGGGACTACAGGTATGCACCACCACAACTGGTTGATTTTCCGTTTATTTTTTATAGAGACAAAGTCTCACTATGTTGCCCAGGCTGGTCTGGAACTCCTAGGCTCAACCAAGCCTCTCCTTTTAGCCCTGCAAAGTGCTGAGACTTACAGGCATGAGCCCCTCAGCCAGAAAAGATGACTTTTAAGATTTATTCAAGACCTAAAGTGTAAGGATCAGCTGAATGACAAAAATAAATACGTTTTCTTTCCATTGTGTCCAACTGATTTTTTTAAAAAGTTTTTGCAGCCCTGTGCTTTTGTTCTTTCTTTCACTGCATTTGTTTGATTTTTATACAAGGCAGGTAAAGAAAAGATTAGGGATTCACATGTGAAAAAGCTTGGATTGCCATAGCAAAGCACTTGCATTGACCATTCAAGGGAAACAGATCCCCAAACAAATTAGGAAGATTTTGAAAATTTTGTACCACCACCTATTGTTTGCAGCCACCATCTGCATCAGGGCCCCTACTCTCCTGGGTGCAGAAGCAAATAGACTCATAGAAGGCATATTTTTGTTTCTGTAACTAAAGGATAGAGGAACATCATGTAAAATTAGTTATCAGCACAAGAATACACAGGAGCAGAAAAAAAAAGAGAGAGAGAGAGTCATTACTAGAACAATAACCAATCTTTTATTAGTATTTTCTAAATACTAAGCCATGACTTTTCCCTGGACAAAGGTTCCATCACTATAAAGAGGATGGCTAGGACATAAAACAGCTTTTAGTGACTATTGCAAATCTGTGTGTATGTGCATGGGTATGGATATGTCTATGCATGTGTGGTTATTTCAGTACTTTTAAAATTTTCTGTCCCACACAAATAAGTTATAAAATGGAAGCATTAATTGTTTTAAAGAGATACAAATCAACTCTAAATAAGTTGCCATTCTTCAAATGTTGACTATGATAACAAAAATAACAGTTAACACTAAAAATGTTAAGTCTGAAAAGAAATTATAAGCCTAGGAATGTGCTTTCAAAAAGAGGAGTCACTCTGCAAGGGAAGAGAAAAAACAATCTGTTCCAGAAAAATATAAGAATGAAAAGACCGGAAGTCCACAAAGACTATTTTATAAGATCAATGGAATAAGACCAAGTGTGTGAAGATCAGTTACCATTTGGCTATACCATAGGAGGAGGTAAGCAGACATTCAGGTGCAAAAATCTTCAATTCTTCATTCTTTTTATTTCTCCCAAATATAAATGAAGTCAATGTCTACACAACCTCTGAACTTAAACTGACTTCAATTTTGTCGTGATAATAGGAATTGTCATCATACAAGCCAGCTTTCATAGACAAAGCCAAGCTTAAATATTATGTCACATTGAAGGAACTAATACGGAAATATCAGTATCTCAGCAAAAAGTAGTGATCAAGTTAATGCAGCAAACCTTTAAATGAAAATAAACATAAATCAGAAAAAAATGAGAGCTACAAAAAATGGAGATACATAAAAATAATTTCCATTATTCATAGAAATGTTTTCATAATGCACATATACCACACCAACACACACAACAGCTATATTCTGTATGTCTCTACTAACTATTTTAAATAGGCTGGACATGGTGGTTCATGCCTGTAATCCCAGCACTTTGAAAGTTCAAGACCAGCCTGGCCAACATGGTGAAACCCAGTCTCTACTAAAAATACAAAAATTAGCCAAGTGAAGTGGTAGGTGCCTATAATTTCAGCTACTCTGGAGGCTGAGGCAGGAGAATCACTTGAACCCAGGAGGCAGAGGTAGCAGTGAGCCAAGATCACACCACTACACTCCAGCCTGTGTGACAAAGGGAGACTCATCCCAAAAAAGAGGAAAATAAAGTATATGTAGGTAGTACTTATATAATGATAAAATCTAAGTTCTTTTAAGTATAAATATCCTCACAATTCTCACTTCAATTATGGACTTAAAGTGACTTTATAACACTAGCGACTTTTTAATGGTGCTATTGCATTTACTTTGGCTCTAGTTTGGAATTATTTTAAATATAGTTTAGATTATTTTATTAGAAAATTCCATTTTATACTCTGGATGAGTACAAATATCAATAAAAGGAGTGTGTTATCAGTCAGGGTTTTCAACTGTACTATACTTCTTCAAAGAAACACAGAAGTCCTTAGGGAACATTTTTATACTTAATGTTGCTGTGGAATGAACATTGCTCAGTGTGGGAAAAATGTTATCATAGCTCATAATCACAGACACGCAGTTATCTGACAGCTCTGTAGCATCCAGAATGCCCAGAAACAACAACCACTTAAGATGTTTTAATAGATCTGAGTTAAATTAGGCATTCTTTGAATAAATTGTTTTAAAACTTAGTAAGTAAGATTTTTTGGTCGCCTCTTGATAGAAAAAGTGACGGGGAGATAAGCCTAGAAAGGTAGTTAGAGCCATAGAATAGAAGATTATAAATACCATATAAAGAAATATGTACTAAATTCTATCATTATCAGCAAAGATTTATTGAGCACGTACTATGTGACAGACACTATGCTAGGGTGCTTGGGATATAGTGATAGACATGTTCTACTCAGTTCCTACCCTCATGAAACTTACATTCATTATATACATACATTTTTCAACCCACTGAGAATGAGTAATGACATTTTCAGTGGGTTGAAAAGAAAATATTAACTTTCAAAGCAAAAGGTAAATAGAGGTAATTCCTGCAGGCAAACAGAAACCATAAACATGTTTTCAGCATAGGAATAGAAGAGGAACATTTAAGATTTGGGGAATAGTAATAACAACCATCCTCTCCACCACCAAGTTTAGAATGAGCTGACAGGCAGACACAAGAGTCAGACAAATGAAAATGAAAATTTCAGTTTTATTGCTGATAAATGTTCACTGGAGAAATGGTCCAACCTGGCCCTGCTACTGGATTTTCTAAGATCCCTGTGGCCATCAAGTCTAGCTTGGGATAACCCACTCATGAAGAAACATGGGTTTACTGAGCTAGTTCTCCCCAGATTACTGCCTCATATTCATTTGCCCCAAATATGTCAATCTCCATAGATGGAGAGAAAGAGAAATTGTCTCTAGCCCTATCTCCAGAAGGCAAACCACTCTTCCACTCCAGGAAGGAGTATCCAGATAAGGCAGAAGGACATACTACAGCTAAAGGTGGCAGATCAAAAGAGAGAATCTTTAAAAAGCTGTGCCTTTTCTAAATATCACAGACGAAATATCCATTCTCTTCCCTTGATAAGGACAAAGTACTAGATAGGGGGACAGACTAAAAGGATTCCATCACCAGAAGCCCTCTCATAGAAAAGAAGAAATGGAAACAGCCCCTCCCCACAACTATGCATTAGGCTGAAGGGAATAAGTGATCTAGTGTAATGTTAAAAAAAGAAAAAAGCTCTATGGAAATTGAAATAGGCATTTTAAAAACCATTCCAAAGATGAAAACCCTGAGACCCAAAGCAATGCAAAAAGTCACTTAAGTTCATCAGCATGAAACTGGTCTCCAAACGTAAGTTAGGTGATCCAATATCTAAGCTCTTTCTGTCTACTTCCAAGCATCCATGGACTTGTGCAGGTCCATGCCTTCTCCAAAAGACAAAATAATGATACTGATGGTTAAATTTTTATTGCTTTTATGATTTTATAATTGATTTATAAATTTGCTTTGATTCTATAGTTACCTAGGAGCTTTAAGCACAAGAATTTTATAACTATCTTTATGTTGCTTATGCTAACATAATATTAAAGTGAAGAAATCTCAACAATGAAAATCTATATTTTTATCTTTTAAAATGGCAATATACATGATTCATATTTGAGAATTATTACTCCAGTCCATAATGCATCTCAAGAAAATGACATTTGTCCCAGAAAATTCTGAAAGGAGTATGCGGTATGGTTTCTGGGAAGTGATTAAAAAATAGGAGATTTATTTGGAGCTTGTTTTAATAAGAATGAAATGTGAAACTACAGTTTTAAAGATATTGGGTCTCACTATATTGCCTAGGCTAGTCTTGAACTCCTGGCTCAAGCGATTTTCCTGTCTCAGCCTTCCAAAGTGCTGAGATTATAGTTGTGAGCCATGGCACCTGTCCTGCCAATTTTAATAGCAGTCTCATAACCAATCCTTTGAGTCTAGAAATGTTTTATATAAAGAAATTCTAATTTTTCAAAAGCTATCTGGTCTCATCACAAGGAAATAGAGGCAAAACAAAATGCTATCTGGACCTAGAACTCAGAAATAATGAAGAAAGGCTGGGTTTTAGGGATTTAGGTCTGGGTTTTGCCACTAACCAATATCTGCCTTTCATAAGTCTATTCACTTTCATAAGCACTGGGATTACTCCTGCATAAAATGAGAAGTTAAAGAAATTCAGAAAGGCCTCTTACAGTTCTAATATGCCATAATTCAGTGGTAGACTTAGTTTGAATGACACATGAGTAAAGGTTAAAATTAAAATGACTTGTTCAATTTATAGAGTCATAGAATGAGATTTGGAAGAGACCTCAAAGATTACCTAGGGATTGTAAAATCTAACCTTGGCATTGTGAGATGACAGATTTGTTTCTAAAGAGAATGTTATGCAATAAGTAATTGTAGCCAAAGATTTTTAAAATAAGAAGCATATGAGAAGAATATTATTTTTGTTTCACTATTTTACTTGTGAAAATACCAGACTGGGAGAAAAACATGTTTTGTCATTATTTCAGAAAGAGAACTACCATTTATTTTATGCTTATTATTTTCTGGGTATTTTGATAGGTATTTCACACATTTCTAAATTTAATTAATCACAACAAGCAGTGGCTTGCACCTGTAATTCCAGCACTTTGGGAGGCCAAGACGGGTGGATTACTTGAGGACAGGAATTTGAGACCAGCCTGGACAACATGGAGAAACCCCATCTCTATTAAAAATACAACAATTAGCGGGGCATGTGGTGGGTGCCTGTAATCCTAGCTACTTGGGAGGCTGAGGCAGGAGAATCACTTGAACCCAGGAGGTGGAGGTTGCAGTGAGCCGAAATTGTGCCATTGCACTCCAGCCTGAGCAACAAGAGCAAGACTTCATCTTAAAGAAAAAAAACAAACTTATAAGTTATCTTAATATCCATGTGTAAGTTATCATTAAAATGGAATTCAGAGATGCAGAAACCTGTGTATAGGTTATTTAACTGATTCAAATTGAATATGTACCAAGTGCAAATTCATACACTTTCAAGCTAAGGCTGATCTGGATTTAAAATCCATGCTCCTTTATGGCATAACTTGTCTCGCTTCGAGATTAGTCTTGACATTGTTATTTTTATACAATGTGTATTCTTGGCATGGCTTACATTTGAAGCCAAGAGATTATGAGATTCATCTCAAATAAGGCATATGCCATTGCATTTCATTCTATCTGATTGTTCATTTCCTCCTTAAAAATATGTCAATCCACAGAAAAAATAATCTATTTAACTAATACTCAGCCTCCCTAACTTCAACGGTATGATATTGTCTATAAAAGATACTCTGGAGTTACGCTGAAATTGTTTGAAATTTTCCAGTCATTTTTATCCTCCATTGGTTATCATCATAATAGCCTTGGATCTCATAGTTACGTCAGTTTTCTGTTAGAAAATCGCCTAAAGCCAAATATTTAAACTCTAGAGGATTTACACCTACATTTTTCTTCAGTTCAATATTTATTGTTTTTATTCTGCATATCCTAATATCACAGGTTAGATACTTCTCAAAACATATCTGTGGTCATGTGTGGACTGAGATTTTTGTCTTTGTTTACACTTCTTTTAAGTGTATGTTTGAATGTTCTTTTGTCTTAAGCATGTGGTTATTAAGAGAATTTGAAACATAAGTAAAATTTTATTCAAACTTGGAATTATGAAACAATAGGTGTTAGAGTAGAAAATATGTAATACTTCATATCATATCTCCAAAACAATAAATTAACATATTAAGATACTTCTAATTGAAAATTTGGGTAAGTATCTTCTGGTTTTGGCAATTTAGCACTTAAACATGAGTCATTAAAATGGCGAAAATGAAGGAAATGTATATATATGTACACTTATCCATTAGGATAAAATTAAACAGATAAATAAGATTAAATAAAACACACCCACCTCTACATACATCATAGTAAAACTGGAGAACAATAAAGAAAGAAAAGAGATAATGGAATAGCCAGAGTAGAATCAAATAACCTAAAAATCTATTGATTATCCAGTTACAGTTGACTTCTCCTGAGGAACAATGGAATTCAGAAGACAATGGAATACTATCTTTAATGAGATGACAGAAAAACATCCAAACCAAGCAGTTTACACTTGGCAAAACTTATTTTTAAAAACAATCTCAAAGATTTTTCTAGGAAAGATAGAAATATTAAAAGGATGTACATTAAATTATAACAATGGTTATTTTTGAGCATTGTGATTGTCACAATATTATATTTATACATAAATGTTTATGTAAGACATAGGTGGGTGTAGCTTTGCACAATAATGCAGTATCATAAAAACTACATGCAAGCTGAAATCTTACAAAGTGACCTTAATAATCAATAGGGAAAATTAAAATTGTTCCATGACCTTTAAAAACTTTTGGTCAAAACATTAAATAATTTCTTTCTGTCAGTCACAAATATACAGCAAAATGAAGAAAATAATAAAAGTAACATTTATTAAATACCACTGTTATTGAAAACATTAGAAACTTTGAGAATAAAAGTATTTATTCTTTATAAAAACTTAATCGAGAGTAGTTTGAACAATGCTTGCCTTCTCATTGTATAAATTATAATACAGCACATATTTTTCATGCCTTGACAAATTTTAATACTCAATTTTAAGTTTATATCAGCTTCCAGCATTGTATCTTTTGTGCCTTCAATGTCATAAGAATTGGTTTGATGTGGTATTTTTTTGCCAGCATCACCTACTCTGGCATATCTTTTGTCATGACCACTGTCTTCATTTATGTTGACAAGTTCATTTTCATTAAATTTCTCTAGCTGTGTATCTATAGTATCTCAAACAATAGTAATGTCAAAATTCTCACAGGCAGCTATTTATTCTATAACCCCATTTACATATGATTCAGGTTTCACTGGCATCATTGTTATTTTTTATTTTTTATTTTTGCTGTACTTTCACCTTTCTTGGCCAATTCTCCTATGGTTTCTACTTTTGTAAAATGCTGCACAAGTTTATTCCTGGAAGACTAGGGTAAATACTACATGTTTTGCCATTTATAGATAAAGTGAACAAAAGGTATCCAGTGACCAATCACTGTCAGACTTTGAAAAAATAATGTGATTGGTCACTGATCAGAATAGTATTGGTTATTTTCACATTCATTTGTAGAAGAAAGAACTAGGAGCAAAGTTTTTATTTATGAAATTACAGTTAATACAGTATGGTTACTGAAATTTGGGCTGTGTTGATGTAAGACGTATATTTAAGTAAACCACAGTAACTGATATTTGTGCATATCAGAAACATGCAAAGTGAGGATGCTTACATATGATAATCTATATGATTCAACTATATTTCCTACAGTTAACATGTATTACTTTTGTAATAAATATCGCAACTTTCAGACCAACAAAACTTGAGAATGTTTACTGCCAAAAGTCATTAAGAAAAGTAATTCTAAAGGATTGTGCTTCTAGTAGAAAGAAAGTAACACCAAATGTGAGATCTGAGATACAAGAATAAAAAAGGAGAAAAAATATTGTAAATATGTGGGTATATCTTTTTAAATGGGCTTATTAAAATATAAAACGTGAACAAACAAGATAAAATTTAAACACTGGAAAAAATCATTAATTTGGACGAGTTGTGATCAGAAATAAATTATTTTAATATATTTTATTGTGCAGAAGAAAAATAAAGATATCACTGACTTTCAGTATTGTATGTACATTAAAACAGCTAGGATAGTAATAAAAGAACATAGAACATGTACATTCCCAAATGGAAAAGAAAAAATAGAAGAGAAAGAAATTAGAAATTTAAACAACACAGACAGAAAGAAGGGAAGAGACAAATATAAAATAACCAGACAAAGTAGAAAAGAAATAGTAAATTGGAACTACCAATATCTATTTCACACATTGCATGAAGACTAAATAATATAATGCATGTAAACATTGGGTTTACAAGTGACGATTGCATTCCAGGCATGTATCAGGTGTTTAATAGATGTTAGTTGAATCTGAATCAGAGGTTCATCATGCATGTGGGATGAAAGAGGAGTTTTCCTTCTTCTAAATGTTTGAGATAGATCTTAGAGCCAGATCAGATTTGAAAATAAGTGAATGCAACATTAGCTCTACAACATTAAAATGTGTAATTGCTTATCTAAATTGTAGGATATTTGTGACATGTAGAATTTGCACACACAGTACAATCATGATACATTCGGTTTGGGTCTACAATTTTGGTTTGGGTCTACTGATAGAACCTCTGGGTGCTCCAACTTGCTGGCCATGATGTTAATACTAAACTCTTAAGATACACAGGGCCTTAACTCTAACAGCCACCACTGGAGTTTTTCTTCACTAGGATGACGTCCAGGTCCATGTCTAAGGGAAAAACGCACACCAGTGCCTGTCCTCTCTTTCTTAGAGATCTTAAGATTTGGAGCAAATAAAACTTGGTCCTCCTTTGATGATGGGTGGGGAGGGTTCCTACCTTAGAGTACAGAATTTGATTTTGGATCTGGTAACTGGACCTAGTTTCAAGTGAGTTAGTAATCACTCAAGACAGCGAACTGGTTTGAAATAGACAACTGGGATAAAGCCCAGGGAAAATTAAAATTAGGAAAAATTACTGCCATGAAAAAAATCAAAGAATTTTCTTGCTTACCCTAGGAAAATAAAAAGGTTCAACTTGGAATATGATATATTTAATAAAAGTTATCCACCCCACAGAAAACTGGTGGTTGACAAAAAAACAGCTTTTGGGTTTCATTTAAGAATACACATGGCAGAGATTTTCATAAGGCACTAAGCATAGGTTCTCTCAATGTAAAAGTGAGTGAAAGCAATGTTACCAAGAAAGGTCATGAACCTTCTTTCTCTGAAGACTTTGGGGAATAAGAGAAGACAAGGGAAAACTACTTTTCCTTGAGCATCTACTTATTATGTGGCAAGGTAAGACAGGGGAATAGACATAGGTTTGCTAGACAATATAGGGGCAGGGATAGAAAGGTGATACATAGATAGAAAATGAGACACAAAAATTTCTGAACAACGATTTGAGAATGAAGAATTACCCATCTCATTTTACACTAGATAAAACTAAGAATCAGAGATATTTAGAATTTTGCCTAAGGTCATACTACTATGCAATGAAGGAACCAAGATTTCAGTTTAGGGCTCTCTGATGGCAGTTTTTCTGTCCTTAACTCCATCCCCACCTGCAGGTCTCTTTAAGCTGATTTCACTGAATGCAGTCCTGCCTCCTAGTGAGTGGTAGAATAGTAGACTACCCAAGCTTTTCTAAACTCATACGTAAGATTATTTCAGTGCAGAAGTGGCAAACATTCTCTGCAAGAATCAGACGGCAAATATTTTATGCTTTGCATGCCATATGGTCTCTGTCACAACTATGCTGTGATCATTGCATGTAAACAATCATACACACCATAAATGAATGAGCATGGCTATGTTCCAATATAACTTCACTTATGGACACTGAAATATGAATTTTACTTCATTTTCAGGCATAACAAAACATTAATTTCCTTTTGATTTTTCCCCAACCACCTAAAATTGTACAAAATATTCTTAGTTCGTGGGCTTTACAGACAAGGAAAGCAGGTCGGATGTGGCTGATGGGCCAGTTTGCCAACTCCTGTTCTAGAAAAATCTAATGGAGGCCATTGGCCTCTGTAGCTTTTATTGCCTAGTTTGCGGAAAATGAAAGCAGTCTTCCTTGGTTAGGCAGCTGAATAAAATCTGGACTAGAATTTGTTCAAAAACAAGTAGTTTTAATGAATGGTCTTCCTTTATGTATGATTGGCAAGATTGTTTGTAATCAGGCATGTTATTTGGATTAAATTCAGCAGTTGGAGGTAACCACACTAGGTATTGGTTCATCAGCTTCACAATCAGAAGCTTTTGGCATCAAGGATTTAACAGTCCCAAAAAGGCTAATGGTTAGAAAGAATGAGAATTCAGTCTTTAATCCCAAATTCTCCTGGAAAAAAAACAAAATGTCTAAATAAATATTATTGACAAGTCACTTTTCAAAAATAAATGTATCTGGAGAAAATATGAAATTCATGAAAATGAAAGTTTAACAAGTATGGGCATATCTTGAGCTCCTGGGGATTTAAAAGAAGATAGACAATTTTCTTAAAAGGTTTAGGGATTAGAAAAGAGCACAACATCATCAGATTTGAGGTCCTCAGTGATTTCAGTCCTTTCAGTTCTAATTCAAACAAACTTGAGACTAATGATTCTGGCCCAGTGGGGTTTACAGCAGGAAAATACTCACGATAATTTTAGGTTTATTAGTTTGTTTATATTGCAAAGATTTTAGGAGATAATTATTGCACAAATCCTCAAGTCCTATTTATACCACTACCTGTTGAATAAAAGCAATCATGAAAGACAGCTTGAGATTTGCTGCTTCCTCTAAAATCAGAGTTCTGGACTCAAACTAAAGTTTCTATTCAATAGCTGTTGACAGGAATAGGGACGATTTACTTCTTGTTCCTTCTGGAAAGAGATACCAGGTCATTACTGGCCTTAAATATTCCTGCCATTCATCCAACAACTTGTCAAATGTCGAATGTCTATTTTGCTAGCACACACATAAAAACAGATAACACATTTTATTACTAATGTGCACATAGCTCCTTTTCTTGCACTCAGGAGTTGTGTTTGATAAATGTCTAAAAGAATGACTTAATTTAATCAATGAATAACTGACTTTTCAACAAAAGAGATTTTGTTGTCCAAGTTGAGTATTAAGAAGTAGGATTCATATTCTTATGACTTTATTTTATAGAAATTCTTATTCTTATACATTTCCAGGAGCTGTTGAACACTTCCTTTGTGCCAGTAGCTCATTTTCCCATGAGAGAAGTGCTAATATGATTCTTGCTTTGCAAATAGGTAATTGAGACAAAAAAAAGATGAGTAAATTGGCCAAGGTCATGCAAAAGGGAACAAACTAAGACCAAACCCCATTTCTGTTTGACTTGTAACTCTAAGCACATTACTACTATGCAATGCAGCCTCTTGGTCCACAAGCTTCCCTTTTTTTTTCCACTGGAAAGCTGACTAGAGAATGATCACTTATACACATTCTTCTGCTCAAAGTCACCTTCACTCCCATTATACCTCAGAATATTTCTGAGGAAAGTGGGAGATCTCTGAGGCATATACAGATTCAAAATCTAGGGGAATAAAAGCAACTGGGGTAGGCTTCAGGTAAACAAGTCTCAGGAATGCTTCCTTTCACTTTTATTTTTTTCTGTCCCTGATATTAACCTATATATGGATTCTATTTGCCAATTTCCAATCCTGTTTTGTCCTTACAGAATGCCTTTGGTTGCCTTTTTAGATTTTAAGTCTTTCTTCTGGGTGGTAGAGAATAAGCAGGATGAACAGTGATTTAACATGTACTTACACAAGAACTTGCCAGTCCTAGGATCAAAAATGCAAAATGTGAATTAACCAAATATGCAATACATTTTCAATACAAGAATAATTGTTTTTATGTTAGGGTGGAGTGTGTAGAAGACAGTAAATGTCTCCTCTTTTCCTAAATATTTTTTAGGAAGTAAGCTCACTTTTCTACAGAGGATGATTTGATTAATGGTGTGGGGTGAACACACTCAAATACAGATAAGTTAGTTGCAAAAGATCACATAGGTTCAGCCAAATAAGCACTCAATAGAGCTTCAATGAAAAATAAATTAAAAAATATGGTTTCCTACTTCAATTTGTATGAACTCCGAAAATCTTTTCTTTGAAATATTTGTTTTATAGAATCTGATTGTGCCTGTACATTCTGAGTTTGGATCAAGTGTTAAAGGAAACAAAAAAACTTCCCCAACAAAGTCAATAATAGTATAACAATTCACCAAGCACTAATTATGTAAAACGGAGACCACAAATGTGCAACTTACAGGCTTGTTAATCTACAGACATGTTTTATCAGGGACAATATTATTTTCAAAAATCTGATTTTCTAATATTTAAAAATTTATGTTAAAATGTGGCACATATACACCATGGAATATTATGCAGCAATCAAAAATGACGAGTTTGTGTCCTTTGTAAGGACATGGATGAATCTGGAGAACATCATTCTCAGCAAACTGACACAAGAACAGAAAAAGAAATACCGCATATACTCACTCATAGGTGGGTGAGAAAAATGAGAACACATGGACACAGAGAGGGGGGTCTCCTACACACTGGGGTCTACTGGGGGGAATGGGGGAGGGACAGCGGGGGGGGCTGGGGAGGGATAGCCTGGGGATAAATGCCAAGTGTGGGTGAAGGGGAGGAAGGCAGCAAAACACACTGCCATATGTGTACCTATGCAACTATCTTGCACGTTCTGCACATGTACCCCAAATCCTATAATGCAATAAAAATTTAAAAAAAAAAAAAAAGAAGTTGAAACCATGTCCAAAAAAAAAAAATAAAATGCTATTTGGAGTTTTTAGAACTTCTCAAATGATAATTTATTATACTGACAATTGGCTGCAGCTGAATAGAGGCCGGCTCCAGTAGACTGAGTGCACATGCTCCAATTTAACATCGTACATTATCTGCTGGGCCCTAAAGAACTTGAGATCTCAACCCACTGACAGAAAAAGTTGACAACTTTTCATTGAATTATACTCTGTGTGAGGAGAAAAGATAAATCCTTAAAACTTTTAAATATGTTGAGATTTGGGGCCCAAAGTGGCTCTGGCCGGATGTCGTGGCGCTTGCGAAGGCGAGGCCAAGAGTTCAAGGCCAACCAACCTCAGCAAACTTACAAGCTCTCATTGATTGGCAAAAAAAAAAAAAAAAAAATGTTGAGATTTTACACCATAAAAGAGTTTCTTCCCATCTTTACCCTTGTCATATTAACTCCCTTCTATGTTAGAATACTTCCATAAAGAACAACTGCTTCATAGGCTAAGCATAGTGGCTCACCCCTGTAATCCCAGCATTTTGGGAGGATGAGGAGGAGAGACAGATCCCTTGAGCCCAGGAGTTCGAGACCAACCTGGGCAACATAGCGAAAACTCCGGCTCTATAAAAAAATACAAAACTTAGCCAGGCCTGGTGCTATGCATGTGTAGTCCGAACTACTCCAGAGGCTGAGGTGGGAGGATCAACTGAGCCCAGGAGGTTGAGGCTTCAGTGAGCCATAATTATACCTCCATCCTGGGTAACAGACAGAAGGAGACCCTGTCTCAAAAAATAAAAAAATTTAAAAACCGCTCTTAAAGAAAGTAGGTCATATCTTTTACATGAAGTTTATATGAAGAAGCTAGGAACATCTTTAGATTCTTGAAGAAATGGGAAAATTTGAATGCCTATTCTATTATATATTTGATATTTGCCTCGGGGATTATTGAATGGAGTTCACTTTGCACTATTGGTTTACTGGTCAGTTAGTTAAACTAATTATGAAACATCTTTTGGCCTGATTATAACAGAACAAATAACTTCCACATAATAAGAGGGTGACTTGTGGTGGTTGTTTGAAAAGATTTCTAACACAGGAAATCTTTTCTCCTACAGAATCTTACAAAATCTAAAATGTAAAGCAGATAAATTCAATGCTGCTGCCATGAAGAGGGATTTCACAGTCTTTTAGAACAACTGCACAACTCTTAGAACACGACACATAAGGTTTTTGTTGTTTTTGTTTGTTTGTTTAGAGATGGAGTCTCAGTCTCAGTCTGTCTGCCAGGCTAGAGTGCAGTGGCACAATCATAGTTCACTGCAGCTTCAAACCTCCTGGGCTCAAGTGATCCTCCTGCCTCAGCCTCCTAAGTAGCTGGTATTACAGTCACAGGCCACCATGCCCACCTATTTTTTTTTGTTTCGTTTTAATTTTTTGTAGAGACAGAGTCTCACTATGTTTCTCAAGCTGGTCTTGAACTCCTGGCCTCAAGCGATCCTCCCGCCTCAGCCTCACAAAGTGCTAGAATTATAGACATGAGCCACCACAACCAGCCCAAGTAAGATTTTGAAAACCATGGAAAAAGATTATGCTTTATAGTTGTAAGTTACTTTCAGCTCGAAATATCTATAATTTGCTGACACTAGGGTAACATCTGTTTCTCATAAGTCCTCTTACTAGTCATAGGACCTTGGCAGGTATCTTAATGTCTCTGAGCTGCTTTTTTTTCATACAATAGGATAATAAATGTGACTGTAATATACAGAAAGAAAGAGACATACGTGTGTGTGTCTGTGTGCATCTTGGGTCCATTTCTTCTCCATCATAAATATAATAGGTTTAGATAAGGTTGATTCCATCCCCTGATTCCAAAAGTGACACAAGACACAGGCTGAAGCTAGAAAAATCATGTCTAGGAGCTGTCAGGAAAGTGCTGCTTTTCTGGAGTTGCTGGATTAATAAATGTAAATGATCTGAAGCTATTTGCAGTCATATTTGCCACTACTTGAATAGTGATATACTATTTTCTATGATACTAGTTTCTATGATACTTGCCACTATCATAGAAACTGAGGGAGAAGACTTCCAAGTATTTCAAAAGTTACATAAAATAGAGATGAAGATGGGAAAATGTACACTGGAATGGTGATCTATGCTAGAGTATTTTCAGTACAGTTAGAGAGGTGGAACTAGATTCAATGGAAAAAAGAATGAAGGAGAGAGAAGGAAGTAGACGTAGTGACTACTGACCATTTTTTGAACATCTGCAGATGAAAAAGAAGACTGAGCTTAAAAGAATTTTTTTTAAAAAGTTAATGAACAGATAGAAATTGACCCACCACCATATATTAATCTAATTCATATGTCATGCAATTGAGTTAAAAACTGAAACATTCAAACAGCCTCTGGACTGTTCTGATAATTCATGAGTTCAAATAGTCTATTCTTGAAGATAGAGATAATTCCTTCTAATTATTTGAATTTTCCACATCACCAAGCTCTGAATGGAGCAACGTGACTGCAGGATTGAAATAACCATATGAATAAACCAATTAAAATGTTAATTCTGTCACAATTAATTAAAATGATTTCAGATTATCTTAGGCCTACTGTGCAAGAAATCTTTAAAAAGGAAGAAAACTCTGACGTAAGGGAACAAATTTGAAGGATTTTTTCTTTAAGCATCCAGGGAATAACAGATTTATAATCAGCAAGCATTAATTCACAAAATGTGTCTGACCAGAGAAAACAATGTCCGTTCTTTTAATTAAAACACTAAGTTTATGCCTGGAGGAAAAGGTTATATGGATTGCATATTAGTATGTGAGGAAACAGTTACAAATCTGAGCATAAATCCTTCTTGGCTACATCATACCTGCTGTCCATACTGTCTTAGGTCTAGTTTTTTGGAAGCAGAGCCTAAGGCAAGAGTACCTGTGCCAGGTATTTATCAAGGAAGTGCTCCCCAGGGAGCTGGTAATGGGAATAAGGAAAACAGAATCGGGAAAGGGGAGAAGCCAAGAAAAGATGAGATTTCAGGCCAACTCCCAACCTTACCTGGCCTGCTTTACTCTTAGACCAGCCAGTCATTGGTACAGGCTACTGCCTGATGGACAGTCAGGCAGTCAGTAGGTAAATTCCCAGTTGGAGGTTAGGGGAGAATTCCTGAGAGAGTGGCTCCAATAGCTCAGAAGTAATCCTCTAATGAAAGTTGAAGGTTCTAGTTTAGCAGCAAAGCACAGAATTAGGCTGATGGGTGTATAAAACCAGTATAAGGGATCAGAGAGAATCTAGAGAGAGTGCCAGCACTGCTCGTGCTCTGGAACAGCTACTTTGGAGTAGCCCAATCAGCTCTCTTTTACCCTCATTCTGTTAGCTCATTCAGCCTCTCTTCCACCCTCATTTGTTAGCTCATTCAGCCTCTCTTCTACCCTCATTCTATTGGAGAAGGTAGAAAGCCAAAAACTTAATTTTGCTGATTTCCTTGCAACTAAGGTCCTATATCAGAAATATGATCTATGAGATGTGGAAAGTGAAAATGCGATGGAGAAATCTTCCTGAAGATTTTGGCTATTGTTCCCATCTAGCAAGGTCATAATAAATATGAGTATTCCTGAGTAGTATTGTGATGTGCATTCCCCAGTATTGTGCAGGTCAAAAAGCAGTGGTGGAGCAGCAGAAAGAATAAAATACTTAGGAATAATCTTAACCAAGGAGTAAAAGATTTTACACTGAAAATTATAACATATTTTTAAAAGAAATTTAAGACCCAAATAAGTGGAAAGACATTCCATATTTGTGGACTGGAAGACTTAATATTGTTAAAATGTTCATACTACCCAAAGTAATCCCAACAGCAGTTTTTACAGAATAGAAAAAAAAATCCTAAAATTTATATAGAATTTTGAAGATTCCTAAATGGCCAAAACAATTTTAAAAGAACAAGCATAACTGAAGGTATCAAATGTTCTGATTTCAAAATATACTACAAAGCTACAGTAATCGGTCTGGTTGTGGCATAAAGACAGACATATAAACCAGTGAAACAAAATAAAGATCTCACAAATCAATTCTCATATATGTGGTCAAATGATCTTTGTTTGACAAGCAGACCAAGGCTACACAAGGATGAAAGAACAGTCTCTTCAACAAATGGTGCTGGAAAAACTAGATCTCCCCATGCAAAAGAATAAAGTTGAACTCTTAATTGCACCATACACAAAGATTAACTCAAAATGGATTAAAGACCTCAATGTAAGACCTGAAACTATAAAACTCCTAGAAGAAAACATAGAGGAAAAGCTCCCTGGCATTGAATTTAGTAAAGATTTATTGAATAGGACACAAAAAGCACAGGCAACAAAAGCAAAAACAGACAAGTAGGACTACATCAGACTTAAAAACTTAGCACAACAAAAGAAACAAGAGTTAAAGGGCAACTTACAAACTGGAAGAAAATATGTGTGAACCATATATATCATAGGGGATTGATATCTAGAATATGAAATAACTCCTACTACCTAACAACAAAAAATAATAATTCAATTTAAAATGGCAAAGGATTTGAATAGATATTTCTACCAAGAAGTATACTAATGGCCAACAAGCATGTAGAAAGATGCTCAACATCACTGATCATCACAAATCAAATCTACTATGAGATGTTACCTCATATCTATTAACATGTTAACTAGCAAAAGAAAAAAGATAACAAGTGTTGGTTAGGATGTGCAGACTGGAACCTTCGTGCACTGTTGATAGGAATGTAAAATGGTGCAGCCACTATGGAAAACAGCATGGAGATTTATCAAAAAATGAAAATGGAAGTACCATGTGATCCAGCATTCCCACTTTAGGGTATGTATCCAAAAGAACTGAATACAAGGTCTCAAAAGAGATATCTGTACTCCCATGTTGGTTGTAGCATTATTCATAGCAGCCAAGAGGCGGAATAATCTAAATGTCTATCCACAGATCAATGGATAAATAAAATATGGTTTATACATACAATAGAATATTACTTTACCTTAAAAAAAAAAAAGGAGACCGGGCACAGTGGCTCACACCTGTAATCCCAGCACTTTGGGAGGCCCAGGCAGGTGGATCACCTGAGGTCAGGAGTTTGAGACCAGCCTGACCGACATGGAGAAACCCTGTCTCTACTAAAAATACACAAAGTTAGCTGGGCCTGGTGGTACATGCCTGTAATCCCAGCTACTTGGGAGGCTGAGGTAGGAGAGTCACTTGAACCCAGGAGGCGGAGGTTGAGGTGAGCCAAGATAGTGCCATTGCACTCCAGCCTGGGCGACAAGAGCGAAACTCCATCAAAAAAGAAGGAAGAAGGAAGAAGAAGGGTGGGGGAGGAGGAAAATCCTTTCACATGCTACAACATGGGTGAAACTTGATGACATTCTAAGTGAAATAAATAAGACAGTTGCAAAAAGACAAATATGCATGGTTTCACTTACAAGAGGTATCTAAATAATCAAACTCCTAGAAACAGAAAGTAGGATGGTGTTTGCCAGGGACCGAGAAGAGAAGAAAACGGGAGTTTTGGTCAGTGGGTATAAAGTTTTAGTTCTGCAAGTTGAAAAAGTCCCAGAGATCTGATATATTGCAGTATGCATGTAGTTAATGCTATTTAACTATACACTTTAAAATGATGGTAATTTTTATGTATGTGTTTTTTACATTTTAAAAAAAAGCATTGGCAATGGTAACGGCAACTTGTGCTGACCTCCTATTACCGAGTTGAACCTCTGAGTGTTCATTCTCCAGGTTCTGGTAGTGGCTGGTTGGCTGTATAGCTCTAGCTGCACCTTAGAGGGTCCCCTCTGGAGCAATGGCTCTCATGTTTTAATGCAGTGCACGCAAATCACTGGGGATTTTATTAAAGTCAGATTCTGATTGTTAGTCTGTGGTAGGTCCTGAGATAAACAAGCTCCCAGGTGATGCAATGCTGTTGATTCTCAGGCCAGACTTTGAGTGTCAAGGCTCTAAGATCAATTCTGTATAGTTCACTCTATGCCAAGTTTTATTCTGGGTTAGTGCTGGAATGGTAAACTCAAGGCAAAGTGTATGTTTTCATTAAACTTACATAACATTGGTGAGAGACAATCAACAAATAAATAGATGTATCAGGTAGTGAAAAGTGCTCTGAGGCAAGAGGTTGATAGGTTGAACAGAGATGCAGGTTTAATCAGTCACTAAATTTGATGTGTAGATGGAATGATGCCTGGGTCTTAGAGAAGGAACCAAGTGAGCGAGGCAATTGTGGTTCTCATGTTGGGAAGGCCAGTCTCACACATGCATGGAAAGCCCAAACAGGGAAGAAGTGGAGAAGGGCCAGGTAGGTATCCTCCTCTCCCTGAAGGTGCTGGTCAGGAAAACTGAGTCTTAGAACATTTGTCTTAAACAGCCAGGCAACCCAATAGACAGATGACAGGGCTTTGAAGTCTGGGGAAACCTTTAGAGTTGTAAATATAGGCAGCATGGCAATAAATTTAAGGTGAATTAAGTAAGAAGGGTGAAAAGACAGAAGAGAAAGAAGAAAGAATAAGAGGAGGAGTTTGAAAAAGAATGGATGAAGAGAAGATTCAGAAGAAATGGTAAAGACAGGAAAGTGGCTGTCTACAAGCTGTGAAACTCCACCTACTGATAGAAGTTTCTGTTTTAAATTTTAATAGAATCTTCTCTTGCAGGAGATAGCAAAATGATCCAATAAAGTAAACTGAGTGGGTGTAAGGATCCTTCTATTTCACTCCTAATTGTGTGACCTCAGGCAAGCCACAACTTCAATGAGCCCTGGCAGCACAACCGCTTAGCCATACCTCCTAGCAAGAAAGAGGTATTCAGAAAGTATTAACTCAAGTGGCCAGTGTGGAACCAACGACAAATAAGAGAACTCACTAGGATTTACAGGCCATTCATTCTTCTCCTATTTGCCATTCTGAGGTGAGATTTTTTTGGGGCCCGTTAGCCCCAGAAGAGCCATTCTCTGAAGTAGAAGGGTTAGTTTTGCACTTGGATGAACTGTAATGCATCAATCCACATTGTTTTCATTCTCTCTCATCTGAAGTCTTACTACAGCTATACCTATGGCACATTGTAGCACTTAAAAACTTTCTTTCTCATTTCAAGTAATTATGTCTGGTTAACTTTGATTCATTGACTATATTCCATCTTGTTTTATAAGCATTTCAAGTTTGTTTAAAAAGACACAAATAATAAAAGAAAGTGTAAACTTAAAAATAATGTCCTCAGAGTAGAATTAAATCAAGGGTATGAACAGATCAGAGTCAGGAGTGAGATTAAAAGTTAATGTCAGAGCCCTCATGCTTTTGGCTCTGAGCTTTCTGACAGCCAAATGTATGGCTCACCATTTTCCAAAATGGTAAAGCTGTCCATAAAACAACTAAACAATTACTTACAAGAAGAATAGCAGATCTTACTTCCATGAAAATCTTGCTGGAAAAGACACTGTGAGATATAATGATGTACATCCTTAAGAGACGCATAATGGAAATTCTTACTTATACTCTTCAGAGTAGCCTGATGTATCATGCTGAGATTAATTCAATAAAATCAATTCTGGGATAACTGTGGATATAGGAACAATATTTCCATTCGTGTTTAGATTTTGTCACACTTGGCTAATTCTTTTAAAGGCTATATAATGGCATTTAATGGGGGAAAAGAAGAGTCGAACAGTGAGGCAGTTCTGGATTTAAATGCCACCCCACTGCTAAATAACTTTGTGGCCCTAAGCAACATTTTAATGCTGTTGAGCCTCAGTTTTCCCACTTTCTAGATTAAATGGTGAACAGGAAAGCAGCTAGCATGGGGCCAGCCACGTATTAAGTTCATTTTCTTTCTTTGAAGTGGGTAGCACAAGCCTCTGGAATTAGTAGGCACTCAATAAATACTTGCTCAACTGCATTCAGGCCTCTAGGATACCCTGCCCCTATTCAGTACCTGAGGCCCAAACTGACTCATGGCTAAGTCCCTCAAGCCATCCTCAAAATGTAGATAGAGAATGTAAATCAGAGAATCTCAGTGTGAGATTCTCTGATTTTTCTTAAAACCTGATGCCGTGTAGGCAATGCTGTAAGATTGTAGGGGCCTTAGAGTGGGCCATTTTTAAAAGGGTTTCCAATGACCCCTACTTCCTGTTATTCATGGCCTTGTGTAATCCCCTTACCATTGAGTGTGAGCTGTATCTAGTGATTTGCTTCTAATGAGTAGAATGCTAGCAGGTGACAGGATGTTACTGCTGAGATTAGCTTACAAATGGCTAACTTCCATTTGCTAACATTGCCTTCCCATCACCCTTCTTTTTTCTCTCTCTCTCCCTCCCTACACACACACACACACACACACACACACACACACACACACACACACAGTTCTTCTTGCCTGCTTGCTCTTACAGAGTTGACATGTTGTAAATTGCACTATAGGAAATCTCATGTGGCAAAGGAGGTTACCTCCAACCAACAGCCAGTGGTACTGAAGCCCTAAATCCAGCAACTCTTGAGGAACTGAATCCTTCTTTAACAACCATGTGCATGACTTTGGAAATGGATCTTTCCCCAGTCAAATCTTTAGATGACTGCAGACACAGTTAACAACACCTTGATTGCACCCTGTGGGAAAAGCAGATGGCCCAGTTAAACTGTGTCCAGATCCCTGGCTCACAAAAACTATGACATAATAAATGTGTATTGTTTTAAGCTGCTAAATTTTGTAGTAATTTTTATGCAGCAATAGACAACTAATATATTCCTTTAGCCCAGTGGGCACAAAGTCCCATCCCTGCTCTGACCTAGATTTCATTGATTCCTAATAAGTACAAGATAATCACAGACAAAATAGTAATAGTAATAATGGGAAAAAAATATTGTATAGCAAAGCTAATTTGTAATTTGCAATTCTCTTGATTTTAGCTGGTGTTTTCGGCAGTAAGGGAAGCTCTGTGATTAGGTTTTGATTCCCTGAGCTTGCATTCATAAGTGACTCTCAACTGGATTAATGAAATTTGAGCCTTTGTTCCATTTCTGAATGGTCTTCCAGCTATTCTCTTCCATAGAGCTTCCTGGAAAAGTCCTTCAAGTGCAACTCTAGTGCCACAGGCATTAAGAAAATAGTATTACTATTGGCCTGTCAAATGCATAGAATTATAGACATTAATAAATCAATCCTCAGGGCCAATCTGTAGAACAATCCTGGAAGTAAACAGTCTTTCCATTAAGAAGTTTTATGTATCCATTAAATAAGCAGATTTTCCCTACCACTGTTTCTCTTTTCCTCTGTGAGGCCTAGAAAGATACATCTACTTTGTTTTCTGATGACTCTTTCCTACTCTATCCCAGCTACATTCCCCCCAACACACACACACATGCACACACACACACACACACACACACACACACACACACACAACTGAGATTTTACATGTAGGCAAATAACCTTTAGGAATAAAGTGGCATTTTTGACACATTGACAAATGCTTAAAGAAAGTGCGTTCTTGTAGGACCTCCTATAATTTCTATGCACATGAAACTCGTGAAGCACAGTGCTTACTTCAATCTCAGAGTTCATCATTCCTCCCTCGTAGACATCCATGAATTGTCCAGACAATATAGACTCATAGGATTCACTTCTGAATCTTCCTCCATGTTCTTCTTTCCCCATCTCCAAACTGAGAAGGGTTTGAGTACACACTATTTCCCCAGGGTGCAGGGGTAGTCAACAATTATCTAAGAGAGGTTAATTTTATGTTCTTAATAAGTACTATATATTTTGAATTATAACTAATGTATGTGGAAAATCTTTAAAAATTGAGAAAATATTTGGAAAAAACCTTGTAACTTCCCAGTTAAGCAGTTACCATTTAGATATATTATCATTGTCTTTCCTTTATGCATATGCATAACACATATTGAAATAATAAACAGTAAATATACACATTCAGTTCTTAAGGTAGAACTCAATTTATACTATTTATATTACTTTTGTTTCAATTGATAAACAATAAACATTTCCACCTGCATTAAATAGTCAAAATGTGACCTTATTGTCGCATGGTACTATAAGTTATATCAGGTACATACTTTTGATTTAAGACAAACAGGCACATATCCTCCAAAAAACTGAGACATTATTTAAGCATTGTCCTATTTTCCCTAAGAATAGAACAGTGCCGAACATGTAGTAGATGCCTTCAATAATATTCCTTATACTGAAGACCGGATCTCTAGTCACCTTATAGATATTTAATTAAATTTTCCCTCATGAAGAGTTATGTTAACAAAGGTCTTCAATCTACATATAATGAGTCCAATAAGATTCAATGACAGACTGTATTTTTCTTTGATATAGGTGTATTTTTCTTTTATATAGAGTTCATGTTTCAAAATGGTTTGGGACTATTGTGGTAATTCCCAGGAAACTTCTGACTTGGTATAAATTCAGTACAAAGAGATGCATTGAGGTAATACCACAAAGGTAATGCAAAGAGATGCATTGAGGTAATACCAAATACTACAATTTGGGTGATTTCTAGATACAGTCTCATATGGTTTGGCTCTGTGCCCTCACCCAAATCTCATCTTGAATTGTACTTCCATAATTCCCACATGTTGTGGGAGGGAACTGGTGGGAGATCATTGAATCATGAGGGCAGTCTCCCCCATACTGTTCTCATGGTAGTGAATAAGTCTCAAGAGATCTGATGGTGTTACCAGGGGTTTCCGCTCTTGTGTCTTCCTCATGCTCTCTTTGCCTGCTGCCATCCTTGTCAGAGGGAACTTGCTCCTCCTTGCCTTCTGTCATGATTGTGAGGCTTCCCCAACCTTGTGGAACTGTAAGTCCAATTAAACCTCTATCTTTCGTAAATTGCCCGGTCTTGGATATGTCTTTATCAGCAGCGTGAGAACAGACTAATACAGAGTTCATCTGATAAGCCTGCAAATTGCTCTAACCAAATTTTAAAGTAAAGTCTTGTCTCTCCCAAAGTCCTACATTTCATTATTTCACAAAAACTCATCTCTGTGTTAAGGAATCTCTTTCATGTCATAATGCCCTTTCGATGGCAAAAAAAAAAATTTAAAAAAGAATGAGTATCAGAAACCTAGCTTTGACTATTGGACTTGTATCTAGAGAAAGGTATCTCAACCTTGGCACTATTGGTATTGTAGGCCAGACAATTCTTTGTCATCAGTGAATGGGGTGTCTCGTGCACTGTAAGAAAATTAGCAGCATCTCTGGTTTTTTTTTTTTTTATTGTACTTTAGATTCTAGGGTACACGTGCAGATCACGAAGGATTGTTGCATAGGTACACACATGGCAAGGTGGTTTGCTGCCTTCATCCCCCCATCACCTATATCTGGTATTTCTCCCCTCATTATCCCTCCCCACCCTCCCCATCCCCCACTGTCCCTCCCCTAGCACCCCCCTACTGACTGCAGTGTGTGATGCTCCCCTCCCTGTGTCCACATGTTCTAATTGTTCAACACCTACCTATGAGTGATAACATGTGGTGTTTGGTTTTCTGTTCTTGTGTCAGTTTGCTGAGAATGATGATTTACAGATTCATCCATGTCCCTATGAAGGACACAAACTCATCATTTTTTATGGCTGCATGGTATTCTACAGTGTATATGTGCCACATTTTCTTTATCCAGTCTATCAATGATGGACATTTGGGTTGGTTCCAGGTCTTATTGTAAACAGTGCTACAGTGAACATACATGTGCATGTGTCTTTATAATAGAACAATTTATAATTCTTTGGGTATATACCCAGTAATGGGATTGCTGGGTCAAATGGAATTTCTATTTCTAGGTCCTTGAGGAAGCGCCACACTGTCTTCCACAATGGTTGAACTAATTTACACTCCCACCAACAGTGTAAAAGTGTTCCTATTTCTCCACATCCTCTCCAGCATCTGTTGTCTCCAGATTTTTTTAATGATCGCCATTCTAACTGGCCTGAGGTGGTATCTCAATGTGGTTTTGATTTGCATTTCTCTAATAATCAGTGATGACGAGCGTGTTTTCATGTTTGTTGACTTCATGTATACCTTCTTTTGAAAAGTGTCTGTTCATATCCTTTGCCCACTTTTGGATGGGTTTGATTGTTTGTTTTCTTGTAAATCTGTTTTAGTTCTTTGTAGATTCTGGATAGTAGCCCTTTGTCAGATGGGTAGATTGTAAAAATTTTTTCCCATTCTGTTGGTTGCCCATTCACTCTAATGATTGTTTCTTTTGTTGTACAGAAGCTCTGGAGTTTAATTAGGTTTCATTTGTCTATTGTGGCTTTTGTTGCTATTGCTTTTGGTGTTTTAGTCATGAAGTCCTTGCCTATGCCTATGTCCTGAATGGTTTTGCATAGGTTTTCTTCTAAGGTTTTTATGGTGTTAGGTCTTATGTTTAAGTCTTTAATCCATCTGGAGTTAGTTTCAGTGTAAGGTGTCAGGAAGGGGTCCAGTTTCTGCTTTCTGCACACTGTGAATACTTTAAAAGTATCAAAGATAACTTCATACAGAAATAAATTATGTTTAGATCCTTGACAAAGAAATGATAGAGGTCATTTTATCAATTATACACAAAGCTGGGCAGTTTTTGTTTGTTTTTCTGGTGACCTGCATAAACCACTGCCTTGAAAAAGATCATAGAACCATCACCTTATTATACCTCATTTCTCCCTCCGCCCAACTCCACCTGCTAGTTCTTCCCAGGCCTATGAAACCAACAGACAGAATGCTTCCTAGATATATCTTTTGGTCTCACTTCATGGCCTCAAGGTTGGATGTCTCAGGGTCTCTCTTTCCTAATGTTCCCTTGAGTCCTTGTGTAAAGATGGTTTCTCACATCTAGGCGGGTATTCTAGTCACTTATCTTTCTTATCAGTACTCCATCAAATGCTTTCACACTACCTTTTGCATATCAGGAGGATAAGGTTTTTAAATGAAACAGAAAAGCCTGCTGATTTGTTTTGACAATATTTTCTATCACTGAATTGCCTGAGGACTTAGCCAGTTAATTCACGTGTATTTCTGAATCTCTCCATTTCTCCCTAAGAGAGGGATAGATATTCTCATGAACACAATTGTATGCCTAGATGGAGACTAGATTACTTTTCAGGCACTTATCCACTGCCTGAAGATGCAAGTAAAAAATATAGACACAGAAAATAATATTGTGTCAGTGGGGTACTTGTAGCCTTGGCAGCCTTGATCTTTAAGCATACCTCTAAAGACTGTGTTTTTCTCATTTAGGAAGGTTGAAAAAGTAGATGCCTTTGAAGCTAGAGACAGATGTAAAACTCCTTTACATCTAATACAGTTGTCTCAGACCTAAAAGCAAATAGAATGAAAGGCTTTAAATTTCTCACCACTTTAGCTTGTTGTCGATAAACCTCTTGGAATGGATTATTGTCCATACATAGATATTTCTTCCTATTTTGCTAGAGTGCTTTTTGTCTGACTTCAGAAAAAAAAGACAGATACCCAAAACTAGCAGGAAAAGAATAATTTTCCCTTATATCCCAGATTTAGGCATTTTCTTATGTTTTTTAACTTTTATTTTAGGTTCAGGGATACACGTGCAGGTTTGTTATATAGAGAAATCCCACGTCACAGGGTTTGGTGTACATATTCTTTCATCACCCATGTATAATAAGCATAATACCGGATAGGTAGTTTTTTAATCCTCACCTTCCTTACACCCTCCAGCCTCAAGTAGGACCCAGTGTCTATTGTTCCCTTCTTTGTGTCTATGAGTACTCAGTATTTAGCTCTCATTTATCAGTGGGAATATGTAGCATTTGGTTTTCCGTTCCTGGGTTAATTCGCTTAGAATAACAGCCTCCAGCTTTATCCAAATTGCTGCAAAGAACATGACCTCACTCATTTTATGGCTATGTAGTATTCCATGGTGTATATGTACCACATTTTCTTTATCCAGTTCAATATTGATGGGCACTTTGGTTGATTCCATGTCTTTGCTATTGTGAATAGTGCTGCAATGAACATATGTTTGCATGTGCCTTTATGGTAGAATGATTTATATTCATTTAGTTATATAACCAGTAATGGGATTTCTGGGTTGAAAAATAGATATTTTTAAAGTTATTTGAGAAATTTCTAAACAGCTTTCCACAAGGGCTGAACTAATTTATACTCCCACAAGCAATATATAAGCATTACCTTTTCTTGACAACTTCTCCAGCATCTGTTATACTTTGACTTTCTAGAAATAGCCACTGATGGTATTTCATTGTGGTTTTAATTTGTATTGCTCTAATAATTAATGATGTTGAGCATTTCTTCATATATCTGTTGGCCACGTGTGCATCTTCTTTTGAAAAGTGTTCGTTCATGTCTTTTGTCCACTTTTTAAAGGGGCTGTTTGTTGTTTGCTCGATTTGTTTAAGTAACTTATAGATTCTGGATATTAGACCTTTGTCACATGTATAGATGGCAAATATTTTCTCCCAGTCTAGGTTGTCTATTTACTCTATCGATAGTTTCTTTTGCTGTGCAGAGGCATTTTAGTTTAATTAGATCCCATTTGTCAATTTAGGGATTTGTTGCCATTGCTTTTGGCTGCTTCATGATGAAATCTTTGATAGAGTCTGTCCAAAATGGCATTTTCTAGGTTATCTTCCAGAGTTTTAGACTTTGATGTCCTTAATCATCTTGAGCTGATTTTTCTATATAGTGTAAGAAAGATGTAATCCCAGCACTTTGGGAGGCCGAGACAGGTGGATCACGAGGTCAAGAGATCGAGACCATACTGGTCAACATGGTGAAACCCCGTCTCTACTAAAAATACAAAAAATTAGCTGGGCATGGTGGCGCGTGTCTATAATCCCAGCTACTCAGGAGGCTGAGGCAGGAGAATTGCCTGAACCCAGGAGGTGGAGGTTGCAGTGAGCCGAGATCGCATCATTGCACTCTAGCCTGGGTAACAAGAGCGAAACTCTGTCTCAAAAAAAAGAAAGAAAGAAAGAGGTCCAGTTTCAATCTGTTGCATATGGCTATCCAGTAACTCTGGCACCATTTATTGAATAGGGAGTTTTTCCCTATTGTTTTTATCAACTTTGTTGAAGATCAGATGGTTGTAGATTTGCAGCGTTATTTCTGGGCTCTCTATTCTGTTCTATTAGTCTGTCTATTTTTATACCAGAACCATACTGATTTTGCTACACTAGCCTTGTAATACAGTTTGAGGTCAAGTACTGTGATGCCTCATGTTTTGTCCATTCTGCTTGGAAGTGCCTTGACTATTTGTACTCTTTTTTAGTTTCATATAAATTTTAGAATAGACTTCTCTAACTCTGTGAAGAATGTCATCGATAATTTGACAGGAATAGCATTGAATCTATAAATTGCTTTGAGAAGTATGGCCATTATAACAATATCAATTCTTCCTATACAAAGTATAGCATTTATTTCCATTTGCTTGTGTGTCTCTAATTTCTTTTGTCAATGTTTTGTAATTCTTATGGTAGAGATCTCTCACATATCAGCTGTATTTCTAGTCATTTTATTCTTTCGTGGCTATTGTGGATGAGATTGCATTCTTGATTTGGCTATCAGCTTGGATGTTTTTGGGTTATAGAAATGCTACTGATTTTTGTACATTGATTTTGTATCCTGAAACTTTGCTGAAACTGTTTATCAGATCTAGAAGTTTTGGGGCAGAGACTATGGGGTTTTCTAGGTATAGAATCATATCATCTGCAAACAAAGATAGTTTGGCTTCCTCTCTTCCTATTTGGACTCCTTTTATTTCTTTCTCTTGCCTGATTGCTCTGGCTAGGACTTCCAGTACTATGTTGAATAGAAGGGGTAAGAGTTGGCATCTTTGTCTTATTCCAGTTCTAAAGGGAAATCTTTCAGGTTTTGCCCATTTGAGATAATGTTTGCTATGGGTTTCTTATAGATGGCTCTTCATTATTTTGAGGTATGTTGCCTCATTGCCTAGCTTGTTTGTTGAGGGTTTTTAACATGAAGTGATGTCAAATTTTATCAAAAGCCTTTCTGCATCTACTGAGATGATCATGTTGTTTTGGTTTTAATTCTGTTTATGTGATGAATCACATTTACTGATTTGCATACGTTGAACCAACATTACATCCAAAGGATAAAGCCTGCTTGATGGTGGTGGATGAGTATTTTGACAATGCTGCTGGATTCTGTTTGCTAGTATTTTGTTGACGATTTTTGCATCAATGTTCATCAAGGACTCAATTTTTTCTGGCTCAATCTTGGGAGGTTGTATGTTTCCAGGAATTTATTTATTTATTCTGGGTTTTCTAGTCTCTGTGCATGCATAGAGACTACGTATTACTCTGAGATTTTTTTGGTTTTCTTTGGGGTTGATGGTAATGTCCCTTTTGTCATTTCTGATCTTGTTTATTGGGATCTTCTCTCTTTTTTTCTTTATTAGTCTAGCTAGTGGTCTATCAATCTTATGTATTTTAAAACACTGGACTCATAGAGCAGTTGTATGGTTTTTCTAATATTAATTTCCTTCAACTCAGCTCTAATATCGATTCTTTCCTGCTAGCCCTGGGGTTGATTTGCTCGTTTTTCTAGTTTTTTTTAATTGTGATGCTAGGCTGTTCAACTGAGACATTTCTAACTTTTTTATATGAGTGTTTAATGCTACAAACTTTCCTCTTAACATTGCTTTAGGTGTGTCCCAGAGATTCTGATATGTTGTATCTTTGTTCTCATTAGTTTCAAAGAATTTCTTAATTTCTGCCTTAATTTCATTGTTTACCCAAAAGTCATTCAGGCAGAGGATGTTTAATTTCCATGTAATTGTATGGTTTTGAACAATTTTCTTAGTATGATTTCTATTTTTTATTGCATTGTGGTTCAAAAGTGTGGTTGGCATAATTTCTGTTTTGGGTTTTTTTTTTTTTTTAATTTGCTGAGAACTGTTTTATGGCTGAGAAATGTTTTTTGGTCCATTTGGTCAAATATTGAGTTCAGTCCCCAAATATCTTTGTTAGTGTTCTCCTTTGATGATCTGTCTAACACTGTAAGTGGAGTATTGAAATTTCCCACTATTATTGTGTTGCTCAGTTTCTTCATAGGTCCCTAAGAACTAGCTTTATGAGCCTGGGTGTTCCAATGTTAGGTGCATAGATATTTAGGATAGTTAGGTCTTCTTGTTGAATTAAACTCTTTACCATTATGTACTGCCCTTCTTGGTCATTTTTACCATATTTGGCTTGAAGTCTTTTTTGTCTGAAATTAGAATAGCAACTGCTTTTCTTTCTAATTGCTTGGTAGAGTTTTCTTCATTCCTTTGCTTTAAGCCTATGGGTTTTATTGCATGTGCAATGGGTCTCTTACAGATAACATACAGTTTTTCCTTGCTTCTATATGCAACTTGCCACTCTGCCTTTTAATTGGCCCATTTGCATTCAAGGTTAATATTGATATATGCAGACTTTATCCTGCCATTGTGTTCTTAGCTGGTTATTTTGCAGACATGATTGTGCAGTTGCTTTATAGTATAAACAATCTATGTACTTGTGTTTTGTGGTGGCTGGTAATGGTCTTTCCATACTGAGCACTCCCTTAATATCACTTAAGACAGGACTGGTGGTAATGAATTCTCTTAGTATTTATTTGTCTGAAAAGGATCTTATTTCTTTTTTGCTTATAAAGTTTAGTTTGGCTGGATATGAAATTCTTGGTTGGAATGTACTTTCTTTATAATTCCTGAATATAGGCCTCCAATCTCTTCTGGCCTGTAGATTTTCTGTTGTAAGGTCTGCTGTTAGCCTGGTGGGGGTCCCTTTGTAAGTGACCTACCCCTTCTCTCTAGCTGCTTTTAACAATTTTTCTTTCAGTTTGTCCTTGGAGAATCTGATGACTATGTGTCTTAAGGATGATTGTCTTGTATCTCATAGGGGTTCTCAGCATTTCCTGAATTTTAATGTTGGCATCACCAGTGAGGTCAGGGAAAATTTTCATGAATGATATCTTCAGATATGGTTTCCAAGTTGTTTGCTTTATCTCCCTCTCTTTTAGGGATGCCAGTGAGTAATATGTTTGTTCTTATAATCCCATATTTCTTAGAAGTTTCTCACATTCTTCATTATTTTTACTTTATTTTTATGTGAATGAGTTATTTTGGGGAGCAGTTCCTCAAACTCTGAGATTCTTTCCTCAGCTTGGTCTATTCTGCTTCTGAAATTTTTGAAATAAATTTTTCATCTCTCTCAGATCAATTTGGTTCTTTCTTAAAATGGCCATTTTATCTTTCATTTCCTATATCATTTAACTGTATTCCTTAGATTCCTCCGATTGGATACTTTATTTTCACCTGACTCTCTACCTCCATTCCTATCCATATTTTGAATTCTATTTCTGCAATTTCAGCCATTTTTACCCTGGTTGAGAACCACTGCAGGGAAACTAGTGCAATTGTTTGGAGATAAGAAGATACTCTGGCTTTTAGAGTTGCCAGAGTTCAAGCTCATAAAAATAGCTAAAATTCAAACAGAGAATGTAGACCAATTTATACATTGCTAATGATAATATATATTGTTATAACTATTGCATGGTTACTTTTGATTCTTCCTTAATAACTAGTAAGCAATTGGAAGAAATACTTTATGAGAATGCAAACATGCTGCTTATTATGGCATGTGTGTAGCTATGCAACAATCTTGCAAGATCTGCACATGTACCCCAGACTTAAAGTTAATATTGAGTGTCAACTTGATTGGATTGAAGGATGCAAAGTATTGTTTCTGGGTGTGTCTGTGAGGGTGTTGCCAAAGGATATTAACATTTGAGTCAGTGAACTGGGAAAGGCAGACCTACTGTTAATCTGGGTGAGACCATCTAATCCACTGCCAGCATGGCCAGAATAAAAGCAGGCAGAAGAAGATGGAGAAACTAGACTGGCCTAGTCTCCAAGCCTACATCTGTCTCCTGTGCTGGATGCTTCCTGCCCTCAAACATTGGACTCCAAGTTCTTCAGCTTTGGGACTCAGACTGGCTTTCTTGCTTCTCAGCTTGCAGACAGGCTATTGTGGGACCTCATCTTATGATCCTGTGAGTTAATACTCCTTAATACACTCCCCTTTATATACACACATATGTACGTGTGTGTGTGTGTATGTGTGTGTGTGTGTGTGTATATATATATATATCTCCTGTTAATTCTGTACCTCTAGAGAATCTGACTAATACAGACACTTAAGGAGCATATTTTCCTGTGTTAGAAACACATTTCACCTCTACAGATCATATCTAAGGGTTTGAATTAAATATATATGGAAAAAACTAAGAGAATAATTCTTTTCTAATACTTGCAAACATCATTAACAAAGGAAAATCTTTAAAAAGAAAAAATCATTAAGAGCATTTAAGATAGGGCAACAATAATTTTTGAAACTATGAAATCAAGAGCAAATTCAAGAGTTATAGTCCTCAGGAGTCTCCCAAGAGACACAACCTACTATTTTTGAAGATGAATTTACAAGCTTTTAGTACCTAGAAATGCAACCTGGAACCACACATATGAATGTCCAGTTTGCCTAGGAGTTACCAAAGAGACCATTCACTTAGACACCCCTTTAATTCAGAATTCAGCCAAGATCCTGAACCACTATGATCACATATGTTTTGCAGTCCAACTACAAAGCAAGAAATCCTGAAATTTACCAATTTTAACAAAATGTATTAGTTCTTTTTCACACTGCTGATAAAGACATACATGAAACCGGGAACAAAAAGAGGTTTAATTAGACTTACAGTTCCACATGGCTGGGGAGGTCTCAGAATGATGGCAGGAGGCAAAAGTTACTTCTTACATGGTGGCAGCAAGAGAAAAATGAGACAGAAGAAAAAGTGGAAACCCCTGATAAACCCATCAGATATCGTGAGACTTATTCACTATCACGAAAATAGCATGAGAAAGACTGGTCCCCATGATTCTATAACCTCCCCCAGTTCATTCTCACAACATGTGAGAATTCTGGGATATACAATTCCAGTTGATATTTGCATGGGGACACAGCCAACTTATATCACAAGACTATATTCATGATTAAAGATACGGCATCACACAGAACCAGATACCAGAAAAGACTGCATACAACTGTACATTGGCAGAGAAGAATTTGGTATTCAAACTTTCTTTGTGCTTTGTTTAGAAGAAATTGTTAAAGAAAATGTGGGGAAGAGAAAGAGAGTCCATAAGTGATAAGAAACAATAGAGGAATACTTGAAAACTCTAGAAGAAAACCTATTATGTCAGAAAATTCTTCTACAGATTAAGAAAAGTAGAGCATCAAGAGACTGAGGGAGGATCCAAGATGGCCAAATAGGAACAGCTCTGGAGTGCAGTTCCCAGCAAAAATGCAGAGGGTGAGTGATCACAGCATTTCCAAATGAATTTTTACTGCCCACAGACCAGGAGATTCCCAGGCAGAAAAGTGCTACAGGTCTCCAGCACAGTGTTTCAGCCAGTGCAGTGGGTCTCCACACAGAAATGGACATAAATCCCAGCACCATTTCAACTAGTGACTGGAATGCCTGGGAGATGGAGTCACCCATTCAACTAAAAAAAAGGGGGATGAAACAGGGAGCCAGGTGATCTGGCTTGGCCAGTCCCACCCCCACAAAGACCAGCAATCTGAAATGCTCTGGATTGAGAGTTTCACAGCAAGCACAGCTGGACCCAGGAAGGTCCAGCTCTGTGGGGGGAAAAGCGTCCACCATTACCAATGTAGTCCACCACTACCAAGGAAGTCTGCCATTACTGAGGCAGTCCACCATTACTGAGGCAGTCCGCCATTAATGAGGCAATCTGCCATTACCAAGACAGTCTGCCATTGCAGAGACAGTCTGACATTACTGAGGCAGACCACCATTACTGAGGCAGTTCTAACTATACTCCTGTAAACAAAACTGCAAGGAAGTTCACACAGCAGCTGGGCAGAGCCCATGGCAGCTCAGCAATGGCTCTGCTGGTAGACTGTGACTAGGCTACTTCCACACTGGGCAGGGCCTCTCTGAAAAAAAGGCAGCAGAATGACAGGGCTTTATAAATAAAGCACCGGGAAAAAAAGGTTGTTATGAGTTCTACTGCAGTGGACTTAAACATATCTGCCCAGCAGCTCTGAATGGAACAACGGAGCTCACAGATCAGCACTTGAGCTCCCATAAGGGACAGACTGTCTCCTCAAGCAGCTCCCCAATTCCCATGTAAACAAAGAGACACCTCATAAAGGAGAGGTCAGGCTGACATCTGGTGGGTTTCCTTCTGGGACAAAGATAACAGAAGAAGAAACTGGCAGCCACCCTTACTGTTCTATAGCTGCTGCAGGTGATCCCCAGGCAAGCAGGGTCTGGAGTGAACCTCCAGCAGGCCTACAGCAGTGGGGCCTGACTGTTAGGAGGAAAACTAAGAAACAGAAAGAAATAACTTCATGAGCAACAAAAAGGATGTTCACTCAGAGACCCCATCTGAAAGTCACCAACCACAAAGACCACAGGTAGATAAATCCACAAAGATGGAAAGAAACCAGTGCAAAAAGGATGAAAATACCCAAAACCAGAACGCCACTCCTTTTCCAAGGGATCACAACTCCTCAAACCCAAGGGAAGAAGCTGGATGGAGAATGAGTCTGACAAATTGACAGAAACAGGCTTCAGAAGGTGTGTAATAATAAACTTCTCTGAGCTAAAAGATCATGTTCTAATCCAATGCAAAGAAACTAAGAACACTGTAATAGGTTTGACAAAATGCTAATGAGAATAAACAGCTTAGAGAGGAATATAAATGAATTCACGGAGCTGAAAAACACAACACGAGAACTTGGTGAAGCATACACAAGTTTCAATAGCTGAATTGACCAAGCAGAAGAAATGATATCAGAGATTGAAGATCAACTCAATGAAATAAAATGAAAGGAAATATTAGAGAAAAGAGAGTAAAAAGAAATGAACAATGCCTCCAAGAAATATGGGATTATGTGAAAATACCTAATCGATTTTGATAGCTGTACCTGAATGTGATGGAGAGAATGAATCCAAGCTGGAAAACACTCTTCAGGATATTATCCAGGAGAACTTCCCTAACTCAGCAAGGCAGGTCAACATTCAAATTCAGGAAATACAGAGAACACCACAAAGATATTCCTGAAGAAGAGCAATCCCAAGGCACATAATCATGAGATTCACTAGGGTTGAAATGAGGGAAAAAATGCTAAGGGCAGCCAGAGAGAAAGTTCGGGTTACCCACAAAAGGAAGCCCATCAGACTCACAGCAGATCTCTCAGCAGAAACCCTACAAGCCAGAAGAGAATGGGGACCAATATTCAACATCCTTAAAGAAAAGAACTTTCAACCTAGAATTTCATATCCAGCCAAACTAAGCTTCATAAGCAAAGGAGAAATAAAATCCTTTATGAACAAGCAATTGCTCAGAGATTTCATCACCACCAGGCCTGCCTTACAAGAGCTCCTGAAAGAGGCACCAAACATAGAAAGGAACAACAAGCACCAGCCAGTCCAAAAATGTACCAAATGGTAAAGAGCATCAACACAATGAAGAAACTGCATCAACTAATGGGCAAAACAATCAGCTAGCATCAAAATGGCAGGATCAAATTCACATATAACAATATTAACCTTAAATGTAAATGGGCTACATTCCCCAATCCAAAGACACAGACTGGTAAATTGGATAAAAATTCAAAACCCATCAGTGTGCTGTATCCAGAAAACCCATCTCACATGCAAGGATGCATATAGGTTCCAAATAAAGGAATGGAGGAAAATCAATCAAGCAAATGGAGAGAAAAAAAAGCAGAAGTTCAATCCTAGTCTCTGATAAAATATACTTTAAACTAACAAAAATCAAAAGAGACAAAGAAGGTCATTACATAATTGTAAAAGGATCAATGCAACAAGAAGAGCTAACAATCCTAAATATATATGTACCCAATACAGGAGCACCCAGATACATAAAGCAAGTTCTTAATTACCTACAAAGATACTTAGACTCCCACACAAAAATAGTGGGAGACTTTACACTCCACTGTCAATATTAGACAGATCAATGAGACAGAAAATTAACAAGGATATCCAGGACTTGAACTCAGACCTGGACCAAGCAAACCTAATAGACATTTACAGAACTCTCCACCCCAAATTTACAGAATATACATTCTTCTCAGCACCACATCACACCTACTCTAAAATTGACCACATAATTGGAAGTAAAGCACTCCTCAGCAAATGCAAAATAATGGAAATCATAACAAACAGTCTCTCAGACCACAGTGCAATCAAATTAGAACTCAGAATTCAGAAAATAACTCAGAACTGCACAACTTCATGGAAACTGAACAACTGGCTCTTGAAATGTTGACTGGATAAACAATGAAATGAAGGCAGAAATAAAGATGTTCTTCAAAACCAATGAGAATGAAGACACAATGTACCAGAATCTCTGGGACACATTTAAAGCATTGTCTAGAGGAAAATTTATAGCAATAAATGCCCACATGAGAAGCAAGGAAAGATCTAAAATTGACACCTTATTGTCAAAATTGAAAGAACAAGATTACAAAAAAAACACAAAAGCTAGCAGAAGACAAGAAATAACTAAGATCAGAGCAGAACTGAAGGAGATACAGACACACACATACACAAAAACTCTTCAAAATCTCAATAAATCCAGGAGCTCGTTTTCTGAAAAGACCAACAAAATAGACAGACTACTAGCCAGATTAATAAAAAAGAAAAAAGAATCAAATAGATGCAATAAAAAAACAATAAAGGGGATACCACCACAGATTCCACAGAAATACAAACCACCATCAGAGATTACTACAAACAACTCTATGCACATAAACCAGTAAACCTGGAAGAAATGGATAAATTCCTGGACACTTACACCCTCTGAAACCTAAACCAGGAAGAAGTTGAAACCCTGAATAAACCAATAACAAGGGCTGAAGTTGAGGCAGCAGTTAATAGCTTACCACCCAAAAAAAGTCCAGGTCCAGACAGGTTTACAGCCAAATTCTACCAGACATACAAAGAGGAGCTGGTACCACTCCTTCTGAAACTATTCCAAGCAATCCAAAAAGAGGGAATCCTCCCAAATCATTTTATGAGACCAACATCATCCTGATACCAAAACCTGGCAGAGACTCAGCAAGAAAAGAAGACTTCAGGCCAATATCCATGATGAACATGGATGGAAAAATCTTCAATAAAATACTAGCAAAGCAACTGCAACAGCACATCAAAAAGCTTATTTATCACAATCAAGTAGGCTTCATCCTGAGAATGCAAGGCTGGTTCAACATATGCAAGTCTGTAAATGTAATTCACCACATAAACAGAACCAAACACAAAAACTACATGATTATCTCAATAGATGCAGAAAAGACCTTTGACAAAATTCAACAGTCCTTTATGCTAAAAACTCTCAATAAAGTAGGTATCAATGGGACATATTTCAAAATAATAAAAGCTATTTACAACAAATGCACAGACAATATCATACTGAATGGGCAAAAACTGGAAGCATTCCCTTCGAAATCTGGCACTAGACAAAGATGCCCTCTCTCACCACTCCTATTCAATATAGTATTAGAAGTTCTAGCCAGAGCAATCCGGCAAGAAAAAGAAATAAAGAGTATTCAATTAGGAAGGGAGGAAGTCAAATTGTCTCTATTTGCAGATTACATGATTGTATATTTAGAAGACCCCATCATCTCAGCCCAAAATCTGAAACTGATAAGCAACTTCAGCAAAGTCTCAAGATACAAAATCTGTACAAAAATCACAAGCATTCCTATTCACCAGTAACAGATTTAAAGAGAGCCAAATCAAGAATGAACTGCCATTCACAATTGTTACAAAGAGAATAAAATACCTAGGAATACAATTGACAAAGGATGTAAAGGACCTCTTCAAGGAGAACTACAAACCACTGCTCAATGAAATAAGAGAGGACACAAATAGGTGGATAAACATTCCATGCTCATGGTTAGGAAGAATTAATATCATGAAAATGGCCACACTGCCCAAAGTAATTTACAGATTCAACACTATCCCCATCAAGCTACAAATGACCTTCTTCACAGATCTGAAAAAAAAAAAAAAAAACACCTCAAACTTCATATAAAACCAAAAGAGAGCACACATAGCCAAGTAAATTCTAAGCAAAAAGAACAAAGCTGGAGGCATCATGCTACCTGACTTCAAAGTATACTACAAGGGTATAGTAATTGAAACAGCATGGTACTGGTACCAAAACAGATATAGACCAATGGAACAGAACAGAGGCTTTGGAGGCAATGCCACACATCTAGAGCCAACTGATCTTTGACAAACCTGACAAAAATAAGTAATGGGGAAAAGGATTCCCTGTTTAATAAGTGTTGTTGGGAAATCTTGCTAGACATGTGCAGAAAGCAGAAACTGGACCCCTTCCTGACACCTTACAATAAAATTAACTCCAGATGGGTTAAAGACTTAAACATAAGACCTAACACCATAAAAACCTTAGAAGACATCAAGGGCTCCGGACATTGTGAAAGTTTCCCTTTAAGTTACGACGGGAATCTAGAACAACGCCGTTTGGAGCCCTCGACAGGTAGCGCGGAAATGAAGGAGGAGGATGTCCTTAAGTTCCTGGCAGCAGGAACCCATTTAGGTGGCACCAACCTTGACTTCCAGATGGAACAGTATATCTATAAAAGGAAAAGTGATGGCATCTACATCATAAATCTGAAGAGGACCTGGGAGAAGCTTCTCCTGGCAGCTCGTGCCATTGTTGCCATTGAAAACCCTGCTGATGTCAGTGTTATATCCTCCAGGAATACTGGCCAGAGGGCTGTGCTGAAGTTCGCTGCTGCCACTGGAGCCACTCCAATTGCTGGCCAATTTACCCCTGGAACCTTCACTAACCAGATCCAGGCAGCCTTCCAGGAGCCACGGCTGCTTGTGGTCACTGACCCAAGGGCTGACCACCAGCCTTTCACGGAGGCATCTTATGTCAACCTACCTACCATTGCTCTTTGTAACACAGATTCTCCTCTGCGCTATGTGGACATTGCCATCCCATGCAACAACAAGGGAGCTCACTCAGTGGGTTTGATGTGGTGGATGCTGGCTTGGGAAGTTTTGCGCATGTGTGGCACCATTTCCCGTGAACACCCATGGGAGGTCATGCCTGATCTCTACTTCTACAGAGATCCTGAAGAGATTGAAAAAGAAGAGCAGGCTGCTGCTGAAAAGGCTATAACCAAGGAGGAATTTCAGGGCGAATGGACTGCTCCAGCTCCTGAGTTCACTGCTACTCAGCCTGAGGTTGCCGACTGGTCTGAAGGTGTGCAGGTACCCTCTCTGCCTATCCAGCAGTTCCCTACTGAAGACTGGAGCGCCCAGCCTGCCACGGAAGACTGGTCTGCAGCTCCTACTGCTCAGGCCACTGAATGGGTAGGAGCAACCACTGAATGGTCTTAAGCTGTTCTTATGTGGCCTCTTAAACAACATGTAAGATTCATGGAAAATAAACATCAAGTTTCTAAAAAAAAAAAAAAAAAAAAAAAAAAAAAAAAAAAAAAAAAAAAACCTTAGAAGAAAACTTGGGCAAAACCATTCAGGAGATAGGCATAGGCAAGGACTTCATGACCAAAACACCAAAAGCATTGGCAAGAAAAGCCAAAATAGACTAATGGGATCTAATTAAACTCCAGAGCCTCTACACAGCAAAAGAAACCATCATTAGAGTGAAACGGCAACAAACAGAATGGAAAAAAATTTTTGCAATCTACCCATCTGACAAAGGACTTATATCCAAAATCTACAAAGAACTAAAACAGATTTAAAAGAAAAAAACAACCCCATCCAAAAGTGGGCAAAGGGTATGAACAGACACTTTACAAAAGAAGATATATATATATGAGGTCAATAAACATATGAAAAAATGCTCATCATCACTGGTCATTAGAGAAATGCAAATCAAAACTACATTGAGATACCATCTCATGCCAGTTAGAATGGTGATCATTAAAAAATCTGGAGATAACAGATGCTGGAGAAGATGTGGAGAAATGGGAACACTTTTACATTTTTGGTGGGAATGTAAATTAGTTCAACTATTGTGGAAGACAGTGTGGCGCTTCCTAAAGGACCTAGAAATAGAAATTCCATTTGACTCAGCCATCCTATTACTGAGTATATATCCAAAGGATTATAAATCATTCTATTATAAGGACACATGCACACGTATGTTCACTGCAGCACTGTTTACAACAGCAGAGACTTGGAACCAACCCAAATGCCCACTGATGATAGACTGGACAGGGAAAATGTGGCACATATACACCATGGACTACTATGCAGCCATAAAAAATGATGAGTTCATGTCCGTTGTAGGGACATGGATGAACCCAGAAACCATCATTCTCAGCAAACTGACACAAGAACAGAAAATCAAACACCACATGTTCTCACTCATAGGTGGGTGTTGAACAATGAGAACACATGGACACAGGGAGGGGAGCATCACACACTGAGGTCTGTGAGAGGGGACTAGGGGAGGGACAATGTGAGGTAGGGAGTTCGGGAGGGATAACATGGGAAGAAATGCCAGATATATGTGATGGGGATGGAGGCATCAGATCATATTGCAGTGTTTGTACCTATGCAACAATCCTGCATGTTCTTTACAAGTACCCCAGAACCTAAAATGCTATATATATGTGTGTATAAATATATATATATAATATATATTAATTATATATATATTATATATATATTATATATATATATTATATATATATATATATATATATGTATAAAGAAAAATAGTACATCCTCAGCAACATACAAGAAAAAGAGAGGAGAGTGGTTAAGTCAGTGTCTCTTATGGGAATGAGCTTGAGCTTCAAGATACTTTTCTTGCTATGAGTATTGTGAAAAATTTTATAATCACTGGGTCTCAGTTTCCTTATTGTAAGTGTAGAATAAAATATGTAATCAGTCTCATAGTCTTTACCTCAACTCTGGATGAATTTATAAATGAAACTAGAAACCTGAAGCCACTGAAACAACTGTCACCTCCAGTACCTAATCGCTTACGTACTGGAGGGGATAAAACCCTGAGCTGGTTAAACTTTGTCAGTAGATAAGGAATGGGTAAGAAATATTTACATACAAAACAAATAAATTCTATCTATCGTTATTCTATATTATGTCATCAGAAAGGTGAACAAATCTAAAACTTAGATTTGGTTTAATAGGTACAAGGACTTGTAACTTGAGAGTTTTTTTTTTTTAATTATAGGAAACCATGTTTATTAAAATATTGGTTGCAGAAAATCACGTTGGTCCACTTAAACATGAAAGCGCCATCACAGCAAGTTGACTTTACACTTAAGCCATTAATCATAACCTTATTTCAGTTAGTATGCATACATTCCTAAAATTAGAATAGAATTAAAGACATTCCTTTTTGTAACACTTTTGTTTAAAGGTAAAATTAAGTGACTCTAAAAAAACAAGCTTTAAAACAACACAAAGTCTCACTTTGCCGCTATAGATAGGACTTTCCTTATAGGCCATTAAGTGGATTAAATGAGATAAATGTGTAAAGTGCTCTGTGACAGTGTGTGATACACAGCAGGGATTTCATGTTCTATTACTATGTTAGTCAGCACCTAGGATGTGTTCCTACTATGAGCTGAATTTCATCCCCCTCAAAATTCATATGTTCAAGCCTTAACACCCATGTGACTGTATTTGGAGACAGGTCTTTTGGAGATAATTAAGGTTAAATGAAGTCTTAAAGGTGAGACCCTGATCCTATAGGACTGTGGGGGTGGGGGGGGGTGGAGAGAGAGAGAGAGAGAGAGAGAGAGAGAGAGAGAGAGAGAGATCCCTGTTTTTTTTGTTTTTTTTGTTTTTTTTTTTGAGATGGAGTTTCACTCTTGTTACACAGGCTGGAGTGCAATGGAGCGATCTCGGCTCACCTCCACCTCCTGGATTCAGGCAATTCTCCTGCCTCAGCCTCCTGAGTAGCCGGGACTACAGGCACGTGCCACCATGCCCAGCCAATTTTTTGTATTTTTAGTAGAGACGGGGTTTCACCATGCTGACCAGGATGATCTCGATCTCTTGACCTCATGATCCACCCGCCTCGGCCTCCCAATGTGCTGGGATTACAGGCGTGAGCCACCGCGCCTGACGAGATATCCCTGTTCTATCTGCTAGATGAAGACACAGCAAGAAGGCAGCTTTCTATGAGCCAGGAAAAGAGCCCTCACTAGAAACTGAATCAGTAGTCACTTTGATCTTGGACTTCCCAGCACCTAAAATTGTGAGAAATAAATTTCTTTTGTGTAAGCCACCTAGTCTATGGTATTTTTTAATGGGAGCCCAAGCAGACTAATAGTTTCCATACTCTGATACTCCATATCACCAAATCCCCTTTCCTTACACCCATCACTCTTTACTATGTGTTTAATCAAACAGAATGAAATACTTCCTCTTCACAGTAGGAGAGAAGTATGGTTTATAATTAGTCCAGTGCTTCAGGTCTGTACAACTCCAAGTCTCTCTATCTAACATGGGCTGGTTTCAAACTGCCTTACTTTCTTAAGAATCAGTTTCTCAGGTTCTGCTTTCACATTTGAATCCAAGAGTATCCTTCCATATATGTTTATAGCCCAAGTCTGCGTATTGCCCTTTTCAAGTTGTGGTAGAAAAAAATTTTGCTCACTTGTTCTAATAATCACGGTCCTCCAGGGAGACAGAACTAATGGGATATATGCATATAGGAAAGGGAATTGATTCAGAAGAATTGGCTCACACAATCACAGGGTGAAGTCCCACAATAGGTCATCTGCAAGCTGGGGATGAAAGAAGTCAGGAGTGGCTCAGTCTGAGTCCAAAACCCTCAAAAGCAGAGAAAAGGGAAGCTGACAGTGCAGCCTTCAGTCTGTGGGCTTAGGCCCCAGAACCCCAGGCAAACAAATCACTGGTATAAGTTCAGGAATCCACAGGCCGAAGAACCTGGAACCTGATGTCCAAGGGCAGGAGGGCAGGAAGAACAGAAGGAAACATCCAGCATGGGAAAAAGATAAAAGCCAGAAAACTCAGCAAGTCAGCTCATTCCACCTTCCACCTTCTTCCACCTGCACTGTTCTAGTCACACTGGCAGCCAACTAGATGCTGCCCACCGACATTGATGGTGGGTCTTCCTCTCCCCTCCACTGACTCAAATCTCCATCTCCTCTAGCAACACCCTCACAGACACATCCAGAAACAATACTTTACCAGCTATCTGGGCATCCTTCAATCCAATCTGGTCAATACTTAATATTAACCAACAGATTTGGTAACCTATAAAGAGTTTCATTTGGGCTATCCAGGTAGTTACCACCATCCCTACAAGAAGTGGATCTATCCTGCTTTAGATAATACATCTATCATTCAGCACTTGCCCCTCAAATGCCTCATGGTTGAGATGAGAAAATTCTTGGGAAGAATCTCTAGCTTCTTTTTGCCACTCTGTAGAAACCTATGCTATTTAATTCTGCTCATGTGCTGAAGTTTTTTCTTCATCCTCTCATTTAGTTATTCTCATTGCTTATTAAAAATGTTTTGGGTATAAAATCCATGACAGAGAAAGTATTTTTTAATTTAGTCTTGGGAACAAACAAAAAAGTTAAAAGGCAAATATATAACTTAGAATTGTAATAAATACTGTAAAGAATAAAAGGCATACGATGTGTGATGGTTAATATTGAGCATCAACTGATCGGATTGAAGGATGAAAAGTATTGTTTCTGGGTGTGCTTGCGAGGGTGTTGCCAAAGAGATTAACATTTGAGTCAGTGGACTGGGAGAGGCAGACCCACCCTCAGTCTGAGCACCATCTAGTTATCTGTCAGCATAAAAGCAGGAAAGCAAAGAGAAGACTTGCTTAGTCTTCCAGCCTTCATCTTTCTCTTGGATGCTTCCTGCCCTCGAACATCAGACTCCAAGTTCTTCAGGTTTTGAACTCTTAGACTTACACCAGTGATTTGCCAAGGTCTCTCTGACCTTCAGCCACAGACTGAAGGGTACACTATCAGCTTCCTTCCTTTTGAGGTTTTGAGACTCAGACTTCCTTCCTGGGTCCTCAGCTTGCTAACAACCTATTACAGGACTTCACCTTGTGATCATATGGGTCAATTCTCCTAATAAACTCCCCATCATATATGCATTTATCCTATTCTGTCCCTTTAAGGAACCCTGATTAACACAGTATGAGAGAATGGTGAAAGTTTCCTAGTGGGGCAACCAGAATGACACCTCAGTTGCCTTCAAAGAAGGAAAAGAGAACACATGGACACACAGAGGGGAACAACACATACTGGGGCCTATTGGAGGAAGGAAAGTGGGAGGAGGGAGATGATAAGAAAAAGTAACTAGCAGGTACTAGGCATAACACCTGGGTGATGAAATAATCTGTGTAACAAACCTGCTCATGTATCCCAGATCACAAAATAAAAGCTAAAGTTTTACAAAGATATTTTAAAAAATAACAAAAATAATAAAGGAGGAAACAAAGATTTTTGTGCAAAGACCTAGGCTGAGATGAGAATGTGGGGCAGTGTTCAGGCAGAAAAACGGCCTCTCCAAGTTTCTGCACTGATTGGAGCTGAGTGGTCTGGGAAGGAATTAGCATAAAACGATGTTGGATAGATCATGTGGGGTTTTGTAGAATAAGATGAGGAAGGTCTTTCTTTTTAAATTCTAAGTGCAATTGAAAAAATTTTGAGACCGTAACCAGGAACATTTTGTAACTAGATTTGTGTTTTTAAAAATCACTCTCACTGCTCTGCAGAGAGTGAGTTGTTGGAATAAGAAAATAATTCTGTTACCAGACAGCAAATTTGACTGAAACTCAGTAGAAACAACAAGATTAATATGTGTTCCCATCATTAGCTAGAAAATAGTCAGGCCTGAGTTCCAAATGAAAAAGAAACATAAACCCATGGGTAGCTCACGTCTACATCAATGTGTACATTCAAAAACTGCTGAATAAATAAAGGAGCTAAAATTCCTTTTGGTTCTATGGGGCAAAAAGACACATTTCCTCTCTATGTTCAGTTACCCCATGAGAATTGGGGAGGGGTGAACTTTTCCATTTTCTTTCCTTTGAATTCCAGAATCAGAATAAACGGGATTTACAACAGTCACATGTGCCCTTATTAGCAGACGTTTTGTATATGTTCCAGAGCAACAATGAGTAGTTATATTGGATATGACTGAATGTCTCATTCATTATAATCACCAGAGATTCTGACATGTATGTTTCAGGATTAATACCTTTAGTTTCGAGTTTTCCAGCACATCATAATGACTGTTTCACAACTGAGTCAACTGAATAGTTACAGAAACTGTTACACACACACGTACACACACACATGCACACACACGTGTACACACACACACACCCATGTAAGTTTAGGGATCTGCATTTAAGGGCAAATATGAACTAAAATATTCTCCTCAATAAGTCTTGGGTAGTTCTTTAAAGTTTGCACTTTCATCCTCTGGGTCATAATTTTAATGAGATTCTTGGAGAATCTTCACCTTTGAATTTGCATTTATGTTTATCCTTTAAAAAATCAAGAATTCTTTTGTGTTCAGGTTTATTTTGTTAAATGTATGTAACACTGATCATTATGCAAGCAACATCACACAATATTTGAACATTAAACTCAATATAAAGTCTTTATTCTAGACCTAAACATCTGTTTGAATATCGTAACAACTTTCAGAATCTCTTTCCTTAGTGGACTAATAGCAAGCCATGTTTAAAATATTTTATTAGTAGAAGATTTGAGGTCAACAGAAGCCAGCATAACCAAATTTACACTTAGGGTTACGCCAAAAAGAAAATCAACCTTTAAATTCTTGTAACTTTTGGCTATTTATTCCAATAATTAACTATGGAGAAGCATCATAGTGTTTTTTCTACAAAATTCCAAATCTTATCAATAGTGTTTAGAAACCACAAAATTTGTGATCAGTACTTAAACGGCTCTTCAAACTCTCTATTACTATGTATAAAGCATGAAACCTAACAAAAAGAGATCAGCATAAAAGGTTCAAAAAAATCAGAATCTCCATCAGTTTGACTGCCTGTTTTCTTTCTTTTTATTTATTTTTAAACAAATCTATTAAGATTATATTTCTCTTCAGAATCAGTTTCACCTTTCCTCTGTTAATTTCATCAATAAAAATTTGAGAAAAAACTATGACTGTTGACAATATACCCTCTAGGTATTGTTATCAAGTCATTTTAAATTTAGGTTTATTACAAAAGTCAATTTGAAGGTCTAAATTGTTTTTAAAATATCTAAGAAGTAGCTCTGACTTATTAGTTTCTTTTTATTTAATTGGGTCACAGATAACAAGCATGGGGTATAAAAGTAGGGACAAAAAATGAGAAGAAAGAAGAATGCGGAGGTGAAAGAAAAATGAACAGAACTATCCAGAAACTGTGTGTGTGGGAGAGACGAAAGAAAAGAAGAAAGGACAAAGTATTTGTGGGATGTGGTTGTCTAGGACTAGCCATAAAATTTTGACAAAAAAAAAAAAAAAAAAAAAACAGTGGCTTAAATAAAATTTTTAAAAAGAAAAACTCAGGAACAATGTAGATGTAAAGACATCAATGAAATTATCACTGGTGCTAAAAAATGGACTTGCCAAATTATTAGCTTTCTAAACTACTAACATTCTGTACATTCTAACTTGGCCTTACTCCTTTGGAGACAAAAATTGAAAACTCAACTTACTAAAGAGTTAGAAATCACCAATTCTAAATAAGAACATTTCACATTTACATTCTTACAGCATAGCCCATCATGGGAGAGGAAAGTAAGATCAATGCAAATTATTTCCAGTTATGTTAACCTTCAAGACTTGTCACCAGGGGCAATTTTACTGTATATCATTGGCAGTTAAAGTTGGCAAGTGATCAGTACTTCCTTCCCAAACAATCTTGAACCTCTACAACAGCTCTCTTACTTAGAAGGATTAAATCAATTGTTATAACAAATGTTCTATTTTAATTTTATAACTAAGTTACTCAAATTAACCAAAAAAATCTAATTTTTGAGACATGCATCTAATGGGTAATTATGAAAGTGTGAACCCAGAAAGAAATTCAATATTGAAATTAGAAAATCATTTATTTTCATAAAAATTTTGAAATGATCATATTTTCATTAGATCTTGCCAAACTTTATTCTCAAGAGAAATACAGGTGAGATTAGAAGGGCAATGTGATGTATGAGGCACTTTGCTAAAAGCCAGAGGACTGGAGTTCAGTCCATGATTCCTGTGATGACTTGGTATGTGTCCAGAGCAAATTTCCTCATGGCAGCTTTGATATCACCAATAAATTGGAGGTCCAACAGAAATGCCTGTTAGACTTATTCAGCGTTGGTCATAATCATATCAGTCATGAGAGGGTTCATTTTCTATCCAATGTGACATGATAGGATTTTAATGAATTTTATTGTATCAAAATGAGAAGTTTTTCCATTGAAATAAAAGTTTACTCCTCATACTGCAATGTATTTATTCATTCTAAAAGATAATTGTCCCTCCACTAGTAGAAGGGCATGGTTAAAATTAGTCACAGGACAAAGAAGTTTGATTTGACTTTGTCAAACTACTTCAGTGACTAGCATTTCAAAATTTGTGCCACTTGGACAATTTCTCTATATCCAAAGGTAAGACGTAGAAATTAGACTTGTCGGCCTTTCTTTTAAGCTTCTTACACAGCTATTATTTTATGCGTGTGTTGGGCAAAAGAAGAAATCTATTCTAATTAAAGTTAATACAAGAACCCTTTGAAATAATGAATGACTCCACTTACATCTGTTAAAAACTTTCCTGACACAAGGAAACAACTGAGGAAACACCAGAGCCTCGAAGTTGCTGCATTATCACTGCCTTTCACAAGAACTGCAGGAAAGTTGATCAAGACATCCTCAAAGCACTTGTCCATTTGTCTTTGTTAGTAAGTACCTAACCAAGGACTTGCTAGCCCCCAATAATAAGGTGGTGTATAAGCACAGCAGTGTGAAACCCATATAGCATGAGTAGTGCAATCCTGGTGATGCGGTAGAGGGCTACCACTTCCTACCACTTGTTTATATTATGCTTCATAGTGTTTTCATTAGATCGCATAGTCAACGGTACATTTTGGATTTTTATTATTATACTTTAAGTTCTGGGGAACATGTGCAGAACATGTAGGTTACATAGGTATACACCTGCCATAGTAGTTTGCTGCATCCATCACCCCATCATCTACACTAGGTGTTTCTCTTAACACCATCTCTCCCCTAATTCCTCCAACCCCTGCTATCCCTCCCTTAGCCGCCCACACCCAAGCAGACTCCAGTATGTGATGTTCCCCTCCCTGTGTCCATGTGTTCTCACTGTTCAACACCCATCTATGAGTGAGAACATGCGGTGTTTGGTTTTCTGTTCTTGTGTCAGTTTGCTGAGAATGATGGTTTCCAGGTTTATCCATGTCCCTGCAAAGGACATGGACTCATTCTTTTTTATGGCTGCATAGTATTTCATGGTGTATATATGCCACATGTTCTTTATCTGGTCTATCATCAATGGGCATTTGGGTTGGTTCCAAGTCTTTGCTATGGTGAACAATGTCGCAATAAACATACATGTGCTGTGTCTTTATAATAGAATTATTTATATTTTTTGGATATATACCCAGTAATGGGATTGCTGGGTCAAGTGATATTTCTATTTCTAGATCCTTGGGGAATCATGACACTGTCTTCCACAATGGTTGAACTAATTTACACTCCCACCAACAGTGTAAGAGTGTTCCTATTTCTCCACATCCTCTCCAGCATCTGTTGTCTCCAGATTTTTTAATGATCGCCATTCTAACTGGCGTGAGATGGTATCTCAATGTGGTTTTGATTTGCATTTCTATAATGACCAGTGATGATGAGCATTTTTTCATATGTTTGTTGGCTGCATAAATGTCTTTTGAGAAGTGTCTGTTCGTATCCTTTGCCCACTTTTTAATGGGGCTGTTTGTTGTCTTCTTGTAAATTTGTTACTATATGTTAGGCGCAGGAACAGGTCCTGGAGAACAAGAATAATAGAAGAAACTCCCTATTCTTGTATATTATACACTCTCACAGGGTAGGAGGATAATGAAATAGGCAATTCCAATGCTGTATAATAAAGATAATAGCAGAGGAAGTTCAAGAGCAACCAGCAGGAATATCTAACCCAGTCTAGGAGTAGCAATTGAGGCATGCACAATTTCCATTATTAGCAGATTCTGTATTTGCAAAATCATTGATCACTAAAATGTGCTTGGAACCCCAGAAACAATACAGCACTTTCCCATCATTTACAGACATGCTCAGAGTGGTGTGCATTTTGACTGCCTCAACTCGCATGTTCTCAGGTAAGCTTGAACAAGGTGAAACTCTTCCTCCTTTTTTCAGCTCTTATACAGACATGAGTTGAGGGTGGAGATGTAGAGGATGCGAGCTCCAACACTGGCCCAGCTGAATTGGGTTTGAATCTCAACTCTGGCCCCTGTTAGTAGAGCAGCTTCGGGCAAGTCACTTAACATTTCTGGACCTTTCTCTCTCTTTTGTAAAATAAAGAAAACAGAATCTACCAGAATTAGTTATTTTTAAGATATAAGGTTATAATCATTTCATATATATCCTCTAGGAGCAATAGTTTAGTATCTGCTAATTTAGTGTTGCACCAACTTTATAAAACATAAATAACCTTAAATAACAAGAATCAGCTTTAAATGCATAGGTATTAAAAGCCCCCCCCCCAAAAAAAAAACATTAAAATAGAGAGAAAGATTTCAAAGGCCAGTGGTAGCTGCTGCCTTTGAAGAACTGGAGATTCAGAATGAAAATTGAGCTTCATGCTCAAGGAAGAAAGTGGTAAAATATAAAACCCAAGCAAACAGGGACAAATTATAAAGAGCTTATTGTGATCTTGAAATGAAGAGCTTGGAATTTATCCTAATGGGCACGTGAAGCTCAGTTGAAAGATTTTTACTAGGGGAGTTCCACGGTTAGATGTAACCCAAGAAAATTGTACCAAGAGATAAAGGTCTACCATTGAGGAGTTTTGAGGTTTGATGCTACTGATGGCACTATTTCAGGAAGAAAATGGGACTTTTTGTCATAAACATTACTGAAGAGAGAAAATGAAGAAAAAGTAGAACAAAGAGTCTGGAGACAACATAATGGAAACTATCAGAAATAGAAAAATAGTCTTTCTTCTAGGAAATCATTCCAGGTTCCACATGGTAAAATACAAGGTGAGCATAAGCAATATGGCATTACACAAAGCTGAAGAATCAACTTCTAGAGAAGCAGAAAATGTTTTAGAACGGCAGGAGAAGGAAAAACCTGAATAATAGCCCAATTATGTCAGCCAGGGTAGGAAAGTGTCTTATGTATTAAAGCAAAGTGTCTGACTCTTAATATCTTCTGTATATGCTAATGGTTTTCTGGAAAGGTGAGCTGTAGATGAACTCTAAGTAGCAAAGCTCTTCACATTGTATATATCCTAACCTCACCAAAAGGCACACATAGGGTCTGAAACTTCTGTGCATTTTGGAGAAAGAAAAGGAGAAAGGAAAATATTTTCCGCTTCACAGACCAAAATGAAAATGAATGTTGCCAATAATTTCTCAATGCTAACTTTATACAATGGAGCTATAGTATCTATTTCCCTGCTTTATTTTAGTTACTACAGGATTGGAAAGAGAGATATGTCAACCTAGCTAGATTAGTTGAAGTTTAGATGAGAGGAAATATCTTAAATTTTTTAATCTGTTAACATCAGTAAAAATTTGAAGAATATTCTTTAGTCTTCCCCTAAAAAACTATGAATTTCTTGAAGGTGAATACTATGTATTGTTAATGTATTCTAATTTTTGCCACCTAACTGTCCTGAGACCTTGGGATTGTGTCTAATTTCTCTGATCCTGAGGTTCCTCATTCTAAAATGGAAGTATTATTTAAATTACAGGACCATTGTGAAGATTAAGTGAAATAATAAATGAAAGTAATCATTGCATAGTTAATGGTCAACTTAGATATATGATGATGATGATGATGATGATGTACCTTTAACACTTGATATAATGTTTAATCCACAAAGGAAACACATGGTGGGTGGAAGAATGGAAGGTTGGATGTCTGATATATTATGTCTACTCAACTAAGAAGATCCTTAAACAGTGCTTTAATGTACATTTTGTGAGTGTTTTGAATGAGTTAACTGGTCAACATCAGCAGAAAAATAAACGTATTTTAGCTACCATCAAATTTGTCTGATGAGCAGAGCCAAGCATAGGAGAGATGTTCTATACCAGCAATAAAAATAAAAACTGGATATGAAATGTGTAAATAATATGGACCATTAATAAAATCCCATTTATTTTCCTAAATTTCCTACAAAGTACTATTCCACTTCTTTTTAATAGATCTAATAAATGAAGAAATTGAGTCCTGGAAAGAGGAAGGAATTGGGTTGACCCTGAACCAGGCAGATGATATATATGAATGGAGTAGGCTGAGTGTGGAGGAATAGCAGGAATTATTGTTGTTTGAGATGACAGTATCCCAACAGGAATAGGGCTTTGAACTTCCCAAGAGATTCTGGAAATCACAGTTTTAGTGTGAAATAGCCTAATGCGTATTCTTAGTCCATAAGCCAATGCAGCCACCCAATGTAGAATATTTGCCTTCCACAAGTTGGGGGCTGGACACAGTGGCTGATGCCTATATAATCTCAGCACGTTAAGAGGCCCAGGTGGGAGGATTACTTGAGGTGAGGAGTTTGAGACGAGTATGGGCATTATAGTCAGAACTTGTCTTTACAAAAATAAAAATACAAATTAGCTGGGCATGGTGTCTTGGCACCTGTGTTGGTATTCAGGAAGCTGAGGCAGGAGGATCACTTGAGCCCAGGAGGTCAGAGTTGCAGTGAGCTGTGATCCACCATGCAGCGAGCCACTGCACTCCAGTTTGGCAACAGTGAGACCCTGTCTCAAACAACAACAAGAAGTAAACTGGAACAGAGCCAGGCACCTCAGACCCAAGTCTTCAGCCTCTTTATTTCGTGTGCTTTCCTTATAACACTCTCCTGGATGAAGACTACGTCATGTGTGTATGAGATACCTAAAGGATACCAAAAGGGCAGCCAGACGGCAGAGGACCTAAGAAGATAGCTCTACAAACAAGCAGAGAGAAAAGAGGTGCTTATAGAAGACATTTTAAACATGATTGTCATCAGCAATAAGACTAACTCCTAACATTTTCTCTCAGCAATTCTTTCCATTCGATTTACTGGAAAGGAAGATAACACAAGCGAAACCTCTCCTTTCAGTTTCATATCTGTTAAAGTATACAGCAAAAGGCATTTCAGGATAGAAATAGAAGTAAAAAGTCAGGTACCCCAGGGCTTTTTATTGTGTGCATTTGGGGTCTTTATATATTAATTTAATAAAGAGTTACTGGGTATTTCAATGAGCTGGGCACTGAGCTTGATGCAGTCAGGCCAAGATTTTCAATGTTTAAGAGGCTTGTGTTTTATGAGGCAACAGACTTGGTTATAATACAATGAAAGCCAGCATAAAAAATGTTTGTGCTGTTACTGAAACACCACTAAAGTTACCCCAGCTTGACTCAACTTTAGATACATTTCTTCCTGACTAGAGGGCCCTGATCTCCTTTTCGTAGAGCATTTATGGTAGGAAACTTTTAATTGTAAATTCATTCTTGACCCTTTGAGATGCAAATCTTCTCCCAACCTCCTGCCTTTTATACAACCCAAGACTGTCTTTCTCAAGGACCTGGAGGCTGTCCCTTTGAAATGTAATCATCAAGAAAGATAGAGACCCCATCTCCCAGTTTCTAGGAGAGAATAGGACCTTAACTTAGACAAGCAACAGTTAGCAAACACAGATGGCCTGATCAAATTGACTAACCACCCTGCTAAAGTCTTTTAGGAATTTTCCACTGGCTCATCCAGTGCTCGAAAATCAGACTGCTTTTGTTTGAGCAGAATTGAGTTCAACCTTCATCCTCTATTGCAAAAGTCTTAAGTGAAGTCTTCCTTACCTGGTATAGTTTTCTTGTCAGCTTGGAGAGGGAGAACTAAGTCCTTGGTAACTGAAGAGGAAGTATACAAACTTTATATAAGAGGCTATTAAGCAGGAACTTTTGAAAGATAAATGTAAATTGCACTCATCAGAATGATACAAGATACTTCAAGCACTGAATCTGCCCGGCACCATCACAGAGGCCTGAGAAAGGCATGCTTGGAAAATGGCTTGAAATGACTTGTGGGCTGTGAAAAAGCTGATGCTCTTATTGTGAAAGTTTCTGTGGCTCTTATTTCTCCTCTAATTCCCCAATTCTGACTTCAATTTTTCATTCTAATGTAATAGTTACTCTAATTTTTTAAAAGATGAGATCTGTAATGGGAAACAGTCCCAACAAGGATTCATGTAATTCAGTAAATAAGCTAATGTTTATTGAGTGCCTACTACATGCCCAGCAAACAGATACAGGTACCTTTGTTATAGAAAGGGTTAAGGGAAGGAGTTCTGCAGTCAGTCAATTTGTCTTCAAAGCAGCACTTTGTGCCAGGTATGTGACTGTGTGAACTTGGGCAAGTGACCTGGCCTCTCACAACTCTTCTGTTTTCTTATCTGTAAAATAATTGTACATAATTTTCTTAGTTGTTAAAAAGACTGAATGGATTACTACAGTCAAATAATGTATAACAATGTCTGGCACACATTAATTGATTTAAATTTTAGCTATTATTTAAAATTTATTAAAACAAACCTTAAACTATATTTATGGCTAGCTAATTTATGGCTCTTATCACAAAAACACTATTGCCAAAAGTGAAGACAGGATAAGTCATTGCTTTTAGAAACTGCTTTTCGTATACCTCTTTTCTGAATATTCTCACATTAGAAAGAGGGAGAGTTCTCTGCCAATGGAAAAACCGCAGCTTCTACTCTCTCACCATAAACATGCATGGTGCAGGATCTTGTGCTTAGAATAACAATTTCACCTCAGGTCTGCTCAGGGATTTTCTCAGCTTCCACTAAACTGGAGTGTTCTTGCTGCTTGGCCCATCAGAGTTAGTTAAGGAAAGACCTGAGTTCACTTTCTTGTCATCTCATGATCTATGATATGTCTTCATCTTCTTTAAATTCTACTCGATTCTATAATGGAAAGAGAGTGGGGAGAGAGAATGGGACAGTACAAGAGGGAGAGGGAATGGCGTGCAGAGAACAAGCATGAGCAAGCAAGGGAGATCCTGTGACTAACCTGGAAGCCAGTTTTGCATCATGGCTAAACACATAGGTTCTGGAGGTCGGCTGCCTAGGTTAAAACCCAGCCCCATAAGCAACGTGATCCTAGGAAAATGACTTACCTCCCTGTTCCTTAGTTCTCTAACCTGTAAGTTACGGGTAATGACAGTAGTCACGTCAGGCAGTTGTTGCAAAAACTAAATTAATTACAGTATAATATAAAGCACCTGGAGCTGAACCTGGCCCTTTCAGCTAATCATTAATCTAATTAGACTTCCCTGCCAACATTCTTCTCTTCTTTATAAGCTTCCCGATTTTTTGACAATTTTTTATTTGAAATTAATGCTCTGAGCACTGTGCGCTGAATGGAAGTCTTTGATTCTCTTACAAATCATCACACAGATCAAAATGAGTGTTCCTTTGTAGTTGTTTCTCTCACTAAACCTTAAATTCTTCATTAAACCTTGTAGTCCCATATCTCGCACAAAGTTGGTGGCCAGTAAATGTTTGTTAACTTAATTATACATACTAAATATACTATGCAAATTCAATTATATGTAAAATATATTATACTAATTTATAATAAAAATATTAGTTCAAAAATCCTTTAAAACATTACATTTAGAGGGAGACTCGCAAGATGGCGTCGTAGAAGCAACTCAGGATTGCAGCTCTCAGTGAAGGCACAGAGGGTGAGTACTAGCTGCATTCTCGGATGGACCTTTTTTGTCCACAGAGCGTTGAAAGTCCCAGGTGTAGGAGAGACACGAGATGCTTTGCCGGCTAACGCAGCCAGCTTGCACGGCTGCTTCGGCTGGCGCCGCAGCGGGACCCGGCATGGAACTCACTGGTCTGGGTGCCCTGTTAAACCAGCAATCTGAGATTTGGAAGGGCAGATTGGCATGTCCATCTGTTTGAACGGGACTTGGACAGTGAGCCAGACCAGGAGTTTCCTGGGAAGCGTGATCTGAGCCAGTGCAGTGGGCAGTAGCACAGGAGATCACACGTATCCCAGTGCCCTATCATCAGGCTACTGGGGCGCCAGTGAGAGAGTCGACTTTTCAGCTTACAGAGAGGGAGAGAGAGAGAGAGAGGACGGACTCTGAGGCAGGGAGCTGGGTGATCGGGCTCAGCGGGTCCCACCCTCACGGGGACAAGCAGGGCGGTGACTGGAGACGCTTGGGGCTGAGAGTTTTGCTGCAGGCATCTAGGATGGTGCAGCCCGGTGAGGGAGGGGCGTCTGCCATTGCTGACGCAATCCACCCCTACTGAAGTACCGCCCAGGGCTGATGCAGCCTGCCGTTGCCGAGGCAACCTGCCATAACAGAGAGACTCCGCCAGGAGGGGGGAGCGCTCCACAGCAACAGGGCAGACCCACACTAGCAGGTCAGAGCCCCGGCAGGCAAATAGTGAATAGACTGCCACCTAGTGGGGCAGGACAGTGCAACAGATACTCATAAAGAAAGCCCCAACTCCCTGAGACAGAGTATCTAAGGGGGAAAAAAAAAAAAAGGGTGGTGTTTTATGAGTTCTATTGCAGCAGACATAAACAACCTCCCAACAACCCTGAATGAACAACGGAGCTCACAGCTCAGCACTGGAGCTCCTATAAAGCACAGACCATCTCCTTAAGCAGCTCCCTGACCCCTGTACATCCAAAGAGTCACCCCAAAAAGGGACTAATCAGACTGACATTTGGTGGGCATCATTCTGGAACAAAGACAGCAGAAGAAGAAACTGGTATCATCCCTCACTGTTCCACAGCTGCTACAGGTACACTCCAGACACGCAGGGCCTGGAGTGGACCTCAGGACTCGTACAGCAGAGGGGCTAGGCCATTAGAAGGAAAACTAAGTAACAGAAATACTTCATCATCAACAATCTCAGCATCCACACAGAGACCCAATTGAAAAATCAGCAACTACTAAGACGACAGGCAGATAAATCCATAAAGATGGGAAGAAACCAGCGCAAAAACGAGGAAAACACCCGAAACCAAAACACCTCACCTCCTACAAAGGACCAAAACTCCTCACCAGCAAGGGAAACAAGCTGGACGGAGAATGAGTGTGACAAAATGAAGGAATCAGACTTCAGAAAGTGGATAATGAGAAACTTCATTGAGCTAAAAGAACATGTTCTAAATCAGTGCAATGAAACTAAGAATCTTGAAAAAAGATTTGAAAAAAGATTCGAGGAATTGATAACAAGTATGGACAACTTAGAGAGGAATATGAATGAACTGAAGGAGCTGAAAAACACAACACGAGAACTTCGTGAAGCATGCACAAGTTTCAACAGCCGAATTGACCAAGCAGAAGAAAGAATATCAGAAGTTGAAGATCAACTCAATGAAATAAAATGTGAAACCAAGATTAAAGAAAAAAGCACAAAAAGGAATCAACAAAATCTCCAAGAAATGTGGGACTATGTGAAGAGACTCAACCTACGTTTGATAGGTGTACCAGAATGTGATGAAGAGAATGAATCCAAGCTGGAAAACACTCTTCCAGATATTATCCAGGAAAATTTCCCCAACCTAGCAAGACAAGTCAATACTCAACTCCAGGAAATACAGAGAACACCACAAAGATATTCCGCAAGAAGAGCAACCCCAAGGCACATAATCGTCAGATTCACCAGGGTTGAAATGAAGGAGAAAATACTAAGGGCAGCCAGAGAGAAAGGTCGGGTCACCCACAAAGGGAAGCCCATCCGACTCACAGCAGATCTCTCGACAGAGACTCTACAAGCCAGAAGAGAGTGGGGGCCAATATTCAACATCCTTAAAGAAAAGAACTTTCAACCCAGAATTTCATATCCAGCCAAACTGAGCTTCATAAGTGAAGGAAAAATAAAATCCTTCATGAACAAGCAAGTACTCAGAGATTTTGTCACCACTAGGCCTGCTTTACAAGAGCTCCTGAAAGAGGCACTACACATAGAAAGAAACAACCAGTACCAGCCATCCTAAAAGCATACCAAATGCTAAAGAGCATCAACAAAATGAAGAATCTAAATGAACCAATGGGCAAAACAGCCTGCTAGCATCAAAATGGCAGTATCAAATTCACACATAACAATATTAACCCTAAATGTAAATGGGCTAAATGCACCAATCAAAAGACACAGACTGGCAAATTGGATAAAAAGCCAAAACCCATCGGTGTGCTGTATCCAGGAAACCCACCTCACACGCAAAGATACACAAAGGCTCAAAATAAAAGGATGGAGGAAGATTTACCAAGCAAATGGAGAGCAAAAAAAAGCAGGAGTTGCAATTCTCATCTCTGATAAGGTAGACTTTAAAGCAACAAAGATCAAAAGGGACAAGGAGGGTCATTACATAATGGTAAAAGGATCGATACAACAAGAAGAGCTAATGATTCTAAATATATATGGACCCAATGCAGGAGCACCCAGATATATAAGGCAAGTTCTTAATGACTTACAAAGAGACTTGGACTCCCACACAATAATAGTGGGAGACTTTAACACTCCACTGTCAATAGTAAAGAGATCAATGAGACAGAAAATTAACAAGGATATCCAGGACTTGAACGCAGACCTAGAACAAGCAAACCTGATAGACATTTACAGAACTCTCCACCCCAAATCCACAGAATATATATTCTTCTCAGCACCACATCACACCTACTCCAAAATTGACCACATAATTGGAAGTAAAGCACTCCTCAGCAAATGTAAAACAACTGAAATCATAACAAACAGTCTCTCAGACCATAGTGCAATCAAGTTGGAACTCAGAATTCAGAAAATAACTCAGAACTGCACAGCTTCATGGAAACTGAACAACTGGCTCTTGAATGTTGATTGGATAAACAATGAAATGAAGGCAGAAATAAAGAAGTTCTTTGAAACCAACGAAAATGAAGACACAACGTACCAGAATCTCTGGGACACATTTAAAGCAGTCTGTAGAGGAAAATATATAGCAATAAGTGCCCACATGAGAAGAGTGGAGAGATCCAAAATTGACACCCTATCGTCAAAATTGAAAGAGCTAGAGGAGCAAGATCAAAAAAGCTCAAAACCTAGCCGAAGACAAGAAATAACTAAGATCAGAGCAGAACTGAAGGAGATAGAGACAAGAAAAACCTTTCAAAAAATCAATAAATCTAAGCTGGTTTTTTGAAAAGATCAACAAAATAGACAGACCACTAGCCAGACTGATAAAAAAGAAAAGAGAGAACAACCAAATAGATGCAATAAAAAATGATAATGGGGAAATCAGCACAGATTCCACAGAAATTCAAACCATCATCAGAGAATACTACAAACAACTCTATGCAAATACATTAGTAAATCAGGAAGAAATGGATAAATTCCTGGATGCCTGTGTCCTCCCAAGCCTAAACCAGGAGGAAGCCGAAACTATGAATAGACCAATAACAAGGTCTGAAGTTGAGGCAGCAATTAAGAGCCTACCACACAAAAAAAGCCCAGGTCCAGATGGGTTCACAGCTGAATTCTACCAGACACACAAAGAGGATCTGGTACCATTCCTTCTGAAACTATTCCAAATAATCCAAAAAGAGGGAACCCTTCCCAAATCATTTTATGAGACCAACATCATCCTGATACCAAAACCCGGCAGAGACTCAACAAGAAAAGAAAACTTCAGGCCAATATCCATAATGAACATAGATGCAAAAATCTTCAATAAAATACTGGCAAACCGATTGCAACAGCACATTAAAAAACTTATCCATCATGATCAAGTAGGATTCATCCCGGGGATGCAAGGCTGGTTCAACATACGCAAGTCTATAAATGTAATTCACCACATAAACAGAAGCAAAAACAAAAACCACATGATTATCTCAATTGATGCAGAGAAGGCATTTGACAAAATTCAACAGCCCTTTATGCTAAAAACCCTCAATAAACTTGGTATTGATGGAACATATCTCAAAGTAATAAAAGCTATTTACGACAAACCAACAGCCAATATTATACTGAATGGGCAAAAACTGGAAGCATTCCCTTTGAAATCTGGCACTAGACAAGGATGCCCTCTCTCACCGCTCCTATTCAACATAGTACTGGAAGTTCTAGCCAGAGCAATCAGGCAAGAAAAAGAAATAAAGGGTATTCAAATAGGAAAGGTGGAAGCCAAATTGTCTCTATTTGCAGACGACATGATAGTATACCTAGAAGACCCCATCACCTCAGCCCAAAAGCTCCTGCAACTGATAAGCAACTTCAGCAAAGTCTCAGGATATAAAATCAATGTGCAAAAATCACAAGCATTCCTATACACCAATAACAGACTTAAAGAGAACCAAATCAAGAACGAACTGCCATTCACAATTGCTACAAAGAAAATAAAATACCTAGGAATACAACTCACTAGGAATGTAAGGGACCTCTTTAAGGAAAACTACAAACCACTGCTCAACAAAGTAAGAGACGACACAAACAGATGGAGAAACATTCCATGTTCGTGGTTAGGAAGAATCAATATCGTGAAAATGGCTATACTGCCCAAAGTAATTTACACAATCAATGCTATCCCCATCAAACTACCATTGAATTTCTTCACAGAACTGGAAAAAACCACCATGAATTTCATATGGAACCAAAAAAGAGCCCGCATAGCCAAGTCAATTCTAAGCAAAAAGAATACAGCGGGAGGCATCACACTACCAGACTTCAAACTATACTACAAGGCTACAGTAATCAAAACAGCATGGTACTGGTACCAAAACAGAGATATAGACCAATGGAACAGAACAGAAGCATTGGAGGCAACACAACCTATCTACGGCCATATTATCTTTGATAAACCAGACAAAAACAAGCAATGGGGAAAGGATTCCCTATTTAATAAATGGTGTTGGGAAAACTGGCTAGCCATGTGCAGAAAGCAGAAACTGGACCCCTTTCTGACACCTTACACTAAAATTAACTCCAGATGGATTAAAGACTTAAACGTAAGACCTGACACCATAAAAACCCTAGAAGAAAATCTAGGCAAAACCATTCAGGACATAGGAGTAGGCAAGGACTTCATGAATAAAACACCAAAAGCATTGGCAACAAAAGCCAAAATAGACAAATGGGACCTAATCAAACTCCACAGCTTCTGCACGGCAAAACAAACAGTCACTAGAGTGAATCGGCAACCATCAGAATGGGAAAAAATCTTTGCAGTTTACACATCAGACAAAGGGCTGATATCCAGAATTTACAAAGAACTCAAACAGATTTACAGGAAAAAAACAAACAAGCCCATTTAAAAATGGGCAAAGGATATGAACAGACACTTTACAAAAGAAGACATACATGAGGCCAACAAACATATGAAAAAATGCTCATCATCACTGGTCATTAGAGAGATGCAAATCAAAACCACATTGAGATACCATCTCACGCCAGTTAGAAGGGCAATCATTAAAAAATCTGGAGACAGCAGATGCTGGAGAGGATGTGGAGAAATAGGAACACTCTTACACTGTTGGTGGGAGTGTAAATTAGTTCAACCATTGTGGAAGACAGTGTGGCGATTCCTCAGGGACGTAGAAATAGAAATTCCATTTGACCCAGCAATCCCATTACTGGGTATATATCCAAAGGACTGTAAATCGTTCTACTATAAGGACACATGCACACGAATGTTCATTGCAGCACTGTTTACAATAGCAAAGAACTGGAACCAACCCAAATGCCCAACGATGATAGACTGGACTGGGAAAATGTGGCACATATACACCATGGAATATTATGCAGCAATCAAAAATGATGAGTTTGTGTCCTTTGTGGGGACATGGATGAATCTGGAGAACATCATTCTCAGCAAACTGACACAAGAACAGAAAAAGAAATACCGCATATACTCACTCATAGGCGGGTGAGAAGAATGAGAACACATGGACACAGAGAGGCGGTCTACTATACACTGGGGTCTGTTGGGGGGAATGGGGGAGGGACAGCGGGGGGGGCTGGGGAGGGATAGCCTGGGGATGAATGCCAAGTGTGGGTGAAGGGGAGGAAGGCAGCAAAACACACTGCCATGTGTGTACCTATGCAACTATTTTGCACGTTCTGCACATGTACCCCAAAACCTATAATGCAATAAAAATTAAAAAAAATAAAAATAAATTAAAAAAAAAACAAAATAAACATTACATTTATTTTTTCAATGACTAACAAAATGCATAATAAAGCAAAATAATTCATTCTGAAAAGTATTTGAAACAGAAATAGTATACCTGAATTTCATTTGCATATGAAATTAAAGGATACTATACACTATAAAAATGCATGTTTATTAGTTTATAACAATATGGGAAGAGAAAGTTTATATCCTATTGACCTGCCTCTGTTTTGTCAATTTCAGAATTATTCACTGTATCTAGATATTAATGAAGGCTGTCTTGCCAAAGCTTTGCAAAGAAGAAAGGTGAGTTATCCCCTGTCAACTGATTAAATAGCAAGTACTGCTCACAGAGCTCTTCTGATTCTTGTGGAGCCCAAGACAACACTAAAGCAAGAATGTCTAGTCCTATATGAGAGCCACTGTCTTGGCTATGAGGAGTCCTATCTAAAGAATGTATAGCAGCATCTCTAGCGAAGTACTCTGAAATTAACAGGAGGCCAGAAATGTATGCTATTATTAGAATTGATCAAATAGTCTCGGCTGGCAAAGATGAAAAAAAGATTTACAAAATCGAATGCTTCCTCCTAACTTTCTAGTGAGTTGGGACTTTGGGAGGAATCAGAAAGATACTGGCAACTGGAGAAGTTTTAAAGTGTAACAGTAAGTAGGTAATTAGAAAGATGTGCCTCTGAAGAAAACTTCAGAAGAGTAGCATAGGATACCACAAAGAACCAGCAACAGTTGTTGAGTCCAAACACATGGATAAAAAGTAAAAACTAGAGTCTGGTGACTGAAAATTATTAAAGAAAATTATATTAAAGGAGACAGAAGTTGTGTGTGTGAGAGAGAGACACAGGGAAAATAAACAGACAAAGTCTACTGGGACTCTGGACCATAGGATCATGCAATTACCTTCTTTGAGACTCATGAAAACAGTAGATAGTCTTTTTAATCAACTTACCTCAACATAAATAGTCTTTCTGAAAGTTAAAAAATTAAAGACTCAACATAGGGCCCCTATTATTTGCTATTTATTCATTCTCTTAAAAAAAATACAATGAGAGACATAAAGAGATAAAACTACTATGTTTAGGTCATAAAATTCATTAAAGGAAAACCTAAAATTTGGAATTCCAGTCTCCTAACTAGAAATATATGCCTTTTAAGACTACAACCGATGATTACATTTTTCTTTTTCACTTAACTTTTTTTTATTGCATTTTAGGTTTTGGGGTACATGTGCAGAACATGCAAGATAGTTGCATAGGTACACACATGGCAGTGTGTTTTGCTGCCTTCCTCCCCTTCACCCACATTTGGCATTTCTCCCCATGCTATCCCTCCCCAGCTCCCCCCACCCCACTGTCCCTCCCCTATTGTCCCCAATAGACCCCAGTGTGTAGTGCTCCCTTCCCTGTGTCCATGTGTTCTCATTGTTCATCACCCGCCTATGAGTGAGAATATGCGGTATTTCATATTCTGTTCTTGTGTCAGTTTGCTGAGAATGATGTTCTCCAGATTCATCCATGTCCCTACAAAGGACAGGAACTCATCATTTTTTATTGCTGCATAATATTCCATGGTGTATATGTGCCACATTTTCCCAGTCTAGTCTATCATCAATGGGCATTTGGGTTGGTTCCAGGTCTTTGCTATTATAAACAGTGCTGCAATGAACATTCCTGTGCATGTGTCCTTATAGTAGAACGATTTATAGTCCTTTGGATATATACCCAGTAATGGGATTGCTGGGTCAAATGGAATTTCTATTTCTAAGTCCTTGAGGAATCGCCACACTGTCTTCCACAATGGTTGAACTAATTTACACTCCCACCAGCAGTGTAAAAGTGTTCCTATTTCTCCACATCCTCTCCAGCATCTGTTGTCTCCAGATTTTTTAATGACTTTTAAGAGCAGTTTTAAGTTCACAGCAAAACTGAGCAGCAAGTATAGAGATACTGACTGTATCCGCTACCCCTGCATCCATACAGCTCCCTTCATATCAACATTCCCCACCAGAGAGGCACATTTGTTACAATTTATGAACCTACATCGACCATCATCATTATCACTAAGACTACAATCTACACTGGGGTCACTCTTGGTATCTTACATTTCATAGGCTTGGAAAAATACATAACGACATATATCCACAATTATACTATCATAGAGTAGTTCCACTGCACTAAAAATCTTCTATGCTGCACCTCCACAACCATCTTATCCCCCTAAACCCTGGAAACCACCGATTTTTTATAGTCCCCATAGTTTCACCTTTTCCTGAATATCACATAGTTAGGATCATACAGTATACACCACTTTCAGATTAGCTTCTTTCACTTAGTAAAATGCAGTTTCATTTCTTCTACGTGTTGTTGTGGCTTGATAGCTTATTTATTTTTAGTACTGAATAATATTTCATTGCCTGGATATACCACATTTGATTTATCCATTCACCTGTGAAGGATATTTTTAATGCTTTCAAGTTTTGACAATTATGAATAAAGTTGCTCTAAACACTCACGTGCAGGTTTTTATGTGGATGTAAGTTTCCAACTCCTCTGGGTAAATCTCAAGGAGTATAATTGCTATATCATTTGGTAAGAGTGTGTTTAGTTTTGTAAGAAATTGCCACAGTCTTCCAAAATGGTTATACCAGTTTACATTTCCACCAGCAATCAATGAGAGTTCCTGTTGCTCCACATCTTTTTATAGAAATCGAGCATCATTTATGAACAGAAAGGATATTCCCTCATAGAGCTTAAAGCATAGTGAGAAGACAGACAATACCAAGTAAACCAGGAAAACCCCCATAATTCAAACTGTGTAAGTGCTATGTACATAACATGGTTCTGAAACAGAGAACATTGAAGTAGATAGCTGTTTAGATAGAATAGTCTGGAAAAGTCATTACAATTTAAGCCCTACCCCGCTCCCCTAAAATGAGGAGAACATAGGCATATGAAGGTGAGAAGCAAGAAAATTCTAGGCAGACAAAAGGCTTTGTAAAATATTCAAAGACAAGAAGGAAGTTGGCCCCAGCTTGTTGGAAAACTAATAAAAAAAAGTGTATGTTGTTAGAATCTACTGAGCTAAAGGCAGCCTATGCAGTCTCATAGGCCAAGATAAGGGATGAGGATTTTATTCTATGATTTGGAAGTCAAATGTTTTGAATTTTAAAAGTTGCATGGTCCAATATTCTTCTGTAAACTAATACTCTGGAGCTATACGGAAAGTAGATTAAAGAGAGCTAAGAGTGGAATTGGGGAAACTTATCAAGAGCCTATTGCAAGATTCTGGGCAAGAGAATAAGGTAGTCTCAATGAGGGTAGCTCTGGTAGAGATGCGAAAAATAAATATATGATTCAATAAATATTAAGTAGATAGAATCAAAGGACTTGATGATTTAACAAATAATGGATGTAAGAGATGGAAAGTTCAAGGATGTTATCTAGATTTCTTTGACAAGAGATAGAAACTGAAGAGCAAAAGATTCCAAAGAGAAATCAAAGTTTCCAATTCCAAGTAGTAAGTTTGAAGTGCCTGCTATTCACTCAAGAGGAAATGAGAACACATGAGGTGTGGAGCTCTGAAGAAAGGTCCATATTGAAGACTGATAATGAGACCTATGTAATGTATAAAGGCTTGCAATGGATGGAATCTCCTCAGGATACAGAGTTCGGAGAGAGAAGATCTGCTTTGAGCTTAAATGAACAGCAACATTAATAACTTGTTTTCACTCTTTTCACATATGACTCCTATTGCCTCTATCCCTAATTGTTTATATAATCACATCTTTCACTATGAATTTTGCTTTAAAACCAAATAAACCAAATTCCTTTTTTAATTTGGATCCTGTTAATTTGGAACTCTTGATAACTAAGAAACGTGTAGTAAAGAAGTTTACTTTTACATTATATAATGCAAATAAGAAATGTTAAGTAGTTTAATCCTGTTTTGTAATTATCTCTAGGCATACAAATTCCAATTAGCATTTATCGAGGACTCATTTTTGCACCAGATGCTATGCTAAATCTATTGGTTTATTTCCTTATCATATTAATAATTTCATTAATAATATAATGCTATTATATGGAGTTTTGTATGCACAGAGATTAAAAAATCTTGCTTACAGTTGCAAAGTTAATATGAAAGCAACTGAAATCAAATGTATGAATTGTAATTCCAGGATCCCATTTTACCCGAGAAAAGCCACTTTTATTTAACTCTTATATCTCAAAATATTTTCAATGAACACTTACAGCTTCCCAGAGAAGTAGGAAATAGAGGATAGAGATTTTAAAACTTTGAGGTTCACAGACAATATTCTGACTTGCCAAATGCATGCTGTCAGAGCTGGAGAGAATATCTGCCACAGTGATGCTCTTCCTTTATACTTGATTGGGAAAGACTTTGGAGATATTGAAAAATGATTGGAGGCACGTGGAAGACAATGAATTACAATTGAATACATGAAGTTTCATCCTACCCCCTTATTATTACTAAAAACTCAAAGCCTAGCTAAGCGTCCTTCTAAGGTTATTTTCTATAAACCTAAATATTCACCTATCTCCCTAGAATACAAAGCACTATTGTATTCAAATGACTTGCAAATAGCTTCACTCTCCTCAATGGAAGGAATGAAGGGAGGAGAAAAGGAGGAAAAAAGAAAGGCTCTATTTTCTTGATTAAAAGATCCCTTTCTCATAATAATTCACTCTCGTTTTCAATACCACACAATGTTTCTCAAGGAAACATAAAAAGTGGACATTGTTCAATTTTTTAAAAGCTCATCAAAAGGGCTGTTTTGTATGTTGAAGTCCAAATAACCAGCAGAGTAATGACTCCTTTGGATCTCCATTGTTTATGTGAGCCGTGTACAGCTGGATGATCCTTACTTTTTTTGAAGTTTCCATTTCAAACAGTATCTTTTCTTTTTTGGTTCTTTATAAAATATATTAACGTTAACTTGTAAAAAAAAAAAATTAGTGGGCAAAATTTTGTAACACGCCTTGAAACTACCGGAAGCAACAACAGATTGGGAACTCCCTGGTGTAGCTGCCGCCTGAATCACTCAATTGTTTTGCTGTTGTGTAGACATTGCTTCCAGGGCCAGTGTCGGATGAGCGATGGGGTTAGCCCGATTCTTCAAAAAATTCATGTTTGATGTGGCAGCCAAGGTCAAAAGACAAAGCTGGCTGGATCTCTGCACCTAATGTACTATTCCTGTTCTTTCGAGGGCTCTGGGGAGGACCTTCAACGTAGGGGGGCCAGGCTTGCTATCAATCTAGTCATTTTCTACTCCCCTACTCAAGGCACATTCTCACCTCATTTCCATGATAAACTCTTATGTTCTGGCCATTGTGTCAAAATGCCACCCATGTTTAGTGTCGAAACAGAAAAGAGGAATTTTATTTGACTGAGTTAATATGAATGTATTTAAAAATCCCACATAACAAATGTTATCTGATTCAACCATTCCATTTCTTCCCAATCCTACTTACTAAGAAGTATACTTTGGCTTAAATGAGTATTAACAAGGAAATCTATGTTTGTGGTGACTGCTCTGAATGGGCTCCATTCTTACAGAAAGTCATCTATTATACCAAAAGGGAAAAAAAAGCCTGATAGGTTGGAGGAGAGTAACTCAGAGAAAGATGTGCTGACAGCTCTGAATGAATAGCTTTCCTCCTCTAGAGCTTCAACTCCAGTTGGCCCCCAGGCTCAGGGAACCTGAATCCCAGAATCCCAGAACAGCAGTCACATCCAGCTAAATCCTGGAAGTGATTAGAGAAGAGACCTCCTTCCTGAAAAAAAAGCAGTTTTCAACTAGCTACATGCTGTATTTTTTTTTAACTAGGGGGTAGAATAAAATGAAATTTTCAGACTCCAGGTTTTAATAGGTCCTTGATTTCTCTATCTACAAATGGTCTCCTGTGTTTGGTGCATGATACATCAAATGGAGTCACCATGTTGGAATAGTTGTGGGCTACTCAGGAGAAGAATAAAAGCATGAAGTCTATAATGAACTGAGATTAGATATTATCAAGTTGTTGTTTATCGTGACGACAAAGCAGAGGGATGGAAGGTGAAAACATAATGAGGGCTGTTGTCTTGATGTGCAGCATGATGAAAAGTAAAGAGCCCTGGTGGAGAGAAGTAAGTCCTGTCTTCCAGTCCTGGGTCATTGATAAATCTGAATGACACTTGACAATGTATTAAGATTAGCTAAGTCTTAATTCAAGGGAGAAAAACAGGTGGTTCCTTGCTGAATTTAGGCACCTGACTTTAAATTTCATTTCATTTAGTAATTTCATTTGTTTATTCATTTTTGCCTTAGATAGTCTTTACAACATCAGTTTGAATGCTTTCGGCACTGGGCATTCAGCCATCCAAAAACAGACAAAATCACTTCTGTCACAAAGTTCAAATTCCATCGCAGGGGATGATGGTTGCAGACAATTAAATTAACAAGCAAATAATGTGTCAGGAATGTAAGAGTTATGGCAGAAAGAGCACTGGACGAATGCTAAATACCAGGATTGCAATTTAAGATCAAGTTTTTAAGTAAGGCCTTACTGACTTGGTGGTATTGGAGCAAAGACCTGAAAGAAAAGAGGCATGTCATGGACATATCTAGGGAGAAGATGTCAGAAGAGGGGACGCTGAGAGCCAATACTTGAGTGACTAATGCATTTGGAGTACCCTGGAGCGGAGTGGAGCATGGGGAATGTTCAGGGGATGATGCTGGAGTGGTAGAAGTGGGAGGTCAGAAGACACAGGGCCTTGTAGTCCATGGCATAAACACTGGTGTTTACTCCGAGTGCAGTAAGAAACATTTAAAAGGTTTTTTTTCAGAAACGTATAAGACTTCACTTTTTTATTTAGATAAATATACACAAGATTTAGCATTTTAATAATTTTTAAGTGTAAAGTTCTGTTGCATTAAGTGTATTCACACTGTTGTATAACCATCACCATCGTCCATCTGTAGAACAGTTTCATCTTCCTAAACTGAAAATCCAATGCCATTAAACACTAACTCCCTGTTACGCCCTCTCCCAGACCCCGACAACCACTGTTCCCTATGGGTTTGGCTACTCTAAGTACTCCATAGACACAGGGTCATACAATAGTTGTACTTTTGTGACCGAGTTTTTTCACTTACCATAATGTCTTCAAGGTCCATCTATGTTGCAGCATGTATCAGAATTTCCTTCCCATTTAAGGTGAGTAATATTCCACTGTATACATATATTACATTTTGTTTATCCATTTATTCATCAAGAAATTCTTGGGTAGCTTCCACCTTTTGGCTATTGTAAATAATCCTGCTATGAACATGGGTGTGCTACAGTGACTTGATGTTACAATTTATAATCATTCCACATACTTTTGACAATCCTGACTTGTGTCCGACAATTAATGTGATCCCATTCTACCCATTCTGACATGTAGACACTATAGTAATATATTTTCCCTACCAATCTCCTCTTTCCCCTTTGCCCCTTAAGTACTTCTTTAGGAATACTTAACCTAAAGTATCTGGGAGCAGACCTTTCTCCTGGGGCACCGCGGTGCTATATATGCATTGTTGAAAACAATTAATACTGAGATCTTACTTATAATCTTTTGGAATCTGGGAAATTTTTTAGCAAAGAATTATTTCCATCACTATGACTACCACTACCACCATTCATAGCAACTGAAACACATTTGTGAAATACTCAGTAAATAGATAAATGGTAACCTGGATCTATTCCCTCAATCATATACATGGAACAATTAAGCAAAATCTGTCTTAATTTGCTCCTTGTAGTTAGTGTCATTAGTAATAAGAATCTCTTTTTATTATTTTGATTTTTAATTGACACATATTTATGGAGTAAATAAAATGTGACATCTTAATACATGTGAATAGAATAGTGGTTACCAGTAACTGGAAAGAGGAGGGGGAAGAGAGGCATGGTTGGTTGGTAGATGCAAAGTTACAATTAGAAAGAAAGAATAAGTTCTGGTATTCTATTGCAGAGTAGAATGATTACAGTCAACCTCTTAATTTTACAGAATCACTTGACTACTGCATTGAAAATACACTGGAGATTGATAAGTGTAGGTGCAACAAAGTTAGAAAGGCATGGCTAAGTCCCCATAAACACTAATGGTAGCTTGGATCAGGGTGACAACCAGGGAGGTGATGAGAAGGGAGCAGATTATAAAGATACTGTGAAGGTAGAGCAAACAGGTTGCTAAAGAATCATGTGAGATGTGGGAGAAATTTCCAAGCTTCTTAGCCTAAGCAACCGAAGACATGAAGTTGTTATATACTGAGAACAGAAGAATTAATAAGGTGCTATGTTTGGAGAGAGGAAGTCTGCAGTTTCTGACATATCGATTTTGAAGTAACTATAACACATACAAATGGAGGGGTCAAGTAGGCAGTTGGGGATTGAAGTCTGGAATCCAGAAGAGAGATTTAGGCTGGAGATGAAGTTTAGAAGTTAATATTTTTAAAGTATTTGAAATTGACAGACCAAATGATATCAGCTAGAAAATAAGTGTAGATAAATAAGAAAAGAGGTTTAAGGACTTAGGGAGATACAGAGATAACACCCTTTGATATCTACCCAAAGGTAATGAAAATCTATGTCTATGTCCATGCAAAAACCTACACACAGACATTCATTGCAAATTTACTCATAATTGCAAAAAATTGGAAGGGATCAAAATGTCATTCAATAGGTGAAGAAGTAAATAAACTGTGGTACATCCAGATAAGGGAATGTTATTCAGCGCTAAAAAGAAATAAACTATCAAGTCAGGATGACACATGGAGGAAAGTTAAATGCAACTTTAATTACCAAATGAAGGAAGCCAATCTACAAACCAATCCACAAACCAAAAAAATGCTAGCTACAGTATGATTCCAACTCTATCACATTCAGGAAAAGGCAAAACTATGGAGACAATAAAAAGATCAGTGGTTGCCAGGAGTTGAGGGGAAGGAGGAATTAAAACATAGAACAGAGGATTTTCAGGGCAGTGAAGCTACTCTGTATGATCCCATAATGATAGGCACATGCATTAGGTTCAAATCCATAGCATGTGCAATGCCAAGAATGAACCCTAATGTAGACTATGGGACTCTGAGTGATGATGTATCAGTGCAAGTTCATTGATAATAAATGTATCACTCTGGTGGGGAATGTTGACAGTGGAGGAAGGAGGGTATGCAAGTGTGGGGCAAGTGGTTTATGGGAAATCCTTGTACTTTCTACTCGATTTTAACTGTGAACCTAAACTGCTGTACAAAATGAAATCTATTTTCAAAAAGAGTATTGAGAATTGGCCTGTGAGTTAGGAGGGGACCTAAGAGAGAGTGACATCCCAGAAGTGCAGTCACGGAAGTGACTAAAACATCCCGTTTCAGTGTTACCTGCCTGATTCCTACTCTATTCATCTAAATCAGAGTTCCTCAAACCTTTTCTGTGATGGTCCAGAGTATGAATATTTTCAGTTTTGTGAGCTATATGGTCTGTTACAACTGCTCAACATTGCCATTACAGTGCAAAAGCAGCCACAGACAATACGTAAATGAATGACTGATATGATTTGGCTTTGTGTCCCCACCCAAATCTCATCTTGAATGAGATATCTCCACCTATTTCTCTATGGCCCATAATTCCCATGTGTCGTGGGAAGGACCTGATTGAAGGTAATTGAATCAGGGGGTGTTTACCTCCCTGCTGCTGTTCTTGTGATCATTAGTGAGTTTTTACAAGATCTGATGGTTTTATAAGGGGCTTTTCCCCCTTTGCTTGGCACTTCTCCTTGCTGCCATCATGTGAACAAGGACGTGTTTGCTTCCCCTTCTGCCATGATTGTTAGTTTTCTGAGGCCTCCTAGCCATTTGAACTGTTAGCCAATTAAACCTGTTTCCTTTATAAATTACCCAGTCTCAGGTATGTTTTTATTAGCAGCATGAGAATAGACTAATACAATGAGCATGGTTGTATTTCAATAAAAATTTATTTAAAAAAACAGGTAGCATGCTGGGTTTGGCCACAGGCCTTTAATTTGCCAGCCCTGATTTCAAATGGTGGATTTGGGCCAACTGATTCAGAAAGTGTTAAATTATACTCTAAAAGTATACAAAGTCTGTTTCTACTAAGACAGTCTAAGAGTAGTTCTAAGGAATTTACATTTGGATTTAGAGTGTGTGAGAAAGGGACAGGCATACACATCCAAACAGCCATTTGCCCTTCCTATAATAAACCTCAAACTCCTATCAGTCCTAGCATCAGAAAATATATAAAACAAATCCTCTTTCTATGGGTCACAGGAACAGAATTTTCATTTTACAGCTCTATTCATTCAGCAAATAATTGAGCTGATGTCCCACACTTTCCAATAATTTATCATGAAAGACACATTTGTATCATCATCAGAAGAAAGGTGGGAGGTAGAAAGGTTAGAACCAGTACCACGTACAGATCTCTGCATTGTTGTTCAGCCTTGGGCCTTAACTTATCTGAAAGGAGACTTCTCTATTAAAATGACACATGTTCCTGTGAAAATCTTGGATATAAAAACAGTATGTTCTAACTCCGATCTCTCATCTAAATGATACCCATTTTCAGGAGACCCTTAAAGGAGTCTCAGAATTTCCCCAAGTTTCTAGCCAGAGTTTAGATAAATAGTCTCTATAACCACTGCAACTACAGCAATGCTTCAAGTTCTGCTCCTACCTGTCTGTCATCACTGCACTACACTTTTTGTCTTGGGCTTTACTTGGGCTTCCTCTTTTTGTACCCTTGAATGAGTAGCAGTCTTACCAGGTCCACCTGATTCTGATTTAGCTCTTCCTGCCAGAGATGCTCTGTGAGGTGACATTCCCTTGGCTCCAAATGAGACCATGATGACATATCCCTACACCATCCCAGGTCCCCCAAACTTGCTTCCAGGGCATATCTAGAGAGGATATGGGGCAAAGTGCCAAACACAGTACAACTCTTCCTGGTGCTCTAAACACAGTGATGCATCACAGCATTTCAGTGGGCTTCTACACATTGAGAGGTCCTTCAAATCCACTTACAGTGTTATTCAACTTCACCATCCATCCTCCTCCCTACACGATAAATAACGGAATTTCAAATTCCCTTTCTGGGTGTATGTTTCTCTCATTAACTGTGCTCCATAGACCATACCCCAGGACAGGGCCAGGGAGGGCCATGTGAGTTGCAATAGTACAATGACCCCTGGTAGACACAAGAACTGAGGGAGTGAAAGAAATCTCAAGAAGGCAGATCTTGGAAATAAGAACTCACGTGGAGAAAAATCAAGACTCGATACTGTGCCAGTTTCAGCTTGTATCAGCTGCACAAAAAAACAGACAGATGCCTTTTGGCAGTTGGGTGTACCAACTGAGTTTAGGCCGGCACTTAGAGTGTGGTATGCTGGGAAGGACTGTCTCCCTATTTCTTCAAGATGGAAATGATAAATGGGGAGACACTATCCAGGTGCTCCTCCAAATAATTTAAAGAACACTACAAAACAGCACTAGGTCCCTGTGGTGTCTCTCATGTTTAGGTTTGTATTTGTGGGGATAGTGCTCAAAACACTGCCAACTTCCTCCTATTTGAGCTTCAGTGGGGAGTACATATCCCCCATGTGGTATCATGGTTGGGGCAACAAGGTGCGTGACTAGGAAGCCAGACCTGAATTCAAATCGATGCTCTGACATTTTCTATCTTTGTGGTTCTGAATAAGTTGCCTAATTTTTCTGAGCCTCAATTTCAACCTTTCCAGGAATGGGATAAAGACGTCTACTTTGCAGCAGTTTTGAAAGACCTGCAGGCAATATGTATGTGGCTTTAATTCCTTTCCCATTAAAGGAGGCTATGTATTACATAAAAGTAGTACTATTTACAAGGACAGAAATGTATGTAAATATTTATATCTTGTTCTGAAAATGTACATTTCAGAAATGCAGAACAAAATATAAATAAATGTCACTATGTTGGCATTCATTAATAGATACAATATTTGCTAGATCCAAACAGTTTCATTCTCTGTTTAATTCTCTCTGGCTATCTCCCCAGCCTAGACAAGAATTACCTTACCAGAAATCCTTTGACTTAGAATTGAAAAGCCCCCAAAGTGCGTTCACACCTCTGGCATGCTTCTGAGTATCAGAAGAACCCAGGTTTCTAGCACACGAAGATAGAGCCTTCAATCAAGATTAGAAGCTTATGAATTATATTTTCACCTTTTTTCTTTACCTTTTCCTTAGTAACGTACTCTTCCCCTCCTTATATAAACAACCATAACATCTCATTCCTATTTTCATTACTATTCTAATTTTCTTTCCCTTGACTTCCTACTTGAGTAATGCATTCTTGTAAGGGATGTGTTACCAGGGACTTATATTATGCAAAGCTCACACTGTTCAAAGCAAGCTAAGTATTTCCGTTTACCAACTAAGTGGGAGGAAGTAAATACACTTTACTATCTACTAAGCCCCTTACCTATGGAATTCTCCTCTTTTCAGTGAATTTTTAATTGGAAGGGTTTCACATTATTTCTAGTTGTATACGTAAAACAAGGCTTCCCTAGAGCTTTTGTAATCTCACCATGTCAAATAAGCATGATTCAAATTAGCATAAGGTATGATTGTGTTGATACTATTTGGAGAAACTTCTTGCCCATGACCCTTCCTGAACTATGTCACAGAAGATAAGGGTAAAAATTGCTGGACTTAAAGAGACAAAAGGAGCTATAGTCATGACTGAAGTGGTCACCTCTGAGCAGACACAGACAAGAGAGAAGAGAACCCTTTGAGGTGTCTGTAGTTTGTTCCCAAATCTTGCCCAGTCAGTGCTCTTATTTTATATTTAACTGAGTTAGGATTCAACAGACATTGATTACATGTTTACTATGTGCCAAGGACCCACCAATTGCTTTCACATTACACAATTTGCACAATTAGCATTAGCTCTGACTCTGTTATTCTCATTATACACACTGAAGAAAGAGAAAACAAGACAGGTTGAGTTTTATAACCAAGAACACACACGTTATAAAAAGCAGAAAGAATTTAAACCCAAGTTTTCTAAACCCATCTCTTTTCTTTTTTTTTTTTTTTGAGACGGAGTTTTGCTCTTGTTACCCAGGCTGGAGTGCAATGGCGCGACCTCGGCTCACCGCAACCTCCGCCTCCTGGGTTCAAGCAATTCTCCTACCTCAGCCTCCCGAGTAGCTGGGACTACAGGCGTGCACCACCATGCCCAGCTAATTTTTGTATTTTTAGTAGAGACGGGGTTTCACCATGTTGACCAGGATGGTCTCGATCTCTTGACCTCGTGATCCACCCGCCTCGGCCTCCCAAAGTGCTGGGATTACAGGCTTAAGCCACCGCGCACGGCCTAAACCCATCTCTTTTCAATATTCTATACACTCCAGTACCATTTTTAAAATCTACACAGGAATGAAATGTTGGATGAGGGAATAGGATGAGAGAAGGGGAAATTATAACAAAATGCAATTTTTTTTTGAGATGGAGTTTTGCTCTTGTTACCCAGGCTGGAGTGCAATGGCGCCATCTCAGCTCACCACAACCTCTGCCTCCTGGATTCAAGCAATTCTCCTGCCTCAGCCTCCTGAGTAGCTGGGACTACAGGCTGCGCCACCATGCCCAGCTAATTTTTGTATTTTTAGTAGAGAGAGGGTTTCACCATGTTGACCAGGATGGTCTCGATCTCTTGACCTCATGATCCACCCACCTTAGCCTCCCAACGTGCTGGGATCATAGGCGTGAGCCACTGCGCCTGGCCAACAAAATGCAATTTTTGAAATCAGAATAATTTATAGTTTTGAATAAAGTATTAGTTGAGAGGAGAAAAAAAATCAAGTTGGTTTTAGTTGTTCAGTAGTTGTGATGCACTATGTAGCTCATGTTCCAGCATGAATGTGTTCAGTGTTCATCTGGTGAAAAAAACACTATCATTCAGTATTTAAGTCAGACATTTATTGTATTTTATTCATTGCTTATTGGGTCAGTTGGATAATCCGCTAGATGACTGGTTGCCAGGCGACTTGGTATAAATCATTCAATTAAAAATAGCTATCCTTAATGCCTGAGGCTATCTCAGGATCTTAAAGATTATTTCAATAAGAGACCCAGTCCTGGATACCACACTATACCCACATCAAATAGGTAGATGATAGAGACAGATAGGTGACTGATTGATGGGTAGATAGACAGACAGATAATAGATAGGTGGGTAGATAGATAAAATAAAACAGGCACAGGGCTCTGTGAAGTAAAACATTCCATTTTCCCTTCCTTCTTTACCTTTTGAGTATAGTCCTAGTTATTTAGGACCAGGTTTTAATAATGATACCATGCTCTTACAACCCACCAATTTCATGAGCTTCACAGCCACACCAGCTTACCCAACAAAACCACTCCCCAAGAGACATATGCAGAAGGACAATGAGGAAAGAGCAGGCCTACCACATGCACAACTCCAAGGGGCAATGACCATAGACTACAGCTTCCAACTGGTTCCAACCTCAGGACTCCAAGAGAACATTACAAACTGTATAGAATCTTAAACCTAGAAAGAATCTGAGCAATCAGTCCAATTACCAGACTAAATAGGTGAGGAAATGGTGGCTCAAATAAGTTGGATGAGATATCTAAACACGGGTATACAATGCAGTGCAAGGGCTAGAACCAACCCCTTTGCAAAATATTCTTCCTGACAATATCTGCAGGGGGGCAACAATTAACACACAACTCCTGTGTATATAGTATGTCAACTATTTCATTCATTTTATCATTTGGAAAGCCTAGTTTATTAAGTACTAACATACCAGCAATTTTACTTAATGAGGAGCTGGGAGGATCTTCTATACATCAAGAACTGTAGCACATTGTGATGGTTAAGAATGTGGGAAATGGAGTCATACAGACCTGAGTTTGAAACCTGCCTCGATATTTACTAGCTCTGACTTTTGACAAGTTCGTCTCTGAGTCTTAGTTTCCTCATCTGAGGTCTTGATGAGCAAGCAAAGACATTCTGTTCATCCCGTCTGTATGTACATGTGTATCCCACCTGCATCATCATTCCAGCTCTACTTCCAACAAGTTCAAGCCTCAATTACCTCTCATCTGGACTCCTCCACCAGCCTGCATTCTATACAAAGAAGCCGTGATGTCCATCAGATTAGATAATTTCACTTCTAAAAATCCTTCACTCAGAAGAAAATACGAATTCTATACTTGGCTTCTAAATCTTGCATGGCTGGAAAATTTGCCTACATCTCTATCTTCACCCACTGTTTCTGCTCACTACTTCTCATTTCACTGGCCTTTGTTTATTGATTTTACAACATGCAGAGCACTTCTCTGTCTTAGGGGTTTTGCATATGTTGATTTTTCTGTCTAAAAGTCTCCCTCCAATCTTACAACGCTAGTCCATTTTCAACCTTCAGCCTCAGCATCCTGTCCTACCACCTTATCTAAAGCTGTGCTCTATCTTATCACTATGGCTCCCACATACTAGTGCAGGTTTTTGCTACACAAAGGAGACTGCACAAGTTTTACCTATACAAAGGCCATTATGTAGGTTGTACCTACACAAAGAATATTGTGCAGGTTGTACTTACACAAAGGCATCCAACCAAGGATGGTCTGCAGGAGTTGAGCTCTAGCTCTCTGCTCCCCACACTCTGTAGCCTATGCTCAGAGAAAGTGTCATATTCTAATTTCCAACAGTGGCACTGGTCCATTGTGTGCTATAGGACTATATTCAAAAGGTAAAGAAGGAAGGGAACATGGAATGTTTTACTTCACAGAGCCCTGTGCCTGTTTTATTTTATCTATCTACCCACTATCTATTATCTGTCTATCACCTGATTTATTTCCTTAGAATTTTCCATATTATTTTATTTATGACTTTATTTTTGCTTTCTTATTTATCAGTCTGCCTGTTTGAATCCACTGCAGGCAAATAATGATAGGTCCTATATGTTTGTTTCATTTACCATTACTGAGAATGGGCACAAAAAAATGAGGTTTGACAGAAAACACCAAAAGACAGTGAAACTACTCTGATGGAGGAAACAAATGGGACAATGATGGCTACACAGAGCAAGAGGCACAGATGCTTACAGCTAGTGAGAAGAACAAGTTTCCCTGACTTCCATGTCTCCACGAAGACACGAAGCTGCCAATGAAACTGCATGTACAAAAACAAGATCTCATTAAAACAATTGCCAAATATAACAGTACATTGTGCTCTTATTTATTAGGTGCAGAAAATTGCGTTATTTATCACCACCAACCCTTAACCAACCTCCTGGTAGAGCCACAGCTCTCCTACCATGGTGTTTGTGGAGTGTCCCCTCCCCACTCTGCTGTAAGGCCACCCAATAGTTCCCCTGTTTTGTTGCTGTGGTTTGAGCCCTCCCACTTTGATATTAGCCTCATTAAAGCAAAGGAAAATAAACCCAGGGTCCTTTTAAGTCCTCGTTTGAGATCACCACTCTTACCTCCTCCTGAGCCTGTCTTTCCAGCTTTTCTAAATTAGTCTCATTAAGATATACCATCTCTTCTTCGGAGAAACATCTGTTTAAGTTCTTTGCCCATTTAAGAAAAGCCAGTCACTGAAGGACAAATATTGCATGATTCCTCCACATAAGGTATCCATAATAAACACATGAAAACAAAGAATACAATAGTGTTTGCCAGGGACTGGGGGGGGTGGGGGTGGAAACGAAGCACTGTTGTTCAGTGGATATAAAGTTTGTCATACTAGATAAATATGTTCTAGAGTTCAACACAGTGCCTATAGTTAACAATAAAATACTGTACACTTCAAAATTTATTAAGAGGCTAGCTCTCAAATTTCCTTACCACAAAAAAGTAAAGGTGTTGGATATATCATTACCTTCATTGTGGTAATGGTTATCACAAGGATTTGCAACAGTCCAAACTCATCAAATTGAATATATTAAACGTGTGTAATTCTTTGCACATGCATTATACTTCAATAAACCTGTTAAAAGTAAAGATGTATTATGAATTTGTCAGGCACCTAGAATTCAGGGTGGGGGGAGTTTTGCAGATAAGCTTTTATATTCTTTTCCATTAAAGAAACTTTATATTCTTAAATCCTGTCTGTTGGCATCCATTTGACAACAGCATCACTTTACCTATGTACAAGGGCCTGGAGTATGGTGGACACTTAATAAATATTTGTGGAATGAACAGAATGTAAGGTGCTTTTAACGCCCACGCCTGGAAGTGATGCACATTACTCTACCCACACTCCATTGGTTAAAACTCAGTCATCGGGACACATTAACTGCAATGAGCATTGAAAAATGTATCTGGTTTTATTCCTGGGAGAAAAAAGAAATTGATTTGGTGAAGAGCTAGCCAATCTTCACCACATGTATATTCCCTGGTTTCACATTCAAAATCCCAATTGGCAAAAATATGTACAACTATTAGATATCAGGAAAAAAAACTCCTCTTGAATGTTATTTAACTCTAGTTCATCAGGTTTTGTTCAAAAATGGGTCCTATGCAACTTAAATGTCATCAAAGAAATTGAAATTCCCTAATCCATTAAAGGAAATTACATATAGGTCTACCAAATTGGGAAAACAAGCCCCTGACTTGCTTGAAGAAGTCAAGCAAGTCAAGGGCTGGTGCAAAATCAACTATTACATCTTAAAGAGCTAGAGGAAAAAGAAAAGTAGAGAAAGATGATCGTAAAATGTAGTTTTAGAAGCTGAAAATAAAGAAATGGCATAAAATCACTATAAGTATTCTATTGTCCCACTGAAGAAGATGCACATAAATATATTTATGAGCAAGATCCACATGTTTTGCAAAAACAATGAAACTAAGAAGCAGCACAGAAATTACATAGTTTCCCTAGGCTGTTTCCTAGGTTGTTTTCCAGTGTATGCATCTGAGCAAGGATTGGCACAATTAAGCACGGAAAATAAGACAAAATGAGGAATCGTCTCATAAAAAGGAGTTATTACAAAAAATACCAAATGAGTCAAGTGGAAAAGTTAAACTCAGGGTCCAATGATGGGATCATGATGTAGTCTACTTGACTTCTGTTTTCCCTAAGCTTTCCCAGCAGAAACTAAGGTGAAAAGGGGAAAGTATCACACTTCCCATAGGGTATTCAGTTAAAATTACCTTGTAGAATGGATCACACTGGAAGCCTTAAGGATGACAGAAAGTATAAAGTAAGAAGTAGCAAAATGGTGATGAGAGAGAGCACTGTTCCAGGAGTGAGGAAACAGAGATCCTAGTCCTTATGCCTACTGGGTATATAATGTTGAGCATGTTACTCGCCCTCTCCAGGTTTCACATGTGGATTTAAATAACCTGAAAGCATCCTTTCAGCTTGACCTTCCGTGATTCCAAGAAAACTTTCAACCTTCTCAGGTTGCTCTGAACCTTGAAGCAACTACTTTAGATGAATAAATAAGTGAAGTCATTGTTGAGACAACTACTTTAAATAAATAAATGAATCAAGCCATCACCATTGTAAACATCACTCCTTTAAAAGATGTTTTTGTTCAATTATATTATTAAATAGAATGCTCGAACAGAGGGAGCAAGACAGAGATCAGTTTGGGAGTATTATAACCTTATGAAAATAATCTGGAAGGATTTGCTATTTATCCAAATAGGGAAAAAATAGAAGCTCAGGTAAGCAACACCAAAAAGAAACAAATGAAAAAAGATACTGGTTTTGCTTCAGATAGCGACCTATCATATGAACTAGTTGTGCAGAGTAACAGCAGTCTCTTACCATCCCTCAAATTTAAATCAACGAAGGGAAGCAAAAAGAGGAACACGACATATCTAAATTAGCTGAGCATCAGAATCACCATGGTGTTGAGCATACAACCCTTTATAATAGTACTTTTGTATTTGAACACTTGAAAAACCACTGAGCTAAAGTAAAAATTTTTTAAAGACTTGATAGGCAAATGTACTGGTAGAATTTCCTCTCTTTAAAGATTCCAAGAAAAAGGAAAAGATTTCCTTTCCAAGGAAAGCTAGAAAAGGGTGGGTAGTTTTACATTGTTCCTGCTCTTGTGCAAGGTTTACCCTGTTCTCTTTCTTTGGCAATAATAAAGCTTTGTAATACAAATAATTTAAAAGAGGTGTTGTTTCCTGAAGACTGAACACTTCTAGAGACTACATGTGTTTCAAGTGTGTGTATATGTATAACCGTGTATGTATATTTCCAGGGAAGGAGCCATTAGGAAGTCTAATAGTGTAGTGCATAAATAGCTATTTCATTTAAAATTTTCAGGAAACCTTTAAGGAAACAGAGCCTCAGGTTCTCAATAACCAGCAGGTGCATCCTCAGCAGCAGCTGAAGACATGACTATTGCTGAGGATGCACCTGGTTGGTATCAAGAACCTTATCAGCTGTAGGTAAAACCAATGAATGCCCCTTTGAGAAATGTTCCAATCTCTCTCTCTCTGAAACTCTGGTGCTAAAGCTTACCGAAAAAAATTCAGAAACTTTCCAAACACCCAAGGAATGTGATTCTATCCAAAGACCCTCAAATTTCCTTACCATTCATTCTGGGGATTTCTTGGTTCCTAAAATAAAAAATAAAATCACTGTTTGTAAATCTCATTCATAGAAATGAAATCCTTCATCTCTTACCTCAGAAAAAAAGGTTTGATTTTAGTAAAAACTAATTTTCTTATTAACTACTAAGGGAAAGTAGTTAATAAGAAATTAAGTAGTTAATTCTTTCTTGCAGTGGTGCGATCTCGGCTAACTGCAGCCTCTGTCTCCCAGGTTCAAGCAATTCTCCTGCCTCAGCCTCCTGAGTAGCTGGGACTACAGGCATGCACCACCGTACCTGGCTATTTTTTTTATTTATTTATTTTTAGTAGAGATGAGGTTTCACTATGTTGGCCAGGATGGTCTTGGTCTTGTGACCTCATGATCTGCCCACCTTAGCCTCCCAAAGTGCTGGGATTACAGGCGTAAGCCACCACGCCCAGTCACGTCTATTCTTTCTTAAGTGGTTCACTGTGAAAGTCTCAGAAGGCCTACACTATCAGAAATTACAGCAGTAAATCCTAGGAATTAAAGATAATGTGTAACTTAAAGTACAAAGTTTCTGTACTAATAGGTTTATCACAGTTATTCTTTCTGAGATGTATTTCACAAAAATGAACTCATTTCTTCTAGATAATATGTTCATAATTTTGTTCAGAATGACTTCAGCAAAGAAACTCACAGCTGAAATTATTTACTACATGAAATGAAGAAAAAGTAGATGGAGAACAATTAATTCCATTATGAAATTTCCTTGTTACTCCTCAAAGTCAGGTTAGTGAAGTAGACCAAATCAAAAGTGTTAAGTTACTCTTTGAGTTTTGTTTGGGAGACAACCCAGATTATATAAAATGCAAAAGCAGAAGAATCAAATGAGCAAGAATAAAATTAAGTGGAAACTGTCAGAACATGAATAATGACTGTTTCTGCACCTGCACAAAGGCTCAAAAGACACAGGACAGTTTCAATTAAGCTGAATGTGTAAACACCTGGGTTCTTGTCCTACTTTCTTTTCATAATAGATATGTCACTTTGAACTGGTCACATAATCTCTCTATTCTTCAGTTTCCTCATTTGCAAAGGAAAAAAAAAAATCTTCCTATGTGATAGCCTGTTTGTTTGGACCAAATGTGGATGTAAGAGCGCTTTGTAAATTCTAACAGAGGGTAAAACTGTTCTCCTTGACCACACAATATTTCCAAAACTGAAAAAGTGAATAAATTGCTATCATTTAAAAATTGGTAGGATAAATCTAGAGATTTAATGTGCAGCATGAAGGCTGTAGTTAATAATATTGTATCGCATACTGAAAATTTGCGAAGAGTAGATTTTAGGCGATCTTAATACAAGAAAAAAGTGGTAATTATGGAAGGTGATCAATATGTAATTTTATTGAACTGTACTAAGCATTTGACTATATATGTGTGTATATCAGAACATCATGCTGTAACACCTTAAATATAACTCAATAAAAAAGGGAAAGTAGAACAGTGGCATCATATCAAACTAAAAAGCTTCTGTATGGCAAAGGAAAAAATCAAGAGAACCACTGCCCCCACCCACTGAGAGAAAATGGAGTTAATGTCCAAAATATATAAGGAATTCAAACTATTCAAGAAAACAAACAGACCGATTTAAAAATAGGCAAATAAAAAAGAACGAGATCATATCTTTTGCAGGAACTTGGATGGAGCTGGAGGCCATTATACTTAGCAAACTAACACAGGAACAGAAAATCAAATACCTCATGTTTTCACATATAAGTGGAAGCTCAATGATGAGAACTTATGGACACAAAGAAGGAAACAACAGACACTGGGATCTTTTTGAGATGGAGAGTGGGAGGAGGGAGAAGAGCAGAAAAGGTAACTATTGGTTACTGGGCGTAATACCTGGATGATGAAATAATCTGTATAACAACCACCCCATGACACATGTTTACCAAAAACACTCACATGTATCCCAGAACCTAAAATAAAAGGTAAAAAATAGAAATTACAATTTAAAAAGTAAAAATGGGCGAAGAAACTGAATAGATGTTTCTTAAAAGAAGACAGAAAAATGGCTAACAGATAAATGAAAAATGTTCGCCTTCACTAATTATTAGGGAAATGCAAAGTAAAGCCAAATGGGCTATCACTTCACTTGTTACAATGGTTATTACCAAAAGTGCAAAAGGTAAACATTGGAGAGAATGTGAAAAAGTGGGAACCCTTGCATGCTGTTGGCAGAAATGTAAATTAGTACAGCCATTTTGAAAAACAATGTGAAGGCTCCTCAAAAAAACTAAAAATAGGCTAGGCACAGTGGCTTGTGCCTATAATCTGAGCACTTTGGGAGGCCAAGGCAGGTGGATCATGAGGTCAAAAGTTCAATACCAGCCTGGCCAACATGGTGAAACTGAATCTCTACTAAAGATACAAAAAATTAGCCAGGTGTGGTGGCGTGTATCTATAATCCCAGCTACTCAGGAGACTGAGGCAGGAGAATCGCTTGAACCAGGGAGGCAGAGGTTGCAGTGATACGAGATTACACCATTGCACTCTAGCCTGGGCATAACAGGGAGAGACAAAAATAAATAAATAAAAATAGAAAAACTAAAACTAGAACTCCCATATGATCCAGCAATCCCACTTCTGAGTATAGATGCAAAGGAATTGAAATCAGTATGTCAAGGAAATAATCACACTTCCATGTTCACTGCAGCATTATTCACCATAGCCAAAATATGGAAACAACCTGAGTGTCCATCAACAGATGAGTGGATTTAAAAAAAAAAAGTGTGCTGTGTATACCTCAGGGAATACTATTCTTCCTTAAGGAAAAAAAAGAAAATTTGCAACAATATGCATGAACCTGGAGGACATTATGCTAAACAAAATAACCCAGGCACAGAAAGACAAATAGCATAGGATCTCACTTATATGTAGAATCTACAAAGTCAAACTCATAGAATTAGAGAGTAGAATGGTGGTTAGAGACTGCAGGAGGGGGATGGGAAAAGAGATGTTGATCAAAGGGTGGAAAGTGTCAGGTAGGAGGAATAAGTTTCAGTGATCTATTGCACAGCATGCTACTGTTAATAATAACACATGGTATATTTCAAAATTACTAAAAGATTTTAAATGTTATCACCACAAAGAAAAGTATGTGAGGTAACGGATATGTTTTCGCCTAATTTAATCAGTCTGCAATATATATGTACCACAACATCACATTGCACCCTATAAACATATGCAATTGTCTCTCAGTTAAAAATAAAATACGATTATTAAGTTAAAAAAAGAATATTTTTTAAATGAGGATGTTTTATATAAAATGTGTATTTCAGTCTTCTCTTAAAAAAAAAATCAGACATCCTAGCAACACTGGCACCATATTCCTATATAGCACAGTTATCCGGAAGTGAGTATTAGTGCTCCCTGGGAACAAGACACTCTTCAGTTTACTTAGTCCCTGTTACCTTACTCAGAGGCCACCCACGCACCCTGCTGGGGCTTCAGGTATTAAGTTTACCTGTCTTCCCAAACCAAATAATTAAATAAATTGCAAAGGAAGACTAGATGTTAAGGCCAAGAGTTAGTAGATTTCAAGTGTGAATGGGTTATATGTATCAAGCTGTGACTTGACACATATATCTGACCATCACTACTAATTTAGAATTTCACTGCCTGGATTAGATTTTGATTCTGGGATCACTGAAAATTACAGGAGATGATCCATAGACCACTCCTGTGCAATGAAAGTGTATGCCAATAAAAACAAACAAAAAACATGCTTTTTAGAATGTAGTTATTCATGCTACCAAACAATGTTAGGAGACAGACAATTTTGCCAATAAGCATTCCAACCACTTTCGTAAATTTAACTGCAATTGTCTTTATAGACAAAATGTTAAAATCTGAAAAACACACACTATGTAGTTGGGAAATTATTTTAAATCCCTATGCAAGAAGGCTTAAAGCAACCATCAAATTTGAAGCAATAAGACATTTTACCTTGAGAATCTTTAAAAAATCACTAGATACTGTTCTAGAGAAGCTAACCACCTCCCCAATTGTACCTTTAACTGCAAATAACATTTTTGTCTTGGAGGTAGAAATTAATTCGTCAAGGCCAAAGCCAAGCCCTTTTGACTATTTCAAAGGACAGAAGAGGTGAGGTTGCTTAAACACAGACAACAATATGCCATCCAAAAATGGATTTGCCATTAGGAAACATTTCAGATTCAACAGCAGAAATTAGCCAACCCTCTTCTTTTCTAGTGGTGAGGACCCTGACCATTGTGAGTTAACAGACTCTAAGTAGAGGACCTTAAGACTATGTGTAAAATGAAGCAGGAAGCAGAAGACTACAATGATGGATGCCCTGGATAAGAGAGTTACCAGTTTAAGGAGGCAGACAGGCAAGAGTTCCTGGGAACACATTCCTCCAAGTCTTGTCTGACTTCAGATAAGATAGAGTGCTTCTGGCTTATGGGACCAAATGGAATCAATTAAGGGTAAACACACATATACATGACACTAACTCATCTAATGGGATTGACAGATTCATTTTCTTTCTTTTCTCCCTCTCTGACTCCCTCTCTCCCTCCCTTCCTTCTTTCTTTTGTATTTTGTACTGCTCATTTTCAAATATTCTTGGTTCCAAATGTTAGTTTCCATTTGCATAGATATGCCATGGGACAACACGGATGATCTACCTTCTGTGTGAGCCTCTCTGCCTCTGACACCACTTAATATCAGAGAAGCCACAGTGTGCAACTCGCCTTTTCTTGCAACTGGACAGTAGGCATCACCTGTTCTTTGCTTTTTTTTTTTTTCAATCTAAAATGGATGCACATAAGGCCTCCACCACTTTTCTGTTGTCAATTCTAAAGCTTGTTTGTCAGGAAAAATCAACTGTACCTTCCACGTGAAGGTACAGCTCCTGAATCTAGTCAAACAAAACAGAAGAGATATTGCCACAGACCTCATGATTTCCACCAGTTTACTTCAGTGGAGTTTAATTGTCTGTCTGCCAACTGTCTTTCTAGCTGGTGGTTGGTTGCTTTACCTGTTGGTTGGCTGGTTGGTTGGTTGGTCTGTCAATCGGTCGGTTGGTCAATTGGTTGGTCGGTTAGGATAACAAGAGGTCTTTTCTGGTTATATATAACCTGAAAGTTATTTTCTAGAGAAAAAATACAGAAAGGAATATAAACTTCTCCTACCACCTAATGTGTAGTCAGGAAAGTACAAAATAGTGAGAAGTTCTGACCAGCAAGAGGGGAAGAACATAGACATCAGTTTCAAGAGATAGTAGCTTTGAGTTTATTTTGTAAAATACAAAGTAGTTATTAAAATGTGCGGATCATGGACACCCTTTGAAGACACTGAGGAAACCACAAGGTTTCTCTCCCTAAAAATGCACAATATTAAGCATTTAAAAAATCTCTAACCCAATCCATAGACTTCAAGAGGTACGTGGACCTCAAATGAAAACCCAGAGTGAAGAATGTAAATAAACATGCATCTGTTTTTAATCGAAATCTTGGTAGGAACATCAGTTATACCATTCAGGATGTTAAGAGAAAATCTGTGAGAGAGACTTTTGTTATATGAAAATATAATTTTGTATACTGTAAATATATATGATTTTTACTATTGATTAAAAATAAAGATAAATATTAAAAGAAAAATGCATAATGATCAACCAGGAGTGCCAGGAGAGTTTAATATGTTAAAATATGTTCAAATTTTTCACATCTATAGACCAAAGAAAATAAATCATATGAGCACCTCGATTACTGACATCTGATAAAGTTGATCAATCCTATATATGCTTTTACAAAGAAGTCTTAGAACCTCAGAATAAAAAGATCCTTTTTTATCGTGCTGAAGAATGTCTATTTCAAATGAACAACCAACATAATACTAACTATTCCTATGATATCAAGAATTAGTCATATTTCCCACTACAATCACTATCATTAACTATTATTTAAATTTTGGAGATAGTCACATCCAACACAGAAAGATAAAATAAACAGAGAGGGAGAGAGACCTTTGGGTAATTACCAACTGAAAGACCAAAACTTTTGTGCAACTTGGATTCAAAATACTGGTGCACCAAAGGGATTATTTATTGTTCTCATTTTAAATATTAGAAACTGAGGCCTAGAAAGGGTAAGTTGCCCAAGTTTATGGCTAACAAGTAATAAAACTAAAATTCTAAAGTACCAAGAATCTAGGCTAATGGTGGCCCACTTATATACTCAGCAGGATTCATAAGAAGTTTTTTTTCTTTTTACTTTGTAAAATCACTTAATCTACATAAAGCATTTTATAACTTCATTGAAGTTCACATGACATCAAAAAAAGTGAAAAGTTCCATAGAAAGGCAGAAGAAGGAAGACCATTTTATCTTCAATCAAGGTATGACTATTATTAATTTATTTTCAAGACACTGCCTAAATATGTGATATAAGGGAGAAAAAAAGCATATAGGTATCTAAATACTTGCATTCTTGCTAAATCTCTATCAGCTACTAGCCAATGACTTGTCCGAGACTCATTGTCTTCATATACTGAAGGTGCTGACATATTTTCTAAGATTCTATGAGCCTGTGACTCAAGTTAGTGATAGAGAACTTTGGAAGACAACCTGAAGTTTAAGGTTCTGCTAACATATTATTCCAAGGACTTGTCCCTAATGGACCAAGACAGGGCTGGGTGTCCCATCTGTGTTCCCCTGGAGTCCTCTACTTCTAACACAGAACTTATTATACTATTTATGTGATCATCTTTTTATTTCCCTTATTAAAATGTAAGTTATTCACATAAACACAGGGAGGAAAACATCACACACTGGGGCCTGTCAGGTGGTCGAGGGGAAGGGGAAGGGGAGCATTAGGACAAATACCTAATGCATGTGGGGCTTAAAACCTAGATGATAGGCTGATAGGTGCAGCAAACCACCATGACACATGTATACATATGTAACAAAGCTGCAATTTCTGCACATGTATCTTAGAACTTAAATTTTTAAAAATATATATATATAAGTTATTTGGACACATGGGCCTGGGTCATTTTAGCATTTTTTGGAGAAGCAGAGCAGCATATGGGGCAAGAGCACAGACTGAAACAAGACTGCATTGCCTTTCAGATCCAGATCCACTGTCTCTAGCTTTGTGTCCTTGGGAGAGTTGGCCTATCACTCTTTGCCTTGAAATCCTCCTACGCAAAACGGAGATAATGATGACACCTAACACATAGAGTTATTGTGAGGTTTATGTAAAGTACGGCATGTGAATCATTTACAAGAGGAACTGACACCTAATAGATAATAAAGTCAAGTATTATTATTATCACTGGTGTCTGGCATTTCTGGTATGTAGTAGATGCCCAGATAGTTGCTTAAAAAAAAGTGAAAGATTGTTTTTATAACACTTAAGATGTGAAGCCAAAAGACTTCAAATTAATAGCAAATGCCTATGACTTTAATAAAAAATGAGGTGCTCCTATTACCTAGACTCATACTTTATATTATCCTAGGATGTATGTAAGAGCACTGTTGAGTAGTAACTTAAAATGGTCTTGCAGCTGCTTTAAGGTTTTAAGCTCTAATGAAACCCTGCCAAAACTTCACAGATTAGAGGTTGTGACAAAGGGAATCATCCCAATTGCCAGCCATCTACCTTGGGTTATATACACAAACAAAGACTGTAATGGGATATGGTCAGATGAGAGACTTGGAAGCGCTATGAAAAATCACTATGGTATGCCATTTTCTGACAGGAGCATGGCCGCAACTCTTCTCTCTAGTTAGTGAGCCTTAATTTATGAAAGTTTCTGTCTTGATAGGTTTTGCATCATTCTTCACTGCAAATCCTTCCATTACTGTTTCCACTCTGTGCTTGGGTATGTGATCATAATATTTTCAGTTTTCCTAATACAGTGCTAACTTAGTTGTAACAATAAGCCCATTTAGAACAAATTTAGCTTGCAAATCATGTTTTGGTGTACCACATCTTCAGCTAAATAGACATATATATAGATCTCTCTCTCTCTCTCTCTCTCTCTCTCTCTCCCCCCCCCCCCAAAAAAATAACTTTCAGAAATCTGTGTCATGATGTCGAGATAAATAGCTCCATATTTTAGCTTCTCTGTGCTCAGAAAAAATAAAATCCTAATAGCAAGTTTTTAATAAGTATTTCATGAACAGGAAATTTAAAAGGGAGCATTTTTTAAAAGTATCCAAGAGATCTGAATTGCTGTTTCTCCAAGAAATAATTTCTATGCTTCATAAAGAAAATTCTGTTTCATATACCTTTAAGCTCGATTTTCTTCAACAGACACCAGAGTAGGAAGGTACCATCCTGCTTCATGAAGTAAGCATAGATTCTTGACTATGTACCCTCTCTAGAATTTTGCCCTCAAATTAAGGGAGATAAAAAAGGGGGTGTTGGGACTCACCTCCTTGAGCAAGTGTCTTGACCTCTATGAGCTTCAGTTTTTCTGTTAGTTAACCATAGGACTGCCAACTTACCATTCCACTCTGGTGTCCCATACTCCTATAATCTCACCTCTGTCAATCATTAGATCAAATAAAACAATTTGCCTTCTTTCAACTCAGTAATTACCAAACTACACTGACAAAATACATAACATACATCTTAACTTTGAAATATTTTGTTTCCAACGTGGTTTCTTAAAACAATAATGATGCAGTTTAATTTGTCAGTAGGTTGACATTAAATTGTTTTCTCAGCTGTGTTAAGCAACAAGAATCAGTTCCACACATTTATCACATGGACTATGATTTATAATTCCTGATATTTTCTTTCACTTGTATGTTTTTAAATTTTAATTCGAATGCCATTTCTGCACCCCCCAAGTATAACTTCTTTAAAAGTTTTCTTGATATAGTACCTTGACTATATCAAGGTACAAGAGGAATCTTCAGATATACCCTCTTACGTTACTTCAATATATATTCTTTCCAGTTGTAGAAAATGAAGCAAATAACATTGAACATATAATGCTGCATATGCACTACAATGAAAGAACTGTCAAAGCTGCTTCCAAAGAAAAATACTCTCTTAACAATTGGTCTGTATGCTATCAGCAAGGCAACGCCAAATGCTGACAGACAAAAATGCATTAACTTGCAGTGTGAACATATTTTAAATAAGCTTAATTGTGCAAGAAATTAGTTCAAAGTCTGATTTTATAAGAAAAGGCAGAACTTTATCCAAATTTTCTTGTACAGTGGGATGTGGTCTGTTTTCAGAGGTTGAACAATCCCTAGATTTCCGTTCAATAAAGACTCTGATGGGATATGGTCAGATGACAGACTTGTGCAAGACATATTCATCCCAGTGTCACTGTCACCACCACTACCGCAATGCATGACTAGTACATCAAGAAATAAGAGGCCTGGTGAAATCAGGTGGTTAGCTACAAGAAGGAGAATATTCTCAGGCTCTTTTACATATATCTTTTAACTTAGATTTTCAGAGATTTTCCCAAGGCTAAGAGGGAAGACCATATCATGTTTTCTAAGGAGAGATTTTTGATTACTTTGATTACTAACAAAGTTAGCAATGAAAACAGATAAGAGAGGACATAAATGGGCACTTTAAATAAAATAATACCTTAGAATAACCCACAAAAAAATGACAGGGTAAAATAAGTTTTTTTGTTTGTTTAGGGAGAAAAACATTGTTTTCAAAAATAATCTACACATGTAGCACTTTTTAAAGATGTTCTGTGTCCTGTAGTGCAGTGTTAGCATGAATTAACACAAGTAAATCAAAAGGTTGAAAGATAAGACGCTTTTATCATTGCATTTGCTTCTAAATGCACAGCTAAAATTTGAGTCAGTTTCAGTTATTCTGTTAGAACTCAAAGCAGTGGTTCTCTCCTCACATGTTGTGAACATACATTATGTTATCCACAAGTATTTCCTGAATGAATGATGAAAAACTGAACATTGTTTATCTATTCAAGTTATGTCTAGATACCTCCTGCAGTCTGAGATTGCAGTGAAGGAGCAAGATGCTGATAAACATGCTGCTTACCCCTAAGAAGAATGTTTTAAATAATACTTTTAAGTTCTGGGACACAGGTGCAGAATGTGCAGGTTTGTTACATAGGTATACACGTACCATGGCGGTTTGCTGCAACCATCAACCCGTCACCTACATTAGGTAGTTCTCCTAATGCTATGCCTCCCCTTGCCACCCACCCCCCAACAGGCTCCGGTGTGTGATGTTTCCCTTTGTGTGCCCATATGTTCCCATTGTTCAACTTCCACTTAAGAGTGAGAACGTGCAGTGTTTGGTTTTCTATTCTTGTGTTAGTTTGCTGAGAATGACGGTTTCCAGCTTCATCCATGTCACTGCAAAGGACATGAACTCATTCTTTTTTCATGGCTGCATAGTGTTCCATGGTATATACAGTGCCACATATTCTTTATCTAGTTTAATATTGATGGGCATTTGGGTTGGTTCCAAGTCTTTGCTATTGTGAATAGTGCTGCAATAAACATACGTGTGCATGTGTCTTTCTAAATGCTACCACAGGTTTTGTAACCAATGAATTGCATAAGCCAGAATTTGTAAGATATAATCACAAAAGCAAGTTTTACCTCTCCCCAAGCCTTATCTCCATCTCTACACTTAGATGAAAATTCAGGAAGCTCCATAACTTGAACTTAGAAATCTGCATCTTTGTCTGGTATTTTACTTTGATATTTCATATCAGTTGGATCCAGTTGCCACAGTTGAAATTTCAAATTCAGCATCTTGTTACTTACCTAGAGCTTATGTTTCACTTTGAAATTTTTGTTATGGAAAAAAAGTGATTTCTGCATTATTTGGGGAAAAAATACATAACTTGAGGAGCAAGGGGGAACAGAAGAAATGAGTGGAGAGAAAATTTTAAATGGAACAGAGTATAATAAGTTGTAATTTTTGGTGTCATACTGCAGTCACATGGATTACTTTGACTTTCAGTAATTATAAAAACAGACCAAATGTGTGTACGTGCATGTGCACCCACAACCATATGCACACATTCTACTTACTCTTACAGAATTAATTGGGAAACTGAAGTCTTCCATAATTATTTTTCAATATGAACTTCATCAGTGATGTAAAAAAGAGAGCATCAACATTCTAGACAAAACACAAACTTCCACATAAAGAAGTGATAGACTGAAATTTTTTAAAAACTGCGTGAATTAGCTGTTTCCACCTTTATTCTATCTCTACAGAGCAAACGTAAGAATTCATTTAGAGTGTGTCCTACAGATTTTATGCCAAAAAAAATAGTGTATAAGGGCCTGCTCCTCAATAATAATGCTATCAGTGTACTGTTGCCTGGACTTTCCCCATGGCAGCTTATTTTCTTTGTGTTAACATAAGATTATCTGATAGAAAGCAAGGCTTCTAAGAAAAGCAAAGCATTCAGCTGTTAATCAGACATCCACATCTTAATGTGTACCAGAGGACTGTTTGTGTATCAAAGTATCAGATTTTTTTTTTTTTAATTTTGAGACAGTCTTGCTCTGTCACCCAGGCTGAAGTCCAGTGGTGCCAACTTAGCTCACTACAATCTCTGCCTCCCAGGTTCAAGTGATTCTCCTGTCTCAGCCTCCAGAGTAGCTGGGATTAAAGGTATGCACCACCACACCAGACTATTTTTGTATTTTTAGTAGAGATGGGGTTTCACCATGTTGACCAGGCAGATCTCAAACTTCTGACCTCAGGTGATCTATTCACCTTGGCCTTCCAAAGTGCTGGGATTACAGGCGTGAGCCACTGCACCCAGCCAGAATTGTCATATTTTAGATAGCATCCTGTGTAGCAAGCTATAACATTAAGTACTGAGCTTAGAATGAAGGCCTAGGTAGTTAATTAGGAGTGGAAAAGTGCAAGAGACGGATGAGGATTATGAAAGCAGATCCTAAATATTTCTGTATTTAATAGGTATCTCAATGATTAAGCTAAAATACATAATTTCCCCTTCAAAACTGTTCCTCCTTCATTCTACTCTCCTCCTTAAGTGACACTACCAGTTATTCACCAAGTTACTCAAGTCAAAAAGTCTGTGAGTCCTCCTAGATTACTCTTTCCTTCAGCCTCCAGATCAAATTCCACAGCACATCCTATTGTTTGACACCATCTCCATATAATATCTGATATCCACAAACATTTGTTTAGTCAATCAACAAATTCATTTTGGTCTGGCTTATGCTGTACCTACATGATGCTCATATACTTAGAAGCAAAGTAAGAAACACAATCAATCACCCAGATATTTTAGGCATGGAAGATTAAACCTTGAGACACTTGAGAATATGCAAATAACTTGGTTTCCTGCTGCATAACCTGAAAACACATCAGCAGAGATATGCAAACTTAGATTGTCAAGTTCTCATAGACTGAGTCTGTGTAAGACTTATTCTTCTTAGGCAATTCTAAGTATAGCACAGTTCATACACTGAATATTAACTGTAACTCACTGAGTGTCCACCATGTGCCAGGCACTTTGCTCTAATGTTCTTGAGAGCAGTAAACAAGACAGAGCTCTTGCCCTCATGCAGCTTACATTCAGGTGTTTACTTTGTATGAAGAAGCAGTTGGACAAAATTAACACAGTAATAAAAGTGAATAAGTTAACATACAATTATTTGGTTTACTAGAGCTTTTATAATTGCCTGATAATTTTTTTAAAATAAGATCCATTAAGAGTTGTTTTATTTGTCTTTAATATGTATCTGCTATGTGTCAGGTACTGTCCTTGGTGCTAAACATACAGAAGAAAGAAAGTACCATTCTGCCTTCTAGATGTTCACTATCTATTAAGATAAATTGTATGTATATAAGTAAGCATTTCACAGGCAATAAAAAGAGAAATACACATCCAGGATTAACTAGATTGAGAAGCCATCTCTTCCTATTTGAATATGAAGAAAAGATTATGAATAACATTAGCTATAAACTGATGCCAATAAAAATTGTGGATTAGCATGAGAACCTAATAATCATTTTACTAATCATAATGATTTACACATATTGAGCGTTCACACACAATGTCAAGTGATATTCATATATCATACAACTTGATTCTCATTCATGTTCTATGAGGTAGGTATTATCCCCAACTTACATATGAGGAACCTAAGTCTAAAAGAACTTAAGTAATTTGCTGACACTAAACTTACATAATCTTTAAGTGGCTTGGCTGGGATTACAAAGATAATTCAAGCATTTTCCCCACAGTAGGGTTATCTGAGATGGTCTTCAAAGAAGAAATATTTTTTTTAGATATTCAGAGAGTGAAAGGAAAGGCATTCCAGGTATAGCAAATGGTTTTTACTTCTAACTATGACTGGAAATGGGCCTCGCTCAGAAGAGTGGGAGACAAATCTTCAATAATCAGTGCTGAAATCAAAACATGTGTGTTCACATACATGATTATAAGCCCCTGTTCAACAAAAAGAGAAATACATACATGATTTTAGATAGATTTCTATAGATATAGTTTTTATTGAAATTGGCTGTGGATATCCAATTCTTGTTTTAGGTTTTCTGAAAGTCAAGACTGAAAAGTAATAACATTAAAAATGAGTAAACACTCTGAAGAAGAATTAATCAGAAAACAATGGGTTATATATTTGGCGAGGAAACACAAAGGAAGCTCCACTTTGCCAAAGAGACTTAAAAATAAAAATATGTTCCCACAAGGCATAGCATAAAATTGACAAGATCTTACTCAAGATTATGAAATAGCTCAGAACCACAATATCAACACTGAGAAATACATTGTTGAATCATCTGCCCCTCTCTTATGAAAAAACAAACAGACTGGGCTTGGTACATCAGAAAGAAAATCCACAAATAATAGAGAAGAATTCAGACAGACCACTTATAGCTAAAACAAAACTCATTGACCATATGAAAATCTTGAGACATGCACAACATTTTAGTATCTTAAAAGATTAAAGATTTTCACATGGGAATGGAGTGTAGTTAATTACTCATATTTAGAGTTTCTATATCATAACATTCTTGTAGTTGGGTGAGAGTCATTTTCATAGGTAATCTGATTAACAATTTTGACCAAAACTCAGATGATCATTTTCTTTTCAAAGAGAAAATTACCACATCTTCCAAGAAGGAGTTGCCCAACATCTCAGAAATGAACACAAATTAAATGGCATACACCTTCCAATCATCCATGTAAATCATGGAATTCAGTCTTAGTTTCCGAAAAAGGGAGTTTTCATCCTCTGAAAATGTAACAGACAAAAAGCTTCTGTTCACATGTATAATACCTTGCTCTTTCCTTCCTGTGGGAAGAGGACCAATGTACCTGGTTGGTGAGCCTGACAGACAAATATGAACACGTCTATCTCAGCAGCCTTTTCCCTTCTATTTTTAAATCTACGTGTACATGAAACCAGTGAATTTGGTTCTGGTCTTTACACTGGAATGTAAGAACCTATGGGTTAGGTCTCATCTGCTAGAGCTTTTTATTTGTGTGATTACTGTATTGGAGTTTCTGTACTAAATGTAAGGTGTCATTTCTGCTTACCTTCTCTGTAGAACTCAACTTCTACTGGGTTAATTCTATGTCTAGAATTAAGGAGGTAACAATGGAAGGCTCCATCTATTGGTGAATCCAAGGAGCATTCTACAATTCAGTTTTACCAATTATAGAGCTAACATTTATAAATTTCTCTCTCTGTGACTCTTGTATCTGTGACTCAAGAAAATTTGAATTATTTTAGACCCATTGACCTAAGTATAGCTGAATATTAAATCAAAAGACTTAATTAAACAAAACAAATAGAATTTGTTAATTCATTATATAATTATTGTATCTCTCTAAAGTGCCAGTTACTGTTTCAGTTGCTGAGGATACAGCAGTGAACATGACAAATATGAGAGTAAACACATGCAGAGTTAAATGCCTGTTAATGAGCTATTCCCAGTAAAATAAAATGTACTTTACCTAATGTCATTCAAATTCAGTGGTGGGAGGGGAGTTGAAAGCACATAGAATTCACTGCTCCATAGCAATTCTGAAATCCAGCTAGGCATATATCCTTTGATGATGATGCAGTCCTCCTGCCTGGGGCTTTGTGATTCTTGACCTTTTATTCTGTCATCTTTTTTTTTTTTAAACAAATGCCCTGTGTTTTCACTTGAATAGGTTTTATAGCTTTCTTCTTATCCAAGAAGAAAGCTCTTTTCTGAGAGCTCTTTTCATTTTGAATTGCCATTGTCCTTTTAAAATTCAATCTGATAGAACTTCAACAATATGGTTCTCTAATACTACATATCATCTGTGAACCCATTTCTGGCAGATTTTATTCATGATAAATTAAGTTTAGTCCAAACAAACAAAAAGCGTGTGAACCTCCTATGAATCTTGCAATTTATTTCAACAGACAAAAGTTACACCCACAAATCTCTTGGAAACTTCCTCTCTGACCTGGGTTGAGAACTAGATTGTTGAGGGTCAATGCCCTTTATGATTTATCTAATTGAAAAGGGTCTCTGAGGTATGCCTTAAAACTTTCTGAAGTCTGAGTAAAAGATTTTGCAACTATGCTTATAAGTTGATCAAAGAGGAGAAACTAGGTCCTATCTCTTAAGGTAAGAACATACACACAAAGAGAAGAGATTGATAACAACAATATTTGTAGACTTTTTACAACAAAAATCCTTTATTATAAACATTTTATAGTATAACAAATAGAGAATAGAAACTACCTGGAATTTTTAAAACTACTACAGTCAAATCATATTTGTTATATTGTTTTAATCTGTTTCCCCAAGCTCTATTATTTTCCTTCCCTTGCTTACTCATTATTTTACAAATGCTATAATACCCCTAACCATATTATTAGACAACAGAAGGTAGAAATTTGTCCTGTAGTATTTTAGATCTTTGGCATCTACCAACCCTCTAGATGTAGTCATTCTTCAAAATGTACTCAGTAATTGCATGTTCAAGCAATAATTAAAATTTCCTAGTTTTATATATAATGTTACAAAACATCTTCAGGTACATTAGATCATTTATATATATTATCACAATTGATATACAACAACAACCTGCAGCTCCCAATTCTTTTCCAAAATATAGATGAAAAATCTAGTACTGGAGGATACTGGAGCATCAATGGAACTTAGGCTTGTCCTGAGCTCTATTACTGCTCCTAGCTCTTCTTCCCCAATTTCTACTAGTTGATTTCACTCCCTAAAGTTAGTTACGTATATTGCTTCACGACGTGATACTCTAAACTTGTGTAAGCTATAAAGCACAACCAGAATAAGAAGATGAGGATTCTTTCATACAGCCCTTTTCCAAAGAGTGACTATTGCCCATTTTCCTCAGCAATATAAAAGCAAGCATTATTATGCGGAAATTTCTTCTTAGGGATCCCTTCCACAATAAAAAATGAATATTAAGTTTCTCCTTTAAATTTTGATGTACACATGACTGTATCTACACAGTCCCCCACTGGTGTTTCAGAAAAGCAGCTCTATCTGAGTCAACATAGCAGAGACAGAAGAAGGCATGCCATTTTCAAAGCTGAACTATCAAAGTAATTGCATAATGGCTTTTGCACCAACCTAATATTAGAGTTCACCATCACCTCTCTGCCCAGTTTCCTGTCACTAAATGATCAGCACTGACTGTTCTATGCCTTATCAACAGCAGCTTTTGTACAGCACTATATTCTTAACCTTTGCTAATTATTTCCTGCAAGAGATTGTCAAAATTATCAATTTTTTCCTTGTCAACCACAGCCAATGCAGGGGTTGAAATGATTGATAAGCTTTCTTGGAAGCAGAACAAAGTAAGCAAAGCTGTAACTAGATGATCTTCCTGGTAGAAAAGATAGCTCCTCTCCAGAACAAAGATGGTTTTTCAATGAAAATACTTTTTCTGTCATTTTAATGACTTATTAAACATATAGTGATAGGATTCTGGAAATTCATTCATTATCATTTACCCAATCACATGTTGGTGCTAACGATAACAAATGTCTGTTCTTCTAAGTTCCAGGTATTTCTACATTTCCTTAGGGCCCCAAGTTTGTATGCTTATCCTTGGTGCTCTTCCCAATTTTAGAATGTATCCAGATAAACAGATAGATAAGGTAGATAGATAGATATACATACATACATATGTACATACATACATAAACTTGTGTGTAGGTGTGTGTATGTGTGTGAGAGAGAGAGAGACAGTGGGATAAATACATATTTTTTTTCTAGGCCCTCAAGGGACCACAACCTTCTATTTGTGATATTAATAATATTAAGCTATCTATAAGTGAAATATGCCCAACTGAATTCAGCTCCAGATAATGAGACTCATTATACAATAATTAAAATTCACTACTGAGCAGCTCTTTGCCTAAGACATTGAAATGCAAACACATTAATGCCTTCATTCATACCAAGCCTTTACTAGGGATCTGCCATATGTAAGATGCTTTGCTGGGAACTAGCGATTGTGTGGCAGTCATAGGAGTGTGCTCTTCAGCTACTCCTTCAAGAGAGACCTGGTGCAAGGACTGGAGTGAGTGGACAGTGTCTAACTACTGCACTCTCTGATCCACTGTGGTATTCACGCAGAGCACATGATCTCATTGAGCTGCTCCCAACCAGTAACCGAGGGCTCCAGGGTTATCACAGCCAAGTTCATTCCCACCCAATGTGGGAGTCCTCTCACAGGTGATCTTTTCTCTGGAGCTTGCGGTCAGCCTGGCTGAGACTTTCTCAAAGGCATCTTATTGTCTGAGAATCTTTCCACTCAGTCTCCCTTCCTTTCCTCTCCCCTCACAGGAGTCAGACCTGCTTCACAGTCAGGCTCTCTCCAACAATTCCCACTGCTTCACCCCTTTATCCTTCACACGTGTTCCTAACTCTGTCTTGGTGTCTATTTCCCATAGGATCTGAACTGAGACAGATCATAAGAGGTGTTGAGATCTATTAACAAGGTAGGTCAGACCGTTTCACTGTGAGCAACTCCTCCTATTCCTCCTCACCCTGTCCATTTCAAGGCCCAAGGTAGAATACAGAGTGCCAGGCTTCCTTGGGGTCCATAATGTTCCTAACTGAATTCAGCTCCAGATGATGAGATTTATTATACAATAATTAAATCTGAAGAGCTTGAAGAACCTTGATGTTATTTAGCCCAATCTCCATATTTATGTAGCATCTTTTCTACATCGTCAAAAATTTAAGCAGCAACAGTTTGAGCACTTCTGAAGACTAGAAGTTTCAGAATCAGTAGGACAGTTCATGCTGTGCCTGCGCAACTTAGCTCCTCCCTTTGTGGGTTTTTTTTTTTTTTTTTTTTTTTTTAAAGACGGAGTTTTGCTTGTTACCCAGGCTGGAGTGCAATGGCACGATCTCGGCTCACCGCAACCTCTGCCTCCTGGGGTCAGGCAATTCTGCCTCAGCCTCCTGAGTAGCTGGGATTACAGGCATGCCCCACCGTGCCCAGCTAATTTTTTTGTATTTTTAGTAGAGACGGGGTTTCACTATGTTGACCAAGATGGTCTCCATCTCTTGACCTCGTGATCCACCCACCTCGGCCTCCCAAAGTGCTGGGATTACAGGCGTGAGCCACCGCGCCCGGCCCCCTTTGTTAAACTGCCTCCTTGTTACTTCTCTCCACTGTGATTAGTTTTGTCTTCTAGGATCACTCATAATGGGCTTGTGTTCTCTTCACATAGTGTTATTGAAGGGTAGATGCCTACTTAACCTTCAGATACAATATACCTGCTTCTTCCCGATGGTATCCATTTGATAGGATTAGCAGAGTCATAATCATTAAGCTTGTCCCTCTTTTGACACACCCAATTTCTCTATGTTTCTTGAAAATGTATCACCCACAGCTGCAAATAATCATTGTCTACTCTGCAAAATCCACTGTTACTGTAAGCATCACAAGGGCCGATAGCAAATCCCTGTTCTTTATCACATAATTAATTCATGATAGAAACTCAATGTATGTTTATTGAATTAAGGAGCTTTTTGAATAGTTTATTGAGCAAAAGTAATTGAAAAGGATACAACACAGGTCCTTTTCCTTTAGTCAAGATGAACCCTCCACTTTCTGTCTGACACATCAACTGTCTTCATGGTAGGAGACCTTCTATCTCCTACTTGGCTGAAGGGTACAATAATCTGAAGCAATTCCTATCCTTCTAATCAAAGAGACAGGAAGAATGAAGGCAAGGTATTAGAATCATTGAGGGCAAGTGAGCCTGATGACTAGTAAGTATATCTCAAAAAATATTCTGAAATCCTACCAGTTTTGAGAATCATCATTCCCTCTGAATGTAGACTGAGTAGAATATGTAATTAAAGAGGAAAAATATTTGATCTTAACTTTTATGGATGTTTTCAGAATATTTTATTTCTATTTCTTTTTGGGAATAAAATAATTATATCATTTATCTTGTTCACCATGACACTTTTATAGTGTTAAGAGTGAACTATTTGGGGGGATTTTTATGCCATCTTTTGCACATGCACAATATACTTGTACACTACACTATGATAAGCTACACCAGACAACATAACTAGGTATATGTTAAAGTAGAAGAGTAAATAGGGAATATTTTTCTTTGGGGTACAAGGTGAACTTAAAGTTAGTTTAATTAATATTCTTTTCATTCTTCTATTTTAGATTTAAGGGTACATATGCAGGTTCATTGTATAGGTGAATTGAGTATCACAGGGGTTTAGTGTTCAGATTATTTTTCCACCTATGTAATAAGCATAGTACCCAATAGATAGTTTTTTTATCTTCACCCTACTCTCTCCCTCCACTTTCAAGTAGGCCCCAGTGTCTGTTGTTCCCCTCTTTATGTCTATGAGTTCTCATCATTTAGTTCCCACTTATAAGAATGTGTGTTCTCTGGTTTTCTGTTCCTGTGTTAGTTTGCTTAGGATAATGCTTCCAGCTTCATCCATGTTGCTGAAAAGAATATGATCTCATTTTTTTTGACTGTGTAGTATTCCATGGTGCATAAGTACTACATTTCCTTTATCCACACTACCATTGGTGGGCATTTAGGTTAATTCCATGTCTTTGCTATTGCAAATACTGCTTCAATGAACCTGTGCATGCATGAGTCTTTACGGTAGAAAAATTTATATTCCTTTGGGTATATGCCCAATAATAGGTCTGCTAGGTCGAATGGTCATTCTGCTTTGAGGTCTCTGAGAAATCACCAAACTCTTTTTCCACAGTGGCTGAACTAATTTTTACATTCCCACCAGCAGTTTATAAGCATTTCTTTTTCTCTGCAACCTCTCCAGCATCTGTTATTTATTGACATTTTAATAATAGCCATTCTGACTGGTGTGAGATAATATGTTATTGTGGTTTTAATTTGCATTTCTCTAATAATTTGTCATGTTAAGCATTTTTGTATATGCTTGTTGGCTGCATGTATATCTTCATTTGAAAAATACCTGTTCATGTCCTTTGCCCACTTTTGAATGGGGTTGTTTCTTGCTTGTTGATTTAAGTTTCTTATATATTCTGGATATTAAACCTTTGTCAGATGCATAGTTTGCTAATATTTTCTCCCATTCTGTAGGTTGTCTATTTACTTTCTATTTACTCTGATGAGTAAACAGACAACCTACAGAATGGGAGAAAATATCTAGTTCTTTTACTCTGCAGAGACTTTTCAATTTAATTAGGTCCCATTTGTCAATTGTTATTTTTGTTGCAATCACTTTTTGCATCTTTGTCATAAAATCTTTGCCAAGTCCTATGTCTAGAATGGTACCTCCTAGGTTATCTTCCAGGGTTTTTATAGTTTTAGGTCTTACATATAAATCTTGCATTCATCTTGAGTTGATTTTGGTATATGGTATAAGGAAGGAGTCCAGTTTCAATCTTCTGCATATGAATAGCCAGTTATCCCAGCATTCTTTATTGAAAACAGAGTCATTTACCCATAGCTTGTTTTTGTCAATGTAGTTTAAGATTATGATTGCAGATGTGCAATCTTGGCATTATATTTTGCTCCAATGGTCTATGTATCTGTTTTTGTACCAGTGCTAAGCTGTTTAGGTTACTGAAGCCCTATAGCCATTGTGTGAAGTTGGGTAATGTGATGCCTCCAACTTTCTTGTTTTTGCTTAGTGTTGTCTAGGCTATATGAGCTTTTATTTGGTTCTATATAAATTTTTAAGTAGTTTTCCTAATTCTGTAAAGAATGTCACTGGTAGTTTGATAGCAACAGCACTGAATCAGTAAATTGCTTTGGGAACTATGGCCATTTTCACAGTATTGATTCTTCCCATCCATGAGCATGAAATGTTTTTCCACTTGTTTGTGTCATCTCTGATTTATTTGAGCAATGTTTTGTAATTGTTATTATAGTGATCTTTCACCTCTCTTGTTAGCTGTATTCCTATGTATTTTATTCTTTTTGTGGCAGTTGTGAATGAGATTCTGTTCTTGATTTCACTCTAAGATTGGATGTTTTCAGTGTATAGGAATTCCACTGATTTTTGTGCATTTTGTACCATGAGACTTTGCTGAAGTTATTTATCAGAATAAGTAGTTTTGGGGCCAATATTATGGGAGTTGTCTATATATAGGATCATGTAATCTGCAAACAGGAATAGTTTGACTTCTCTCTTCCTATTTTGATGACTTCTATTTCTTTTTTTTTGCTTGATCGCTCTGTCTAGAACTTCCACTAGTTGTTGAATAGCCAAGACAATCCTAAGCAAAAAGAACAAAGCTGGAGGCATCACGCTACCTGACTTCAAACTATACTACAAGGCTACAATAATCAAAACAGCAAAGTACTGGTACCAAAACAGAGATATAGACCAATGGAACAGAACAGAGGCCTCAGAGGCAATGCCACATATCTACAACCATCTGATCTTTGACAAATGTGACAAAAACAAGCAATGGGGAAAGGATTCCCTGTTTAATAAATGGTGTTGGGAAAACCGGCTAGTCATGTGCAGAAAACAGAAACTGGACTCCTTCCTGACACCTTACACTAAAATTAACTCCAGATGGATTAAAGACTTAGACATAAGACTTAATACCATAAAAACTCTAGAAGAAATTAGGCAAAACCATTCAGGAGATAGGCATAGGCAAGGACTTCATGACTAAAACACCAGAAGCATTGGCAACAAAAGACAAAATAGACAAACGGGATTTAACTAAACTCCAGAGCTTCTGCATAGCAAAAGAAACAATCACTAGAGTGAACAGGCAACCAACAGAATCGGAAAAAATGTTTGCAATCTACCCATCTGACAAAGGGCTAATATCCGGAATCTACAAAGAACTAAAACAGATTTACAAGAAAAAAAAAAAAATTTAAAAGTGGGCAAAGGACATGAACAGACACTTTTCAAAAGAAAACACATATGAGGCCAACAAACATATGAAAAAAAATGCTCATTATTACTGGTCATTAGAGAAATGCAAATCAAAACTACATTGAGATACCATCTCACGCCAGTTAGAATGGTGATCATTAAAAAATCTGAAGACAACAGATGCTGGAGAAGATGTGGAGAAATAGGAACACTTTACACTGTTGGTGGGAGTGTAAATTAGTTCAACCATTGTGGAAGACAGTGTGGCGATTCCTCAAGGACCTAGAAATAGAAATTTCATTTGACCCAGCAATCCCATTACTGGGTATATATCCAAAGGATTATAAATAATTCTATTATAAGGACACACACACACGAAGGTTCATTGCAGCACTGTTTACAATAGCAAAGACCTAGAACCAACCCAAATGCCCATCAATGATAGACTGAACAAGGAACATGTAGCACATATACACCATGGACTACTATGCAGCCACAAAAAGCAATGAGTTTGTGTCCTTTGTAGGTAAATGGATGAATCTGGAAACCATCATTCTCAGCAAACTGACACAAGAACAGAAAATCAAACACTGCATGTTCTCACTCATAGGCAGGTATTGAACAATGAGAACACATGGATACAAGGAGGAGAACATCACACACTAGGGTCTGTTGGGGGGGACTGGGGGAGAGTGGGGGGTAGGGAGGTTGGGGAGGGATAACATGGGGAGAAATGCCAGATATAGGTGACAGGGGAATGGAGGCAGCAAACTACATTGCCATGTATGTACCTATGCAACAATCCTGCATGATCTGCACATGTACCCTAGAACCTAAAGTACAATTTAAAATATTTTTTAAAATAAAGAAAAAAATGGAAAAAAAAAGACAACCAAATAAAGCTTTTGGTTTTTCTATCCATCTATTTTTCCATCTCTTCAGTGTAACAGAAGCAATCAATGTGATTTCTGACAGTCTAACCACCTTGACACTGGTGAGCAAAAATTCTCTACCTCAGGTACAAAGCAACTCCCAACCCCGGTCTTTGGTTCTGCATGACTCTTTAGATCTTTAGGAAGTTCAGAGATGATAATATCTCTGGAATTCAGATAGTAAAAGCACAGAACTAAGGTATCTATACCTGTGATACTCATGGGCCTGGTTTTCTGCAATTAAGTAGAAAAAAAGAATAGGAGGTCCTATACTATCATTCACATCCTTCAACAGAGCTTACCACCATCATAAATTTGGAATTATTTTGGCACTTCCTGGCCATTAATTAAAATAACACTTTGACCACTCTTGCTGCAAGTCCTTTGTATGCATATTTTATTAGCTAGAACCTGAAGGGTAAGAGCTAAAGATAAATCTGAATTACTTAATTCATTTAACTAATAAGTTAATTGACTCAGTCAGTGACAATATTCATTCCCTAGTTGTTTTGGAAATAGGAAATTTAGAAAACATTTCCTAAACAGTGACATACAAAATACTATTAATAATTCCAAAAAGAGAAGTATGTGCTGTTTTTAAACATAAAATCTATAGTCAAATATGTTTGGGAAGTAAGAGTTAACAAAGTTAAGCAGGTCTTTTTTTCTGCAGCTTTTGATATCTAAGGCTCACTGCAAATATCCAAGATAGAGGTGAAGTTTATAATAGTTCCCACAATTATTTGCCCATGAAACTTGTTTGTTTTAAGCCAAGAATATTGGAGAGAGACCCTCTCATAGAATCTTACTTTGGAAAATTCCGATTTAGAGTAATTCTACAGAGCAAACACCATTTCTTAAAAAAAACAAACAAAACCTCAATAAGAACCCTACTATATGCTGGACATCCTGTGTGACAATGAAAAATTTAAAGTAAGAGAAAGTCTCTACCTTCTAAGAACTTATGCCCTGATGGAGAGGTAAGAACCAGAGAAGACAAGGCAGAAAACCAGCCAAGAGTTTGAGGCATCAGGCCTGATATGAAAAGCAGCTCTGACTAAGGCTTTAGGAGAAAAAGAAGAGTTGAATGGGAAGAATTTATGAAAACTAAAAGATGTTTCTGGAAAGTATATTCCATGCAAGACAATGTGTTAGATATATGACATATTACAGTTCATATAAAATTTCAAGAAGAACCTTACCAGAATGTGAATATCCTTTAAATAGACTTCTCTTGAAGTGACTACAGATTAAACTGGTAGGAGGAAGGAACAGAATAAAATCAGAAGTATAATATTATGGGATAGTCATGGCTCATCCCAATGTTTGCAGCAAGAGTGGCATTGCTGTGCATTTTAGTTTACAGCTGAAATGCACAGCACTGAGGGGCTCATCACACCTCACAGATGAACATCATTGAAACAGTGGAAGTATTGAAAGAAAAAGTTGTAAAGCCACAAAGGGGGAACTTTACTGCCAACTTGGAAGCTAGGCGGAAGAAACATTTAATTGGGAGAGATGTTTTAAAAATAAATATGATAGCATTTTTAACCAAGAAGTATTTGAGACATCTCAACAAAAAATAAACGATTTCCACATTATAAAAAGTGATTTTTTGAACTGCTAACCAGAGAAATCAGGAAAGAAAGAGAAATAAAAAAATATCCAAATAGGAAAAGAAGAAGTAAAACAATCTCTCTTACTAGTTTTATAATTATATACCTAGAACCCCCTAAAAACACAACCAAAAGGCTCCTGTAACTTATAAATGACTTCAATAAAGTTCCGGGATACAAAATCGATGTCCAAAACTTAGCAACATTTCTATGCACCAATAATGTTCAAGCTGAGAGCCAAATCAAGAAAATAATCTCATATACAATAGCAACACACACACAAAAAATACCTAGAAGTATATCAAAGCAAGAAGGTGAAAGATCCCTACAAGGAGAACTACAAAACATTGCAAAAAGAAATCATAGATGACACAAACAAAAAGAAAAACACTCTGTAATGTTTTTGGATTGGAAGGATCAGTATTGTTAAAATGGCTACACTACCCAAAGTGATTTAAAGATTCAATGGTATTCCTATAGATCTACCAATGTCATTTTTTACAGAACTAGAAAAAACTATCCTGAAATTCATGACACCAAAAAAAGAGCCCAAATAGCCAAAGCAAGCCTAAATAAAAAGCAAGTTAGTGGCATCACACTACTCAACTTCAAACTACACTACAAGGCTGGAGCAAGCAAAACAGCACGGTACAAAATCAGACACACAGATTAATGTAACAGAATAGAATAAAGAAACTAAAATTAAAGCCATACACCTACAGCCATCTGATCTTCAACAAAATAAGCAATAGAGCAAGGACTGCCTATTCAATAAATGTGCTGGGATAACTGGACAGCCAGATGCAGAAGAGGGAAACTGGACCACTGCTTTTCACCATAAATGAAAATAAACTCAAGATGGATTAAAGACTTAAATATAAGACCTCAAACTACAAGAATCCTGGAAGAAATCCTAGGAAGCAACATTCTGGACATCAGCCTTGGAAAAGAATATGACTAAGTCCTCAAAATCAATTGAGACAAATAACAAAAATTGACAAGAGGGGCCTAATTAAACTACGGAGCTTCTGCACAGGAAAAGAAACTATCAATCAAGTAAAAAGACAATCTACAGAATGGAAGAAAATGTTCACAAACTATGCATCTAACAAAGGTCTAGTTTCCAGAATTCATAAGGAAATTAAACACATTAATAAGCAAAAAACAACCCCATTTTAAAAAAATAGGCAAAAGATGTGAACAAATATCTCTCAAAGGAAGGCATACAAGCAGCCAACAAGCATATGAAAACATGGTCAACATCATTAATTACTAGAGAAATGCACATCAAAACCACAATGAGATACCATCTCACACCAGTCAGAATGGCTATTACTACAAAGACAAAGAGCAACAGATACTGGTGATGCTGAAGAAAAAAGGGAATGCTTAATCAATGATGATGGGAATGTAAGTTAGTTCAGCCACTGTAGAAAGCAGTTTGGAGATTTCTCAAAAAACTGAGAACTACCATTTGACCCAGCAATCCCATTACTGGATATATATCCAAAAGAAAATATATCATTCTTTCAAAAAGACACATGCATGCATATGTTTATTTCAGCACTATTCGCAATAGCAAAGGCATGGAATCAACTTAAATGCCCATCAATGACAGACTGGAAAAAGAAAATGTGGTACACATACATCATGGAATACTATGCAGCTGTAAAAAGGAACAAAATCCTGTTCTTTGCAGGAACATGGATGCATCTGGAGGCCATTATCCTAAGCAAAGAAAAAAGCAAATTTCAAATATTCTCACTTTTAAGTGAAAACATGGAAGCTAAACATTTGATACTCACGGACATAAAAACAAAAGATACTAGGGACTACTAGAGGAAGGATGGAGAGAGGCAAGTGTTGAAAAACTGTTAGGTAGTATGCTCAGTACCTCAGTGATGGATCATTTATACTCCAAACCTCAGTATCAAACAATATAACAGGTAGCAAACCTGAACATATATCCTTGAATCTAAAAGAAAAGTATAAAAGTGTCTTTTAAAACAAAATTATTCCATGGAAGTAGCAAAAACTGTCAAAGGCATTCATGGGCATGGGGAATTTCATTGAGACCGCTGCAGCTCTGAGAGTTTTATACCCAAGGCATTCACCGTGCATGGGTTTGTGCAATAGCAATTGAGATGCAAATCATCAGGGGAGTACAAATATGTTACAGAACTTAGATAAGGTAGAAATTTGGAAAGATTGAACTTTTAAGTGACTACAGATGAAGAGAAAGAAAACTCTGTAATTAATGTATTGTCAGCTCCAAAACAAAAGTGCCCAGTCTTGCATAAAGCTCATCATGGAGAAGAATGGGGCAACCTAAGAAATGGAATTATGGACCTAGACTAAGGAAATGAAAAGGAAGGGACCCCAAACTAGATGTATGACCAATGCTCCCACCGAAGGGCTTCAGCCAAAAATACAGTTGGCCCTTCATATCCAAGCTTCTGCAACAGCAGTTTCAACGAACTGTTCATTGAAAATATTTGGCGGAAAAAATAACAATAGAGCAATAAAAAATAATACTAATTTTTAAAAATACAGTATAACAACTATTTACATAGTATTGTATTAGATATTATAAGTAATCTCCAGATTATTTAAAGTATATGGGAGGATACATGTAGGTTTTATGCAAATACTATTCTATTTTATATAAGGGACTTATGTACCCATAAATTTTGGTATTGGGGTCATCCTGGAATCAATCCCCTATGGATACTGTGGGATGACTAAGGGCTTTCACAGGCCTCATGAAATAGAGCAGGCAGTACCATAGCTATCTTTTATTCAAGGGTTACAATAAGACACACATACAGCCTATTGAAAGTAAATTCAAAATTTTACAACACATGCACTTCAGACTGATCCAAACCAGATTTACACAGTTGATTGCAACTGCCAAGGACAATCATTCTATCGAAATGACTGTGTCCATTCTGGAAGCACTTCAAGTTTGTTCATCTTTCCTCTTCCCCAGTAAATGTTTTTATGTGGAATGCTTAAATTTTTCTTCTCTACAAAGATGGGCAATAAACCCCATCTTTGGTAAATTAACACATGACAATTTTCCAATATCAGTGTTTCTTTATGGGTCTATGCAGGAAGAGAAGAAGAATGGATTGATCTCCCTTCTTTTTACAAACTTGTCTCATGATTCTGACCCACATTCATTCCTCACTTCCACAACCCCTTTTGCAGTCAGTATATATATATACCACAAATTGATACCCCTTTATATGTGGTCAGATTGTTCTTCTTCACTCCTCAAAAGCTTCCCATGGCTTCCTTCTCACACTAAATAAAAACGAAAAGAAAAACTATCTGAACTCCATACTATAGCATTATTATATCCCCATAGGAATTCCCTCTCTGACCTTAGTCTTCCCTGGCCTGCCCTGGCGTCCTCCACTCCAACCTCCCTGGCCTCCATCCAGCTCACTCCCCTTAGCCTTTGTACTTACTATTTCCTGCCTGGCATGCTCTGCCTCATCTCCCAGGTGGTTTTAAGTTCATTTGGGCTCCGCTCAAACGTCACCTTATCAGAGAGCCCTTCCTTGACTGCTTGATGTGAATAACATGCCACCTGGATCCCAACCTTACCACTTGATATAATGTATATTTGTTTGTGTGTTATTGTGTCTTTCTGCCCAGGAATCACAGTGTTTATGTATAATGCCATGGCTGCTCAACTAAATGGGCTGCATTAATAGACTGAAAGGTCTGTGATTATTTCTTCTCTGTATATCTTACCTGACTCACTTATGTGATCCCCCTAAGTCACAGGCAAAGCAACCTGCCTGCCCCTTTCATCTACCCCCATGGGTGGAGACAGACCAGTGGAAATTAGTCTGCCCCAGGAATTATTCAAAAATCCCACCAGAGGGCTCCTGTCCTATGCTTGTTTCCATGAGTAGACCCTCTCTCTCTCATCCCAGACAGCAAAGAACCTAATGCTGGCAGATCCCTGTGCTCAAGGACTCCCCTCACCTCACCTACGCCTGTATGAGTAATGTACCTTTGAAATGCTTGTGGTTACTGACTCTGGTATGGTGTGTACTGACATTCACTACCTGAAACAGGATGGCAGGGCAGCCCTGACCAGAGGCGAGGTTAGTCTGTAACACCCTGCCACCATCACAGAGTACCCCCAGGCAGAAGGAGACAGAAGACTCCACCATCATCACCTTGATTCAAAAGCCTTCTCTGGGAAACTTCCTGAATCTGAACTCAACCTGGCTTTCAACCCTCTCAGCTGCTAACCTTACTACTCATCCTACTATTTTCCTCTAGTTTCTCCCTGGGATACCATGTTAGGCCTTATTGACTCCCCTCAGGAAAGGTCTCAGTTTCAGTCTGATTCTGCTGCCACTGACCACATGTCAGTGGAGGAGACAAGTAAAGTGACACCCCAGGAACACGTCTTTGCTCTGAAGGGTTCTCTGCCATGGAGAGACAATGAGAATCCAGGTTTCCATAAGCAATAAATATTTTCATTCTTCATAGCATGTTTAATTATTTTCAATTAATCTTGTTATTGTTTTTATATGGTTTTGAACTAAAGAACTCCTTCGGATATTTCAGGAGTCACAAAATCAAATATCTGTAGGAACCAGACAGGTATCCTCAGTGTGAGAAGTGGCTGGGTATAACACAAGAGATTGTTGAGACTCTGCCACTATGCACTGCAGACCTTACCTAGGGTCTTTGTAATTCAAGCATGTTTAACCTTGTTCTGTGATGGGCAAACAAAAGAGGAGCTCATGGGCTACTAGATTAGAACCCCTGAGATAGGGTTAATGAAAGGTACTAGAATCAGATGGGACAAACAAACCATTTGGATCAAGGTAGTGTTTTTCAGCCTTGGCCACACATAATCACTAAGACACTTTAAAAAGTACTGATGCCAGGATCCTGTCCCTAGAGATTCTGACATAATTACTTAGGTTTACCCAGGGCATCAGATACTTTGAAAGCTTTTTGAATGATTCTAATGTATAGCCAAGTAAGCACTACGTCCTTCAAGAGTCCATTTTAATACAACTTACTATGTTTCTGGTAACATAGGTAAAGTCTAACCATCCAATCCTTCTTTCCAAAGTAGTCAATATTTTATTTAATAACAGATATCACAAATGTAGAAGAAAATCCAGTTGATTAGAAAAGAAACAACCAGTAAATATTTAGTGGACTAGAGATTTCAGAGAAATACAGGGCATTATTAAAGTTTTAATGTAATAACCAATGCCTAACCCAACATTTTCCCAACAGAATCTTAGTAGAACAAAATACTTTAAGCACATGGCATACACCCTCATTACACGTCCAAAAGAACTGGTATTATTTTAGAAAGAATAACTCATCTCTAAGGGCTTGAGCAACATTTCTGGAATATCTTGACATTAAAAGAAACTATGTTTTCTTTGGAAGATTTGAGGGCACACATACCAGGAGGTTCATTTCATTCTAAACCCATGGATTTACCCACAGATGTTGTAAGCATCAACCCTCCTCACCACCTTGTGGTGAGAATGATGAAACTGAAATCCTGCAATAAAAGGAAACTGTGCTTCTCTACTAGAGTCATGGGATGGGAGACTGGATGAAGTCAGTTTTCAGTGGGTTCACTTCTTTTTTGTTTGCCCATGAACCACATTCTTTGGGTGGGGTGGGAAAGCAAAAAAAACACAATTTGTAGAAATGTCTTCCATTAACAGTCAGGACCTCACATTTTTGGAAATTGCTACGTTGAGATTCCTGGATGCTTTAACTGTGGGTTGCAGTCCTTCTCAACCAAGCTAACCTCATCTAGAAGTATAGAATTCATAGAGCTTGGCCGGGAGCAGTGGCTCAAGCCTGTAATCCCAGCACTTTGGGAGGCCGAGGCGGGTGGATCACGAGGTCAAGAGATCGAGACCATTCTGGTCAACATGGTGAAACCCCGTCTCTTACTAAAAATACAAAAAATTAGCTGGGCATGGTGGCGCGTGCCTGTAATCCCAGCTACTCAGGAGGCTGAGGCGGGAGAATTGCTTGAACCCAGGAGGCAGAGGTTGCGGTGAGCCGAGATCGCGCCATTGCACTCCAGCCTGGGTAACAAGAGCAAAAGCTCCGTCTCAAAAAAAAAAAAAAAAAAAGAATTCATAGAGCTTGATGATCCTGCAGCTCTCCTTGGAAAGAATTGGAGTCTAAAAGAGAGAACCGTATCTTGGTGTTGCTTATGATGAAGGGAATCACTACCTGCCTGTTACCCACACTGTGTAGTGATCATTAAAACTCTTGTTGTTTTGAATAAAGTGAAACATAATGTACCATTGTGCTCGGTGGGATGTTCAAAACAAGGAACGTACAGTAAAGTACATTTAGGGAAGGTGCACAACGTATCCCCCTTTCATAGATTCACGAAGCTAGTTAGGATAGTAAAGCCTGGGGGGCAGGGAGTGGGAAGAGGTTTCAAAAAAGAGTATCAGAATTGTTTTCTTTTCTTTTAAATTTCATCAAGCATTATATTCCATGGAATTAGCATTTAGGGGTATACATCTTTTAAAACATTCTGTGTTTAGTGCAGAACATTGTGCTCCACAGCAGAAAGCCAAGGATCTGGTTCCTTATTTGACATGAGCACCTGTGTGACTGTGAGAAACCACTTACGTTCTCTGTTTTAAGTTTACAAAACTATAAAAGGAAAAATTTTGGATCAAAATTCTAGCCTGGAGCTTGGAACTTTCTGGATTCCCATAATTTATCTACCATTCAATATTAATTCAGATCCACAATATCTTATTCATAATTTCAAAATACAAAAATGCTCTGGAAATTGTTTTTCTAATTATTTTGTGACTAAATCTGGCCTGAACTTATGTAAGCATGCATATATATATTTATATATTCACGGTAAGTGAATATATATATATATATTTATATATTCACGGTAAGTGAATATATATATATATATATATATTCACGGTAAGTGAATATATATATATATATGCTTACATATTCACTTACTATGAATATACATATATGTATTCATTATATATATACTTACATAAGTTCAGGCCAGATTTAGTATATACATATATATATATACATATATATATTCACTTACCACGATCATTCATCTATTGGGTTGTAAACTGTCCAAGTGTTTTGTTATAGGGTGCCCCTGACTGTAGCTGTCATGTAAAATAAGTATTTGCTTCATATTACTTTTCTAAAATCTGAAAAATTCTGAATTCAAAAACTGAATTCTAATATTCTGAATTCTAATTCTAATATTCCAAATTTTAATATTTAAAAACTATTACTTTTCTAAAATCTGAATTCAAAAACATATCTGTCCCTTCGTATTTCAGATAAGAGACCATAAATTTATAGGAATACTTTGATCATCCTTACGTATCAGGCATTGTTCTAAATGCTTTAAAAGTATTAACTCATCATTCTCTATCACTGGATGAGGTAGAAACTATTATTCCTATTTTCAGATATAAACACTAAGACGCAAAACAGATAACTACATTTGCTTAGAGGAACATAAATTGTAATGGAGCCAATTTACTAATCCAGGCAGTCTGTCCTACAGCCTGGCTTTTGACCACTGTGTTAGTCTTATAAACACCTTTTGTTTCCTCACATGTAAAATGGCATTAACAACTACCTTTCAGGAAAAACGACCAATTCTCAATGGCCTTTGCAAAGGAGAATCCACATTGAACAATCAGTAATTTTGATATAGTATTGTATCAGTTTTGTACAGGAGTGCAAGGGGCAACACAGCTAACTGAAAGAAGATCCCACACGAAGCTGGTTACTCCTTTTCATCTAAAGCATTCCCACTTTCCTGTGTAATTTAGACACCAACATTAAAATGGTGCTATGCCTAGAGGCACATTACAAATTACCTAAAAACACATTGCAACATGCCATTTAAAATTTAAATGAAACACTATAATCTCCAATCAAAGCAGTTTAATATCAGGAACTGTGAAGTTTGGGAGCTGATGTATAATGAAGGAATTGAGGGTTCTTTTACCAGCAGCTGTTCTAACAGGGCACCCCATGACAAACACCTAAAAATCAGCCGCCTGCCCAAGCCGGGGTAACAGCTGGATCAGCCACCAGGGAAGTGGAAAGGCAATAAACCAAATAAGCTTGATTTATTTTTATACCTCCTCAGGGCTCTGTATATTTTAGGATTCAAATATATTTTGCCCTCCAGGTGCATTTGATTTCCATCTTGGAGTCTAAGCTCAGAATCCAGTCTGGTCTTACCTTCTTCCTTTTATTTCCATGCTACCTTTACCGCCAGTCTGTTTAGCATTACCCTCCTGACCTTAGGCTGATTGTCTTCAATTAAGCCTAAGGATTTCCTCTTCCTGGACCAAAGTCAGGTTACAGTGCAGGAATAATAAAAGACTGAATGGAACTGTAGTATCATAGCCAGAGCCCCAATGTCAACCTTTTGAAAACAACCTGACTGCAGATACCCCATCCCACTGGGAGACTGAACACGGTGGCATTGCAATCCACCAGTTTCAGAGAATTGGCATCTGTGCCAAGAAATGTTTTCTCTAGGAATCTGGTTTCTCATTAAAAGAATTGGTCAGAGGGAACCAAGGAGAAAAAATGGTAAGTTAAATCAAAATATGATATGAGTTCATAAAAAAAAACTACTGTGATTAATCATACTACAAGTCATTTAATATGTTTGGAAGAAATTCAGAGCAAGTGAATTCACCAGCACTTTCAACAACTATGTGCTCTCAAAAGTAATCAATGCACAGCACATAAGTTAGGAATGTTTCTTAAGAGCTTCCATGATATTCACCTTAATAGGTATAAAATGTATACAGGATAAGGAAATAATTGTAAGTAGAGTCACTTGTTGTCATTGCAAGTAGAATCTTACCTATATTTTAATACAAAACCAAGAATGGTAAAACATCTGTGCTTTACCAAAGGCAATGAAAGACTAAGGCAATATTTTAAACAATGCACATTTGGATTTTTTGTATAACATTCTCAACTATCTCATCAGTAAAAATCCTCAGAACACTCCCGGGAAATAGGTAAACAACACAGAATAGTTTCTACTCCAAAATTAAATCCTATCCTTGGAATCATAACTCTCTCTCTTCCCCACCTCCACAATCATGGAGAGCCTGAGACTGGGAAGTTGAGAGCAGGAAGGAATGACAGCAGACAGCAGCAACCTTTATACCAGTAAATAAGTATGGATGGCTTTGTTCATGAACACCATTTCCTGTGTGTGTGTGTGTGTGTGTGTGTGTGTGTGTGTGTGTGTGTGTGTGTGAGAGAGAGAGAGAGAGACAAGGTCTTGTTCTATTGCCCAGGCTGGAGTACAACGGCACAATCTCAACTCACTGCAACCTCCACCTCCCGGGTTCAAGTGATTCTCCTGCCTCAGCCTTCAATGTAGCTAGGATTACAGGTGCACACCACCATGCCTGGCTAATTTTTGTATTTTTAGTAGTGACAGGATTTTGCCATATTGGCCCGACTTGTCTTGAACTCCTGACCTCAGGTGATCCACCTGCCTCAGCCTTACAGGCATAAACCACCACACCCAGCCTGTTCATGAACATTTTATTTGCAAATCTTTCCCCATCCTTTCATTTATTCCAACACATTAGGCCACCTACCACCTTCATGCCCTTACCCTTTGCTGCCCATCTCAGCATCATCCCAGTCCTAAAAGCACGTCAATAAACTTAAAATGTAACTAATTTTTTTGTTACCAAATAAGTATATGTTTAGCCTCAACTATGATTGATTCTGCCCATCCTGTGCAGTTCCTGTGATAAACCAGGCCCTCCCAAGCAACATGGCCCTAGACTGCAGTACCTCACCACTACTAATGGTGTCAACATGCTCTTCTGTGGCATTCCTGCAGATCGTGTCTGTTCGACTGCTCTGTCCCTCGTTACCTGATGCATTGGCCTTCTCTGCTTTGGCCCTACTTCGTCAACCCTATTTCTTAGCTGCTGGACAGGTAGCCTGATTTTGAATGTATTATACTCACCTAGATTCTGGCACCTCTTCACGAGACAACTTCCAATCTACACCTTCACCGGATGAGAGGCACTCTATCCCCATGCCAGTCCTGCCCTCTGCACTACTATCAAGCAGGCTTTTCCTCACCAAGGCACTGTTCAACAAAGGAAAGAGATTGGGTACAACCGTTGAATCTTATGGCTAGAAGAGATACTCTTTGCAATGAACTGAAATTTTTAGTTCCTGATAAAGATGCTTGGTATCATGTACTTCATACCTAACCACTAGCCTAGAGTCAGGAAAACATATCTTTACCAATCCATTTGCCCTCACTTCTATGGTAGGAATTCTGCATTTGCATTTGTCTCCTCTTCCACTTTCTCCTGACTTCTAGCCCACACATTCAGATGGTTTAACTGCAATATTGGTAGAGTTTATTTAAATTTTACTCAAGAGTTGAAACATGTGCATTTGCCTAACTTCATATGAAAGCAGAAAGATGAACAAACTACAATCTTAAAATTGATTTGCAGCCTAACAGAGTCAACCTGTCTCAATGAATAGATTATTTTAAAACTTTCCAATGTTCAGTTTAAAAGACACTTGTATTTTGAAGCCTTTTTAATCTTTTCATTTTTAACTCTTTCTTCATTTTGTTTACTTCAAAGAATCCAGGGAGTCAATTCATTAGGATGGATGGATAATGATAGTAATAGACAATTGCTAAACACAAACTGTCAGGTACCTATGCACAATTTCTTGATTATCACTAAGGTAACATGAGAATATGTGCTCTATAATGTACAGCTTTGCCTTGTCAGGATAACTTCCACCTTTATTTCAACATCTAGATGGTATGTGTGAGCTTTCATAACTAGAGAGATGCCTAGCCATCTTGGGGGAAAATTATATTACCTGCCTCCCCACCTCTACTCCTTCAATCACAGTTCACTGGGCAATGGGTGGGCACCAATCCCAAATTAGACTAATAATCTCAAGTCTTTTCTTGAAATTTCAACTGGAAGTGAAGGATCATACCTCTGTGTGGTGGTAACTCCAAGATGAAAATCTTAAAACCTATAAGCTGGAGAAAGAGGATGAGAAAGAAAAACTACATGCAGAAAACAGCAGAGACAAGAGACACAGTGTTACAAGAGTGCTGAAGACCCTGCTTTCTGATTTTCTCGAAGCAGACGTTCCCAGAGCCCTACTGATCCCACATTCTGGTTTTGAACACTACTTTGATGCTGTGAACTTATGACTTCTTCATTTTGTCCTAAGAAAGCCTACATTTGGCTTTGACTACTTATACCCAGACGAAAACCTCTATATAGTTTATTGATTAGGTACTGCTATATAACAAATCATTTCAAAACTCATTCATAAACTAAAAGGTTCTTCTGGTCTCAGTTGAGCATTTGAGGACTTGTTGAGACAATGATTTTTTTTAGCTCCAAAACTGAAAAAGGGGTGAAAGAGTAATAGACAGTTAAAGCTCAATCTCCTGGGATGAACAAAAGCAAAAGTATGGCCTCCACACACACGGTCACAACATATGAGGGGGTGAAGGCAGTGATGTCTGGAACCAGTTCATACTGGCTCAACAAGTGCCCATGGTTAAATTTTTAGAAATTTGTAAGACAGTTCTTAAAGTATCTATAGTGCTGAAATATAGGGTAATGAACATTTCAATGCAGGTGTCAATGGGATAACTATGTCTAACGTAGGCTGCTTAATTTTTAAAAAATAATTTATTTTTGAAATAAAGGTAATTAATACTCAAAACTCATTGCTTTCTAATTATAAGATCTCACTATTATCTAGGCTTTCAAGTTATTCATATCTATATTATCTCTATTATCTCTATGGTGGTATACTATATAATCAGATGCAATTAACATCAATGTGATGTAAGTAACTATGGTGGGAGTATTTATGTCCTAGAAATCATAAAAGGCTAGGAATCAGGGTTTGTTTTCAGAGAGCTAGTTTTTAAACCTTTACCAGTCCATCACTGGAATAAGCCATTTCAGATTAAAAATGGCACAGGATAAACTTTTTGATAAACAAATGGTAAACAAAACGTCTTAGGGAAAATAGACATCTTTACAATTAAGTGAAGAAAGGATAAACGAAATCTAAGAAGTATGACTGTAAGATAACTATAACCTCCCTTGACACATGAAACTAAAATTAAACAGGTAAAAAGTATAATTTGGGGAAAAATTACACTGCCTAAAGAACCACCAGCCTGGATTAGACATGAATGTGCTGTTTGAGACATAAAACCGATATTGGCTTCCCCAGCTGTCTACACGTAGATGGTGAGCTACAGTATCAGTCAGCTCCTTAGTAAGGCATATTCGCCACTGCCCTCTTCAGGCCAGAGAGAATAAAGGAGAGTCAACTCCCAGAGGGTGGACCTAAAGCTCACAGTAAACACCGAATAGGGAGATATACACTCCCCACAGACTTATCAGGGAAGATTCCCCACTCTGAGTCAGGAGATCTTGGTAATATCTATCCGATAGAATTTCAAAATTGCTTCAGAAGGCTGACTACTATGTATCTCCCATATTATGCTCTGTGAATGCAAGTATTGGTAAAGATAACATCCCTTCTCTATCTTTCATATTAATTGTGTGGATTAGGGAGTTAGTGAGAGGAACACAGCAAATAGCCTTCTTAGTCCATAGGTCTCTGGATCAAGAGAAGCCACATTCAAACCCAATATAGAAGCCACTCCTTACCATTCCTAATGCAGAAGTCATCTTACATAATCAGAAAGCCTGTTTTTCAAGCTGAGTGATAGAAATGGATTGAATTTGAGAATTGATTCCTTTGAGGAGGCGATAAGTATGTTCAGCATATAGTAAAAGAGTGTGAACAGGATATTGCGTGACCACAAATGTAAATGGTGGTAGCCACTATTGCTGTCTATCAAATATTTTCACCTCTTCTCTCATGCATTTGGTGGGACTATATTTCCCCAAATCACTGAAGATGGGTGTGGCCCATATAACATGCAAGAGAAATATGAGCACCAGTAGCATGGGTAAATTTAAGAGCAGTGAGCAATTTATTTCTTCTTTTTTCCCTCTGCCACAATGGCCAGCAATGTTCCAAACAGTGGCTACTTTCTATCAGCATGGGTCCTAGAAAGGATAATATGGAGAAAAGCTCTCAGCCAACCCAGAAAAAAGTGTAATATGAGCGAGAAATAAGCCCTGTGGTTTTCAACCAGAGGTTTTGATATAATCTGGTCCATCCTGACTAGCACAACCACAATTCCATATTTTCTGGCAAAGCATCCCCAGAAGTAGATAAAGCTGCGTTATATCTGATTACTGAAATATATGCCAAGGTATATTGCATACCAAGAAATGCAACTGAAGGGAGGAAAAAGTTGTCAAATCCAACAAAATAATTTAAAGAAATTTCAAGCAATGAAGTGCTGGTGTGACCGAGGTATGCCTCATTCAGGACTGCCATTACATTGTCAAATATTGATTTGTCTAAAGTTCACATGACTCTGAAGAGAAATTGCTTAACTTCTGATGTCAGCATGAGATTCAACTAAAAAAGAAATGACAAATAGGAAAGTAGCATCATCAAAATTGAAGAGCACATCAGCAGTTCAGAAGGTAAAGAGAGTACTAGTGGTTAAAAAAAAGAATTCTGAGTTGTAATGATCAAAAATATTTAAGTGTGAGATATGAAGAAGTTCCTTCTTATATATAAAGTGATATGTGATAGAATCCATAAATCTAAATATGTCAAAAAGAGCTCTTTTAACAAGCATGACTCAAAATTCAAAATGTCAGGAAAGTATCATTCACATTTCAATTTGTAGGATCATATCTTCATCCTTGGTGACACATAAAGTAATAATGTGTCTTTAAAATCAATGATATCTTAGCATTAATCAAGTAATAGAAAAGTAATAATAATCACTAATAATGACTCCAGGATATGGCTGAATGGTAACATCATAATTTGTATTCAAATGAGCCATTTACTACAAGAGAGTAAAACAATTAGACTTTCAATACATTTTCCTTAATGAGAAAGAACAAGGCCCACCCAACAATAAAATACCTTTTCCCACATGATTGTGGTTCAAAAATACGTGTACACACACACACACACACACACACACTCTCTCTCTCTCTCTCTCTCTCTCTCTCTCTCTCTCTCTCTCTCTCTCCTATCAAGGAAGATTCCTTGATTATTTTTTGGTTATTTTGTAAGTGAAGGGAGAAAAATGTTTTGCTATAGAGATACTTCGATGCTTTCTTGGAAGTTACAAAGGAATGGCATATTGGATGGATAAACGTGGTACTTTGACTTCCCAAAAACTAAATAGAGGCATAAATAGAAAATAAATGACTAATTCTTCCCTGGGAAATTTTTAACTAAATGTGATGAAATGCCTTTGAAAGAAAACAAACTGTGAGGAAATACCTATGACAAAGCAACACATGTCATAGGAGGTAAAAGGCCCTTATAGACCATCCATACCTGCCATGGTGGTTTGCCGTCTCCATCCCCATTCCCCTCCCTGTCGGTTGCCTACATCAGGCATTTCTCCTGGTGTTATCCCTTCCCATCCTCCCTGCCCGCCCTGCCCCCCCACACTGTCCCTCCCCTCCACCACCCCCCACCTAACCCACTGAGTGTTGTTCTCTTCCCTGTGCCCAAGTGTTCTCAGTGTCTGTATGTTTTCATGGGACATTTACTTTGAGAAGTGGTCCCAAGCTCTGGCAGTCCTATACATTGCATTTCCATCTGCCATGAAAATTGTGGCCTGATTCAGTTGTTCAGAAACAGGACACCCAATCAGTTTTCAAAGACACATGCATCAAATCACACAGTCACTGTAAAACTTTCTCTTACCACTACAAGTTTCTCTGATTCCCTTCTCCGAAATGTTGAGTCCTTAAAGCTGTGTCTGCTCCTTTAGCACTTAATCGCTTACTCTCCTGTTCTGGTCACAAACCTTGATTTATTTTCTGCCACCCTCCAATCATATCATAAGTTCTTATATGTTAAAAATATGGCTTAAACTTTTGAAAACCTGGTAATAAGAGTACTGAGAATAGCTAGCATTTATGAAATGTTTATTTGTGAGATTCACAAGGCTAAGTGCTTTACGTGTGTTTTCTTTATAATTTCCACAATAACCTGTTAACTTAGTCAGGCAGCTAGGGACCCCAGCCTGTGTCCCACTGCATTATACTGCCACCCACGCAGCTCCCTTGAGGGCATGTTAGATCTCCAGTAGGGCTATGAACACTTTGATTCAGATGTGCATTAGTATAAATGTCTATTGGATAACCTTCTCTGACACATATTGCTTATCTAGTCCTCCACTCTGGACACTGGTCACCTGGTTTAAATGACTCATTTCCAATATTGGGGGTGTCTTTTAACTCAGAATTGCATAATGTCACCAATTAAATTTACGTATTTCAAATGGACTCAACTCTCATTATAGAGCTAAAATTACATCAAATATACAGTATATAGGTATGTGACTACATTGCAGAATGTAACTACAATTAGAATGAGAAAGACAAACAGATTGATATTGAGATTAAGAAAACCCTGGGAAGCTGTGTGATAAAGCAGAATTAAAACCTGAATTTACAGACCCAAAAGGTTAAACAGTTAAAGTGATCATGTGTGAGTGTGTGTGTGTGTGTGTGTGTGTGTGTGTGTGTACTCATTATGATGGTTCAAGTGTAAACTTCCAATATATTTCTACTCTTTACAAGGAATTCGTGAAAATCTGAGCTAGATGAGGCCCATGATATCAGCATCAGAATCATCCAAGTTGCTTATTAAACTTCAGATTCCCAAGCATCATCCAGTCTTGAGTTGGAGCATGGGGTCTGGAGACCTAGCTTGGATCCCTCAGTAGCAGATGCTGAGACCAGAATGGGTAAAAGAAAATGAGGCAAGGATATGAAGGTACCAGTATTGAATATGTAGTGAGCAGGTCACTGCTTCACACACCTGGGGCTGAATCTCTGTGTGGGTCTGGGAGATGCCATAGAGCAGTCATTCTCAAATGTTTTGGTTTTGGAATCCCCTTGCATTCTTAAAAATTGTTGAGGACTCTAAAGAGTTTTTGTGTGAATTACATCTATTGATACCTACTATATTTGAAATTAAAACTAATATTTTTTAAACACAGGAATTCATAGGGATGACATTCTCACCTGTCAGGTAGCCTCTGGGTTTCTTCACTGTACCCTTGTGATTGTATGAGAGTGAAAGAGGCAGTGATACCTTGATAGCAGTTCAAAAATCGTTTCCATCTCAAAGTCCTTCTAATACAATTTGAGAGACCCTCTAGAGGTCCCCAGAGTACACATTGAGAACCACTGGTGTAGAACTTATTTCAAAGTTGTACAATTTGAAGAATATGGAAGCTGGGATATTTGTGTCCCAACTATCATTCCTGATTGTTTGAGGGTGTACTAACTCCCTGGAACTTCCAGGCTGCCATGCACACAGGTCGAGTATGTTTGTTTCTAGATCCAGAGGGAAAGTTCCCAACAGAGAGTTATGGATGTTTGTGTATAGCGTCTTTGAGATACACAGGAAGATGAGATGCCCAAGGAAGATGTGCAGTGCACTGACAGCAGCTGCCACACCTGCAAACCTCCATCATATTTAATTTAATGCACACCAAAGCTGAAGTACCACTGCTTTAGGGTCTAGAAGAATCATCTCTGATTCTGTTCAACCAGTATTAGTTTTTGTTTTCATCTTACTAGTCTGCAATGTGATTATTACACTTTTACATAAAAGCATTTGATATTATTTTTAGAAAACAATCAGTCTCTCAGTCTACAATTGTTCGAAGTTCAGACCATTAATTATGAAGTGGTTCTCAATTGTGTTTCTTATAAGGTTTTAATTTCTACCAATATGCTTTACAGAAATTCTATCATCTGTAATTTATAATTCTAGAATTAATTGTTTTATTCATTTACTACTAAAACTCAACCCTGTCTCTGTCTCTTCAATATCCAGTAATCTATGTCTCTGTATTTCTCCCATAGTAGTAGAGAAATTTATAGCCCCTAGTATTTTGGTACAAGTAATATCTTCCAGATTGGATCCAAAAGGAAAATCCTTCTTCATTATAAAGAAATACTTTTGTTGGTCACTAACATAACACTGCTTGTCCCAGAGAAAAGAAGGGAAGGTTTCTAAGATCTTTCAACTCCATTCTCAAAAATACTAAAGGAGACAAGATTCAGGTCAGGCTTCTTTAACCAGAAACAAGAGTGGTTATCTGGGTTCCACTTGCATTGTGCTGGCCAACCCAGAGTCCCCGAGTATGAAGTAATGTGCAGGAGAGTTAGAGGCAGTGGTGTGCTGGTGACTCTTTGCACCAGCTTGCAAGAGCTGAGTGTACATTTCTTTCCAACACTGCATCAGCAATATCTAATTTGTAGCTTGAAACCATTCATGGAGGGAGCACCAGGGGTATTTACACCATGAAAACTGGCGAACACTAAAACTCAGACCCTTTTGTTTCCTATTGGCCAGCTGTTAAACTTTTACCTGCACACCACAGGTAAGGAGTTCCAGTAATGTGAGGCTCTGCTTGCATGAGCAGCTTTCTTCTCACCTAGGTATCTTCCCCAGCCTTATGCCCTCTCCAGTCTATTCAGGACAAACAAAGCACATTCCCTCTCCTGTCTACCAGGACAAACAGAGCTCTTTCTGGGACTTTGAGATATTAGAATGGACTGGTCACAAATCTTTCAGCAATTGCCACATAATACCCTATTCTTATGCCTAAGTGATCCCTTAGCATACAGAGATGTATTTGGAGTTTCCTCCCAGAGTAGCACCAGTCCTTTTTTCAGGAGTTTTCCTCACCACTACAGCACAGAAAGGCTAATGGAAAACTCAAACATCACCCTATTTATCATATTTTCATTCTGCTGGATGAAGAGGTGTCCCTTCCCTAAAGAACTACATCCTATGGAACCTCTAAAGAGTCCCCCATGGATTCTCGTGAACACAGAGGAGATGGAGTCAAACCACTGTGCTTATTCTGATCAATGAACTTACCACTCTTACCCCAGGTCACAAGTCTCCATCTTTGCAAATTCTATCACACAACCCCTCACATTGCTGTGATTTTTCTTAAGTAAATAAAAAGAAAGGAAGACTATAACTTAGAAACCTGACTACTGACTCTCAGAAAGGTTTTACACTATATGCCTTTTTAGGCTCTTACCATGTCTAAGAGATACGGAGTCCTGCAGAGGTATCATTATCAGGAGGGTGAAATATAAAGAAAGCAATTGACCAGGGAGGTGAGCATCCACGAAATACAGTAGAGCAGAACTAACTCCAGCCTCAAAATGAACCAGCTTTACCACTCTTTTTTTTAATGCAGCATTTCTCCTTTTAAGAGAAATATAATTGGGGTCTAAGGATTGTTTTGCAACTTGCTTTCCTTCGGTTTATATCTACTCACAGAATGGAAGTTTGAAAAGTTCTGAGAGACACCTTAATTCTAATTTTTCTTCAAATCATCATTTGTGGTGTGCTTGCATGGATGTGTGATTCAGGAATGGCTGGTCTCTGTTAATCTTGCTGTCGGATATATCAGCCATGAAAAATAACTGCCTTGGCCAAGTGGCCAAAACAGTTTTGAAATAGTTCCATTGGCCTGAATCATTGAAACAGCCTCTGTCTCCCTCTATAGGCCACGTCTCTTACACCCAGTTACTGATCAATAAATGGAAATCCATTATAAACAAAGATGGTTAAGAATGTGACAAAATTAGTGGTTCCCCCCTGGAAACCATATGTCCCTGTAAATACAAACCTTGAGTAACAGAGGTCTCCAGTATCACTTTTATACAAAACTGTGATCTGGGGGGAAAAATACCTTTTGTATTGATGGACAGTATCAGAATGATCAAAGAAAGTACTCAGTTTGATTCAAGAGGAAAAGGAAGGGAAAAAGTAATAAATGCCCAAGAGAGTGTAGACCCAGGTGGCATGGCTCACAGGATATGACTGTTAAATATTCATTCCATCCTCTCACACACATGCACGCACACACACATGAAGAAATCCACAGCTCCAGGTAAAAATGTTTTAATAAGATGCTCAGTTCTCTGATCACACTGCTACTGGCTTGTTATATTATTGGACGAGCTGACTTTGTCCCACATCATTCCTATCATGACAAAATGTAATGCTACCTGCCTCCTCCCACCTCAGCCATCATGGTACAAGCTGCCCCCCATTACAAAATCTTCTCTTGACAGCTGTAATCAGAAAGTAAGTAAACACAACTCTGTGGATGCTTTTCACAAGAATTTGAAAAAGTCTGTCTGGGTTTTTCAGCACCAGGGCTAAGAGATGCACCCACTAAGTCCTCAGAACCCAGATCTCTTCCTTCTAATCACCTCAGAACAAAAGGAACCAAGCCCCTGGGAGAGTTGCTTTAATGTACAAGTGTGTGTCTATGCATTTAATGACTTGATGTTAAAGAATTAGATAAATGAATTATTCTGATGTTGATAAGCAGATTCCACCCTTCAACCTCTTCTCATCTGAATGACACCACTCTCTCCATCATTTCCACAAATAAACTCTTGACAGCATAGAAGATATTTCCAAATATCTCACTCTTTTCTAATGTATTTAGGCAGACACATTTCTTCCAAAGGGAGAATTTTGGCAGCTTCTTGGAGTTGACTAAAATTTTAGGGCAACAGCAAACAGTTAAAAGACTATACTGAGCCACTGCTAACAGCAGAGTAAAAGGGAATGTTGTGGCAGTTGAGAGCCCAGGTAGAACTGGGTTTGAACACCAGCTCTGTCACTTAGCAGCTGTGGACTTTAATCAAGGCATATAATATTTCTGTGCAATAGTATCTCATATAGAAAATGGAAACGTAATACTTGTCCATTAGTCAGCTATATGAAAATTAAATATGATAATGCATGTGAAAGCTTAGCACTGGGCCTGAGAGCATTTCATAAACTATCAATATTGCTACATGCACTTAAGATCCAAAATGAATAGAAAAAGCTCAGTGCTCTTAAGGATTCCAGGTTTCATAATGAGAGTCTATTTCATTACATGAGGTCATGTTGGAACCATGAGAAGCAAGAGAGTGGAGTTTTGTGAACAATTTTTGGGGTACCCTCCCAATCTCTAAGACCTCAAACACTCACAAGAGTGGCCTCCAGAAGTCATATCTGTGCCACACGACCCTTCCCTCTAACTTTGGCTTAGTGGATTTAATCAGGGAAGGACATTTGACTGAGGCCAGGACAATGAGATTCTAAATTCTAAACTTCCCGGACTTTCTCGAATTTAGAATTTCAACCAAGAGTGTTGAGCAAGTCCTTATGAGTGGCCTAGAACAATAACACATAGACCTAGGAACCAGCATGTGGAATGAAGGAGAGAAATCTGGTCTTAAGAGAAAGATCACTCCGCAGATTTAAAAAAAAAAAAAAACAGGTGAGAATAGAGGAAAAACTGGTCTTTTCTCTCCTGAGGCCTGACTACTTTCCGCTTTTAAAGTATTTGAGACATTCCTATACACATATGATATTTTCCTCTTTCTTGCTAATGCTAGAAGAGGTTGGTTTCTCTTACTCTCTAAAAAAATAATGCCAGGTGGAAGTTTTGCTTTCCCTTTGGCCAAAACATGGCCACTGAACAGAGGCTCCCAGAAGACAGCATAAAATCCACAGGCTTCCATGCTTCTGGTCTTAACAAAATAGTTCACTCACTGAACTTCCCCCAGTAGATAGATTAGGCCTAATTATGCTCACATCTCCCAAATCCAGCCCATGTTGCTCCTCTGAACTACATACCTATAAATTCAATTGCATACTAAAACGAATCATCATCATCCATGAAGCACTGCTCTAGGCATTTTGCATACAATTGTTTTATATAATCTTACAACAGCATTACATTATTCCCATGTTACATATGAGGAAACTAAGACTTGAAGAGTTTAAGTGACTCACCCTAAGACTTAGGGAAGTAAGGGAAAGGCATGTTGGACTCCACCCCAAGACTGAGCTCTTTCCTCTCTGATAAGTTTTGTTTGTTTGAGGGGTTTGGGTTTGTTTGTTTTTTAGATGGAGTCTTGCTCTGTCACCCAGGCTGGAGTGCCGTGGTGCAATCTTGGCTCACTGCAACCTCCACCTCTCAGGTTCAAGCAATTCTCGTGCCTCAGCCTCCCAAGTAGCTGGGATTACAGGCACCATGCCCAGATTTTTTTTGTTTCTTTATAGAGAAAGAGTTTCACCATGTTGGCCAGGCTGGTGATAATAATGATATACCATTATTATCATTTAGGCTTCATGGTTTCAGCATTTGTACAATTAAGAAAAAACACCTGGGCTGGGCACGGTGGCTCATGCCTGTAATCCCAGCACTTTGGGAGGCTAAGGCAAGCAGATCACGAGGTCAGGAGTTCAAGACCAGCCTGGCCAACACACTGAAACTCTATCCCTACTAAAAATACAAAAATTGGCTGGGCATGGTGGCAGACACCTGTAAACTCCAGATCTCAGGTAATCCGCCCACCTCAGCCTCCGCACTATGTTTCTTAATAGCTTCTCAAGGATGTCCCATAGTTCCTCATGATCAATGAATTAAAAATGAGTTCACCGGTCTGGATGTGGCATGGAAAGAGTTTAAATCCTAGTTCCATTTCTTAACACTTGCATGATTTATAGCAGTCATTTAAACTCCCTCAGGTTCAACTTATTCATCAGCAAACTCAGTCAATAGTTGCTGTTCTACCTACCTACTCAAGACTGTAGGGGAGATAAAGGAAGTTGATACATAGGAAAGGACTGTATGAATACTGAAAAAGCATGCCGATGATATACCATTATTATCATTTAGGCTTCATGGTTTCAGCATTTGTACAATTAAGAAAAAACACCTGGGCTGGGCACGGTGGCTCATGCCTGTAATCCCAGCACTTTGGGAGGCTGAGGCAAGCAGAGCATGAGGTCAGGAGTTCAAGACCATCCTGGCCAACACACTGAAACTCTATCCCTACTAAAAATACAAAAATTGGCTGGGCATGGTGGCAGGCACCTGTAATCTCAGCTACTCGGGAGGCTGAGGCAGGAGAATCGAGGTTGTGGTGAGACAAGACCGTACCATTGCACTCCAGCCTGGGCAATAAGAGTGAAACTACGTCTCGAAAAAAAAACCTAATGTACATCCTTTTCAGAATCTTTGTGATACCTAAAGACTTAAAATGTGTGTGAAAATACTTTATAAATTCTGAAATGCTATGTAAACCTAAGAAGCATATTAATTTAACCTTGAATCATTGTATGATTGTATCAGGTGGTTGGTGATCTCACAAACTTTGTAATTACTTAGAGAAGGCAGAAAGTTTAAGAAAATAAGGACATCACACTTTAAATATGTTATGCAAGTTCTCCAATAAAAATGTCTTTATCTGCCTCCTCTGCTATTGGTCTCTGACTTTACCTTTACCTGAAACCTTCTCTAAACCCCTGTGGAACCAATTCCTGTGGTGCTAGGCAATGGCCTACTTAGCCTTATGTGTAATTGCCAGGCAAGTATTTGTTTCTGTGTCCCCAGTCTCCTCGGGACTATGCTTTGGTTGGCAGCAAGGTTCATGGCTTATTCTTCTTTGTATCATCAGTACCTAGCCATATTCACTGGGTGAAGTTTCAGTAAACTCATTCATTCATTCATTCATTTAACAAATACTTACTGAGCACCTACTAGGTACAGACACTGAATATGCATTGCTGAATAAAATAGAAAACCCTTCCCTCCAGGAATTTATATTCTAGTTGGGATGGAGCTGGACAATAAACAAATAAGTAAAAAATATATTATAATAGATGGTAATAAGCACAGTGGAAAACAAGAGATTAGAAAAGAGAAACATGGAGTATGGGGTGAGGAAATGGTTTCGATTTTAAAGAGGGCTAACAGGGAAGGTCTTAGGTGGCTGCATTCATTTCCTATTACTGTCATAATAAGTTACCACAAACTTAGTGACCCAAACAATATAGATCCCTTGTCTTAAGAGTTTGGTAGTCCATAAGTCTGACAGAGGTCTTGCTGGGCTAAAATCGAGGTGTCATAAAGGTTTTATTCCTTTCTAGAGGCTTGTATTACTCCATTCTCACACTGCTAAAAGAAATACCTGAGACTGGGTAATTTATAAAGGAGAGAGGTTTAATTGACTGACTTACAGTTCCATATGGCTGGGAGACCTCAGGAAACTCACGGCAGAAAGGGAAGCGAGCACTTTCTTCACAGGGCAGCAGGAGAGAGTGCGAGCAAGAACGAGGAAGTGCCACATTTTAAAACCATCGGCTCCCGTGAGAATTCACTATCACGAGAACCGCTTGGGGGAAACTGCTCCCATGAACCAATCACCTCCCACCATGTCCCTCCCTTAACACGTGGGAATTATGAGGGTTACAATTCCAGATGAGATTTAGGTGGGGACACAGGCAAGCCTTGTCAAGGCTCTAAAGGAAAATCCATTTTTTTTGTCTCTTCCAGCTCCTAGAAGCCACTCACTTTTCTTCCTGTTTCCCTTTTCTCATCTTCAGAACCAGCAATGTTGCACCTCTCTGAATATTATCCTGTATTTGTATCTCCTGATGCAGCTTCTTCTACTTCCATCTTCCTCTTTTAAAGGCTCATAATTACATTGAACACACCGGAATAAATCCAGGCTTCTTCCCCTATTAAATCCTAGAGGATTAGCAATATTAATCCATATCCAACCTTAATCACTCTTTGCCATGTAACATAACATCTTTACAGGTTCTAGAGCATCTTTTGGGGGCCATGATTCAACCTATCACAGTGACATTTGAGAAAAGATGTAAAGAAGGTAAGGAAGGAAGCCTTGTGGATATTTAGGAGGCAGAGCTTTCCAGGAATAGGGGAAAGTGAAAACTGAAGCTCTAATGGTGTGTACTCTTGGCATGTTAGAGGAACAGCAAGGAGGACAGTATAACTTGAAGAGTGAGAGAGAGGAAGGAAATGAATTCAAAAATGTAAAAAGGGAAGATATTGCTGTGTCTCATAGGCCTGGTAGGTGACTGAAGGACCCTGAGTAAAATGGAAATAACTGAAGGAAGTTTACAAGGAGAATGGCATGATCTGACTGAAGCTTTAATAGAATTCTGCTTGCTACTCTGTTGAGAATTTACCATAGTAGTCAATGTCAGAAGCAGGAGACCAGTTAGGAGAGCAATAAAAAAACATGGTGAGAGATAATAGTGACTTGAACCTGAATGAACCTGAATCCAGTAGTGGATATGGTAAAAAACGGTCAGATGCTATAAATATTTTGAAAGTAGAGCCAACAGAGTTTTCTGATAGAATTAGTTACTTGGTGGGAGAGAGAGGCCTTGATTGGCTTAAGCACTTGGAAGGATAAATTGCCTTTACCTAGATGAGGATAACCACAAGAGGAACACGTTCCTGGAAAAAGATTAGGAGCTCATTTTGGGACACACTAGGTTTAAAAAACTTATCAGATAATCAAGTGGAGATGTCAAGTAGGCAGTCAGAAGAAGCCAATATATGTTATTTAAATCTATTTGATACCCAAGAGAATGAATGAAATAGGGGGAAAAGGGTTTAAGGATTGAATAAAAATTAAAGGAATGGAGAAAAGAAGGAGTTTCCACTTTGGAGAAAGAGTAGTAAACCTAAAGATAATTATTTAAAATGTACAGGTATGACAGCAAATGGCTGCTTTGTCCTTCCGTTGTCAAAATCTTATAGAATTGCAGAACATTATTTTTGGAAGAGTCACCAGTAGACATCTTATATCTCAGATGTCTCAGTACACAGTACATAGCAGATGCTCAGTAATTATTTTCTGTATGAGCTACTGAATCTAGTCCAACACCCTCAGATTGTATGTTAGAATAGTACATGGGCTCCCCTTCACACACACTTCTGGGATCCACTCTCCCTACTCCTCAGTTATTTCACAGGAGCTGCCATATTCCTACATGACCCCATGCTTCTCTGGCCGTGGTGGATTTATTCCTCCATAAGTTTCTATCCCAAGCTGGGCCAACCAGAGCTTTTTCCTAGGACTTTGTCTAATTTTTTAAAATTAGAGATGAGGTCTAATTATACTGCCCAGGCTGGTCTTAAACTCCTGCCCTCAAGTGATCCTCCTATACATCTTCCTTGAGTCTCTGTGAGCAGGAATGCTCTCAAATCACAGCTGAGATGGGTGGTAATGGATGTGTTAACTGATTTGTGGTAATCATTACACAATGTATGTGTATATCAATCATGCTGTATGCCTTGAATGTAGTCCATCTTTACTTTTCAATTAAATATTTCAAAATTTGAAAAGAAAAACCAGTCAGTGAATCAGACCTAGCATCATTGATCGTCTACTCTTAATTGTTTCTGAGGCTCAGATGAGTCCCTGCCCTTCTTGAGTTTCGTTGTCAAACATTTCATTGGAATCCATGAGTCAGCTAATTCCCCTTTATTGGACTTCTCTCATCATAGCCTAATGATTTGCAACCTAGAACTCATGCAACCAAAACCTGAAAACCAGAGAAGTGAAGTCTTTTATTCACAGGTGATATCTGTAGTTAGTGAGAAAGTCAGGAATTAATAGGGGTTTATTCCCCCACTGAATTCCCTTTGGAATCTCCCCACTAATATAATCCAAATGATGAGTTCTACCTTAAACTATTTCCTGTCTCTATTCCCTTATCTCCATTTCCACTGCACCTCCCTAGTCCAAGAAACCATCATTTCTCACCTGTACTATGGTTTTTATTGTGCCAAAAATAAAAACAAAATGCTTTAAAATTTTATGCAGTGCTCTACAATGCTTGCTTTTCTGACCTCAGTTAGCTGTCCCTTCACCTCATTCAATGTGTTCCAGCCATGCAAGACTTCTTTCAGTTTCTAAAGCTTGAGTTCTTTCTCCCTTGAAACACGTGTATACCTATTTTCTTTTTCTTTTCTTTCTTTTTTTTTTTTTGAAACGGAGTTTTGCTCTTGCTACCCAGGCTGGAGTGCAATGGCACGATCTCAGCTCACTGCAACCTCCGCCTCCTGGGTTCAGGCAATTCTCCTGCCTCAGCCTCCTGAGTAGCTGGGATTACAGGCATGCGCCACCATGCCCAGCTAATATTTTGTATTTTTAGTAGAGATGGGATTTCACCATGTTGACCAGGATGGTCTCGATCTCTTGACCTCGTGATCCACCCACCTCGGCCTCCCAAAGTGCTGGGATTACAGGCTTGAGCCACCGCACCCGGCCCACCTATTTTCTTTTTCCGGAATGTTTTCCCTTGACTCTTTGTGTGCCTAGCTCCTCAACTTTCACCTCCCTGGCTGCTTATGGGGACATCCTCTACCACCTATTAAGTAGGCTCGCACCCTTTATTCACTATCTCAGCACTTTGTATTTTTCATAATACTTTACTTGTACAATTTTGAATTTGAATTAACATTGTGTTTGCTTTAAAAAAAATCTCCCAATAACCTATAAGAGCCATGTGGGCAGTGAATTTATTTGTGTTCCTCACTACTACAGACCCATGTCCCTCAGCCAAAAACATAGCATTCAATGTGACTCCTCAGTATCTCTCACATACTATGTCCAATCCATCAACAAATGCTGTTGGCTCTAGTTTAAACATGTATTTCAAATATGGACACTTCTCTTCATCTCAGCCACTACCACTGTAATCTATGTCAATATAATCTCTCACATGAACTAAAGTCATGGCCTCCTAGAAAGTCTTCCTACCTCCTCTATTGATTGCCTAAACACTATGACTGCAAAGCAGCCTAGAGATTCTCTTAAAAATATGAATATTGTATCATTCTCTTCTTTAAAACTCTCTATTATCTTCCTATTATCAAAAGAAAAAGTATCCAAAACTCGGAAATAAGAAAAGAGGGTGATTATTTGTTACTTCTTTTTCTTTTCTTTCTTTTTTTTTATTATGCTTTAAGTTCTGGGTACATGTGCAGATCGTGCAGGTTTGTTACATAGGTATACACATGCCATGGTGGTGGTTTGTTGCATCCATTGCCCAGTCATCTACATTAGGTATTTCTCCTAATGCTACTCCTCCCCAATCCCCTCACCCCCTGCTATTCCTCCCCTAGTCCCCCACCTGCCAAGCCCCGGTGTGATGTTCCCCTCCCTGTGTCCATGTGTTCTCATTGTTCAACATCCACTTATGAATGAGAACATGCAGTGTTTGGTTTTCTGTTCTTGTGTCAGTTTGCTGAGAATGATGGTTTCCAGTTTCACCCATGTCCCTGCAAAGGACATGAACTCATCCTTTTTTATGGCTGCATAGTATTCCATGGTATATATGTGCCACATTTTCTTTATCCAGTCTATCATTGATGGGCATTTGAGTTGGTTCCAAGTCTTTTCTATTGTGAACAGTGTTGCAATAAACATACGTGTGCTTGTGTCTTTATAACAGAATGATATATAATCCTTTAGGTACATATGCAGTAATGGGATTGCTGGTTGAAATGGTATTTCTATTTCTAGATCCTTGAAGAATCACCACAGTGTCTTCCACAATGGTTGAACTAGTTTACACTCCCATCAAAAATATGAAGTATTATTAAGGCTTACCTAAGTATTGTTTATCAAAGAGAATACACCTTAATTTGTCCTTGATACTTATGTTTCACTTAAAGCCCAAATTCCAGGAAGTGATATGTTAAATTGTAGATTTCTGTCTGATAGAAAAGATACACCCAAAGGTTACAGTTATATTGTCCTTCTGCCATGATTGTAAGTTTTCTGAGGTCTCCCAGCCATGTGGAACAGTGAGTCACTTAAACCTCTTTCCTTTATAATTTACCCAGTCTTGGGTATTTTTTATAGCAGTGTGATAATGGACTAATACAAACCTCTAGAAAAGAATAAAACCTTTATGACACCTTGATTTTAGCCCAGTGATACCTCTATTAGACTTAAGACTTACTAAAGCCTAAGACAATGGATCTATATTGTTTAGGTCACTAAGTTTGTGTTAACTTATTATGACAGTAATAGGAAATGAATACAGCCACCTAAGGCCCTCCCTGTCAGCCCTCTTTAAAATTGAAACCATTTCCCCATCCCGTACTCCATGTTTCTCTTTTCCTTCTCTTTTTTCTCTTTCTTTCTCTGACTCTGTGTTTTTGTTTCTGGCTCTGGTCCTTGGCCAGGTTTGGTTCTGGTTTCATGATGCCCCACTCATTTTCAGATGGATTATTTTATACTGTAAAATATACGAGACTGAACCTCTCTGGACTATAAGTTTAATAAATTAATTATTAGACTAATCATATTATCTGACATTCGTCAAATGTTTATTATGTACCAGGTGCAAATACAAACATTTTATATGTATGAATTATTTAATCTTCATATCAACTTTACAAAGAGGTATTATTGTTTCCATTTGACAGATGGAAAAATGCATGCACACATATACTTTTGATTGTGAGTTGGTTTCTAAAGTAATTTCCACATACATTTCACATATATTACTTCACCTTGATAAAGACTCTATAAAATTGAAAGTGTCATAATTCTTATCCCCATTTTACAGATACAGAGATCCAAATATTAAATGGCTCATCTGAAGTCCCAAGTTTTCTGCTTTCAAATATAGAATTTTTGCTTCCATACTATACTCTCTTATTTTTGCTCTCTACCAACGAGCAAAAATAAAAACAAAGACATCACAACAAAACTCCCAAAAAATAAATACAAAGAAGTTGAGGACAATACTCAGGAAAGAATTTACCTTAGATAAATCACCAAGAGCCAATTGAAATTTTTTTAAAAAAAGCTAAGTCTTTATTATAAAAATGTCTGCTACATTTAAAATAAATAAATACAACATACACATTAAAACCAGAATAATAAACAGAATCTTCTTATTTTACCTTGGAGAGCATAAAGATGTTTTCTAAACTATTGTACATTGAAAGCATCAGCAGTAGTTTTGGGTAACTTCTGAAGTGAACCAAGAAAAGTCAATTTTAAAAATATATATATTTTGACAAGCTACTACTATTGTTCTTAAGAAATTATAGCTCTAACTTGAGCGAGCTCCAAAGGGATTTCAATTAAAGTAAATCTCTCTTTGCAGGATTTAAAAAATTAATGTTCACCTGACTTCTTGCCAACTCCCCAGGAAGAAGTAACTTAAAGTCCAAAAATATGCTTAACATTAGATTCAAGTTACATGTCAATCTGAATTGAGGGAATATAATAACCCAAGAAAATGGAAACTGAATTTCCCTAAGAGAATCTGTACATTCACTAAGGAATTCTACCTCACATTGTCATCATAACTGAGATTTGGAGATTTATATTAAGGGCAAAGCAAGACAAGATTTCAGAGTCATGACACTGAAAAATGCTTCTGTTGAGAGAGAACGAGGTTGAAGTTTACTAAAATTGAAATAATATCAAATGGTTATGAACTTCTCAATCTACCCAACTCAGCTCTCCTACTCTCTTAAAGAAGTTGATGGATGGCTACATATTTAGATGGTGATTCACCTTTTATTTCTTCCTTCTTTCAAATTATATCCTAAAATACTTCTACTATTTCTAAAATATTTTTTGCTTGTGATATTAAAAGTTCCTATTTCAGTTTGTTCTTCAAATTACAAACTCATCATTCTGCTTTAGTCATCCAAAAAAACATATTGATGTATTGGGCACTCACTGTATGCCAGGCTTTTCCTTTTTTCTTTTTTCTGCTAGATTCAGTATATTTAGAAAGACAATCTATCTCTGCTGCCAGTATGTTTTTTGGTATATTGTGAAGAAAACCTGCATTTGCACACACGCATTCACAGTATACAGTATACAGTAATACATGACAAATGCTAACTCGTATTCCTCATAGAGGTTTTCTCTGACGTTTTTAGAAGGCTACCACCACCCCTCTGCCCTTCTTGAAAAACACCATTAGCCACACTTCAATGAGATTAATACCAATCAGACCTGTAGCCATTTTTTATGGCTTAAAGTGTACATCAACCCCTGGGGTGGACACAATGGAAACAATGGGTGGAGGAGAGTGGTATAAAAGAAATCAAGACATCAGCAAGACCAACATCAAGTATTTTATTTTTTTTTATTGGGGACGGGGGGAAAGTGGAGCTAGGTTGATACACCTGCTGCATGTGGCTTTACCTTCCAAACTTTAGAGATTTAGAGATTTGTATTCAAACAAGACTCAGTTCAAATTCCGTCCTGCCTCTTATGAGTACCACGATCTTTTAAAAATTTTTTATTCTCCTATGCTTCAATTTCACTCACTTGTCAAACTGAGACAATAGTACTTGTCACACAATGCCAAAACCCCAAATAATGCGATAATACATGTAAGAGACATAGTGAGATTCCTGGCACGTAATAACTATGTTGGAAATGGTAGATATGGTTATGATTATTCATGGTGATTACCAAATATTTTTTCATCCATTCAGCAAAGAATAGTTAAGCTTATACTAATGTATTTTCTCAATTCTGAGACCAACCTTTTTCCACATTTCTGCAATCAAAGCACATTAAATATACATAATGGTTTTTTTCTTCTGCAAAGATGTCTATTAATTTGCTGATGTATCATACAGCGACAACGTCCTAGGTCTAGCCACTGTGCTAGAAAGTGGAGGGTTACAAAAACAAGTAAGAAAGCCCCTGCCCCTTTTACAGACCTTAATGCCTGGCAAACAGGCCACATGACTTCAGCCTTCAGCTTCAAAATTCTGAGCTACCACTACATGCTTCCACATGCAGTCCCAACTGTTTGAAAAACTGGGGGTATCACAGACCACTTTGAGAATCTGATGAAAGTTGTGGGCATTCTCTACAGGACAAAAGTACACATAAATATGAGTTTTACCAAGAATCTTAGGAGTTTTGTAGACTCTCCAAAGACAATCCATGGTGTCCCCTATAAAATATAGGCAAGAATCCCTGCTTGCCCTCTGAGGAAAAATTCCCAGTTATTCTGCAGGTCACTTCTGTGATACTGTAATCCCTGCAGTTTAAGCATAAGTATGTCCTGAAGACAAGGAGTGGAGTGCAAAGCTAAGAATCACTGGCTCAGAGAGTTCCTGACAACAGTTTATGTTGGGCTGGTAGCCAAAAGAATCCAATGTAAGAGGAGAGAAAGGGGGTTTACATCAGCCTTAGGAAAAACAATGTACAACTCATTACTTTCTTCGTTCATTTAGCACAAGTCAACCAACCACAGCATCAATGTTTGATTTACTCTCCCTCTACGATCACCCATCTTTGTCGCTTCATGATCATTACTCTAAATCTAGACTGTGGTTTGGCTGCATCTCAAAACTTTAACCATATATATCAATATAAATGCATATTTTCTAGAAGAATGACAAAATCCAAAACAGTTTATTTTCAGGAAACTAATGTGCAAATGTATCATTGTAATATCCTTTTATCTACAATTTATAAAACTCTGGTCAAAGTGTTTGTCTAAAAAAGTTCCTGGCAGGACACTGACATGAGCCTCTAGGCTCTCTCTTCTTTAACATAGACAATTCATCAGGCTACACACAAAAACACCCAAAAGTCTGCAATGGTTCTCTTTAAATAAAGACTTGGAGCATGCAGGGGCATTTTTTAGAAAGAGAAATAGAGGAGATCCCCAAGGTCAGGGTGCTATACACAGAACAAGGATCTTAAAGCAGGAAGAACCCACTTGTAACATGGTCATTGCAAGAGCAGAGATGAATAAAGCCAGACACCAAACCTGGACTCCCATGTCTAATTATTAAATCCAATCAGGAAGAATGAAAAATCTATAGAAGACTAGAAGTGGACATTGAAGTTGAGTATTGAGTCAAAATTTGGAACAAAGGAAGAAATTCCATAGTTTAGAATATAAATGGTGAAAAGGAAAGTAGGTAAAATGGGTGGTGGGAGCCTGACTCGAGAGGTGATCTCAGACACCATCTGGATTTTGCAGCTTGTTTTAATGACTATTTGAGATGTGTTGCTTGTAAGGATGGATTTGGCTTAAAGATCTGCAAATGGGGTCATAAAAATGCTTTTTTAATATGTGTAACTTTTTTAATAGCAGGGTACTTTTAAAAGCTATAGAGAATCTCATGGTGCATTGAATTCTGAAACAACATATTAAATTTGGAATATCTTAGCAGATTCCAACAAAGCTGAATATTTTAGTTATATTCATGATATTGCTTCCTATCTATTGATTATTTCCCAGCAGCTTATAAAGACAGGGTGTGTTTATAAATAGAGTCACATTCTTTCATTTATGACTCCTTTCTTCACACACACACACACACACACACACGTATACATATTATGACTATATACATACATATGCAGTCATATGTCTTCTTCTGATTTAAAAATAATAATAAAACATGTTGCTGGGCCCTAGGCATCTCATGCATAATTATATTAAAAAGATCCTGGTTGTAAACACTTTTTTAGTTTTTGATAGAACCCAATTCCTGAAGCTGAGGCTGAAAACACAGACTCTAGGATCTAAACTCAAGGGGAAAGGGTTATGGAGATAAGACATAATGTGGAGCATTATCTATGCCTGACACAAAAGAAAAATGGAGCATGTCATCTCTCGATTTAAGATTTTGCACCCCATGGCTAAAAATGTACCATTTTTAAAAACAACTAGAGAACATGTCTCAAAAGCAAATGCACAGAAGATACCTCGGTGATTCTCTACCAGAGGTGGAATAACCCCACTGGGGGGCTCCTGGGTAAGTAGGAGGGGGTTGCTTGTCATAATAACCAGGAGGAAGTTGCTACTTTTCTATAGATCGGGAGAGCCAAGGATGTTAAATGCCCTACAATGAGTGGACAGTCCACCCAATGAAAAATGGCCCAGCCCAAGAAGTTAATATCACCTCTATGAAGAAATCATTCAGATTGACTTAGAAGACAATGTTTAACAAAGAGAAAAAGAATAAGAGACATTGTTATCTCTCTTGGCTACATATGAACAAACTAGGCAATAAAATATTCTGTTGAAAGATGGCTCATGATTGAAAGTAATGTTAGTTTTCACTTACCCTCTTTATGACAATTCCTTCATCTCTAAATGGGAATGATAGTAATTACTTCATAGACCTATTAATATTTCATTGAGTTAATATATTTGAAGCATGTTCAATAATACCTGGCACATAGCAATCCCTAAATAAGACTTTTCTATTATTTCTAAAAAAAAAAAAAAATTGAACTGTAAAAATTTCCTTTGAAGACAAGTAATTTTTATCTTTGCTTTTGAACAGAAGGCAACCAACACCTGTTCAAATAGCCTTGCTTCCACAATGCAAAGGTTTTCCTCATTACCATAGAAGTTTTTCTCCTCTCTAGCTCCCTAACCCCACCCATCCACGGGAATGTCCTTTCCACCAGACCCTAGTGCTTCTACCAGCAGATTGCACAGCCCATGGGGATTGAGAAAGAACAAGCTGTCTCTGCCAAAACATGTCTACCAGAAATCATCAGACCTGCTCTGGCCCCAGCTGTACTCTGAAGCCACAACTTAGGTAATTAGCAGTGGCCTTTGCCAACCTGCTGAGTTCACAACTCCTGGTTCTGCACTGCTCCAGAGCCTCCTGAGTCAACTCTGATGCCACAGCATAAGAACTCCAGTTCTGCATGGAGTTCTTTCTTGGGGATGACTCCAAGGAGCTTACAGGGGGCGCAGCCCGTTGGTACCACAGGGCCTGACATCTCCCATGTTGCAGTCTGATTCCTTAGCATCTCCTAGGACACTGCACAGATGGTGCAAGTATAGCCATTTGATTCGACAGGACTCTTCAGCTTCATTTCACCACAAACTAAGAGACTTGGAAGATTTTCAGAGCACAAGGCTAATGACAGTTTGGGGAATCCCATAATTTATACGCTGATTATGTCTTAATCCATTGACAAAAACAAGACATATAAACAAAAACCTAGTTTTTAATCCCAGGAGCCTAATTTCAAGTCAGTACATCAATCTTAACAATGAGGGGGTTAGAGGAAACTGAACCCGAGGTGAAGAATGTTTTCTAAATTCTAGTGCAGACTCCACATCCACCTAAGGGAAAAAAAAGTCCTGACTGTAGAAAAATATATTCCCTTTTAATAGTATGTACCAATAGGATAAAATAATTAAAATTGGTTAGAATCTTGGCTCTACTGCTTACAAAGTATGAGATTTACGCAAGTTTTTGGGCTTCTCTGAGGCTCAATTTCCTTGTTATTAATTAAGATAATAGTATTGGCTGCCTCATAAGATTGCCATGAAGTTGAAATGTGATAAGATACTTCAGTATTTAACAAGTACTTGGCACACAGAAAATCCTCAATAAAGTGGCAGTTAGTATAACTATTATTATTTTCATTAGCATCATGGTCATTTTTTTTTTAGATGGAGTCTCACTCTTGTCACCCAGGCTGCAGTGCAATAGCACAATTTCACCTCACTGCATCCTCTGCCTCCCACATTCAAGCAATTCTCCTGCCTCAGCCTCCCAAGTAGCTGAGATTACAGATGCCTGCCACCATGCCTGGCTAATTTTTGTATTTTTAGTAGAGATGGGGTTTCACCACATTGGCCTGGCTGGTCTTGAACTCCTGACCTCGGGTGATCTGCCCACCTCAGTCTCCCAAAGTGTGAAGATTACAGGTGTGAGCCACCACACCCAGCCTCATTAATTTTTTTATTACATTGCCTCTCAACCAAATAATCGTGGGTCCACTATTCTTTAATTTACCAAATATTGATTGATCACCTAATATGTGTTAGGGACTATACATGATGCGGACAGAAAAGTTCTCTTTTCCAATGAGGTTTACACTAGTGTGTGTGTGTTATAATACAAAATATATATTTGGTCTTTGTTTCTAATCTAGTGCCTAGCACAGAGCTCCTGAAACACAATTTTCTGAATGATAAAAGTACCTTTTATTATTCATGCCAGGAACAGTGGCTCATGCCTGTAATCCCAGCACTTTGGGAGGCTGAGGCAGGCGAATCACCTGAAGTCAGGAGTTCAAGATCAGCCTGGCCAACATGGTGAAACCCCATCTCTACTAAAAAATACAAAAAATTAGCCAGGCATGGTGGCAGGAACCTGTAATCCCCACTACTCTGGAGGCTAAGGCAGGAGAATCTCTTAAACCTGGGAGTCAGAGGTTGCAGCACTGCACTCCAGCCTGGGCAACAGAGTGAGACTCTATCTCAAAAAAAGAAGTAGCTCCTTTTGACCATACCTGAGCTTATGCTAAGGAGGTGACTCAGGGTGAGAGGGGAAGGGGAACAAGGAAGGAGCTCCACAGCTTCAGGATGAGGCCTGGTCACCAGAAAAACCAACCACATGATTAGAGGGTTAGAATTTTCAGTCGCCAGCCTACAGAGAGAGGAAAGGGGCTAGAAATTGAGTTCAACCACCAATAGCCAATGATTTAATCAATCGTGTTGCCTACCTAATAAAGCTTTCATAAAAAATCTGAAACAAGGAGTCTAAGGAAACATGGGTTGGTGAACTCATCATTATGCTGGGAGGGTTGCACACCCAAAGTTCTATGCTCCACCTTCCACCCCATTTCCCACTCCCTCCCCCACTGTCACCCCCACACTGTGAGCATGTGCACATACACACACATGCACACACCCCATCCCCAAACCTTGCCTTATTCGTCTGTTTCATTTGACTGTTTCTGAGTTGTGTCCTATATGATAAACCAGTCATTGTGCGTAAAGCCCATTCTTGAGTTCTGTGAGTCCTTTTAGTGAATAATGGAACCAGAGAAGAGGGTCATGGAAACCCCCATATTTGTAGCCAACTCAGACAGAAGCGTGGGTAGTCTAGGCACCTTGTTTGGGGCTGCATTTGAAATGGAAGTATTCTTTCAAGACTGAGCCCTTAAACTCTGGGTAGCTAGTGTCAGAATTGAATTGAATTGTTACCCACTCTGTTGCCATCAGAGAATTAGAGAATTGGTTAGTGTTTGGAAAAAAACTACACAATGTGTTTATTGGGGGTGGTGGTGGTGAGAGACAATAAACAAAGAGATAGATAGGACTCACTTTTACAAAATAAATGCCATCATACCAATAAGAGTGGTACCAATAAAAGTAGCAGATGTGGTGGCCACATTTGATAGGGTGGTAAGGGAGGCCTCTCAGAAGAGGAAACACCATGCTAAGTGCAACAAATATACGGATCATTGAAACCCTAAGCATTTAGCAATGCATTCTTCATTTCATGGAAAAATATGCTGAAGGAGAGTGAGTTTAGATCATTTGCATTGTTCACCCAGCAAAAAAAAAAAAAAAAAAAAAAAAGTGGTAGAGCTAGAATTCTAACTTAATTCTGTCCCATCACCCCAACATCCCTTACCTATTTCAATCTGGTCCATGCTGTCCAATAGAACTTCCCAGGGACAGTTCAATTTCTGTGCTATCCTGTGGTGGACATGTGACTATTGAGTGCTGGAAATTCAACTACAGACACTGAGAAACTGAATTTTTTATCTTATTTAATTTTCATCATTTGAATTCAAAGAGTCACATGTAGCTAGCAGCTTCTATCTTGCAAAGTGACAGTCTAGGATTTCTTTCTTGTGTGACAGCTCCCATCGCTTGGGTTTCTGCCTGATGTTCTGAAGCTTTCTGGACTCTCTGAGAAAGATGTCGGCTGGCAGCAAACACACCTGCTAACGATTAGCTACACTCAACCCCCCACAGGCCTGTGTCATTCTAATTAGTCACTGTGTTCCAAACATGGGTATTAATTCTCCATCTTTATTTCATTTTATATTTTATATACATGTTTTTTAATGTTAAGAAAAAACTGCGACGTTTTAGGCACACACAATGCCAGAAGCCTATTAATCCAAAGGTGCAAGGGAGATGCTGATTGAGACCACATGGGCATTTTCTTAGAGCCAACCTTAGAGAAAAGAAAGGCGGTGTGAAGGGAAAACCTCTGCTTTATTATATGGCTGCAACTTTAATTATTAAGAAGTAAGCGATGTTGTCAGGCAAGCCTCACAGACAGTGACCATGGATGAATTGACTTATTTTACTCTTTCTGCATAAGTCTCGAAAGCAAAGATCAGCACCGCGAGTCATAAAACAATGCCACAGTCCAAAACCATGCTCTGGAACCTTCTGTATTCTGATTGACTGACATGAGTCATGCTATGCGAGCACAATATAGCTTATGTGTGATTCAAAATCCATGTGTTTCAGACCCAGCACAGCCAACCAAATTTGCTAAATGACTTGGGAAAAACATTTACCTCTCTGAGCCCAGCTGACACATATGTAAAATGAAGATAATAACAAAACCTGCCTTTTGGTGTTTGCTGAAAATTAAAGGAGATAATAATTGTGAGAATGTAGCATGACATTGGATATTAATAGTGAATATGCAAAAATGAAGAGATTGAGAAGGTAAGGTGGCTGATTAGGTGCAGCCAGGTGGAACAGCTGCCACTGAGAGACTGAGGCGACTGGTGCACTCCCAACAAATCTTCAGAGGGAAGGCATTGAGAGTGGACGGAGGGAACCCACAGAAGCTGGGCTGAAGGAGGAGGAAGCTGGGAACCCTGCATAGGACTACCTTGCACTGAGAAACTCCTTCCTGGCCCCCAACGACCCCAAGGGAATGAGTGAGTTGAACTAGTAATGAGCAACTTGCTCTTGCCACTGGCCTCTGGAATCCTGGCAGAGGATGCAGAGACATTCTTTGCAGAACTAGAAAAAAACTATTTTAAAATTCACATGAAACAAATAAAAGAATCCAAATACTTAAGGCAATCCTAAGCAAAAAGAACAAAGCTGGAGGCATCATGCCACCTGACTTCAAATTATAGTAATATAATTTGAATTATATTATATTCAAATATATTCAGGGCTATAGTAACCTAAACAGCATTTTACTGGTACAAAAACAGACACATAGATCAGTGGAACAGAATACAGAGTCATCATAGACACTTGAGTTGGCAAAGAGAAATAATAAGAGTAGCATACTAGCTAATGCAGAGCCCAGAGGGTTTGGTGTGGGAGCATCTGCAGTGGAGCACAGCCAGGGAAGCCCATCTCCCTAAGCTCAACTTGCTGCCATAGGAGACTTTAGCCCTAGGGGAACTGTCCCATCTGAACTCTGTGGGGTGGTCTTGCTTATAAGATGAGGCCAGTCTTATCTGAGCCTCCCTTGGTTGGCTGGCCTCTCCCAGGGCCTCGGGCTGACTGCACCTACTTGCAGGGCAGCCTCAAGCAGGAATGAGAGGGGAGGGAACTGCATCATAGCTCCTGCACTGACAGACTGTGAGTCAGAAGAGAGCTCCAGCAAGATGACTCCCAGCAACACACCAACCCACCCACTCGCTCCCCACATTGAAGCTTCCCCCAGGCTCATGGCAAACAAACCCCCACATTGCTTTGCCAATGCATGTGTATGCCGGAGGGTTGTGTCTTCCTTGCCCAGTCAGCATACCTGTGTGCATGCACCCTGCCCTGCCACTGCTGAGGGAATCCACTCCACCCCCACAAACCTCCCCCACCCCCAGACCACCATTGCACTTGGAGCCTTGGCAGGCACAGAGCCAGTCAGCCCTGGCCCTTCCTGGACCCTGCCCTTGCAGGAACTAGGTACAGGGAACAGTGGACCCTCCCCACTCCTGAGCTACCATCCCTGCCTGTGGTGCACAGACAGACCTGCTCCCACCAGCACCCCACCCCTATGCTAAAATCACTTTTAGCCCATCAGTGCACACAGTCACCAGCAGGAAGCCCCCAAACCCCCAGCCATGCTTCCTCTACCACTGCTGTGAACTTTCATATGGCTGCAAGCACCCTGGCACCAACTAGCAACCTACTGTAGCAAAAGAGCATGCACTCTGCCACCCTGCCATTACCGCTGCCTCTGGCACATGCAAATGAGGACAGATCCTGCTGCCACAGCACAACAAAATGTGTTGGATGACACTAACCATCAGAATGTAGGGACCACCAGTCTGGAAGCAGCTTGGGGGCTCTCCCCAGTGCAGTGGATTCCTAACCTTGAGGATTCGAAGAACAACGTCAGGGCCCAATACAAGTCCTCCAGAGTCAGAGCACACAGTCCAGGATTTAAGAGCTGAGCACTGACCCCCTAAAATCTTTCAGAAACAAAGCCAGTCAGCTGAATCCAATTCATACCACAATCAGGTCTTCAAAGTCATCAAATAGGATAAAAGAGAAAAAAATACGTCCAAAGTTCTGCAGCTTCAAAGACTGAGGAATCACCAACCTACAAAAATGAGAAGGAACCAGTACAAAAACTCTGACAACACAAAGAGCCAGAGTGCCTTCTTTCCTCCAAACGACTGCACCACCTTTCCAGCACAGGTTCAAACCAGGCTGAGAGGACTGATAGGTTAGAAATAGAATTCAAAATGTGGGCAGGAATGAAGATCATTGAGCTACAGGCATACAAGGAAGCTAAGACTCACAATAAAATGATACAGGAGCTGATCGACCAAATAGCTAGTATAGAAAAGAACATAACCAACTTGATACAGCTGAAAACACACCACAAGCATTTCATAACGCAATCACAAGCATTAACAGCAGAATAGATCGAGCTGAGGAAAGAATATCAGAGCTTAAAAAATGGCTTTCTGGAATGAGATAGATAAGAATAGAGAAAAAAATGAAAAGTAAAGAATAAAACCTCCAAGATATATGGGACTATGTAAAAAGACCAACTCTATGACTTATTGGGGACCCTAAAAGAGACTGAGTGAGTGTAAGCAACTTGAAAAACGTATTTCAGGATATCATCCATGAGAATTTTGCCAACCTAGCTAGAGGCCAACATTCAAATTCAGGAAATGCAAAGAATCCCAGTAAGATACTACACAAGAAGATCTTCCCAAGACATATCATTATCAAATTTTCTGAGGTTGAAATGAAAGAAAACAATGTTAAAGGTAGCTGGAGATAAAGGTCAGGTAACCTACAAAGGAAAGTCTGTCAGACAAACATCAGACCTCTCAGCAGAAACCCTACAAGCCAGAAGACATTGGGGGCCTATATTCAATATTCTTAAAGAAAAGAAATTCCAACCTAGAATTTCATATTCAGCCAAACTAGGCTTCATAAGTAAAGGAAAAATGGGAACCTTTTCAGACAAACAAATGCTGAAGGAATTTATTACCAGGCCTACCTACAAGAATTCCTGAAAGAAGCACTAAATATGGAAAGGAAAAACCATTAACAGCCACTACAAAAACACACTTAAGCACAAAGACCAGTGACACTAGAAAGCAACCACACAAAAAAGTCTGTATAATCACCAGCTAATATCATGACGACAGGATCAAATTCACACATATCAATACTAACCTTGTACTGAGAAACTTGAAGCAAGGTACAGAAACAGCTGGATTGGTTACAGGTTGGCATTTGCCTTATTTTAACACGGTTCAAACAGTCGGTTACATTTGATTGGCCAGTACTCAGTGATTGGCACAGATGTAGGCTATGGTCAGTTTACACCTCAACTTGTTATAGTTTATGATGCACTGAAAAACTTTTATGATGAACTTAAATATGTAAGAAGGCAGCTTTAGGCTAAACTTGAATAACAGCACAATCAAGACTAAGAATTTCATTTAAAACCATAGAGTTGCATGGAAATGGAATAATCTGCTCCTGAATGATACTTGGGTAAATAATGAAATTAAGTCTGAAATCAAGAAATTCTTTGAAACTAATGAGAACAAAGACACAACATACCAGAATCTCACGGGCACAGCTAAAGCAGTGTGAAGAGGAAAATTTACAGCACTAAATGACCATATCAAAAAATTAGAAAGATCTCAATTTGACAACCTAACATCACACCTAAAAGAATTAGAGATCAAGACCATCCTGGTCAACATGGTGAAACCCCATCTCTACTAAAAATACAAAAAATTAGCTGGGCATGGTGGTGTGTGCCTGCAATCCCAGCTACTCGGGAGGCTGAGGCAGGAGAATTGCCTGAACCCAGGAGGCGGAGGTTGCGGTGAGCTGTAACAAGAGAGAAACTCCGTCTCAAAAAAGAAAAAGAATTAGAGAACCAAAAGCAAAAAGACAACAAGAAATAACCAAAATCAGAGCTGAAGTAGACTGAGACATTTAAAACCATTCAAACGATAAATAAACCTAAGAATTGATTTTTTGAAAAAAATTGGCAAAATAGGTAGATTGCTATCTAGACAAATAAGAAAAGAGAGAAGATCCAAATAAACACAATTAGAAACAGCAAAGGGGACATTACCACTGACCCCACAGAAATACAAGTCATCATTAGAAAATATCATGAACACCTCTGTACACATAAACCAGAAAACCTGAAAGAAACGGATAAATTCCTAGACATATACGCCCTCCCAAGACTGAGGTGGGAAGAAATTAAATCCCTAAAAAGACCAATAATAAGCTTCATAATTGAGTCAGTAATAAATAGGTTACCAACCAAAACAAACCCAGGACTAGACAAAGTAACAGCCAAATTCTATCAGATTTACAAAGAGCTGGTACCATTGCTAATGAAAATATTCCAAAAAACTGAAAAGGAGAGATCCTTTCCTAAATCATTCTATGTGGCCAACATCACCCTGATACCAAAACCTGGCAAAGACACAACAAAAAAGAAAATTCCAGGCCAATATCCTTGATGAACATTTATGCAAAAACCCTCAACAAAATACTGGCAAACCAAATCCAGCAGCACATCAAAAAGCTCATTTGCCATGATAAATATGCTTTATTCCTGAGCTGCAAGGTTGGTTCAACATATACAAATTTTAAAATGTGACTCATCACATAAACAGAACTAAAAACACAAGACACATAATTATCTCAATACATACAGAAAAGTCTTTCAGTAAAATTCAACATCCCTTCATGTTAAAAACTCTCAATAAAGTAGGTGTTGAAGGACATACCTCAAAATAATAAGAGCCATTTATGGCAAACCCACAGCCAACATCACACTGAATAGACAAAAGCTGGAAGCATTCCCCTTGAAAACTGGAACAAGACAAGAATCCCCTTTCTCACCATTTCTATTTGACATACTATTGGAAGTCCTTTTTACAGCAATCAGACAAGAGAAAGAAATAAAGAACATCCAAGTAGGCAGATAAGAAGTCAGACTAACCCTGTTTGTAGACATGACACTATATCTAGTGTATTGTCTTATACACTAGGTTTCGGTTTTGGGCCGAAACCTTATAGTATTGGCCCAAAAATTCTGTAAGCTGATAAACGTCTTCAGCAAGGTCTCAGGATACAAATCAATAAATAAAAATTTGTAGCATTTCCATACACCAACAACATCAAAGCCAAGAGCCAAATCAAGAACACAATCCCATTCATTATTGCCACAAAAAGAATAAAATACCTAGGAATACAGCTAACCAGGGAGATGAAAAAAATCTCTATAAGGAGAACCACAAAACACTACTCAAAGAAATCAGAGATGACACAAACAAATAAAAAAAATTGCACTCATGGATAGGAAGAATCAATATTGCTAAAATGGTTATACTGCCCAAAGTGATGTATCTATTCAATGCTATTCCTATCAAACTACATTCTTTACGGAACTAGAAAATGACATTCTTTGCAGAACTAGAAAAATCTATTTAAAAAATCGTTTGGAACTAAAAAGGAGCCCGAATAGCCAAGGTAATCCTAAGCCAAAAGAAAAAAGCTGGAGGCATCATGCTACCCAACTTCAAACTATACTACAGGATTACAATAACCAAAACAGCATGGTATTGGTACAAAAACAGACATGTAGACCAATGGAACAGAATAGAGAGCTCAGAAATAAGGCTGCACAACTACAGTATCTGATCTTGGACAAAGCTGACAAAAATAAGCAATGGGGAAAGGACTCCTTATTCAATAAATGGTACTGGGGTAACTAGCTATTTGCAGAAGATTGAAACTGGACTCCTTCCTTAAAACAAATATAAAAACTAACCCAAGATGAATTAAAGACTTAAATATAAAACCCAAAACTATGAAATCCCTGAAAGACAATGTAGGAAATACCATTCTGGACATAGGAATGCACAAAGATTTCATGACAAAGACACCAAAAACAATGGCAACAAAAGCAAAAATTGACAAATGTGATCGAATTAAGCTAATGAGCTTCTGCACAGCAAAAGAAACTATCATTAGAGTAAATGACAACCAACAGAACAGGAAAAAGTTTTGCAAACTATGCATCTTACAATGGTCTAGTATCCAGCATCTATTAGAAACTTAAACAAATTTACCTAAATAAATAAATAAAAGAATTCCACTAAAAAGTGGCCAAAGGACATGAACAGACATGGTGTTGGTACTTTTCCCCCCCCAAAAAAAGATACCTGCAGCCAACAAACATATGAAAAAAAGCTCAACATCACTGATCATTAGAGAAATACAAATCAAAACCACAGTGAAATACCATCTCACACCAGTCAGAATGGCTACTATTAAAAAGTTAAAAATAGCAGATGCTGACAAGGTTGCAGAGAAAAAGAAACACTTATACAGTAATGGTGAGAGTGTAAATTAGTTCAACTATTGTGGAAAATAGTGTGGCCCTTCCTCAAAGACCTAAAAACAGAACTACCATTCAACCTAGCAATTCCATACTGTTTATATACCCAAAGGAATATAAATTATTCTATCATAAAGACGCATGCAAGGGTATGTTCATTCAAGCATTACTGACAATAGCAAAGACATGGAATCAACCTAAATGTCCATCAATGCTAGACTGGATAAAGAAAGTGTGGTACATACACACCACGGAATACTATACAGCCATAAAAAATAATGAGATCATGTCATTTGCAGGAACATGGATAGAACTACAGGTCATTATCCTTAGCAAACTAATGCAGAAACAGGAAACCAAATATCACATGTTCTCACTTATAAGTAGGAGCTAAATGATGAGAACACATGGACACATAAAGGAGAACAACAAATACCAGGGCCTACTGGAAGGTGGAGGGTGGGAGGAGGGAGATGAGGAAAGTCAACTCATGAGAACTAGGCTTAATACTTAAGTGACAAAATAATATGTACAACAAATCCCTGTGATAAGAGTTTACCTACATAATAAACCTGCATATGTAACCCTTAACCTAAAACAAAAATTAAAAAAAGAAAAATAATAACAACCCTCACCTCAATAAAAGGTGGCACCACCACTAAAAAATAGTAAATGTTCAAAACAAGTGTTTTGATGATAATGATGATATCTTCCTTCTAGATTTTAATAAATATTAAAAAACAAATGCAGAGCATGTGATTCATATGAGATACTCAGCTAGATATTTCAGTATGGCACACTGAGTTCTCAAGACAACTCTGTAAAGTACACAGGGATCTCCACAAGGATGCTGAACCTGAAACACAGGGAAGTTAAGATATTACACAAAGACACACACAACCAGGTTGTCTAACTCAAATTTCTCAATCTATCCTCTCCCCCCTCCCCCTCCCCCTCCCCCTCCCCCTTCCCCTCCTCCTCCCCCTTCCCCTCCCCCTCCCCCTTCCCCTCCCCCTCCCTCTCTCTGTGTTACCAATAATTTTTTATTAAGGTCTTCACTACTGTTCTTGAGTCTTTTAACCTTATCTTAAAAACAACTTCATCTTAATGATTTATTTTTTCTTTATATGGACTTTAAGTCACAATGCATATTTTTGGCAATTCTTGTTCTCCCTCTGTCTCCCTCTCTTTCCAATTTATTCATCTTTTTCTAGGGCTTGCCACTTCCTTGCATTAGGCTCTGTTAAAAAATAAACTTAGGCACATTAATATTTTAAAGGTTTATTTGAGCAAACAGGGATTCATGAATCAGGCAGTGCCAAACCACAAGCAGTTTGGACTCCACCGAGGAAATGAGAGGGTAAAGCTTTTATAAGGTGCTGGAAGAAGCAAAACAAAGAAAATATTTGATTGGTTAAGAAGAAATTTTCTGGTTAAAGATCACTTAATTGTTTCTGATTGGTTAAGCTTGTTTTGTTTTACTATTTACAGTGAGTTGGGTTTCACTTTGCTCATATAGGAACTCAAGGCACTGGAACTGTCTCAGCTCAATAACCTCCCAACTAATTATTGTCACAGCTCCACCTTTTTTATTTTTTGATACAGGGTCTCTCTCTGTCACCCAGTCAGGAGTGCAGTGGCTCAATCATGGCTCACTGTAGGCTTGACCTCTCAGGCTCAAGTAGTCCTCCCACCTCAACCTCCCAAGTAGCTGAGACTACAGGCCTGTACCACTACACCTGGCTAATTTTTGTTTGTTTGTCTGTTTGTTTGTTTTGGTATTTTTTGCAGAGATGGGGTTTAGCCATCTTGCCCAGGCAGGTCTCAAACTGCTGGGATCAAGCAATCCTCCCCACTTGGCCTCCCAAAGTATTGGGATTACAGGCATGAGCCACCATGCCCAGCCCACCTTAATTTTACTATCAGCCACTGACTCTAAGTGTGGGACTAAGAAGCTAAGGACTCCTTTTCTCTAACTTGACTCCAGAAGCTTGAGGTAACAGCTCCCTGAAAAGTCCCAACAAGTATTTCTGGATTTTCCTAACAGATGTCTCACATGTACTCAGGAATACAATAAATAATAGACAATTATAGATAGATAGGTGATATATAGAGAGAGAGAGAGAGAGATTGATTGATAGGGAGATGAAGCTTCCCTGTGGTGTCTTATTTTCTTCCTTGTGCCATACCAGTGGGTGTCATCATGTCCACCTGCCATCCCCATCTTTTGGGCTGTGTCAACCTAAAATAAGAACATCTGGATGCACCAGACACGCCCAGACCCTGCCATAGATGCACAGGAGCCCTCAGGAGAGCAAGCCTCACAGTGCTATGGCAACATGTGGCTCATTTTTTCAGAGAAGCCAAAGCAGAGCCATTTGGTGACTTGCAGCATTTTAAAATGAGAGAATGTCTCATTCACTCTAACTTACACTGCTAACTGCATCTCCCTCTCCATTTCAGTAGGACTCAATCATACACAGATGCTCCCCAACTTAAAATGGGATTATGTCCTCATAAACCTATCAGAAGATGAAAATATTCTAAGTCAAAAATGCATTTAATACTTCTAACCTACTGAACAGAGTAGCTTAGCCTAATCTACCTTAAACAAGTTCAGGACACTTACGTTAGCTTACAATTGAATAAAATCATCTAACACAAAGCATATTTTATAATAAAGTGTTAAAAACTTCATGTAATCCACTGAATATTCAAGTACAGTTTCTGCTGAATGCATATCACCTTTGTATCATCCTAAGACCAAAAATCCTAAGCCAAACCAAGATAAGTCAGGGATCGTCTGTATTTATGGGCACCTGGTTTGGATATATAATGTCAGTGAAAAATACTAGAACATACCATGAATTCTGCATCTATTCTGAGGAGGAAGGTGAACTGGTCGCCTAGCATCATTCTCCCCAATTCTTCCTTAAGTGTCTCATCAGTTCCTCAAGTAGCAGGGGTTCAGGGAGACTCACATTTCAGTTATCCAAACAAGCCCAGGTAAATTTTCCCTAGGCTCAAGCCAAAGCACCTCTTAAAAACTTCTGGGTAAAATCCAAAATTCATTTCTAGTACCAAACACATACAAGGAATTCTGACTTGCATGAGAGAGAGTGATTCACCTCAACCAACCCAGCACAGAGAAGTCTTTCAACACCAACATACTTTTACATGTATAGCCCACGCACTGTTTAATTCCTTCAGCCAGAGTCATACAGTTCTGTTGTCATAGAAAACACCTCTGGGCAAACTAATTTTTCTTGAAGCCCAGCAAAATAATAACAACTTCCCAGGCCCTTTCAAAGACCTGCTCAGTAGGCAGGTTTCTGTTACATGAAGGTTGACCTTATAAGCATCATCAGCCTTCAGGATGCACAATCTGAACTTGTTGTGGACCAGTGTAGACCAAACACCTCCATAATAATGACAATAGTAACAGCTCTGTATAATGCAACATAGTTTTCAAAACAAATGAGAGATATATTACTGTCATTGTCATTTAGAAGATGAGAATACTGAGACATGGGTTAGGTAATTCATCCAAGGCAAGCTGGGATGCAAAACGAAGCCCAGGGACTTGCCACTTATTCACTGCCCTCCCTGTTCCCCTCCCCTCTTCTTCTATCTTCTATTTAAATTACAGTTTCAGGGGGCCGGGCAAAGTGGCTCACACCTGAAATCCCAGCACTTCAAGAAGCCGAGGTGATCAGGAGTTTGAGACCAGCCTGACCAACATGGTGAAACCCTGTCTCTACCCCCACCCAAATAAAATACCAAAATTAGCTGAGCGTGGTGGCACCCTTGTAATCCCAGAGATTACTTGAACCTGGGAGGCAGAGGTTGCAGTGAGCCAAGATCACACCACTGCACTCCAGCCTGGGCAACAGAGTGAGACTCTGTCTCAAAAAAAAAAAAAAAAAAAAATTACAGTTTCAAGTCACGCCCTGATCTCTACTTTTGGAGGATCACATAGTTTTGCACTTTTATCACTAATTTTTTAAGTAGATTGGCTAATCACTTACCCTGAGTGATTAAAAAGAAGCATAAGGCAGATTCTTACCTTTGAAAAGCTTTCAATCTAGCTGAGGCTGTGACCAATGTCCAGGAAACAAACTGAGAGTAATGTTTGTTGACATCAGTATGGGCCAGCAAAAACAGGCACTTTAAAAAGGAGAGGTCACTGCCAGAAGGAGATACTTTAAAACAATGACGATCTTGGAAATAATCTTGTTTCTCTTTTTACCTTCGTTTCCAGAAAGCTCAAAACCAGATCTGAAGTTTAATGATCTCAATTTATAATTTCCCTTGAAGTATACAGAGCTGTGATATTTTCATTCTCTCATAGCACTAGGGTCTGGGGGGGCAGGGTAATTTGTTATTTCTATTTTATATTTTCGCTGTTATATGTTCTAGTGGCACCTTAATAAAATTATCTGAGATAAAAGCTAATAATATTATAATAAGAAAGTAAAACTGTTAAGGGATACAGTTTTAAATTTATGTATACTTATACTAACTTATAAAATTTTTGCAACAACTTGTAAAAGTGAACACACTACAAAAGATAACAATTAGGCAAAAACACAGAATAGAAATTAAGTTAAGGAGCAACAGTAGATTATTCCAAGTGCTCAAGGTTAGCTGATTATTATAATTGACCATAATTTTTTTCTTTAAATTTGATAACAGCTGACATTTGGGGAGAAGGAGAAAAAAGAAGAAATACATTGTGTTTATTTTCTGATGAAAGACCACATGCCAAAGTGATCAGTTCATACTAAGGTCAGCAGAAAACCTTTGAGCATGTATTGAGTGCCCAGGACATATGCATATACATAAAAAAGATTAGTATCTATAATAAAGTGTTTCTCCTGCAAATATGGGCAAAAGTCATATTGAAGTAATTCACAGATGTACCAAAAGCCAGATAATATATTAAAATATGATCAGCTTTATTGGTAATCATAGAAACTTAAATTAAAATAATTAGAAATCAATTTTACCTAGCAAACTGATGAAATAATTAAGGATTGTTAATATGTTAGTAAATGTTGTGAAGAAATAGTCACTTACTTTCACTGTTAGTAAAAATGTAAACTAATTCAATATTCTGAAAGGGGATTTGACATTATCCATTAGAATTTACAAGGTGCATCCACTTAAATGAGTAATCCAATCTCAATTAATCTGTAAAATCTCTCTTACCAAAATAATTGCACTTGGGCACAAAGATGTTCAACGCAGTATTGTTTATAATAGCAAAAAGACAGAAACAATCGAAATCTCCATCAAGTCATTTCATAGTCACACTAGGTAATACAATGCAACCTTTAAAAAAGGGGGGGGGCTTTTAAAATGAGGAACTGAATACTGAGGAATTGAATATTGAGGAACTGAATATTGCATTGTCATGAAAACCTCTCCACAATGTAGTGCTAAATGAAAAAAAGTTAATGAATTGTTGTCATAGTATGATCCCATTTATGTTTTCTGAAGGGCTGAATAAGTGTGTGTATATGTACATATTCAGGCACAGAAATTAATAAAAAATTGGTGTGGTGGATAGGTTATGAAAGATAAAGTCATTATGTCTGATGAGGGAAATAGGTGAATGAAGTGATGGTTGAGGCTGAGGAAGGGTGGACACAAGACTCCATATGCTTTGGTAATATTTGAATTTTCAATAATGAATATTCATTCATGAATACTATGTTATTTTTGAAATAAAATAAATTAAAAGTAACTAATTACACTGCAGTATGAACATGTCACCATTCTGGTCATTACTGGTTAACTAGACAGCTAAATCACCCAGACTGACTCCTGCATTCTGATCTGGCCACCCCCAAGAAGTGCATCTACATTTCCACTCCCTTATGATCTGAGATTCTCAGCATTTTAAAGAATGTTAAGAGTCATCCTATCAATTACTTGTTCAGCGCTTGAAGCCCCTCTTAAATCTCTGCAAATTGATCTTCCAGCTTTTGCTTGATGCCTCCTCTAGTGACAGGGCTGTTGCTTTTCATGTCTTTCTACTCTCCCTTTCACCAGCTCTGATGGAATGGACTCCCTTGTCTTAAGCCACGATATGCCTCTATCCCTAATCCTACATGCTCTTCTTTTTGTTCTTTTTTTTTCTTTATTCTGATTTTTTTTAATGGACAGATAATAATTGTATATATGTACGGGGTAAAATATATGTTTTGATCTATGTATTCATTACAGGAAGATTCAATCAAGCTAATTAATTATAGCCATCACCTCATCAATTTATTATTTTGTATGTATGTGGTAACAACTTTAAAAATCTATTGGAGAATCTTTAAAAAGGCAATCTCATAGAAACAGAAAGTAGAAAAGTGGTTACCAGAGGCTAGGAGGAGAAAGGAAGATGGAGAAAGGGGAGATGTTAGTCAAAGGGTACAGTTTCAGTTAGACTGAAAGAGTACATCTTAGTGAACTATTGCACTGCATAGTGCCCTTACACTACTCTGAATAGAGCTTATGGACCCCTCTTCCTCCATGAAAAGGCAGGCATTCTCACTGTACACCACCTCCCACCCCAGGTGAATTAGAAAACCTTTCTCTCTACCCAGTGTCTGTCTCAGCACTTACCACACACTTAACGCAATTGTCTATCTACAAACCTAGACTGTAAGGCTTGAGCAGCAAGTACTTTTTATCCCAGTACCTAGGTCAATGTCAGGCTCACGGGAGGTTCTCAGGCCCTATGGTGTAGTGGTTTAAAGTATAAACTTTATAATAATCCATCCAAATATCAAACCCCTTTGCTAAATATAAGATCTCAATCAGATTAAGCAAAACTTTTGAGGCTTCATTTCCTTGGTGATGACAAGGAGATATATGCAGTAATATCTATTTCACAGTTTGCTTAAGAATATGAAATAAAAATAATGAATGAATGAGAGAAAGAATGAGTGAGTAAACCCATCTACCAGCCAATTTCTCATAGATTCCCACTATTCCCAAAACCCTCCTTGTTCTCTGGAATTCTGTTAGGGCTTTCGAAAGAAGAAAGCACTGCTTAGATTTGGCTAAGACCAACCTGAATTCGATCAATTCTAAAACAAAACCAAGAAAGAAAAAAAGGAAGCCTGCAGCAACCAGTCACTACTTTCAATTTTCCTAGGAGGTAGGAATATGGACAGGATTGAGTTCTGTAGCTTCTTTTTTGAATTTGGGACACATCTCAGATCTCACCTGTGGGGATTTCACAGTATAGCAATGGAGGGTTAAAACTTACATGAACTTCATTTGAACTTTGTATATGGACTCTCTCTTTAAAACTTTTTACTTTAAACTTTGTAGTATAAGAAGAACATGCAATTTAAATTAAAGAATTGGAGGAGTTTGGGGTATTTTTCAGCCTGAGTCAGCAAACTCCAAAGGCCTATAATTAGGTTTTCCCTCTGTTTCTTTTTAATCATTAAAACCATGAATGAGAATAAGGCTTAATCAGATAGATTGCCTACTCTTCCCTTAAGACATGGATCTATTATAGATGCAAAATATTTTCAAGGATATTTTGTAAATAACTTCAAAATATGCCGGGTCGGCCTCACAGATTTGGCTGGCTTTTATTCTGGTCTGTCCCATTCTTATAAATGATTCTAACCACAAAAATATATGATCATTCTTGTTTTTTACCTAAAAATGCAGATTCCAACTTGAGGAAAGTGGCTCTTTATTTTCTGATAATAGTTTCTCAAAACACATTTCTTAAAATATAAGGAAAGAAATTATTGCCCAATTTTAGGCCTGTAGTCTATCTGATAGTGACACCAAAAGGTACATTGATAGTAAGAAATGAAAATGATATTTGGAAAATCACCTCTAAGACCTATAATTTCTCTTAATAAGTCATCATTTTCAGGCTATGTTCATATGGCCCATACACATCTGACTTTCTCTAGGATGTGCAGTCTAATTTATCTAGTGGGAAATACACAGGTGGGATCTTGGTGCTTCTGATTCTAAGCAACATTATGGAACTCAGATGATGTGTTTATGCATCATTTTCCTTATCTATCTATTAAATAGAGCTTTAAAGATGTCAGATGAGGGTAAGAAAACTCCCCCAAGACCCTTTACTGTGGGTTTGAGCCATGGATCCTGTAGCCTATTCCCTATGCCCACCTTCCCCTATATCACATACCCATTATCAAACTACCCCAGTGAGACACACACTGTGTGACACTGAAAAGGGGAAAATAATCAAGCTGGCTTTTGAGATCAGAGAAGGAGAATTTAGTCAGCCAATTACAGATTCACCTGCCTCTGTGTAATATATATAACAGATTAAAGAAATTCACCAAAGTTATCAGTAACTTATATTGTAAGTTTATGTTCCACATAAATAAAAATTATTTTTATAAACTGTATTATTTAAATGCTCTGTGATAGCTACCTCTTCAATGAATTGCATCTTTAAAAATATTTAAGACAAATAAGATGATCAAATTGTAATATATCAATATCAAACACCTCTATGGAACTGGAAAGTAATGTAATCACTAGGCAAAGGAGAGAGAAACAAACTTCCCTAGTCACGAAATAGTTTTGTTGGTAAAGATTTGGTTTCTTCATGGACCCCCCCAAAAAAAGGGTGATTATAAAACAAATTACATGACCTAGCACATAATAATTTATAACATACCATTTTCTCAGGCGATCAGTTAAGACTCTCAGTGATGTATAGTTACATAGAGTAAGTGTATGTTGTACAGATAAAGATAGAGTCTAAGTCTGTCACCGTGGTTGAGAGTCTTGCACAGGTTCACTCAGTTAGCAAGTGGAAAAGTAAAAACTCCACTCTTGTTATATCTCTTGTTATATCCAGTACTTCTTCCCCAATGCCAATATCCTGCCCCTCTCCCCTCATCATGAGATAATCTGCTCATGACACTATTCACCCAGGGAAGAATAGAATCATCCCCACCTGCCACCACTGGCTTTGAAAAAGTTCTAAAGAAGGTCGAGTTTGACTTCAATGACTGCAGCCTGTCTATTCTATGTTGTTTTGCCATAGCTTCAGCTTCCATTTTTTTAGATGAAAAAATTCAGACCTAGAAATAATAACTTTCTGGAGATCTCACAGTCTGTTCATACACCAGTTGAGAAGCAAATCCATGCCCACCTTACTTCAAACCATGCTGAGTAAAGCACAGTAGTTAAGAACCCTAGATTTGAAATCAGAGGAGTCTGCTTCAAATTCTTCTTCCATCAACCACCAACTGTGTGACTGGAGCCTCAGTATCATATTTTCTTGTAGTTATTCAATTAAACTGTATGGACAATATAGTACCTTAAAAAGTAGCTAAGATATAATTACAATACATCAAGTTGCTTTAAAGAGATGTATGACGGACTATAGGATTTTAGGCACTAGATTCGTGATGAAGCTTAGGGGATCCTCTCAAAATACCAAAATTCACATCACATAGAAATATATATGTTCTGTAGGGGGCAGAATCAGAAACAGAATCGTATTAGGTCTTCAAGTTCATGAAGCCACCACCATGAACCACCATCCCCTGCCCTAGAGCCCAGCTCCCTTCCTGCTTCAGCAACCCAGTGATTCCCTCCATCCTGAAGTCAGCACTGTAGAGAATGTGGGGAAGCAGCAGTTTTGAAAGGATAAGCACAATATTGCAAAGCAGACGGGTCTCTCCAGGTACACTCTAGACTCAAAGATGAATGGTTCCCTTTGCAGATAGAGGTCACCAGGATGGCTATCAGTGCTAACTATGAAAGGATGGCCCCCTCTCGTAATTATGAGATTTACACAAGGACAGGCACCCTCTGTCACATAGAGAAAGGGTGAGGTTCCCCTCAGGTCTTCAGAGTCCCAGTCATGTTCCCCAAAGTAAGGATCTAAAAACAGAAGAGGGGTTTCTTACGATCATTTATTTGCTCTTCCTGCCTCCTTATTGTCTAAAGGCAACTGATGCTGATTCATAATTCCAGGACAGCCATGCCACATTCACCACCCAGCCCTTGATGGAAATAGAGTGGGTGATATCTTACAGAGCTGATAGCTACCTTGCATAGGGGAAATAAATGAGAGGAATATGCCTGCATAGTGGGCATGCAGCTGGCCTTGGGCAGTGATTCCTTTAGTATTCTTTTGGCTACAAGTAACAGAATATCCAAATAAAATTGGTGCTATGGAAAAAAAAAGTGGTGCTACAAACTGAATTTTTATGTGTCCCCTAAATCCATATGCTAAAACCCTAATCCCCAGTTGGCTAGTATTTGGAGATGGGGCCTTTGGGAGGTAATTAAGTCATGACAGTAGAGAATGACGGGAGTGGTGCACATAGGACAGATGTGGGTGTGAATCCCAGGCTGTGTTAAGTTGGGTAAGTAACTTAAGCTCTCCAAGTCCCAGGCTTTAGCTTATGAAATCTGTCATTAAAATGTACTATTATTACCATCCATTGTTATTATGCATTTATTTCTATTGTCCACATTAAAAGAGACACATTAATTTGTTCACTATATTTATGAGAGTATATTCTATATTTCCCATTTGCACCTCAAGATCCACTTTCCACCCTTCTACTCTGTGGCCCAGAAAATCTGCTATAATCTGTGTCAACATGTTCCCTTACCCTCTAGTTTTCAGTTTTGTTCAACTGAAGTTGAGGAGTGGATATCAGAGATGACAGAGAATGAGGGCTGAGTGTCCAGTCTCCTGCTCTGCCAGGATGCTATGGGTTAGCTATGTCCCTTTACCAAAAGCCACAGCTCCTATCCCAGTATTCTTTTCATGTATCTCTTTCCAGGTTACAGTAACTGTTCTCTCCACTTGCCTCTTCTGTACTGGGGGTAATTGCACCACACGCAGTGCACTAAGATACTGCGGTATGCCTTGTTGATTTCCCTGCTGCCTACACCTTTATACACAGTCTCTATCTTAAATTCTCTGTAATTACCCAATTTGAGTCAGCCATTATTTTCCTACAGGGGCCTTGACATATACATCCATAAACTCCATAATTAGATCAAAGTAGCATTCCAGATAGCCATGACCAAGACACAGAAGCAGAAAATCAATGATTAATCTGTGCCTTTTTCTGCGTATAAGTCCCTCTCCTTGGAATCTTCACCCTTTCCATCATGGTAGTCAACCTTCTGTCCCTAACCATGGTCCAGACACTAAGCATTTGTTCAATCAACTTTAGCCTAAAATATTGCTTAATTTTTTTGCAGTTAAACTGTGTTTAATTTCCCTTTCCTTCTTTTCAGAATGGCCTTGATACTTCCTTTTTCCTGTTAGTGCCAACACTAGCTTTTCCCCCTTATTAACAGGGTCTCAGCTTCATGCTAGTGTGAGGCACTGGTATACACAAGGAGATGGCTCCAGCCCCAGGGATAGATCATGATTGAACTTCTCCAGTCACCGCAATCGCCTTCTTCTCAGCCAGTGATGGTTTAAGGTGATAGCCATGTGTGCAATATCTAGACTATGGTAAATGAGGGGAAAATCTGAAGAGGGACAGGGGAAGCAGGATGTTTGAAGAGATTTTGCTTCTTAAGAAAAAGATACAACACAGAAAAATGTTGTTTTCCTATCTTCTTTCTTTCCTTCCTCCCTGACTTTGATGTTATTTGAAAATGTGGTGTTTGAAGTTTAGTCAGTCATCTTTCTACCAAGAGGAAGAAGTCAAGAGAATCAGAAGGAAGCTGACCCAAAGCCCTGATGTCACTCAGCTTCTGAATTAGCCTCCCTCCAACCAACTCCAGATTTCTTGTTGCATGAGATAACAAAGCCCTCTGCATTAACCACTTGTCTTAGTTTGAGCTGTTGTAACAGAATATCATTAATTGCATGGTTTAAAAAGCAGATATTTATTTCCCACAGTTCTGGAGAATTAGAAGTCCAAGATCAAGGTGTCAGCAGATCAGATGTCTGTTGAGGGCATTATTCCTGATTTGCTGATGCTCATCCTATTGTGTCCTCACCTGGTGGAGATCAGTGAGGAAGCAAGCTCTTCTTTGTCTTTTCTTGTAAAGGCACCAATCCCGTCATTCTCTACTGTCATGGCTTAATTACCTCCCAAAGGACTCATCTCCAAATACCAGCCCCTTGGGGATTAGGGCTTCAGCATATGGATTTAGGGGACACATAAACATTCAGTTCATAGCACCACCTTTTTTTCGTAGCATCAATTTTATTTGGATATTCTGTTACTTGCAGCCAAAAGAATACGAGAGGAATCACTGCCCAAGACTAGCTGCATGGCCACTATGCAGGCATATTCCTTTCATTTGGCAGCTATTAGCCCTGTAAGACATCAATGTGTCTTGAAATTCCTGAAAAAAAGAATGAAGATGAGAGACTCATCAAGTGTTCTTTCTATGCTAGGTCCCAGGGTCCCACACAGTTAAGACTCTGGCCTCCTAATCCAAAGATTAGTGGCTTCAAAGCCTTTCTCTTTCCTTTTGGGATAATACAGGTAAGACAGTTCTGTCTTGTAAACATTAATGTCAGAGACCTAAATTGGCGGCCAACAGTGTCTTCATGTTATTTTATCCAGCCCTAGCATACAAAAGTTGTTAAATAACTATTTCATGGATAAAAAGGTATTTTCCATTCATTTTCACATAGAAGAAACTCATTACGATCAGTAGAATTAAGTTTGGCAGCCAATGGCAAAAGAAGTAACAGTAGATTAAACAAAATAGAAATATGTTTTCTTCTCATGTGAATATAGTTGAGTTTGGAGCCTTCCTAACCCTTCCAGCCTCCTTCTGTCCCATTGTCCCACTGTCTTCAATGTGTGTTTTTACCATGTGCTGTAATATTTCTGCTCTAGTTCTCTCCATCACATCTGAATTTTAACCAGCATAAAAGAGAAGAAGGGAGTTGACACACCACTTATATTAGGGATCCTTCATACAGTTGCAAATCCAGTGACCAAAGCTCCACCCCATTGATCAGAACTGAATCTCCAGGCTTTCCCTTGGTGCTGGATGTTTTCTCTTTGTCCTTTCACCACATCCAACTCCACCCTTTTCTACACTGTCTTGTGCTATCCAGAGTTTACCCGAATTGATGGCATCAGTGGGCACCCTGCCCTTCTGGCTTCTGCTGAGTGCAGCCAGTGGGAGACACTCTCAGGAAAAGAGGAGGTGAAGGAGGGTAAGACCGGCCCTCCAGCTTGCTCTCTTCTAAGTCTATATGGGTTGGCGGCATGCCTCTATCTAGTGCATGAGCAAGAATGGTCTACTTCAGGTTGCAAACAATAAAGGCTACATTATCTGTAGATAATTTAAAAGCAATAAGAAAGCCAAATAAAAGTCAACCGACTTTTTATTATCACCATGCACAGAAAATTCTAAACAATGACAATAATGAAACACTCTTCCTGCCAGGGACAGATCATTCCCATCCCCACCCCTTGCCCGGGGAAACCACCGCCACTCCCAAGGCACAGTTCCTGTCAATCACCCCTTCCTCAGTGACTCAGTGACTCTGGAGGTTTGGTGACCATTTCTTTCCCTGGCTTCTCAGGCCTAGGGTTGGTAGCAGCCCTCTGCATATGCTCCATGAGTTTCTAGAAACCCTGCACACACCTTTGTAAGTAGTCTCTATTAAACTTTGGTCCGTTCTCCAGTTTCAGCGTGCATACATTCCTTACTGACACCCCGGCTGATGCTCCCCAGCAGCAAGGCAGCTTTGATTCCGAAGTGGTAACGAGCCAAAATAGAGATGTTATTATTGAGGGAAAAAATGGATAACATAAATATTGGAAGAAAATCAGTCTCTGCCACCCTCATTTTTTTCTTCTTTCCAACTTGGAATTGACAAATCTACCAAATGAAAACACTCTTCTGATTGTTCCCAAAGCTTTCACTCCTCTAACAGCTTTTGCTACTTCCCTCCAAGGAAGCTTTCAAGGAAACTACCTCAATGAGTGCAACTGAATGATATATCCAATTTCTAGCCCTAAAGCCAAGTGAAAGGAATTTGGCTCAGTCCTGATCTCCATTCAGAGTGTTCTTCAGTCAAGATTGTGTTGGTATCACTGTCCAAGTAGCCAAGCAGCATGGAATCCTAAACAATTGGAACAGACATTCTCCAGGGTGCCATTCCAGCCCCCACCTGCTGGATATCTTCCCTGCCCCTGGGAAAGCTGAAAGCAGAGCAACTTGGCCTCATCCCTACACCCGCTAACTCTGGAGGTCTGCTAATATCCATGTCTTTATCCACGTTCTGCAAAGTCAGGCCTATCTACACCAGCCCAGCCTTGCCTCCTGGCCTGGATCGGTGTCCCCACAGGAGAGCAACTTGACACATCCTGTTTTTTAACCTTCACTCCAGCAAGTGCTCACTTTTAGCTTGTCCTTCTCCACATAGCCACTGCCCTGGAGTATGAGTTTTATTAAGGTGAAAGCAATGTTTAGAGGCAATAACATGGTTTAGGATGAACAATTAATTGAAGAATTTTTTGTTTCCCTCTCAACCTCCAAAATAAAGTATCCAGTAAAATTGGATTTCACTGTCTGGTTGCAAAACAACCTGCCCTGGGGGAGCCTCTGAAAGGAGTCTCCTCGCAGTGATGAGAGGTGCTTTTCAAAGCCATGACACCATCACGGTAATGGGAGACAGATCCCTATTGTGCAGAGCCCGGCTGCAGGGCTCACAGGGCAGGGCTTCCTGTGAGTGGGCTGCTGGTTGTTTGTGGTTGCTACAACAGAGCCTCAGAGAGAACTTTCTGGAGGGCTCAGTGTTCAAATCCACATGAACCTGAAATCAGGTCTCAGTTCTGCTCCCTGAGGTTGACTAGAAATGCCAAGCTCTTCAGAAAGTGAGACAGAATATTATCCAGGGAAATGTGGAGGGTGAGTTTTGTTTCGACTGGTTGTTTTCGTGTCTGTGCCAGACACTTCACTCTCTCTCTCTCTCTCTCTCTCTCTCTCTCTCTCTCTCTCTCTACCTCTAATCTTCACAAGAGCCCAGTGAGATAAGCATCACTGTCCTTGTTTGCAGAAAAGGAAGCTGAGGCTCAGAGATGTAAATAATGCTGTGGCCCCTCAGCAGCTGGGAAACAGAACAGTGATTGGAACTAAGGTTGACCTGACTCCAAAGCCCCATCCTACAGTCCCCACCCACCTTTCTAAGAACTGTGAAGAGGTCCAGAGGTAAGGCCGGATAGATACAAACCAACTCTGGCCTCCAGGGGTTGAAGTGGGCTGCACAGCAGACCAAGTTGCTGCGCTGGAGAAGACTATTGTATCATCACGGTAGCATCACAGCAGTGCAGGCCAGCTGCTTGAGCCAGCTAGATAAGGTAATAATCAGCAGAGGATGAGAAAATAAGACCAGATGAGTTTGTCAATTATCCTTTGCTATATGACAATCCACTTAGAAACTTAGTGAAGTAAAAAAGCAAAACTTATTATTTCTCATGATCTGTGCTTGCACTGGTGGTTCTGCCCCACTTTGTATCCTACAGGGGTCACTCATGCAAGTGCATCCAGCTGTAGGCTGGTATATTTTGGACGTTTAGAGGCCTCTCTGAAGAGTTTGGGCCTTGGTGCTAGCTGTTGGCTGAGGGGCTTCAGTTCTTTTCTATGTGGTCCTTCGTACTGTGTGGCATTTTACCTCTCAGGGTCTCTCCATGTCCTCCCTCTTCAAGAGGATAGCTTGGACTTCCTTACATCATGGTGGCTGACTCTGAGCAAACAAAATCAGAAGCTTCCAGGCCTCTGAAGGGCTAGTCCTGGAGCTGACACAGTGTCATTTCTGCCACATTCCATTAGTAAGTAAATTACAGGCCAGCCCAGATTCAAGGAGAGATGAAATAGACTCCACTTCTAAGTTAGTGGGGCAACCGGTGCACAGAGGAAGGTAAGAACTTGTTGACATTTATCTTTGGAGAAAATCACAGTGGATACATCCCAGATTTCCTCAGACAGCATATACCCTGCAGAGGCTGTGGGGAGAAAGCTATCTCTGCAGCATGGTGAAGGGCCTTGTCTAGAATGCCAACTCTAGTGACGGGGTATGGCTGCCTGGGGTGCACAATGAAAAGGCTTCTGAAGTAGCATCTAGGACCAGCAGGAAAAAGCTTCTCAACAGAGTCATTCATTCACTCATTCCTCCTTTGTTTGGAAAAATATTTATCAAGTACCTCTGTTGTCCTGCTCTTCCAGGCACTGGGGATAAACCAGTCAAAGCATAAACCAGTACTACCCCCTTTCTCAAGGAGTTCATCCTCTAGTAAGGGAAGCATTCAATAAATAAACGTGTAATGTGTTAGGTAGAAATTAGTGCTATGAAATAAAACAAAATGAGTGAGTAGTGACAGGAGACTGCTATGGTCTGAATGTTTGTGTTCCTCCAAAATTTGTGTGTTAAAATCTAATCCTCAATGTGAGGATATTAGGTGAGACCTTTGGTGGTGACTGAAGGATGAGGGTGGTATCCTCATGAGTGGTATGAGTGCCCTAATAAAAAAGGCTTGAGCCCTTCCACTGTGTGAGGACATGGCAAGAAGTCACCATCTATGAGGAATAAGCCCTTACCAGACACTAAATCTGCCCACACCTTGAGCTTAGACTTCCCAGCCTCCAGAATTGTAAAAATAAATTTCTGCTACATATAAATTAGCCAGTCTAAGGAACTCTGTTACAGTATCAGGAACAGACTAACATAGAGGCCTCTCTAATAAGGTAACATATGAACGGATGCATGAATGAAGAGAGAAAACTGGCTGTGTGGGTAAGGTAGTGAAGAACATTTTAGAGGGAATGCTAAAGGCAGAGGCTCTAGTGCCTCGGTCGGCTCAGGCTGCTATAATAAATTTCCATAGCCTGAGTGGTTAAACACAAACATTTATTTCTCTCAGTTTTGGAGGTTGGAAGTCGAAGATTGGGGTGTCAGCAGGGTCAAGTGCTGCTGAGGGCCTTCTTTCAGGTTGCAGACAGTCAGCTTCTTGTAACCTTACAAGACAGAAGGAGAGAGAGAACTCTCTTCCCAAGGGCTCCCAGTGACCTTATTATCTCACCTCTAACACCATCACCTTAAGGAGTCAAGATTTCAATAGATGAATGTGGGAGGATACCAGCATTCCTTATATAACACCTAGGAAGGGCATTCTAGGCATATTTGAGGAATCCTGTGGCTTCAGCAGAGTTAGCAAGGGGGAGAGTGCTGGGAAAGGAGATGAAGGCAGCAAGGGCTGGAAATGAGGCTCTGTTGTAGGTGGGTGAAGATGTTGGCAATGTTTGATAGAAATGCAGTGTGAATCATGAAGACAAATCATATATGTCATTAAAATGTTCTTACAGCTACATTTTATTTTATCTTTTATTTTAGGTTTGGGGGTACATGTGAAGGTTTGTTACATAGGAAAAGACATGTCATGGAGGTCTGTTGTATAGATGATTTCATCACCCATGTATTAAGCCCAGTACTCAATAGTTATATTTTCTGCTCCTCTCCCTCCTCCCACCCTCCACCATCAAGTAGACCCCAGTATCTGTTGTTTCCTTCATTTTTTTTTTGACAAAGTCCCACTCTGTTGTTCAGGCTGGAGTGCAGTAGTGCAATCTCAGCTCACTGTAACCTCTGCCTCCCGGGTTCAAGCGATTCTCCTGCCTCAGCCTCCCAAGCAGCTGGGACTAAAGACACATGCCACCACACCCAGCTAATTTTTGTATTGTTAGTAGAGACAGGGTTTCACCACATTGGCCACACTGGTCTCAAACTCCTGACCTCATGATCCACCCACCTCAGCCTCCCAAAGTGCTGGGATTACAGGCATGAGCCACCACACCTGGCCTGTGTTACTTCTTTGGTTCATAAGTTCTTATTAGCTCCCACTTACAAGTGAGAACATGCGGTATTCAGTTCTCTGTTTCTGCATTAGGTTGCTAAGGATAACAGCCTCCAGCTCAATCCATGTTCCTGCAAAAGACATGAACTCATTCTTTTTTTTATGGCTGCATAGTAATTCCATCGTGTATATGTACCACATTTTCTTCAGCTAGTCTGCCACTGAATGGGTGTTTAAATGATTCCAGGTTTTGCTATTGTGAACAGTGCTACAATGAACATTCACATGCATGTGTCTTTGTGGTAGGACGATGTCTATTCCTCTGGATATACACTCAGTAATAGGATTGCTGGGTTGAGTGGTAGTTCTTGCTTTCAGCTCTTTGAGGAATCACCATACTGCTTACCACAATGGTTAAACTAACTTAAACTCCCACCAACAGTGTATAAATGTTCTCTTTGCTCCACAACCTCACCAGCATCTGTTATTTTCTTTTTAGTGATAGCTATTCTGACTAGTGTGAGATGGTATCTCATTGTGATTTTGATATGCATTTCTCTAATAATCAGTGATAATGAGCTTTTTTTCACATGCTTGTGGCCACATATTTGTCTTCTTCTGATGAGTGTCTGTTCATGTCCTTTGCTCATTTTTAAAGGGGTTGTTTTTTTCTTGTAAATTTGTTTAAGTTCCTTATAGATGCTGGATGTTAGACCTTTTTTAGATGCATAGTTTTCAAATATTTTCTCCCATTCTATAGATTGTCTGTTTACTCTGTTGATAGTTTCTTTTTCTGTGCAAATGCTCTTAAGTTTAATTATATCTCACTTGTCAAATTTTCCATTTGTTGAAATTGCTTTTGGTGCCTTTGTAATGAAATTGTTGTTTCTATGTCCAGAATGGTATTACCTAGGTTATCTTCCAGATTTTTTTATAGTTTTATGTTTTACATTTAAGTCTTTAATCCATCTTGAGTTGATTTTCATGTGTAGTATAAGGGAGCAGTCCAGCATCAATCTTCTGCATATGGCTGGCCAGTTACCCCAGCACCATTTATTGAATAGGGAGTCTTTTCTTCATTGCTTGTTTTTGTCGGTTTGGTCAACTATTAGATGGTCATAGATGTGTGGCCTTATTTCTAAATTCTCTATTCTGTTCTATTGGTCTATGTGCCTGTTTTTGTACTAGTATCATGCTGTTTTAGTCACTGTAGCCTTGCAATATAGTTTGACATTGAATAACATGATGCCTCCAGTTTTGTTCTTTTTTCTTAGGATTCCCTTGGCTGTTCAGGCTCTTTTTTGGTTCCATATAAATTTTAAAATAGCTTTTTTCTAGTTCTATGAAGAATGTCATTGGTAATTTGATAGGAATAGGATTGAATCTATAAATTACTTTGGGCAGTATAGCCATCTGAATGATATTAATTCTCCTTATCCATGAGCATGGGATGTTTTTCCATTTCTTCTGTCTTCTCTAATTTCTTTGAGCAGTGTTTTGTAATGCTCATTGTAGAGATCTCTCACCTTTCTGGTTAGCTGTATTCCTAGGTCTGTTATTCTTTTTATATATAACCACATTTTTTAAAGTAAAAACAAACAGGTACAAACAGGTTTAGTAATAGATTTTGTTTACTGTAATATATAAAAAATATTATTTCAACATGTAATCAATATGAAATTATTAATCAGAAATTTTACCTTTCTCATAAAAAAATCTTCAAAATCTCATGTGCATTTTACACTTAACAGCACATTTCAGTTTAGACTAATGGCATTTCAGTAGCCACCAGTGGGTAGTGGCTACCATATAGGACAGTGCAGATCTTTAGCGTATAAAGCAGCGTTTTTCATACAGAGCTATCTCAGAATACTGGTCTTGATATGTTAATAAATACCCTGGAAAGATAAGCAAATAATGTGTTCTGTGGTCAAAAAAATTAAAGTGGAAAAATACTAGTAAAACAATTGTAAAATGTTTTCTTTCAGCAGAACACCTCAGAACTGTTGATATGATCATTTATTCTAGGAATCTCCTAAAAAGGCAAAAACTAAAAATAAAGGAATCAATTTTTAAGAGCTGTGTTCTGGAGAGCCATAGGAGACTTCCCAGAGAGACTCTGAAGAAACTCCTACCCTACCCTGGTTACAAAGAAAGTAAGCTCTAAATTCCCATTTCCAGATCAGCAGTTCTGCGATCATTTGTATTTATCTCCTTACTTATCATTTAATATACCTCAATTGAAAAAGGGTTGTAAAGCTTTTCTAAAACCTCATGGGTTCTCTAAACAGCTTTTAAACACACCTCAGAAGGTGGCCTTAGATGTTGAAAGTGTTCTTTAGGAAACAGCTTTGCAAAGGAGCTTGGGGGCAAACCTCACATGACACAGCCTCCTCTTCAGTGCAGACTCCCCTTGTCTTTGCAGATAGGGGAGCTGTGAGCACAGCCTGGTGGCACCTCACCCAAAACCTTTACACTCACAGGCATGTGGCTCCTCTGATCTGGGCTGTTTATTCATGAATGCCCATTTCCTTGTGTTCCCTTCATACAGGAGTGTTCTGCAGTTTAAAGCAAACCTGACACTTGAAGGACAAAGGCTGTAATTTCTGTTTGCACTGGGCAAGTGGAGCCCAGAGGTCTCCTAATGGCAAGTTGTCTCTCATCCATTTCCACCCTTGAGCATGCAAATACTCTGTTTAGTCCCTAAAAGAAAAGGCATTCCATGAGGCATTCGTGAGAAATATATATTTAATTAAAGACTTATACACTGTTGGTGAGAGTATAAATTAGTTCAACCATTGTTGAAGGCAGTGTAGTGATTCCTTAAAGAGCATAAAATATAGAACTACTATTTGACCTAGCAATCCCTTTACTGACCTAGCAATCCCTTATTTATATTCCTTTAATGCCCAAAGGAATATAAATTATTCTACCATAAAGACACATACATGCATATATTCATTACAGCACTATTCACAATAGCAAAAACCTGGAATCAACTTAAATGCCCATCAGTGATAGACCAGATAAAGAAAATGTGGTACATGTACACCATGAAATACTATGCAGCTATACAAAAGAATTAGATCATATCTTTTGTGGGAACATGGATGGAGCTGAAGGCTATTAGCCTTAGCAAACTGACACAGGAACAGAGAAACAAACACTGCATGTTCTCACTTACGAGTTCTCATCATTTAGTTCTCACAAGTGGGAATTAAATGATGAGAATACATGGACACAACAAGGGAAACAACAGACGCTGGGGCCTAACAGAGGATGGAGAATGTGAGGATGGAGAGGATCAGGAAAAACAACTAATGGGTACCAGGCTTAATACCTGGGGGATGAAATAATCTGTACAACAAACCCCATGTCATGAGTTTACCTTTGTAACAAACCTGCACATGTACCCCTGAACTTAAAATTTAAAAAGAAAACCATGTGTGTTGGGGGGTGTGGGGGGGGAGACGGAGGGAGGGAGGGAGGGGGAGAGAGAGAGAGAGAGAGAGAGGCTAACTTTGTAGCATATGAAGAATGTCTGTACCTTGATCTGATAGTTACATAATCAATGTATTTGGTTTCTAGATCACAGTGCTTATTTTTTCAATCTCTAACTAAAAATACTCAACTGGTTTAATTCTATTTTAGAAATTATCATTTTAGTTTATATTAATTTCGATTATATCTTACTGAAAAAAATTTTAAAAGACTTTTTTGGAGAGAGCAGAGTTTAACAAACAGTATTTCACTTTAGAAAAAATTCCTGTGAGGCATGTTTCTTTTCACATAATCTCTCCGGGGTGCTCCACCACCATACTGACTTACCCATTTTCCTCCCTGTCTGTCTGTCTTTGTGTCTCATTCTGTGTGTTCTGTATGTCTCTTTATCCTTCTCAAGCCCTGTCTCTCTATCTCAATTTCTGTCACTTTGTCTCTCTCTGTTTGTCTCTCTGTCTCGATCTCATTCTCTACATACCTCCATCTCTCTTGTCTACCTCACCCCAGACTCAGCCTTCCCCACAGACAGCCTTCAGTCTCCTTCCATCTCATGGTTTCTGAAATGCTCACTTGTCTTAGGAAGAGCCATTTAGCTCTATCCCAGACTCCCACTCTCATTGCTCAATACTCTATCCTGTGTGTGGTACTAGAGATGATCTCAAGGTCATGATTTTGATTGCACATAAGACAATCATAGTGTATTTTAATTCTTTTATCCATCTCAAGCATCATTCCCCCAATGACACTTAAATCTATGAGTTTATTTGCTGCTCATCAGAAGCCCCTGGATTGCAGTCCAGCTCAGCCACTCTCAGCTTTGACCTGTGTCATCCACTTAACCTACTGAATGGCACTTTCCATAGAGCTAACACGTGGGCTGTAACAACTCTGCCAACAAGTTTTTGTAAGGTTATATGTGAAAATGCTTCTTTCATCTCAAAACATTTTACAAATATAAAAGACTGAAATCACTGCAGCTACTGCCTTCTAGTAGGAGCAGGAGCTCATAACAGCAACAGATAAGCTATGAACAAAAGTGAAAATAAGTGAGGTAAAGAGGGAGACAGGGTAACCAGCTAGCCAGGGAAGGTATAAAGGGAAGAAGCATCTAAGCCCCGATGCCTAACTCATGTGAGTGGACTCTACACATTCTGGTTGCATACTACATCCATCAGGGTCCCAGCGAAAAACAGATAATATGTTCAAATTAATCTGATGACAGTTTATTAAAAGGACTATTTTCAAGATGTAGCATGTGGAGAAACTACATGAGAAAGAGCAGTATCCCAGGACTAGTAACTGTGAGGACTGGTACCACCACTTCTGGTCCTGAGGGGGAGCAGGGTAGGAGCACAGACCAGAACCTGGAGACAGACGGCCCTATGGAGAGGGTTGCTAGACAATCGCTGTAACCTTCCATTGAAGAATGCACCCAACCTATGGGAATATCTCAGAAAGACAGCTGAGAGAACAAATACCCTAATCCCACTCTCTCTCCTCCCTTCAATGTCTTGTCAGGACCCAGCATTGGCCAAACCCAGTTAGAAACCACAGAGGGCAATGAAGACATTAGAGTGGTCCACACAGAACAAACAGCCTCCCAAGGCAGAAATCAAAGTGAAGAAGCATCCTTCCCTCTGGAGCATGGATGTGAAGGAGATAAAAAGATGTATAGCACACTCACTCCCATGTATAGATAGATCACAGGTATGTTGGGAAAGCCACTTGCAATTTGCCTGAGTCCATGAGCTCTAAGGAATTCGGAAATCCTGGAGGCATAAAAGCCTATCTGACAATGAGAACAAGCAAAGGTAGATAGGAAAAATCGAGCAAGGGAGAAAGACAGAACCACGATGAAGTGCTATTGCTGAAGCCAGAGAAACCTACAGCCAGCCATAACTGAAGCTAGACTGTGAGCTGATAGATACCATTTTTCTTAACATAGTTTATATTGCCTGTTATCAATTGAAGCTAAGAGATTCCTAAGGATGACTTCTTACTACAAATGAGGAACCTGAGATGCCAAGAAATCAATTAACTTGAAAAAGCTCACATGTACACTAAGTGGCAGAGCTGTAATTCTATTCTGATTTTACCTCAAAGTCTGTAGTTTGTGCACTCTCCACAATGAGACCCCATGATGCCCTGGAGTCTCTGGTTCTCTGAACCCTATTGTGGCCAAAGACTGTCAGACATGCTTTTTCCACTTGGGCCAAAAATACCTTTAGATGACAGATCCCCCTGGGGATACATTCCCATGGAACTCTTCCACTGTCTTGCACGTTTCTTTGTCATGCATTTAAACTGTCCTAATCTCCAAAAGCTGTTCTTCACAATCTAAACAACGAAAAGAAGTAAGAGCTGTGACTATGTGGTAAAGAGAGGAAAATAAATCTTGCTGATTTGAGACACAGCTACAAGACAAATATCCACAATAGCTTTTGGAATAAATGACAAGTTCCATTCTGAGCAGTGGCAGAATGCCATATTTTCACAATGGTTTCAATGCAAGCAGCCTGCTGGGAGGGCAGTGTTGGTGAAGCTTCCTGAAAAATACTTTTAAAAGATACAGCATGCTTTTCCACTTACAAATTTGTTAAGAAAAGGGAGAAAATGTCACACAGGAAAAATGATAGGACTTTTGAAAACTTGAACAATGATATCCATTGATAAAATCATGAATGTAGCTTTTTAAAAAAAAATGGAAAGAAAAAAAGTAACACTTCCTTTTCCCTTGGTAGAAATTTCAGAACACAGCAGTATTCTAGGTCACCGAGTACATTCTATCCTAGTAACCGAATGCTCACCTTGTGGCCAAAACACTCAGACAAGGAAAAGACATAATGCACAATGGGGAAACCCCTAACAGCTCCTCCAAATACATACACACACAACATACACATACACACACAACACACATACAACATACACATACACACACAACATATGCACACACACAGTATACACATACACACACCACACATCACACAACATACACATCACACACAATATACACACGAACACATAACACACACATATACATGCACAACATGCACACAACACAAAAAACACACATCACACACACAACATATACACAAAATACACACCCATCACACACAACATACACATACACACGCATGTACACGTGTGCATACACATGACACATAAACACACATCACATACAACACACACACCACACATCACACAACATACACATCACACACAATATACACACGAACACATAACACACACATATACATGCACAACATGCACACAACACAAAAAACACACATCACACACACAACATATACACAAAATACACACCCATCACACACAACATACACATACACACGCATGTACACGTGTGCATACACATGACACATAAACACACATCACATACAACACACACACCACACATCACACAACATACACATCACACACAATATACACACGAACACATAACACACACATACATACACTACATACAAAACACACATCACACTTGCAACATATACACAACACACACATCACACACAACATACACATACACACATGCATACACATGACACACGAACACACATCACACACAACATACACATACCACACATCACACATAACATACACATCACACACAATATACACATGAACACAACACACACATACACAACATACAACACACAAAACATACACACCACACACATGCAACATACACAAAACACACATACACACAACATACACGAATATCACACACAACATATACAGACACACAACATATACACATGAACACACACATTACACAAATCACACACAACATACACACATCACCTACACATATACAACATACACACAGACACAAAACATACACAACATCACAAATGCAACATACATGTCATGCATACACAAAATACACAGACATACACATCTTTCATACCCCAAAGGTTTTTGGCTTGTTAACAAATGAACTCAAATGAAGTCAGTCTTAGAGGATGAACTCTGGCAAGCCAGGGAACCGACCCAAATGCAGCAGGAGCAGAGAGTGCATTGACTTAGAAGATAGAGAAACATGAGCATTAAGTTTATCTCTGACCCTTCAAGTTCCTCTGAATATTGAGAAAATTGCTTAACTTGTCCAAGCCTCATCTACAAAATTGGGATATTAATGGTTACTATGTTGGCTTGCTACAATGATTCAATAAGATAACATCACCAGTGTTCCAAAAAAGTAGCGGGTGTGGTGACTCATGCCTGTAATCCCAGCACTTTGAGAGGCAGAGGCGGGCAGATTGCTTGAGCCCAGGAATCTGAAACCAGCCTGGGCAATATGGCGAGACTCGGTCTCTACAAAAAAATACACAAAATTAGCTGGGCCTGGTGGTGTGTGCCTGTACGTACTCTCAGTCACCTGAGCCCAAGAAGTCGAGGCTGCGTTGAGCCATGATTGCATCACTGCACTCCAGCCTGGGCAAGAGAGTAAGACCCTGTCTAAAAAAAAAAAAAAAAAAAAAAAAAAAAACCATAAAACGTAGTTATTGTTAATTACTCTCCTGTAGGGACTGCTCAGGTCAGGTCTCTCTCATAAGCCTTCAGGCACAGCCCAGTGGTTCAAATCCTGGTGTAGTCAACTCTAAGCTCTCTAACTTAAAGACAATCAGTTAGATTTTGCCACATGAGAAATGACCACAAAATCTCAGTGGCATGCAACAATAAGCACTGATTTCGCCTGAATGACTGTGGGTCAAAGAAGAGTCAGCTACTTCAGGCCGGGCTCAACCAGGTGGCTCTTCTGACCCCTGTCGCCCCTGCTCACACATCTTCCTTGGCCAGGAAAGCTTGCCTGAGGTGGCTTTCTCCACATGTCTCCCATCCTACTCCTGGAATCAGCAAACCATAGGGCCCAGCCCCTGGGCATGTTTTCATGGCAATGGCATAAGTACAGGTAGGTGGGCAAAAACATTCCAGGTTTCCATAGCCTAGGCTTGACATAGGCACATCATCACTTCTGCCATACTCAGTTGGCCAAAGTCCATCTCAGAGTCAAACCTGAAGTCAAAGACCTTCAGAATATTCCCCGTCCCATTCATGTGAGGAGCTACAAAGTTACACAGGAAAAGGTATACACTACAGGGAGGCCAAAGGATTGGAAAGGATGACATGATCTGCCATAGACTAGCTACATAATCTCTTCGTTGTTTCATCTGTAAAGTAGGAATAATTGCTACCTATATAATGGGTTCTTTTAAATATTAAATAATTTAACACACTGCTTGGCTCATAAGGAGCACTCAAGAAAAGTAAGCTAATATTTTTAGTGTAGTGGTAGCATGAGAGGGGTGGTGCTCTGTTATGCATTTTCTACAGTGTTTTGGCATGCTTCATTCATTCATTCATTATTTCTATAATATTAACTAATTCTATGATATTTACTAAACCATGCACCATATGCTTTATCACTGTGCTGACCACACAAAACACTGATGTCAGTTTGTATTTGCATAGCATTTTTACACCCAGAATCAAACTGATCAGTACAGTTTTCCTCATGATCTCAGTGATCTCTATCAAACAAGCAGCAGGCCAAAGATCAGAACCTCTTAAGTCAAGATTCTGTATCCAGGTATCGGTGTTTCTTCAAGCTGGGACCCCCCCTTCATGTCTCCTTCTCACTCAGAATTCATGGATTCTAAAATATTTGAGTGAAGCATCACAGTAATCCCATGCCACATCAAATACTTGGCTCTGTCCATTCTCTTATTTATTTACTTATGACAGAGTTGTAATAGTCTGTTCTCACACTGCTATAACAACCTGAGACTGGGCAATTGATAAATAAAAGAGGTTTAATTGGCTCACAGTTTCACAGAAGAAAATTTAATCATGGTGGCAGAGGAAGGCAAAGCAAGCACATCTTCACATGGCCAGCAGGAGAGTGAAGGGAAAAGTGCTACACACTTTTACCCAATCAGATCTCATGAGAACTCACTCACTATCACGAAAACAGCAAGGGAGAAATCCACTCCCATAATCCAATCACCTCCCACCAGGTCCCTCTCCCGACATCAGGAATTACAATCCAACATGAGACCTGGGTGGGAACACAGAGCAAAACCATATCAGGAGTTATGTGTGGCTTGTATCCTGAAGGATAAATGGGTATTTTCCTGGAGAAAGAAAGAGAAGATCAGAGAAGGAAGGGCATTATAGGCAGAGACACAGTGTAAGCAAAGCCACATGTTGAGAAACCTCAAGGCACATGGAGAAAGTACAGTTCAGTTATAAGGCATTAGTTTCAAGGCTGAGATGGAGGGAGATAATGTTGGAGAAGCATTCAGGCATTTATGAAGGATGACTTTGTATGTCATGTGGAGAAACTTGGAGGTTAGATTATAAACAGTGAAGTGTCACTGGAAGGTTTTGAAAAGGGGCAGGATGAGGACAACTTTGAAATTCCTAATGGGCCTCCTGCTAGCTGTGTGGGAAAGGGTTCTGAAGAGTGTCATATCTTCATAAGGACACAGCCAGCAACCATTCTTCCACCCGACTACTTTGTAGAGATGAAGTAGATGGAAGGGCTGAATCTGTAAAGGTTTATCCTGTCCTTAGAAACAAATGAGATGAAGGGATTCATTATACCAGCACAAAAGCAGGGCCTGATAAGAAGGTCTGAATAGAGCAACCCTGAGTTACTGAACTGCAAGAAATCTAACAGGGTGTTTCATCATCCCTCAATAGAGAAGAGAAATTCATTGTCTACCTTATGGAATTGAGCTGCCTCGGGTCATATAGGAGCCTCCTAAATCCCAGACCTGTTCTTTTCTCAGCCCCATTCAGACATCCCACCTCCTCTGAGGTCACACAGGGTATCTGAGTACTTGCTGTGTGTAGGTGCTACAGAGGTCAGAAGCCTGAATACCCGTTTTTGTCTCAGTAATCCCAGAACACTATGAGTGGCAGCATCTCCTCTTTCTAGGTATGTCCTTAGGAAGCTCTACTTACCTCACACTCCTTGCACTCTGTGCCCCCATGGAAGCCAAAAGGACACAGACATCAAGGGCATGCAAGGCCAGTATTACCTATCCCAAGAGAAGAACAGGGTCCTCCATCCAAGAGAATGTCTGGGAGTGACACAAAGGCTAGTGTTGTATTAGGTCAGTGAGAAAAGAGAAGGTGTGATCTGTGGTTCTGAGAGAGCAAGATCAGTATTAGAACACATCAGAGACACCAGGAGACCAGAGAGGAGTCATCGAGGCAGCCCAGCCTCATCTATTAATCTGTCCAATGGACACTGTCTTCATGGTCAACCTCTATTGCAGTTTCTATTCCCCAGACATCTGAAAAGGCTGCCAGCACCTGACTTCTGCCTCTGAACTTAGTCTTTGCTACATTAAAGAGGCTTCAGGGCCGGGCACAGTGGCTCATGCCTGTAATCCCAGCACTTTGGGAGGCCAAGGCGGGTGGATCACCTGAGGTTAGGAGTTTGAGACCAACCTGACCAACATGGTGAAACCTAAATACAAAATTAGCCAGGCATGTGACACATGCCTGTAATCCTAGCTTCTCCAGGGGCTGAGGCAGGAGAATTGCTTGAACCCAGGATGCAGAGGTTGTGGTGAACTGAAATCATGTCATTGCACTCCAGCCTGGGCAACAAGAGTGAAACTCCACCTCAAAAAAAAAAAAAAAAAATTTCAGCCTGACTTCTTGGTTTGCACTTAGCGATCAATCAGTGCATATTACCTTGACCCAGCCGTTCAAGGGCTCTGGAACTATTTCTCATCTAAAGGTCAGATTAATATCACCAGCCTACTCCTCACTTCCCACTTCACATTTATTCACAATTCTCCCATGTCCTCAGCAGACACTTCACTTAAAATATACCAAAGGGAGGCCCCTTTGCTATAACAAAAAAGCAATTGTTTCCATGAATCCGAGGGAAAAGAGGGAGGATTTAAAGGATAAGTCTGAAGAAATACATCTGGGGTTAATAGCCTCTTGGCAAATAATCTTTTCTTGTTTTCCCCTAAGGTCTATGGAAAGACGTAGTGTATAATTAGACGAAAAGGCTCTTTCTAGAGAAAGATTAGCTGTGAAACAGGTAGTTCAAAAGATAAAAGGCAGGAAACCTGTTTCTATTCCAGCTGAGTTGCCCCATAGGGTTTGTGCCAACTCTGTGGGCTTTGAGACTCTGCTCTAAAAACAGAGAGAACTGGGCAAGGTGGTCCTTTAGGTCTAGGAGTCTATGATTTTAACCCAAAATCAGATTAAGGAAGATTAGAAATCAAGGTTCATGACCGCAGAGGAACTCAGACTGTCTAGGTTTCATTTAGTCCCTTTATTATTTCTTTTGTAGTTTCTTTTTCTTTCCTTATGATAAATGTCTTCCTACAGCTTAAAAAAAAAAAAAAAAAAGCCACTCTCAGAGGAAGGTCTGTAAGTCAGTGGGATAAAAGGGGACAAGGAAAATCTGTCCAAGGGTAACACCAATAGTGAGAATCTAAGCAAACTTACGCCCCCAGCCCACTTCCTAGTAAGAAATTCAGGCCAATTATAGAACTTCTCAGATGATATCAGGGTTCAGAACCACCCACACATCAGCCCCAGGACTGCTCTGGCCTGTCTCCTATTGCTAGCTGGCTTCACATATGACGTAGTCAAGAGCTGCATCACACATAGATGTGGAGCCAGGCTGCTGCTCATATCCTGAGACGTTCCCTTGGCTTGGGAGTTGCAGGGCAACAAATGCAAAAATAAATGTTTCTACTGAGAGCTTCAATGGATGCCAGATTTCCTGCACCCAGTTTTAAAATACATCTAAAATCATTTTTCCACTGCTCCTGTCTATATACCAGAGAAGATACTTTAACAGACTCCCAAATTAGTTAGACATGTGAGTTTAGAGAATTTGGACACTCAGGGCTAACTATAAAAACTGAGTAACTGTATATTACCTAGATACAACAAAGATGCTCCTTATAGAAGAGGAGATCTTATTTATAGAATAATTTATATGTTCTAGGTACTAAGCTAAGCATTTGATCCTCACAGCTGTTTTCTAAGGAAGCACTTTTTTTAATTAATAGACTTTTTTCAGCAGTTTTAGTTTTACAGAAAAACTGAGTAAAGGTACAGAGTCCTCATATGCTCCCTATACTCCTGCCTCCATTTTCCTTACTATTAATATCTTGCATTGGTATAGTATGTTTGTTACAATTGATGAGTGAATGTTGATACATTGCTATTAAGTAAAATCCATAGACTGCATTAGGATTTACTCCTGGTATACATTCTATGGATTTTGACAAATATATAATGTACAATCACATGTATCCACCATTACAGTATTATCCAGAAGAGGTTCACTGCCCAAAAGAATCCCCTGCTCCCAACTCTCCACGCCTTCAAAACCCTGGCAACCACCAATCATTTTACTGCCTGCAGAAAGCATCTTTATTCACTTTTAAAGAGGAGGATGCCAGATCTAAAGGGGTTATGAAATTTACTCAAGTGGGAGAGCAAAGATGTACTGGGCACAGGCCGACCAGAGTCAGTCTTCCCACTCTGCATTTATGACCCAACGGCCTCTTCCCGAACACAGCCAAGGGGCCAGCCAGGCACAAGTGCAGGTTGTGGAAGCAATACAATGACGAACAAAGTAACAGAGGTTCCACTCTCACCAAGTTCAGAAATTAGTGGAAAGTAGGCATTCTAAAATATTGATAAAAAAGAAGACTGAAAAGATCAAACTTTAGACCCTCCAACAAAAACAGCTTTTAAAAATTGGGCTTTCTTATTAAATTGTCTGAATAAAGGACTTTATTGGTTCAAAAAAAATGGAAATAGCCCTGAAGATGTCATAAAAATGACTTTTCAAGAAATTTCCAAGAGATTCAAGTTTGGAGGAAATAAAAAATGCACAACAAGGCAACTTTATTCACAGTAGCCCCCCAAATTATAAACAACACAAAATTAATCAAAAGGGAAGTGAATAACAAATTATAGTTTAGCCTGAAACTTGAATACTACTCATCAATACAAATAAGTAGTCTAAAATAAATATTCTACTGGTACATGCCAAAACATGGATCCATCTCAAAAACAATTTGCTGAGCAAAAGAAGCCAAACAGAAAAGAGTACCTCTATATGATTCCATTTACATGAAGGTCTAGAAAAGCCAAAAACTATAGTGACAGAAAGCAGATCTGTGGTTTCTGAGGCCAGGGGCAGGAGGGGAAGGACTTGCAATGGAGCCTTGGGGAATTGGTGGGGCGGGGGAGGGTATGATGGAAATGTTCTGTATTTTGACTGAGAAAATGGATACACAGTGTGCATATCTGTCAAAAGTCATCAAATGTTACACTTAAAATTGGGCCATTTTAATCACGTAAATGTACCCCAAAAAGTTTATTTTAAAAGACAAAATAGTCAACAATTAGTATATAACTTGCTCCTGATGACTGCATTATTCCATTCTTAAATATTTATATCCATATATTTTTGTCATGTGACTTTGCATGCCTCCTTAAGATCCAGAGTGAAATACTTCTCCTCTATTATGCGCACATTTTATTTCTCGCTGCTTGAACATATTTCTTCCCTCAATGCCCAGGTGATGCCTCTGTGAAGCTTCTCTTTACCAGTTTCCAGAGCTATTGCTTCTACTTCTGCCTCCTTCTTCATTTATGTTGCTTGCCTTGTGTTGTTTTGGAACCCCCAAAACACAGAATTATGTTAATTGTAATCCTTGCTTTGAGATATACTATCACCATCAGTTTATACATAGTCCTCTTTCATTCTCTTATATTTTTAAATGTTATAATAAACACCCTGAACCTATTGCCCAATCTAAGAGCAAGAGCATTACCTCTAACTGAGGTCTTTCCATGTGTTCTCCCACACCCATTCCTTTAAGTCCTCTTGAGACTGTTTTCATAACATTTATTACCACCTTGCTTCACTTTTTTTTTCACTAAAAGTGTTCAGATTTTTTTCTTGTTCAGTTACTTAATTTTACTTAGCTTCGACTTTTCTAAAATGGGTATCATGCTCTACTGGATCTCCTGGGATAAAATGTCAATGTAACACAGTTAATCCACTGTAACAGATGATTGTCGTCCATTATATACACACCCACAATATTTGTGTAACCGGGGGAGCATACCCAGCTCCCAGAGCTTGGAGGTTCTTGCCTCTCTTATCCTGAAGAAGGGAAAGGGGCCCCAGAGGCGCAGTGAGTTTACCATTCAAATAAATATCGCAGACCCAGAATCACTCTTTGCAGAAGAGAGATTTATTAGACAGAGCGAGAGAAAAAGACAGAGAGAGAGACAGCTCCCATGCTATTGTGAAAGGGGAACCCAGAGAGAAAAATCCGTTCAGGTAAGGAGCAGCTGAAGTTTTAACCCTTGATATATGCAAGGCTTGAGAAGACCAGGTGTGTGATGGAAAAAAGATGGTGGATTTGAGTGTTAGTTTAGTTACTCACCAGAATTACTTTGTCTGAATCCCAAGCTTCTTTTCTGTAAAATAGAAACAGTAATAGGAACTTCTTAATAAGGCTGTTATAAGAAGTGACATGTAAAGCAATAAATAAGGCATGGCATGGCTCATAGAAAGTGTTCTACTTGTTATTATTATTCATATTGTTCTTATGAAGTTTGAAAGGAGGTCAATGATCGTAGCTTTTGCATTTCTAGAAAATATGAAAAAAAAATGTTTTTCTTATTATTCACAAATGTTCCAAACATAATTTTATAAAGAAGATAAGTAAGACATAGTATGTGGCTAATTTTCTTATATTAACAAATGACTATATATATCCAGAAGATATTGAAGAAAGTAAAAGTATGATACACTTTTCTAAAAGGTTATCACTCCCTCATCACAAAAGTAACCTTTTCTCCTCTAATGGTTTGCAAAATTTGAGAAGCAATTGGCATTAGCTTGTAAATTCGCACATTCTTATGCCGTACAACCCACTAATTTAATCTTAGGATATGGCCCCAGAGACACCCATGTACATGTGTGCAAGGGGACAAACACAGAATGTTCATATCTGAACTATTTACAATAGCAAAATCCTGAAAGAATCCTGAATGTCCAAAAAAGAAGATGGCCCAAATGAGGGAATGTGTTAAAGAAACTTCTTGGCCGGGCGTGGTGGCTCACGCCTATAATCCGAGCACTTTGGGAGGCCGAGGCGGGTGGATCACGAGGTCAAGAGATCGAGACCGTCCTGGTCAACGAGATGAAACCCCATCTCTACTAAAAATACAAAAATTAGCTGGGCATGGTGGTGTGCGCCTGTAGTCCCAGCTACTTGGGAGGCTAAGGCAGGAGGATTGCTTGAACCCAGAAGGCGGAGGTTGAGGTGAGCCAAGATCGTGCCATTGCACTCCAGTCTGGGTAACAACAGCGAAAGTCCCTCTCAAAAAAGAAAAAGAAAAAGAAAAAGAAAAAGAAAGAAAGAAACTTCTCTTCCTGGGTCCGTGAGGGGTGTGGTTTCAAAGGCAGGAATTTCCCGGCTCCTCGCCTCCATATGCAGACCAGAGGGGTTTCAAATGTAAAGTTATTTGTCTCGGTTTCCCGCCTTGTGGGCCAGGTAGAGAAAGCCAGGTGGGGTCCTTTGTCCCAAATCTCGCTGAAGGTGGGGCCCCTTTGTCCCAAAATCCCACCCGAAAGCTTTGGGAGGAGGGGCCTCTGTAACAGGTTATGGACCAAGTAGCCAATCTGGTATCAGAGTCAAAGATCAATCACTCCAGAGGAAGTTTGAAAGAACTCCTCTCATTGGACGAGAACATGAATGGGGTGGGAATAACTCAAGGGATAAAATTCAGCTCCTTCTTACCTGAACGGATTGCCCACTGTATATTTGCTATATCCAAAAGTAAATACGTTCTGTCTTGCTTCCTCATCTTCATGCATGTTGTTTTTCTGTGCCTGGTATTCCTTTCTCCTTTACCTCTATCCATTCTTAACCTAGCCAGCTTCTACTTATCCGTGAGGTCACACCTCTGAAAAGCTTTAGGTGGCAGAAGAGTGACTACACTGGACCACATACCTGGTTAACAATAGAGCTGAGATCGCTACCTCAATTTCCTGAAACTATAGCACCCAACATCCCTTTGCCTCTTATTTTCTCCAGTGTCGTCCCAGCTCTATCCCTGGGGATCCTTGGTCTCTCTTACCTACCATCCTAGTTTTCTCCCTAGTCAACTTTTCTCAATAATTCCCTTAAAACAAGCATCTTTACCTGTTCTAGACTCTTTATAACTCCCCTCCCCCTCCATTCATATGTTGAAGCCCTAATCCTCTATGTGGCTGTATTTGGAGATGAGACCTGTAGAGAACTAAGGTTAAATAAGCTCATAAGCTTGGGGACCTGATCCAAGAGGACTAGTGTCCTTTTAAGAAGAGAAAGCAGACAACTCCCTCACTCTCTGTCTTGGTGTATACATAAAGATGTCATTGAGCACACAGTAAGATGACAGCTTCAGCAAACCCGGGGGAGAGCCCACACCAGAAACCAAATCTGCTGGCATGTTGATTTGGCACTCCCAGCACCCAGAGCTGTGAGAAAACAAGTTTATTTTGTTTCAACCATCCAGTCTATGGTATTTTGTTATGGCAACCTGGGCCAACCAAGACACTATCCCAAAAGTGAGAAAATAAAAGTCCAGTCCAAAGAAATTGTCTCCACTCATACAATGTCAGTGTCTGTCAGTGGGTCAAAGTACTCCCCATCAACATTGGTTGGTCTGGACCTGAAGAAATGAAGAAATCACATCATTCATTCTGTATTTCACCATCCATTCACAGGAGGTATCTGTTAGCAAAACAACCCTTCAGCCAGGAAGCTGACTTCTATTTTCATGATTTATGGGAATAAAAACTAAATGGCATAATCAGTCACCCATGAAAAAGCTACTGTTAGTTCTTATCACAAGCAAACACGATTGTAAGGGTGTTTGGTCCAGGTGGTCCTCAAACATGGTTTCTATATCAATGTTGTGTAAGCCCAGTCACTGTGTACTGTATTATGCAAGATGGCTGCTGAGAAACTTTCTGTGAGGGAACTAAGGTTTCTGACCAGGTAATCAAGGCTCTCTAAACATTCCCTTATATAAGCAACCAGGTGGTGTTGTAATCCCATGGTTGAGAAAACAAGAGATGCTTTCTCAGGAAAGGGACCGCCCAAAGCTGCCATGATTGTTATTTTCCAGTGTATTTGTTAGACATTTATTTTGTGTTTGTTACCAGCATATTTATTAGTCATTTATTCTATGACAAACTTTTTTTACACTCTGGGACTATAGACACAGTCCCTATCCTCAAAAACTTAGGTTCTGATAGGAAGTAGAGAAGTAAACCATCACTGCAATATGGGTAGGATGTACAGTGCTGTTCCGAAAGTTTGATCATGAATGGTGACACTGAAGTAGGACTATACTCTAATGAATTATACTGCTTTTCACAATGCCAATATGTGAAAATGCCAAAGAAACACACTCCAGTTGAAAAAGAAAAAAAGACTTTCTTAATTGTCCAAAAGGAGATGGACAAAAGGAAGTGAGTGTCTCATCCCTGAAAATATTCAAGCTAAACCTGAAAACCTATGGATACAAGAGAGTTTAACATCGTACTCAAAAGTATAGGTATTAGAACAGATTTCTCCCTCTTGGAACTACTGATGTTTGGCTGTTTTGTTGTGGGGGAATGTCCTGTGCACTGAAGAATGTTTAGCAGCACCCGTGCCAGTAGTACTCTGCTATTCCCAGTTGTAAGAACCAAAACCATCTCCAGATATTGCAAAATATCTCCCAAGGCTGAATTAAGGAAGGCAAGGCAGTGTGTTCCTCCTGGTTGAGAACTTCTGGAACAGAGAAAATCAGGAATGCGTTTGAATGTTGGCTGTAAAATGTTCTTGTTGTGTAATCTTGCACAGGCTACCAATCTCATTAAGCCCCTGTTTTCTTTTCAGTAAAATTGAGATAGAAGACACCACCTCACAGCTTAGGGAGAAGAGTTAGGAAATACTGAAGGTAAAAACAAATTATAGCTGCAGTTACTGTCGATGTCAAGTTGGCAGTCGCTGAAGGCAGAGAAAGAGTAGATAGGCCACATTTAAGGTTTCTTCCAAACTGAGATTTCCTAATTCTAAGTGGAAAAAACACCTAATTATTTTATCTGGATTTGTATTAATCTTAAATACTGCTTCTGCAAAAAATATGTAAAATATCTCACTGCAGGGAGACAGAGATTTTCATTACCTTTGGGTAATGAGGAAACATTCGCTGAGTTACTTGAAAATCCAAATGCACTGTATTACTGGAGCAGGTTCTTATCTCCCATATCTCCCATTCACTCTTCCCAATTCCACCCATGTTGACATTCCATGCATCACAATAAAAGAGTGAAGGGAGTGTGCTTGCAGGCTACCTGCTGCATGCCAAGCACAGTGCTGAATATTCCACATGCATCACCTTGTTTGATCCAAAAAGAAGAAACACTTTCTACCTAGCATCTAGATGAGGAAGAAAAAAAGCCCATCCTTGATGCCCTTTAATATAGATTGGATATTTGTTCCCTCCAAATCTCATGTGGAAAGGTGATCCCCAGTATTGGAGGTAAAGCCTAGTGGGAGATGTCTGGGTCACAGGAGTGGATCCTTCATGAATGGTGCAGTGCCCACCCCCCACAGTACAGTCGGTTCTTGCTTGACTTGTTCACAGGAGAGCTGGTTGTTTAAAGAGCCTGGACCCTTCTTTCTCTCTCTTGCTCCCTCTCTCACCATGTGACATGCCAGCTCCCCCTTCACTTTCTGCCAGAAGTAAAAGCTTCTAGAGGCCACATCAGAAGCTGAGGAGATGTTGTGTCATGCTTGTACAGCCTGAAGAATCATGAGTCAAATAAACCCCTCTTATTTATAAATTACCCAGACCCAGGTATCCCTTTATAGCAACACAAAACTGACTAACACACTCTCTCGCCTATTTGCCAAACTTATTTCCCCACCTTTAGGATCCCCTTCTTGTATAGACATTTCTCTTTCATAAGCTTTAAGCCATTCATGGCAAGATTTAAGTCATATATAAGAATAATTTTAAAGTGGATTTTAAAATCCCATGTTTACTTCATTAACATTAATTTAATCAGCAAATATGTGTTGTGCCTTTATGAGCTGGATACTATACTAGGCATTAGGGTTTTAAAGAAAGATTCTATATGATCCTGGACTTCAAAGAACTCACAGTGGAGTATTCCAGGCCACAATCTCTAGATTCTAATTCAATTGGTTGAGAATCGGGCATTGGGATTTTTTAATTTTTCAGGCAGTTCTAATGAACTGATATATTTGAGAATTACTATACTGCATTGGGTCTCTCTGTAGAGTAGACAGACTGCACTTAGCCAGCTAGACATTCAAACGCAGCAGATACAATAGTGTCTATAAATATTGGCTTCACTCCTAAACCATGGATATATCTGGTTCAGAGATCTCTGAGTTCCCACCCAAGTCAGAGAGTCTACAGTCTAACCATTGCAGCAACAATCACAAAAGGATGTGACATTTGCTCTTTTATTATGACTACTTAAAATACTCTTGCTGAAAATGTCGGTCACCGATCAAGCAGCTAAACTTTCAAATTCAGCAAATTTGAGTTATTCATGATATGAATGATATGTAGTCATTTGGGAGAAACATATCTAAAGCTATTTTCTTAAAAGCAATGTTTCAACAAGAAGGACCCAGAAACTTTTTGGGTAAGTCATAAATTTTGCCAAATGATATTAAAATTATTGTATTGGCCTTGTTTTCCCCCAAACAATTTGGAGGGTAGGCTCCCTGGAAAGCAATCAAGACAGTTTCTCCCATGTGCTTGGAAATAAAAACTTTTATTCCAATTCTCATTGTCAGGAATAATTTTTGTCTAGTTGTGACTTATAGATGGTCCTAGGGATCAATGACTCTTTAGCAAAATGGGCCAATTCAGAGGAATAGGTGTTTTTTCATGTTATTTCCTCCTTTCTGTCAGATAATTTAGATAGTGATGGAGTGGAGCGCAGAGAAAAATTTATCCATCTATGTCTTAAAAGCACAGTTGAATATACCAGCATTGCAAATAGCAACCAGCCCATAAACCAGGTAATGGCTCACCAGAAAAGCAGGTTTGGCCAGTGTGAGTTCATTGGCTCAGACCTAAGAAAAACTTCATGTTTGTATACTGTTTGGAGAGCTTGTTTAATTATACCTGTCTTTTGTTTGTTTCCCAGATTGGACAGGACAAAGTCACATAAATAAAAATGAATACCATCAACGTACATTTTAATTCTCTTCTGTCTTTCTTCTACTTTTGACATTTGTGTGTATGCCAAAACAACCCTGGTTATTGCCTCATAAGAATGACACAACATGGATGGAGAAGGTCCAGGAAAAAATAAATTGATGACCGAAAGATTTGGCAAGCTGCCATGTGAAGACAGAGAGTCAACAAAACAAAACAAACGCCATAGGCTGAAAAGGGATACGGCTGAAATCTATTAAACTATTACAGATGTGGACATATAGTTGGTTCAGCAAAAATCCCAAATACCAGACTTTGAGAATACCCACCTTGAATTCCCGAGGAAGAAATTTATATAATGAATTGTATAGTGGTTTCTGACAGACAAAGCAATAATCCTATGAGACTAGATTTTATTTCAAACCTAAAAACCCTAAACCTAAGATTTTAACTGACCTCTGCCAAGGTTGCTCTGCTCGTATATATGAATATAAATCATAATAACATCTAACATTTGTTAGGCTTTTACCATGTGCTGGCTACTATGTTAAGCATTTCCATGCTTTATCTTGCTCTTTTAATTTTAAAACAACTTTTTAAAATTCAGTACTGTTATTATTTGCATTATACAGTGATGAAGCTTAGACCTGGTCAACGTGGTGAAATCCCGTCTCTACTAAAAATACAAAAAATTAGCTGGGCATGGTGGTGCATGCCTGTAATCCCAGCTACTCAGGAGGCTGAGGCAGGAGAATTGCCTGAACCCAGGAGGCGGAGGTTGCAGTGAGCCGAGATCACGCCATTGCACTCCAGCCTGGGTAACAAGAGCGAAACGCCATCTCAAAAAAAAAAAAGAACCACGTGAACATCTCAAAATTATAAGCCATTTTACTTCAGTGTATATGTATGTATATATGTATCCCCAAAAGGATTTGATTAGAGCAACACACACTTAGTAAGTGGCAACTTTGAGGTTAAAATTCAAGACTTGAATAGAAGCTTATAATTCTTTCCTCTAACCCATAGTTACTTTATTTTGGTCAAACCAAGAGGAGTTTTTATATGGTAGGTGGTAAAGTAAGCCTTGTTAATTAAAAGTAATAGTACGGGCTAAAATATTAAGTAGCTTCAGGAAGTGTTGAGATATGTTCATGCTTGACATAGGTTATCAAGAAAAGTTGGGACATTGTAGCACATCTTCATCAAGGAACATAGCTGTCCCTCTTATACCATATTCATTGCCAGAGACAGCTGTCTAGCTCCTAGGTACAGCATACAAGTAGTTCTCACAGTTCTGGAGAACAAAAAGCCAGAATCACACAAAGCAAAACAGAAATATGGACCAATAAAGTTGGCTCAGCCTTTAGATGGATCCTGGTTACAATATCACCATGATCAACTTTACCAAGGCCCAAGATCTCTGGAAATTACAGTCTTCCACTTCACTCTGGTTATAAGGCTTTCTTGAGTGGGAAACAAAAAGATCTAGAGTCCAGCATTCCTTACATGGACAAAGTTTCCTCCAGGTACATACTTGTGCTTACACGCTAGTCATGGACAACTCTTCCTACTTCATGCCTTTACGTCTGTTGTTCAGTTAGCTCAGGTCTACTCTTTGCCTTCCAGTCTTTGCATGCTTCTCTCCATTCTTGCCTTCTTAGAAATTTGGATGGTTCACTCTGATTCATCTTTTCCCATATCCACAAGGATTATAGAATTCCAAAGGATTAATGAACCTAGAAAAATCTAATAAATACAAAAGCTTCAGCAAAATAAGTTTCTTTCATCTGTGGCCTTGAATTTAAGACTTATGTTTGGCACAGTTTCATGGGATACATTTGCTCTCTGAAAACGTTCATTGTTTTCAGAGCAATGTATTGCCATTAACAAAAATATAGAAGAGTATCCTTGAAGCCATTTAGTTATTCAGCAAAAATCCAGGGAGCATTTGCTTTGTATCATGCATGAGTGAGGTACTGTAAGAAATATGAAGATAAGCAAGACAACAAGAAATATGAAGATAAGATGTCCTGCCATCAAGACAAATTCTACCTGGTAGAGGAAACAAGGTTCCTTACTGCACTAGCCACTATAACATGGAGTAGAAAGTTTCAGCAGGTGAAGAAATCGTATTACCACTTTGCTGTTGTGCTTATTAAATAAGATCATGTATGTAAAATTAAGTGCTATGGGAGGCCAAAGACAAGCATCCACCACCCCGCAAGATACAGAGACTACAAGCTGAGTGGCAGTGGAAGTGTGGGTGACTAGGAGGAGATCTCAAGAAGCTATATGTGACATAATATTTCAAAATGCATCCAAGACAAAAAAGTTTCCTTAAAAATAACATTTTTTCCTACCCTTACATCTCTCCTTACTCTCCTGCAATTAGTCCGAAAGGCCTTGCTGTTTCCCAGAAACCTGGCCTGTATGTAATACAGTTAAGAATCCATTCTATGGGAGAAGTCTAGAGTCAGAAGGTTTAAGAGAGGAGAAGACTGTCCCTTTGAGAAGGTAAGATAATGGTTTTGTGCTTTGCTTGGGAGCCCGGAATGTCAAATACTACCTCTGCTTCTGACCCAAAATGCATAGAACAGGAAGGAAGGATGTTCATCAAAACTCAAGCTCCAATAAGCGCTACCCTTACACCCCAGGATCAGAGCATCTTGGGATCAGTGTTCAGCAAACATCGTTCCATCCAATGATTATTTCCTTCAGCTGCTGGGTGGAGTTCATTGATAACAACGAGCCCTGGGCAGAGGGACAAACTACAGCAAGTCAAAGGGGGGAATTGTTTGAATGTGACACCCAGTTCCCTCCCTGTCTCTTCCTCCCTCTTCTATCTACATGCAAATTATGGCTTTCAGTATTCAGGCAGGGGAACTGAACGATTTAGTTCTATTTGTTCTTTTTTCTTTGTACAATTTCCACACTTCTGCATCGAAAAAAGGACGCTCTAGAGGTAGCAACAAGCATTTCAATAGAAATTAATCTATCAAACATTCTTCAAAGGCATTTCACATCTCCTATGGTCTGGGGTTCATTCCATCCATCCAATTTTATGGATGAAGACTTAAGACTCAGAGAGAACAAGGGACTTGCCCACACTGACACCATAATGGATGATGTGGGATCCATTGCATCCATCCAAGTTTATACATGAAGACTCAAGTCTCAGAGAGAATAAGGGACTTATTCACCATAATGAGTGATGTGGCAACTCAAACACCCTAACTCCAAACTTTACATTCCATTTTCTATACCCCAAGACCTCTGCTGTGATTTGAATGTGGTTTGTCCACACCAAAACTCATGCTGAGACTTGGTTCCCAGTGTGGTAGGGTTGGAGGGTGGGCCTTTTAAGAAGTGATTAGGTTACTTAAATAGATTAATATCTTTCACCAAAGACTGGGTTAGTTCTTTCGGGATTGGATTAGTTCCCATGAAAGCAGTTGTTGCACAGTGAGATTGCTCTCATGTTTGCCCTTTCACAAGCCTAGTTGCCCTTCTGTTTCTCTGCCACATTTTGATACAGATGCAACCAGAAGCCACCAGATGCAGCTACTCAATCTTAAACTTCCCAAACTGCAAAGCCATGAGCTAAATAAACCTCCCTTGTTATAAATTACCCAATCTGAAGTGCTCTGTTGTAGCAACATAAAATGGATTAAGATAGCCTCTTTACTGAAAACATCATGATTCCAGTTAATTGAGAAAGCAAATTGAGCAAGCAGGAAGTCAATTCCTCAAGATAAAATAACTCAATAAGTCAAAAATTAAGTACTCGTTAATGTAATATCAGTTAAAGGAGACAGCAAAAGAGGAATATAGGAAGCCTTTGGGGACAATAGGCTTCAAAAAATTCAAAGAAGATATAACCGATTCTAACTTATTTATCCCCCTCACTCCTATCTCGAAGACCTTGGCTTTTCCTCAAAAATATTTGTACAAAAAGCACTCTTAGCTAAGAAAATTATTGCAAGCAGGCTGTGTAATTTCATGCCTTTAAAAGAAATCATCACAAGGTCATCCTTTTTAAGAAAAAAAGAGCTCTTTGAATGATTTATGACAAGAGCCACCATGAGCTGAGAGCCTGCTCGGGGCCAGGCACTGTTAGAAAGTCCATAGTTGGCTCATTTATTGAGGAATGCAGATGGTTTTTTGCTACTTCTCAGTAGCCTCTCACATTGTGAGATGGCTGTGATTAGGCGCATCACCTAGGGGATGGCAGGTCAGAACAGAAAAAGAACAACAAAATGAGCTTTGTCCCTACCATCCTGGAACAGAATCTAGAAGGGAACAACTATCGCCTGAGCCGCCCCAAGTGCCTGGGCCCTCTAAAGAAGACTTTCCTCCAATGTCAGTGTAAAATCACTGAAGCACCATTCCTTACCAGCCCAAAGAAATTCAGTATCCTCATAAGTATTTCTGAAAATTCCTTTGGGTAAAAAAAAAAGATGGCGATTATCACCTCTTGCTGGTTGCTCCAAATTCCAGCTCAGGCTACTATACCGTCTGGGGCCTTCTGAGCACCTGCTCTTTCTGGCTGCTGTCCCTTCCCTGCACTGCTCTACATGGACACAGCCCAATCTCACATCCTTTGTTCCTACAATATTATTAACTCGAGTAGTAATCACCTAATATTGGACTGCAAATATCACTAAGCTAAGAGTCCCCATCTCAGATGAAGGGTCACTCTCTGACATTAGGCCATCTCCCTCCTAGGGCTTAACCCAGGACTGGGTCCCTTCTCCCTGCACCAACTCCTTCCCTAATATGTTAGTTAATTTTATGTATCAATCCGATTGGGCCATGGGGTACCCCAGATACATGGTCACACATTATTTCCAGGGTGTCTGTGAGGGTGTTTCTGGATGAGATTAACATTTGAATCAGTAGACTGAGTCAAGCAATTGTCCTCCCCAGTGTTGGTGGGCTTCATCCAATCCACTGACGGTCTAAATAGAATAAAAGACTGGATAGGAAAGAATTCACTTTGTCTCTGTCTGACTGTCTTTAAACTGGGACATTTTCTCCTGCCTTCAAACTCTGATTTAGACTAGAATGTACACTATTCGGTTTCCTGGGTCTCAGCCTTACAGATCCTGAAACTTCTCAGCCTCCATAACTGCTGAACAGTTTATAATAAATTCCTTGCACATCCTTTAATTTGAAATAAATAAAGCTTGTATTGTTTCTGTTTATCTGGAGAACTCAGACTAATGCATGTATCTAGTAAATCTTCTCCTTTCTAACCCCCTTCCCTCTACTCTCCTGAGTCTGCCCATTGCAGGGCAGAAGGAAGGACACAAAATGTTTTATAGCTTTATTATACAAAGGAATTTTAACATCGTGTTTGCTTCAGCCCTTGGCCCTAGACTCTCTCTGGGCCTTCTTATGGAAAACAAGGGGTCTATTAGGCTGTTTTCCTGAATAATTGAGTGGTTCTCTCTGCAATCATATTTTTCCCTTTACCCTAGCCTTAAAATTCAGGCAAGAATATAGCAGTCTTTTGATTGGTTGATTTTGTCTTTCAAATTAGCACCCTTTATACTCCACTGTTAACATCACTCTGTCAGAGGTAAATAATGGTAGCTACCCCTTCCTTAGGATTTTATAAAATGCTTTTCTAAACATCGTTTCAGATGCTCTTCACATAAATAACTACATGAAGCAGTTATTATCATCTCCATTTTATAAAAAATACAAACTTAGATTAAGTGATGGCTAAGCTATTGCAGTTGGTAAGGGAGAAATCTAAGATTGACTCTGGGACTTTGGATTATGAGGACAATGCTTTTTTCACTATGTATAAGCTTATTAGTCACACACTAACATAGAAACTTGGAAATCTCAGAGTTGGAGGACATGGTAGAGACAATATATCTGGATCAGCTACCAATACAGGAAATTTCTCCACAGTGTCCCAAATCATACAGGAGACATCCAGGGGGCCAGTGTGTATGGAGTTCAGTGAGTGAAAGGGATAAAGGGAGAAAGAAATAAGAGAAGTGGCTATGGGCCAGATTAAGTAGAAAAGGCAGTATTTGGATCTTCCTGAGTTCTCTCCCAGAGTGCATGAATTTCACCTCTGCTCTCTGCACCCTGCAGACCTGGAGAGACAGAAAAGACCTAGACAGATAAGCGTCAATGATCTCAGAATACAGAGAACCTGGATATTCAGCTGTAGCACTCATAATTTTTAAGAAAATTGGTACATCCATTTTTTTAATGTCATCTAAGTGGAACTTAAAATGTAGAAATCTTGCTGTTTGGATGTGTGATGTAATTCCGAATTGAAGAGAAAAATGATATCTCCCTGGGGTCAAAAGAAACTCTGATACACAAGTTATTAAAAGCCATCCCTTTTAATAGTCTGAACTAAATTCTTCCTGCTATCGTTTAGATCATTCCTTCTTGTTTTATTCTAACAGAAGGTAATAAACCAGGTATTTTCCTTGTAAAATACCCTCTGAGGAACTGCATTTCCAAGAGAAATTCTGCCAGGTCACATATGACAAAAGAATAGAGCAGCCTGGTCCCAATACACATCCCCAGATGCTCACACAGACACACATGTGCATATACACACGTGCACATGCAGAGACAAGCAACAATGATTGCCGGGCTGTCAGGCTGGGTGCCATGTGCTTCTCACAGCATGTTTTCAATGCTGCACACAGCAATCCAAAAAGTGGAAGAGCTCTGCTCCAAGCCCAAGCCCTGACCTTCCCCTTCCCTACACACCTACCCTTACACTGCTTCTCTGGCAGCACCACCCCTGCTGCAGGTGAACAGCCCAACTGCTCAAGGTCACCTGACCTTCACAAACACCATGAGGGAACAAGTCTCCACATGCACACTCCACCCATGGCCAAAGTCACAGGGCCCCATTGGACATTTTCTTTGGTGCAGATGTAGAGTCCAGAGTCTTACCCAAGTCACTGGGAATGTTCACTAGTCCTGCAATCATCACACATTTTCTTCCAACTCCCACACTTAAAGGCATTCTCTTTTCTTACTACTTTTCTCTTCTTTCACAACCAGGTGTGCTGGTACATTTGTGCCTCTTGATTCATTTTCTACCCTTTTCTGTCCTATGAGCCTTAAGAGATCAACACCCTTGGGGAAGCTGTGCCACCCAGGCTCCCTTGTCCTCTGGTTTTACATTGAGTTTGAGAGGGACAGCAGCAGTAGGAGAGACACCAAGGTGTTTTTTCCCTGTCCTGGTCCTGCCTAGACACTGCAGCTCCTGCTAAGCACCCCCTCGACATTCTTGTTGGGTTTCTTAGCACTATTTCCTCTCTGGGTTCCTTCAGTCCTAGAGGTGGTAACAGCTTCATACTGTTCCTAGCCTCTGGGAGCATCAGCATCCTAGGTTGATTTCCTTAATTCTGATCATACGGCTATGAGTAGAGGTCCTTTATAAAAGCTTTTCTAGAACCTTATTAATATACCTCACCTAGTTTTCAGGTGCTTTAGTTCCTAAATGAAGGTGATGACTTTTCCTTTGGGTCATGAATCCAGCCCAATTGTCTCATTTCTAAACAGTCACATTTACAGACAACAGGTCAATGTTCTCAAGGCTCCACCCACATGATTTCTTTCCTGTGGTCCTGACACTCAGCTTCTTCCTGAATCTAAAATTATTTATTTTTTCAAATCATATTTACTGAGGACTTAAGGATATCAGCCACTGTAAATACAATAGTGCAGAAGACACAGTCCTTGTTTTCAAGTGCTTGCTTTCCAGTGAAGGAAGCAAAAAAGGAATAAACAAGAAAAATATTAAGAAGAAACAGAAGAAGAACACTGTAACTCAATATAGAGGACAACTAATTTGATCTTGGGGAACCAAAAAGTAATGCCCAGCGTGAGATTTAACAAATAGGAAAGTACTCCAGCCACAGTGGCCCATGCTTGTAATCCCAGCACTTTTAGAGGCCGAGGCAGGTGGATCACTTGAAGCCAGGAGTTCAAGACCAGCCTGGCCAACATGGTGAAACCTTGTCTCCACTAAAAATACAAAAAGTGCCAGGCATGATGGAAGGTGCCTGTAATCTCAGCTACTTGGGAGGCTAAGGCAGGAGAATTGCTTTAACCCAGGAGGAGAAGGTTGCAGTGAGCAAAGATCCCATCACTGCACTCCAGCCTGGGAGACAGGGCGATACTCTGTCTCAAAACATATATATATATAGGAAAGTATGAAACAGGAGAAATGTAACTATTAAGACAGAAGGAAACATGAGCAGATATTCTGAGACAACATGGCCCAGAGAACTGAGAGTGCACAGCAAGGATAGTGTAAGACAGAGCAAGAAGAACGAGCTGGGGAGAGAGGAGGCAGATCACAAAAGCTCTTAGAAGGAGTTGGACTTTATCCAAAGAGCAATGTGGAATCATTGAAGGGTGTTAAGATGAAAAATACCACAATTAGATATTTTGAGAGGAAATCTCAAAAAGTAAAGTAGAGAATATACTGGAGGGAGCAAAACGAATCTGGGCACAAAATGGTGGTGGCCTGACCTAGAGAGTTTCAGTGAAGATGGGAAGAGTGGGGTAGGATTATCAAACACATCCAGATACTGGGATTAATAGGATTTAGCTATGTTCAGGATGTACAAGATGAGGAAGATGAAGAAATCGATAGTCACACCCAGACATGGCTTAAGCAAGAGTATGCTGAAACCACTCCCAGCAATGGAAAACCCAGGGGGAACAGAAGGTCAAGGGTTAATATCCCCTCATTAATAAAAGTGAGACTAATAAATAGGATATTCCCTTATAAATAAAGTGATTCTGGTTTGAAGTCCAGCCAGATCTCAAACTCAAACTCCTTGAGTTTGAAGGTGATCACTTGTCTCATCAATCCAGAATTCCTATTCTTACACACCACCAACCCCCACCTCTGAGCTGACACTGAACGCCTGCCTTCCAAGTCCCAAGAAGCAACCGTTTCCCCATATAAATGTAATTCAAGTTCAGTTCGTGACTAGCCAAGGTGGTGACCCCCCAAGTCCCCTTTAACATCCCAGTAGGGATTATTTTCAGTAAGCTGTAGCCAAACGAGTAAAGATAAACATTCCCACCTGAAGGTGAAATCAATCATTTATTCAGCAAGTGAAGGGCTCCTGCTTGGAGAGTAAAACATGATGGAAAGAAGCAGCATCTTCTGCTAAGAGCAGGTGCACCTAAGCTAACAAATACTCCCACCCCCTTTCCCATTGAGTTTGAAACCCTTTCCCAAGGCCCAGGAAAAATCTAAATCAACCTCCTTCAGCCAAAGCCAAATCCCTGCCAAGAGACTGACAAACGTGTTCATGGGCCAAAGCTGAGTTTTCAGCTCTGCTATTCTCATCAGCTACACCTGCGGCTGAGCCCTTGCTCTCTCCCCAGTGACAGCAACCAGCTAAGGAACACACAGGACTCATTAGGAACTGGACATCAGTGTTCTCCGTCCTTGTTTGCCAATGCCTCTTATTCACTTCACTTCAACATACATTCACTGAACACCTATTATGTGCCAGGTTCTGTGAATAGCTGTTCGTATAGAAAAAATATGAGCAAAGTTACTTCTGCACTTAAAGAAATAACTATTTGGATGGGAATAAAGACATACACTATATCATCATAATATAGTGGATAAGTAGTGTATTCTAAATGCTAGGGGAATACAGGTGAGGAAGCAATAAATCCTTCCTAGGATGATGAGAACTGAGGTGGGGAACATTAAGGAAAAGTAAAAGGAGGGGTGGAATGAAGAGTATGGCAAAGGAAACAGGAAACAAATGTGCTGTGGCTGGAGCCTGGGGCTTCATTTGCCATGGTGAGGAATGAGCTTCAGTCTGCAAGCACAGGGAGCCCTGAGCACAGACAGTCTCGGTTTATAATCCTTAGACCATGGAATGGAGCCACTGAAAGTGTGGTCCATAGACCTCAAACACAGATCCTAGCCCACCAAGATAAGCAGCAGAACTGAAAGTGGGCCTTTAGAAACTTCACATTGACATGACATTCAAGCACATGATTGGTGTGGTCACACTTCTGGAGTGAGTCTCACATGCTTTGAGCTGGGAGCTAGTATTGCTTGACGGCAGATTGAAATTTTTAAAAAAATATGTAATTCTTGTCCATAGGTAACTTGAAAAACATTGTTCCAGAGGTTCCTCAGTTAGACTCCATAATGTCCTTGGCATTATATGTAAATGTAAAATTGTGTTTGTGTGTGCTTTCTTTCTCAAGAGAGAGCCCATAGCTTTCATCAGATTCTCACATAGATACCTGACCAAATGCTTTAAGAGAAATTGCCTTAGAGATCATCAAGAATGCAGTGGCTCATGCCTGTAATCCCAGCACTTTGGGAGGCCAAGGTGGGCAGATCGCCTGAGGTCAGGAGTTAGAGACCAGCATGGCTAACATGGTGAAACCCTGTCTCTACTAAAAATACAAAAATTACCTGGGTGTGGTGGTGAATGTCTATAATTCCAGCTACTCAGGAGGCTGAGGCAGGAGAATCACTTCCACCCAGGAGGTGGAGATTGCAGTGAGCTGAGATAGTGCCACTGCATTCCAGCCTGGGCGACAAAATGAAACTCCATCTAAAAAAAGAAAAAAATATTTCTTTTGTGTGTTAGAAAGAACCTCCTGGGCACTAAGAGTAAGGAATGGTCCACACATGGACAGTTTCATCCAGCCCTTATTCAGCAGATACGCTGCTGCTCCAGCTACCCAGACATCACACCACATCATGAGCACCTTGGAAGTTCCTCTCCACAAATGTGCTCAGAAAAGAGCACAGTTGCAAGATGCTCTTCCCTGGAAAAACAGCAGAAAGTCCACTTGGAAAAAACTGATCCCAAACAAGGAATTCAATCCAACAATATTTATTGAGAACCTATTATAAATAAAGGGCACTATATTAGGTGAGTTGGGATCATTCAGGGAACAGATTGGGGAGGGTGGACCAGCCCCCAAGGGGATGGCATTCCTGGGAGCTCTATTCTAATTCACAGTGTTACTTAGAGGTGATCTTGGTTTGAATTTCTCCAGAATAGGATTGAGTACTTCTTGAATTGCCTATAAACAAGCTTTTCATATTTTTTTCAAAATTTCAATCTGCCACCAATCAATACTAGCTCCTAAATAGTGATCCCAGGAAATACTACGAGGGGTGTGGAGAAGTGAAACATGGGGGGAAAAAAGACAGACCAAGAATTGTGCATTATCAGGGCAGTTTTCGCTGGAGCTTAATTCTACTAGGAATTCCAGAAGTCAGTGTAGACCAGCACCTCAGAATTATTGCAACTAAAGACAAAGGAGATAGTTATTTACACACCAGCATGCACCAACCATTAGCAAGGGCTGATGAGCATGCAGGTAATTGGGGCTCCAGCCTCACCCAGTGGAGGTTGAAGAGTCATTCCTACAGTGGTAAATTCCAAGAAGATATGGGCAGAACAAGGACAGTATTTGCTATCGGGCCCTAAACCTTTGAATGCCTAATTCATTCATTTGTTCACCTATTCATTCATCCATTTATTCATCATCAATGTAATATGTCTCCTCTGCCAGGCAAAGGAACCAGGCATTATGTAAACACAGAACTTTAGAAGTGAAACTGACCTCAGAACTATTTAATCCAAAATTGGATGTGCATAAAAATCACTTGAGGAGTTATTTGAAAATGCAGATCATTGGGCCTGACCTACAGAAGTTTTAATGCAATGGATATGGCATGGGTCCTGGGAATTTGCATTTTACCAGGAATCCTTGGACCAAACTTAAAGAAACTTAGAATCTAATTACAAGTCTTTCCATTTATGTGGGTGAAGGGGCGGAAGGCAGCAAAACACACTGCCATGTGTGTACCTATGCAACTATCTTGCATGTTCTGCACATGTACCCCAAAACCTAAAACTCAATAAAAAATAAAGAAAAGAAAAATCAAATATAATGATAATAAAATTCCTATCATTATAAGGTTTTCACACCTTTTTGTGCCTTCACTTTCACTCTGCCAAGATCTTTCTTCCCTCCTACCTCTTGGTTGCTTATCAATTTATTACTTATCCTGAAAGACCCAGTTCTGGCATCTCTACTTTTAAGGAATTTAATAACACATCTCTTTGCTTATTAAACTCCTATTACATACTTTTGTTGTAGCTATCACCACATTTCCTTATAATTATTTTCATATATGCACATATCCTCCACTAAAAGTTTTGAGGGTAACGTTTATGACTTACTCACCTCTCATCTCTAATAACTGGCTTAAATGCTCCTTGATCCCAACAAATTAGATCTGATTGATTAATCTGGATCATAGGACGTTATACCCATCAGAGAGCACAGGACATGGCTTACATTAGCTCCAACTTGAGTAGTGTGACCCATCTTATAGCCATGAGGGATGCAGGAGGAGACATGATGATTAAAAATCACCTGGACTCCATGGAAGTTCCCTACAGGAAAGTGACAGGCTGTCACTGGAAGAAAGAGGCAAAACTCTGGAACAGCAATTGCTGTCTGGAGCTTAATCCTACTAGGAACTCCAGAACTCAGTGTAGCCCAGCACCATGGTTCTGCCACTGGTAAAAGGAGATCATTAAATAATTTTTCAATCCATAAAGTTTTGCATGAATCTAAGTATCAAGCTATCTTCATGTTTCCCTTCCAAAGAAACTAGATGTAGCATTACCAGTGTGGTAATGAGAACAAGGAGGGGACTACAGAAGAAGCCATCTGAAACATTTTTTTCCATGGGTGGAAGGTTGCAATGCTTTAGAGCACATTAAACAAATTTGTAAAAACCCAGATTGGGCTCCTACCCACTTAACTATAAAACTGTCAACACCATGATATCACTCATAGTAACTCTGGAAATATCATTTATAATTATCTCTACAGGCTGGTCAGTTTCTTTTTATACTACCAATTCCAAGGCTTTATCATTTATCTTTCATATTTGAAGTTTCTTTGGAATACCTAACAAGTGCCAAAGGGGGTAAAAAAAAATCCAGTTAATTCTCAAAAGATTGCAAACAGGTAAGAGCCTGTACCTGCCTCTTTGGCTTCCTTTCCACATAATATATGCTTGTCACACCCTGTCTTAGTTATCCTGTGAAGGGTGGGACTCCCAGGCAGAAATAGGCAACACAGAAAATACTATAAAATAAGGTCTCGTGTCTCTTCCTTTTCTGAACACTGGGATCTTAAAGAGCAAATCTGGCCGGGCGCGGTGGCTCAAGCCTGTAATCCCAGCACTTTGGGAGGCCGAGGCGGGTGGATCACGAGGTCAAAAGATCGAGACCATCCTGGTCAACATGGTGAAACCCCGTCTCTACTAAAGATACAAAAAAATTAGCTGGGCATGGTAGCGCGTGCCTGTAATCCCAGCTACTCAGGAGGCTGAGGCGAGAGAATTGCCTGAGCCCAGGAGGCGGAGGTTGCGGTGAGCCGAGATCGCGCCATTGCACTCCAGCCTGGGTAACAAGAGCGAAACTCCGTCTCAAAAAAAAAAAAAAAAAAAAAAAAAAAAAAAAAAAAAGAGCAAATCTTACTTAGTCCTAATATGTTTGGGCAACTCCCTGAGAACAGACACCTTGTCTCTCTGGTTTCCTGTTATATCATCAGTTTCTTATATGGTCTCTGAAACATAGAAGGCACATATTAAATCTATCAATGAAAAAATAAATGAGTTAACAATTTCTAAAAGAGTTATCTTTTTTTACAAAAGAATTAAGAAAGAGAAGCATTCTAGAAAGTCAAAAAACTTCAAGTCATCAAGAGTACCTATAATATAAAACTATATAGCACTATACACACACACACACACACACACACACACACACACACGATACAGATGCAGCCCTAGGTTGACTGGTAAACCACTTAAGGCAGGGGTCCCCAACCCTGGTCTGTGGCCTGTTAGGAACCAGGACGCACATTACAGAGCTCCTTGTTGCTCTCATTACCACCTGAGCTCCACCTCCTGTCAGATCAGTGGCATTAGATTCTCATGGGAGCATGAATCCTATTGTGAACTACACATGTGAGGGATCTAGGTTGCGTACTCCTTATGAGAATCTAATGCCTGATGATCTGTCACTGTCTTCCATCGCTTCCAGATGGGACTATCTAGTTCCAGGAAAACAAGCTCAGGGCTCCCACTGCTTCTACATTATGGTGAGTTGTATAATTATTCATTTTATATTACAATGTAATCATAATAGGAATAAAGTACACAATAAATGTAATGTGCTTGAATCATCCTGAAACCATCCCCCTTCCCACCACCCCATAGTCTGTGGAAAAATTGTCTTCCATTAAACAAGTCCCTGGTGCCAGAAAGTTTGGGGACCACTGTTCATGAAATCTTAACTAGGAAGAAAGGTAACATGTGGCTTGGATATGCATGTCTGTCATCTTCTAATCTATTGTGATATTTTCTGATGGGCTGGGTGCCATGATACGTCTCATGGGCCAAGTGAGACAGGCCACCCACCAGCTTGAATCAGAACTGACTGCTATGTGCATTGATGAGACTTCCCAGATAATAATTTTGTCACAATTCAAAGTTTAGTCTTTTTCCCTTTTTTTCTTGTTACCTATAAAAAAATTGAGTAACCTGCTCTTTGGAGAACAGTTATTATTAAGTGGAAGTAAATAAAGGTAGGAAAGGTGCTATTTATTTGATCTTTTGTTTGCTCAACAAATAATTCTGGGGACTGTTCTAAGTGCTAGGGATATAGTAGAAAATATCCCTAGCACTTAAAACAGTCCTCGGATTAGGATACCTTATTTTCTGCTGTATTCCTAGCAGTTACAATGATCCTCAAATTAATTAATAATTAATAGATCTAGTAATCTATAATGGATTAAAATCTCTATCCCTAGGGAGCTTATAGTCTAGTGGGAAAAGTGGGCAATAAACCAGTAAACAAATCCAGGTCTAATAAAGGCTAGGAGTGCAAATTCTGAACTTTAATTGGCTTGGGGTCAATTTAATAAAGGATTCCTGGGGAAGCCCTTCTACTCAGTTGACATGTAGACAGAAAACTGAAGGAAGTCATAGCACTAGCTGAGCTAATTTCCAGGGAAAAGCATTTCAGCCAGTGGGAACAGTAAACACAAAGGCCAGAGGCAGGAGAGCTTCTGACACACTCCTACATGAGAACCATGTAGGAGGCCAGAGTGATTGGAATATAGAGGCGAAGTGACTAGCGATCAGTGGGTTAAAGCCGGGGCCTCTAAGCCATGGAAGGACTTTGGAATTTACCATAAGAGAGACCAAAAGCCTCAGGAGGATTTGGATCTACAGGATGGTCTCATTTTATCTTTAAGATAATCACTTCTGAATTTGTACCACTAAGAGACTGTAAAGGTCAAAGGCAGAGAAAGGGCCTCCAGCTTGAAAGCTCTCAGCATAGTCCAGGTGAAAGGGCAGTGGTGGTTTGGACCACAGTGCAGTAGGGAAAAATTAAACTTGCAAATGCACATAAGGCACTTGGCACAGTGCCTGGGACAAAAGAAACCCTTGATACCCACAGCTGCTATTATTAATCCTGTTATTATCCTATTTTACTGCATGCCAAGAACTGGAGATACAAATCCCACAGGTGAATCATTGGCCTTCTGGGGCCTGAATGAGCCTGCCACTTGCTCTCCCTTATAGAATTCTTAGGTCTGATTTTGGGTGGTTAGAAAACTTTGTTTGGTAGTAATCTAGTACTGATAACATTCTTGGAAAGGATAGCGTCATTGTGTTTCTAACACAAATTAAGCAAAGGACCCCTGGGGATCTGAAGTTTTTCTTCTGGGCTGTGTGTCTCTGTGTGTGAGTGAGTGTGTGGGTTCTGTCTTAGGCAACTCGAGCTGCTGTAACAAAATACTGTAGACTGGCTGTTTTAAACAACAGACATTCATATTCTCAGTTCTAGAGACTGGAAGTGCCAGATCAAGGTGCCTTCAGATTATTTTTCTAGTGAAGACTCTCTTCCTGGCCTGTGAAAGGCCAGTATCTCACTGCACACTCAGTCTTTTCTAGGTACATTTGCACAGGGAGAAAGAAAGGACAGCAAGCTCTCAGGTGTCCCTTTTTGTAAAAGTATTAACCCCATCATGAGGGCCCCACCCTCATAATCTCATCTAGACCTAATTACTTCCCAAAGATCTTATCTCCAAATACCACCATATTGTGGGTTAGAGGTTTCAACATATAAATATAGACACAATTTGCTGAGAATAATGGTTTCCAGCTTTATCTATGTCCCTGCAAAGGACATGAACTCATCCTTTATCATGGCAGCATAGTATTCTGTGGGGAGGGACAGCATTAAAAGAAATACCTAACGTAGGTGATGGGTGATGGATGCAGCAAACCAGCATGGCATGTGTATACCTATGTAGCAAACCTGCAATTTTGCACATGCACCCCAGAACTTAAAGTATAATAAATATTAAAAAATAAATAAATACAATAAAATAAATAATAAATAAATATAGACACAGTTTAGTTCACAGCAGGTGTGCACATCCAGTCAAGGACTGTCACAAACACCCAGTAACTACCAGCACCTGCTTCTGTATGTGCTTGCTATTGCAGGTGCAATCACCATCCCTGACTTCTCTGTTCTCTTCCCACCTGTGGAATTCCATGGAGTTTCACTCTCCACACACCTCATTATCCCTTTGCCATACTTGCTAATTCAGACCTGGATAGCTGGAAAAACAAGGCACTCCTCTTTCCCACTTCTCCTTGACTTCTTAGCTGCCCCATTAGGGTGGGGATGTGGTTCTACCTATTTGCTGACTCACTTTGATATCTTCCAAATGTTCTCATAAATGTTAGAGAACCCATCTGGGGTCAGGAGAAAGCTCTTGGAGTCGAGATTGCTTAACTGAATGTCATGTGTGATTAAGGAAGATTGATGACTTGCAGAAGTACTTGCTGAAAGTTAATGGTCTCTGGCTCTGGGTAGAGGGAGAGAATGGTGTTCCTTTTAATCCATCCATCTTTTTCAAGTGAGTTATCTTCCCCCAATGAACTTTTGAAAGCCCCTTACCCTGTGAGTCCTTTTGTTTGTTTGCTTGTTCTGCAGCAAGTCTTGCATGGAGCCCTTGAGAGACACAATGAAATGGGAATCATTATTGTATGAATCAGTGTAGTACTTCTCTCTGAAAACAGCCTCCAGCACCCATCTAAAAGCAGAGAGGAAGAGAATGCAATCATCAGATGACAAAATGGGATTCATCTATCAATTGTGACATTGCAGCTGGGGAATTGTGAAATATCATGGGATTTGAGTCAGAAATAATTGAGCTGCAGTCCTGGTTTTATTCTGCAATCTTTTAGCTGAGTGATTTTTATTACTTGAGACGCCTTGGGTCTCTGTTTCCTGATCTTTTTCACAGATCTTTACGTGTGCTTCATGTGCACGCGGTGCACTGGTGCAGGATTCCATGTGCAGCACGTGAGGTCATAGGCTGGTGGGCGGCCTTATCCAGGCAGACACCACAGCACTCTGTCAGCACTGGCTGCTTGGACTTCATTCTTATATATTCCTTATACCCTTGTATACCCCTCTACTTGGTTCTTAATAGTAACATTCAATTTGTTATCAGAATTCTTCCCACAAAGAAGACTTCAGGTTTTATTGCTAAATTCTATCAAATATTCAGGAAAGAAAAAAAATCAACCTTACAAAAACTCTTCCAAAAAATACAAGAAGAATAAACATCACCTCGCCCCCAAATCATATTATAAGGTCAATGTAGCCCTGTTACTAAAACCTGGAAAGAATGTGTAAGAAACTGTAATACACATCAGTGTTCCTCAGGAACTGGCTGTAAATGTATGGGCCCAGCTATTATTCCCTTTCACAGGTGGAGAAAGTAAAGTGTGGAGCAGATACGGAACCTTCCCAAAGGCACATAGCTAAAAGGTAGCGGGTCTAGAATATCAACCTGGGTCTCTCGGACTACAGAAGACTTGCTCTTAACCAGTATGTTAAGGGGCCCTCCTTCTACTAACAATGCTTATTGAACAAGCTTGAATTTGACCTTGGGAAGGTGAATGAGGGAGGCAGCCTTCTTAGGCCATGCAAGTGACAGCCTCCCGAACTTGAACATCGAGGCTCCCTCACCTATTGTAACCCCTGATCTTCAAGGACACTCTATGTCCCCTGCCTGGCAGGGACCTGCTCACCACCAAAAGCTGCACACTCTGTTTTAAGATCCACAGTGCCAGTCAGTAAAACCACCAAGGTCACAGTTGTTTGAGTTTTAATACCCCAGAGGCTTTCTAGAACATATGTTCTAGAAAGACCCAGCTTAAAGCCAAATAAATACTAAGGCGGTTTGACACATGGCCAGTGCATGTCTTGCTCATTAATGAAATGGGGTCCTGCAAGCAGAGAAATGGGTGTGAGCAATTAAGTAGAAGCAGCAGGAGTTCCAGGCTCATGGTGCCCTTCCCAGCCTGGCTCCCCATGTACTCTTCAGCAATCTCCCTTGAACTTCAGAGGGAGAAGGAAGGGATGCTGGCTGAGGTTTCTGGGTCTCATTTCACATAATTTTCCTACTGGCCTGTTCCCTGGTTGTCACCCCAAACCCAGACCTGTGCCCAGAAAATGAATGGCTTCTACCCAAGTCTGGGGCAGTCCCTCCCAAGAACAGATTTCTACCCTCAACCACATAAACTCCAAAACATATCAGAAGTGACTTCAGCTCCAAAAGCCAGTGTCATTTATCCACTCACAGGAGAGGTCAGAGGGCACTTCTTTTACATCAAGACTAGACATTGTCCCTAGAAGATGAGCCCTCTGAAATCTAAAACCAGAAGGGAATATCAAAATACCATTGAGATCCTTCACTTCCTTGGTTAGGTATATTCCCAAGTTACAAATGCCTAACAAACATATATTAAAAAGTTCAACATCACTAATTATCAGGGAAATACAAATTTAAATCACAATGAGATACCACCTTACTCCTGAAAGAATAGCCATAATTTAAAAATTTAAAAATTATAGATATGGGCCTGGATGTGGTGAAAAGGGAACACTTTTACACTGCTGGTAGGACTATAAACTAATACAACCACTATGGAAAACAGTATGGAGATTCCTTCAAGAACTAAAAGTAGAACTACCATTTGATCCAGAAATCCCACTACTGGGTTTTTACCCAGAGAAAAAGAAGTCATTATATGAAAAAAACACTTGCACATGCATCTTTATAGTGCCATAATTCATAATCACAAAAACATGGAACCAGCCTAAATGCCCATCAACCAATGAGTAAATAAAGAAAATGTGGTATACAAACACCATGGAATACTACTCAGCCATGAAAAGGAACAAAATAATGGCATTCACAGCAACCTGGATGGAGCTGGAGACCATTATTCTAAGTGAAGGAACTCTTCAATGGAAAATCAAACATTGTATGTTCTCACTTGTAAATGGGAGCTAAGGTATGAGGACACAAACGTATAAGAATGATATAATGGACTTTGGGGACTTGAGGGGAAGGATGGGTGGGGACTGAGGGATAAAAGACACATTGGCTACAGTGTACATGCTTGGGTGATGGGTACACCAAAATCTCAGAACTTATCCATGTAAAGAACTTATCCATGTAACCAAAAACACCTGTTCCTCAAAAACTATTAAAATAAAAAAATTAAAAAACACTGAGTCTCCATGGAATTCTACAAGATCCCAGAAACTTTTCATTCCCTTATTCCTGTTATAAACATTTACTAAGGACCCATGCTAGAACTTTCTCCTAGCCTTTAACTTACTTTTGTATCAATTCTTAGAAAGCACCCCCTTCCCCAGGCAGGTGCAGCCCAGCACAAGGGTGTGGCCAGAGGAATCGAGACTCACTCCCTAGTACCTAAGAATCTCATTCTACCACTGCCCCTGTCCTAAGCAGTCCTACACAATTACATCACCCTCCAGCCTCTTTACAATGAAAAGCATTTGAGCCCAAAACACCTAATCAAACAGCAAAGACAGAACCTCATATGCCCACATTAGCAGTTCATAGAGAAAGTGTTGAGGAAGTTCAGAGAAAAGAATATCATGAGGTTGGAATTTAATAACAAATTGAACAGAAGAAACAGGAACTGAACCGGGTATGGTAACCATCCTCCAAGAGGGCCATCACTGATTCCTCCCTCCTGGTTTTCAATGACCTTTGGAGTTCTCCTCCTTATTGAACAGGGCTGACTTGTGTTGTCAATAGGATATGCAGAAATGATGCAGTGTGACTTTCAAAGCTAGGTCATAAAGGCTATTAAGGCTTCTGTATTACTATCTCTGAATTCACTCACTCTGGGAAAAGCCAGCTAACCTACTGTGTCAAGAGGACACTCAAGCAGCCCTCAGAGAGTCTGACATGGCCAGGAACTGAGGCTTCCCACCAACACCACATGAGGGCGCCATCATGGAAGGGAATTCTCCTGCCCCAGGCAAGCCTTCAGATGACTGTAGCCCCCACCACATCCTGACTATTCTGACTACTCCTTCATGACAGACCCTGAGCCATGGTAACAAAGCTGAGCCACTCCCAAATTCCTCCCACAGGGAAACTGTGAGGCAATGAGTGCTTATTTTAACTGGCTAAGCTTTGTGGTAATTTGTTACATATCAATAGGTAACTAATGCACTGGGCCTTAAGGAAGTCAAAGGACTTCAATGCTCAGAAGTGGTCACGGGAATGGTCCTTAGAGAGGACCTCTCCAGTAAAACAAATGAGAGACATACTCACCATACCCACCTGTTGGAATACAAGCATGCCTTGCACAAAGGATGAGAAGACCTCTATTTGAATATCTCTTAATAGGGTGAAAGTTCTCCTGAGGGAGCAGAAACTTGTTTTCCAACTGCAGCATCTCCAGGCCCTCCCCCAGAAAGTTGGGCAAAGTACTTCCATAGCACACCCAGGAATCTCCTGCCTCTAATTTCATAGCAGCAGTTTGAACAGGGAAGATAGCTTAATAACTTCAAAAAGAACTCAAATGCGGAAAAAAATATGCTCTATGCTACAAAAATGGTCAGCCCTGGGTACTAGGATGAGGCAATGAAGCGCAGGAACACGATGGGGAGGAAGACATTTACCATTTGCTTCTGAGAATGTGTATTGTTTAAGTTTTTATAACAAAGGGGTAAAAAGAAATATATTCAATTCTACTCTAGTCAGCACATATGATTCTAAACTTGTTTTAAGAATGAAAGGTCAAGAGTAATGGGTAATTTGGTCAGTATCACTAAGACTGCCTGTCTTTTCCCCTTTATATTTGCGAAGCCTATGCCATTTTTTCTAAATGAGAAAGAAAGAACTCCTTCTTGCCTCCAGAGTAGGGACTCTCAAAAACCAGTTTCCATGCTAATGGAGGAAGTATAAGGGATTCTGTCCTCCAGAGATCTACCAACGGGCAGAAGGGGGAAAGGGGAGTTTGCTTCTTACAGACTCAAAATATGAGCTTGCTTTGCTGACTCTCAGTTCTCAGTGGGGGATTCCCAAAACCAGCTCCCCAGCTGGGCCAATAAGGAAAGCTCTTCTTTTAATTCCCAGGGGACCTGGATTCCCAGGGAACTGTTCAGAAATCACTTCTTAAGTCATTTCAAAAAGCCTTCAATTTCATATTTGAATATATTTAAATATGTTAATATATTTAATATGTTTAAATATATTCAGGTGAAAGAGTATAACCCCGTTTTAAAGATTGCATGACAGCAAGGCAAGAGAGCTGAAAGTTCACTGTAGTTAAAACTGAGGAGATGCACTTTATGTAAATGTAAGGGACATTTCAGGATGAAAGCTATAACCTTAGGACAACTGATACTAGTTACCAGAAACACCACTAAAGGAAACTGGAATCACTGAAGTTCCTTCTGAAGTCTGCAGGCACACAGTCCAATCTAAAGCTTTATTTTTTTCTGCTTTGACATAAGGAAGTAAGAAAGTGGGGATTCAGAGGTGGGAGTCTTAGGAATGCTAATATACCATTTCCATATGAAATTGTTTAAGAATGTTCTTCAAAGACAGAATAAAAGGATAGAAGAAAAGCTGCCATCACCCAGGTATTCAAAGCACCATGGCCAAACTGTGCCTGAATTTGCATCCATTTTTTTGGATATTTAGAATCCAAAAAAATTTAGGTTGACTTAAGCTACACAAGACCCAAAGTCAAGCAAACTTTAGCTTAGAGTCTGAGATGGAGAACATGGAAAATACTTAGGCAAAAATAGTCCCCGGTGTCCAAATTTATTTAAAGCATGTCCTCAATCATAGATGCCTTCTGAACGTATAACTTAATGTTTTATTCATGTTAACATTTTTAAGTTAAGCTAGACTATGGTATGTTTTTAGTTTATTATGACAGGAAGCCAAGTTTATTTAGATCGCACATTATTGCCTAGTCACCCTTGTATAGCTGAGAGGCAGCTAAGGGGGAGAACAACAGAGTACAAAATCCAGCAATGCAAATACAAAGAGAGAATCAGCACAGGTCAACATAATGGAGATCCAAGGTATAGGAAAATATGCCAGCCATACCCCAGCCTTGTTCTTCTTCCAATTTTGTAAACACAGAAAGATCACATTAAGGCAACTCTCACCCCGCAACCATTCTCCATATCTGCACAAGCTTAAAAGTACTTAGGAGCCTCAGAAACCAGCAGACAGACATTCAATTGCCTTGTGGGAATGACAGGATCCTCAGTAGATTTATACATGGAGGGAACTGTGGCATCAGCTCTTTCACTACTATCCCAATATACAAAGCAGTTGTAAGTAACTCTCAGTTCTCGACATGCGCTCTTCACTTAATGGCTTATTACTATTAATTAATTAGTGACAGATTATGTGATTGTCAAAATACTCACTGCTCCTCCACACTGTGTCCATCCTTATCAGAGGGTTATACTCCCCACCCCAGTGGCATCATCTGTGGAGATGTGACTTGCTTTGGCCAATGAAATGCAAGTAAAAGTGAAGTGACTCTGGCGGCTTCTGACAGAATTTTCTGGTTCTGCTTCCCTCTTGCCCATCTGTCACGATACCAGCAATGCTTATCATAGAGGCTGCTCATCAGCCTGGTCTGCACATGTAAAGCCAAAGCCAGACCAATGATAGAAATACACAATGAGCCAGAAATAAAACTGATTAGAAGTCACTGAGATTTTTTTGAGTTGACAAATAAAAACTGTATGTACTTACGGGGTACAATATGATGTTTTGATCTACGTATACGTTGTAGAATAGTTAATCAAGCTAATTAATTCATCTATTACCTCATATACTTAGCTTTTTGTGGGGAGCACACTTAACTTCTACTCTCTTAGTGATTTCAAGTATGAAATACATTGCTATTAACTGTAGTCACTAAGTCATACAATAGATCTTCTGATCTTCTTCTCCTTATGTTACTGAAATTTAGTATCCTTTGACCAGTATCTCCTCAATCCCCCAAACCCCACACTCACCTCCTGGTAATTATCATTTTATTCTCTGCTTCTACAAGTTCAATAAGTCACTGGGATTTTGAGGTTTTAAGTTACCCCAGCATAGGGTAGCCTAACTTGCCTGATACGTAACCATAAACCAGATGGATCCCTGCGTCAGCACACTGAGAAAGGGATCAGAGGGAACTAAACACCTGCTAAGCCAAGTACAATTCTAATATGCAGTGTATAGCTCCCTCCTAAATAACAAGACACAACATAGACAAATATCAAGAGCCTGTGGACTCCTTAGAGAACTGTGCAGCATCTCCTAACCTTCAGACATTCTTTTGCAACGCTAATAATTGTTGCATATCTGCATACCAACTGTATCACTATTTAATATTTTCTAATTTTCTCATGACTGTATCCTAAATATATCAATTTCATCCAAAAAAACCTTCATAACACTACAATCAATGAAAAGCCACTATCATTTATCTTAGAGTTGGAAAAAGACATACTTTTTAGAAACTCACCTATATACCATTTTGACTCTATACATAGCACCCATGCAAATCTTCTTGGCACCTGAGAAACACTGCTGCAGTGGGCTGGGATAAGCACTAGGGTGAGACCCTGAGGTTCTGGTTGAGGCTATGTCACACATTATGCAATCTTGGACAACTTTCTCAGTTTCCTCAACCATCGGTGCTAGTAGCATTCCAGGAACCAAGGAAGCAGGATGCTGATAGTCTCCAGCAGGCCCTACTGAGGGCTGGTGTGTGGAACTCCTGCAAGCTTTCTTCCTGGTGGCAGATGACATCGTGGATTCATCCCTCACCTGCCAGGGGACAGATCTGCTGGTATCAAAAGCCAAGCATGGGTTTGGATGCCATCAATGATGCTATCCTTCTGGAGTCATATCTCTACTGCCTGTTGAAGCTCTACTGCTGGGAGCAGTCCTGAACCTGATTGAGCTCTTCCTGTAGAGTTCCTATCAGACTGAGATTGGGCAGACCCTGAACCTCATCACAGCCCCCCGGGGCAATGTGGATCTCGACAGATTCACTGAAAAGAGGTACAAATCTATTGTCAAGTACAAGACAGCTTTCTACTCCTTCTGTCTTCCTGTAGCTGCAGCCATGTACATGGCAGGAGTTGATGGCAAGAAAGAGCATGCCAATGCCAAGAAGATCCTGCTGGAGATGGGAGACTTCTTTCCAATTCAGGATGATTACCTTAGCCTCTTTTTGGACCCCTGTGTGACCAACAAAGTTGGCATTGACATCCAGGACAATAAATGCAGCTGGCTGGTGGTCCAGTGTCTGCAATGGGCCACTCCGGAACAGTACCAGAGCCCGAAGGAAAATCATGGGCAGAAGGAGGCCAAGAAGGTGGCCTGGGTGAAGGCACTATATGAAGACCTGGATATGCCAGCCATTTTTTTTTTTTTTCAGTATGAAGAAGACAGTGACAGCTGTATTATGGGTCTCATTGAACATTACCCAGCCTCCCTGCCCCCAGCTCTCTTTCTGGAGCTTGCATGCAAAATCTACAAGTGGAAAAAGTGACCTAGAGACTGCAAGGGCAGGGAGAAGAGATGGTCAATAAATAAATAATTGTATAACCTTAAAAACATAATTTATACTATAAGGCCCTCTCAAGCTCTAACATTGTATCATATACAATTCAGAGCTCTTCCTCTCCTCTACTATGGCTAACAATCTATATTTGTAAGATCACTAGTAATCTTAATGGGAAAAAGAGAATTTAGCTAAACTACAGGATGGTTCCTATTTATGATCTGTTTACATTTCTCTGCCAAAGAGAGTCTATCAAAATTATAAAGCCCAAACAAGAACACGTATTATTTCATCTTTATTTATGTTTTGCCAACAACTTCTTACTATTAGTTAAAATTTTCTTATAGTTCCAAAACGATATTTCTCCTCCCCTCCCCGCAGGGTGACTTTGTTTCCCTCTGTGCTTCAGCAGTAAGGAAGAAGGAAATAATAATTCCACTTAAGAGGCAGATGCCGGCTGTTAATCAGCAATAAATACCATATTTTTATGCAAAGCAAAGGAGTAGCTCTCGATTAGAAGAACGATGCCCTTTATACTAATTCCAGGACTTCAAATCCTTTCATTGTCCAAGTTCAGAGGACTCCCACTCTTCAAAAAATGAACATATGTAAAACAGGCTCACATTAGAATGACAGAGTTTGGAACCTGAAAGGCACCTTGAGGATCATCTGGTTCACCAACGTGTTATACAGATGAAGAAATTAAGACCCCCAAGTCACATAGCTAAGAAGCAGCAGAACTGGGATATGATTCAGGTTCCAAATTCACAAGTAAGGTGATGATACACTCAAGAAATAAAGCCTCTGCCAGGTTCTATTTGTTGTTCTTTATTCAAGTGAATTGCCTCTCTTGCCCTCAGTTTAAACATCTGCAAAATGGGGTCCTTACTGTCTACATTGTCAGGCTATTCTAAGAATCAAATGAGATATGTTAATGGGTCTCAAATTTGAAGGTTTGAATGAATTCCCAAGTTTTAATTCAGTTGTCCAGGGAAGAAGGGGTGGGCAAGGCATAGGATTCTACATTACTCATAGTCCCCTAGGTAATGCCAGTTCTTCGATAACCAATCATGTCCTGGAAGTGATTCACCAGTAAGGGCACTGAATTCCTGGTCCTGCTGGTATTACCATAGCCACTGCTGCAACTGGAGTTCGGCTAGGGACAAGGATGGGACAGAGGGGCCAATGGAGCCATACAAGAGATGTCACAGGCCATGCAATGAAGGCATCTTCAGCCCAGATACCACGTAAAAGACTCTTCCTGCCGATGGGGCTATAACAAGTGCCTGGCACCAAACAAAGACTCTGATCTCACATTGAGAAAACAGCCAGATGACCGCCCCCCAAAAAAAAACCCACAAAAAAAATGAAAACACTACAAAAGCCTTGAAACTCAAGTGAGAGACAGAGTGAAAAAAGAATTGCTAGTAGCACCGTGCAACAATTTCTAGAGTGCACCATTATCTTGCCTGTGAGCTTGGAACCTGAATCATATCCCAGCTCTGCTGCCTCATAGCTATGTGACTGGGGGACTTTAATTTTTTTCATCTTTATAATCTTACCTAATGGGCAGACAGCCACCATGCTGCAGAGGAACATTATTAGAGGGTTTTACAGACTACATGTTTATGTCCCCAAAAAATTCCTATGTTGAAGGCTTAGGATTTACCTCCAAGTATGAGGTATTAGGAGGTAGGGTCTTTCAGGGGGAGATTAGGATGGAATTGGTGGCCTTCAAAAAGAGAAAAGAGACACAATAGAGTCAATGTCTGTCTGTCTGTCTGCCTGTCTGTCTGTCTCTCTCATTCTCTCACCACCCCCACCACCCTACCATGTGAGGATTTGGACTTCCTAGCCCCTAGAATTGTGAAAACTAAATGTCTGTGGCCTAAGCTATTCCATCTATGGTATTTGTTAGAGCAACATGAGCTGACTAAGACAGAGGGGAAAATACTTCTTTAGCCATGAAACAGATAAAACATCAAGGCTTAAATGTTCTCCTATGGGCAAGTACAAGCTCTAAGCTGACAATCATCATATTAGTGCCCTCAGCCATGGAACACATTTGAGAATGAAAGGAATTTTATTCAATACTTATGTCATGACAAGAGGAGTGAGCCAGTACAGCCTGTGCCAATCAGGCCATATGTTACTCTATATAAAAATACAACTAGAAAGAGGACTTCTAGAACTTTACAAAGAAGCAGGAGGATTTTACAAGTATTAGAAATTAACTGATATCTATAGCTATTAGGTCTAAGCCTAAGTCTGAAAGAGTATCATATTCATCAAGAGACATGACAGCCTAATTGTTAATATCAGCTTGGGTCAGAAAACTTTTTCTACAAAAAGGCAGATATTAAATATCTTAGGCTTTGTAGGTCATACATAGTATCTCTTGCACACTCTTGTTTGGTTTTAATCCTTTAAAAGACAGACAAAAGCCTCTCTCAGTAGGCTTCACACTACCTGAATTCAAACTATACTATAAAGCCACAGTAAACAAAACTGCTTGGTACTGGTATAAAAACAGACACATGAACTAAAGGAATAGAAAACTCCAGCATCATAAAATATTCCCATGTAACAAAACTGTACATGTACCTAAAATAAAAGTTGATCTCAGCACTTTGGGAGGCTGAGTAGGACAAATTGCTTGACCCCAGAAGTTTGAGACTAGTCTGGGCAATATGGTAAAACCCCTCCCCCACAAAAAAATAAAAAAATTAATTACTATGGTAGTGCACACCTGTAGGCTCAGCTACTCAGGAAGCTGAGGTAAGAGGATAACTTCTGCCCAGGAGGTCAAGACTGCAGTCAACCATGATTGCACTATTACAATCCAGCTTTGGCAACAGAGAAACACCCTGTCTCAAATAAATAAATACAGTAAGTTGAAATTTTATTGAAAAAAGAAAAGACAACTCCAGCTGCTGAGAATGCCATTTTTCAAGGTGGTCATTTAATCACCAGAGAATTTGAGATTGAGGACACCTTGGTCTTTACCATCCATAACCCTGGATGATACCAATCACTTCATAGGCCACTGTGGAGTGTCAGAAAGCTGTGAGACTATGGCTTTCATGACAAATAACTGACTAACAAGAATGCTGGGGATGGAATGGGAGTGAGGTTGTAAGCGTCTAACATCTCACAAAGTCCTGCCATAAGTCTTAGGATCTAAGCTCAAAACAGCCTCACCCTTTCTATTCATTTTAAATCATCAAATGAATCTGACAATTATTGAGCACCTATTATGTGTTAGCTACTATGCTAGATACTCTTCATATATTAACTCAGCATACTCATAAGAAACTTGTGTGGCCAATGTCATCACCTATTTTACAAATTATGAGCTAGGCCCAGAGAAGTTAAGCACTTCACTTGAAGTCATACAACCACAAGTATTGGAGAACATATTTACATTCAGGCCCACTCAACTTTAACACCCAAACTCTTTCCTCTACACTACCCCTTTCCACTCCAGCATACTACAATTCTGAGCATTTCCTAAGTATCCCCTGGGGTTTTAGAACTGTCCTAAATGCTACGTGAAGAACAGAAGGAGCATAAGTATGAAAAAGTATGAGAGTGTTCGAGAATTTTTATTGTTCTTAAAATAGAAAATTAAGTATGCAGTTAAGTGACGTCAACTCTTATGCTCACCACAGTAAAGAAGACAGAATTTTTAAAGGGCCCTTTTATCAATTACATGTCCCAGATACGTGTTAGGAATTATGGTCAGCATAAGCATCTGCCCCCAAGCAGCTTTCTCTTGCCTGCTTACATGAATGTAGAAATAAGGAATGCCTATGCACACTCACAGCAACTACTGAACAATTTCAATTAGCAGCTCAATCCTTTGGTTCAGATACATCAAGATGAGACTAAATTAGACTAGATAAAGAAGCCAAAGGAAGTAGCTAAGAATGTGCACTCAAACTGATCGATCATGGCTTTAGTCAGATTGCCTCAGGTGTGTTCTCAATAGCCTCCTGCAGGTGTGTTCTGCCTATTAAGCAGGTTGACTTCGTTGACAGTAGTGCACTTCAGACTCTAGTGAACATGCACACAAATCAAGTAGGAACCTTTTTAAACTGCAGGTCTTAATTCAGGAGGTCCCAGTGATGCCAGTGCAGCTGATCCACAGACCATGCTCTGATGAACAATGATCCACAGATAGCTCGCTGCTACCAAAAAAACAAATATATTGGTCTCGTTTGTGATGAGTCTTCTAACTATCATAAGATTTATCATAAAAAGTTGTTTCTTAGGCAATTCCTTTCCTGAGGAACACATTATACTTCTTCATGCAGATTTATGCTTTCTCATATATCCAGGGAGCCTAGAAACTTCTCCCAGACATATTTAAAAAGCTTTCTGTCTTCCCATTCACTGGTCCTTTCAATTAATGAATATTTTATTATTTTACTGAGTGCCTACAACATACCAGGTATTGAGCTAGATGTTAGAGACACAAGATGAGCAAAAACCAATGCCATCTTTGTTTTTATGGAGCATAATATTCTAGTGAAGAGACAGAAATAAATTAGCACACAAATAAAATTTAAAATGCTATGAAAGACGTATTCCAGACACAAAAGGGAAGAATTTTCAGAAAAAACAATGATCTGGGTGGCATCTGAAGGATGAGAAGGAAATAATAGAATGAAAGAGCGATACAGGGTAGGGAATAAAAAGAGATTTCTAAGCAGAGGCATGTATAAAAGCCCCATGGTAGAAGAGAGCAGAGAAAACTAGAGTGCCTGAATTCAGAGACCCAGGGAGAGTATTGCACATAAGACCAGAGTAGGAGATAAAAGTTGTTACGTGTGGAGTCTCATAAGCCAAGTTAAATTTCCTCCATGTCTACCAATAAAGGAGTTTTTAAACTGTTTTTAACATAGGCAAATGCACAATCAGAATTGTTTCTAAAAGATCAACCTGGCTGCCATGCAGTTTATTGGTGACACTAGTGTTGGTCGTTAAGTATTCATCTCAATTCTATGTCTTCAGAAAACTCACTAAATTGAAATCATGCACCTTGCGAAGGGTGAGACATAACTTAGTATATATGTGCCAGTTATCATAATTCCCTCTCAGCTCTAAAACTGTCCTTCACTACCTGCTGAGATGATGGAAATGGGCCCTTTAATCATTTGTTTTCTTCAAGGAGCGTAATAGTATGCTTTGTCAGTAGAAGCCACTTGAGGGACACTGCAGACGCAGACTTCCCTTCCTAGCTGGACTCATCTCAGTAGTCTCCTACAGCATATGCAGTTTTCTCTGCAATATCCAGTCATTGTCAGGACATGACATCTTCCCATTGGCAACTTCCTCTGCAATCCCATCAAGCAGCTTTACAATACATCCTGCAGCACCACTCAGTGGATGGTTTTCTCCCACATGCCAGGCAGAGATTCCAGCAAGTCCTGCCAGTGTGATCCTTCAGCAAATTTGTGAGCCATGGCCACACCCTCTCCAATTGGGTCTGTATCTCAGCCCAGAGTGGAGGTGAGGCTCTTCCACGGGTGTTCTGTCCCAGCCCCAGGGATTGTGGCTGCCGCTGTATCTGCTATTCGTCTATTCTTCACAGTTCTCTGTACCTCTTATAAGCCAATTCTCCTGTTCTTCCAATCTACTATTAAAATTATTTATGTTAAACTTTTCCTATTCACATTAGTATGTAGTTTCTGTGTCCTGATTGGACCCTGACTGACATAATATTCCATTCTCAGATTTCTAAGTCTTCAAGAAATAAGCTAAGTAAATGATGGATTTGTCTGTGGTAGAATGATTGGGACAGTAAAACAAACATTACTTAGGGCATTTCTGTTTGGCTTTAGGCTAAAAGGAGTGAAAAAAAGGCAAAAGGAAGAGAGCATCTTAATATTTACTAATCTCCTATGCACCAAGCCCTTGTACATTTTAACTCACAAAACCTCACCCTAACTCTGTGAGGAAAGTCATATAATTATCAATAACAGTGAGAAAAACAAGGCTCAAAGAAGTGATGGCACCTGTTCAGAATTATACAGCTGTGTGAGGCAGAACCAGAATTTGTCTCATTCTACTACTTGATGCTGCCTGTCAATTACATTGTCTCATTTTAAAATATTTGTTTATATACTAAGTCTTTCTTATTTGGAAATCCAAAGCCTTACTTACCTGTGAAACTTCCATAGCAATAAGCAATATTAATAGAGAGTCTACACAGAGAAATACACACACACACACAGCAATAAGCCATATTAATAGAGTCCACACAGAGAAATACACAAACACACACACACACACACACACACACACACACACACACACACACACCCCTAGCCATGTCATCAGATTCCACTTCAGTCAGTCATTGCTTCTTTAGGTTAATTCAACAACCCTCATTAAATACTTCGCAGCATCTTTCAAGTGTGCATCTAATATTGATTTTTTCAGCATTACTTCCCCTCTTCATAACCTCACTACTCATGTGTGTTTGACTCATATCTGTGGTTTTTTGACTCATATCTGTGGTTTTTTCTCTTTTGTAGATATTTTTATGCCATTATTTTTCCCAAAAAGTAAAGATGGTTTTCGACACAGATAAAGCTGCAGATTCATCAATCGCTCAATAATTCAACAACCACCCCTCTGCCATGCCCTGTGCTAACAGCCAGGCAAATGACTATGAAGTCACACTTTGTTTCCACTCTTAAAGAGCTTTCAAATCAACTGGAGAGACTGATTCTGCACAAGCTATTACGTGCGTGATAACTGGTAAGAAAACTAAATTTGAAACGATCATGAAAATAATAGCTTTTTTGTGCACAGAATCTGTTTCTGTCCAGAATCTTCCAGACAAAATGTTCCATACTAAAGGCTCACCACTAAGTCATTATGCCAGAAGAAGTTGCCCTGTCTCCACAGGCCTCAAAGCTCCCACCCTCAATGATCTGTGGAAGTGCTGAGACTATGGACATTTCTTCTAATCCACTTTAGATCCAGAGAAGAAGTAGAGTTACTCTCCACATTTCCCAGATTCTTGACATTTCCATCATCCATCTTGCTCACCATCTAAAGACTCCCTGCCTGCTGAGAGGTTAAAAATAGGAAGAGGAAACTAGGGAGCAAACTGTCGAAGGGAAACTAAGGAGCAAACCTCGAAGACTCATCCTCTGCCTTAAATTGGCTCATAACTCCAGCCCCAGGATCCAGGGGACACTGAAGTGCTTGTTGGACAAGTATGTGATTGTTTCAGGAAAACGGGACCCTGAGAGGTAAAAACTTAAAAGCAAAAGACCAAGTATCCAATTTATGTTTCAACATGTATCAGGCCAATAGCCAGGTAATTTTCTTAAATTTGATATTTCTTCTCAGACTTCTAAACCCTAGCCAACAAAAATTCCTGTTTTGAGTATCAACCCCTGATTTCCTTTTGGAAGTGAAAGATTTGACTCTAGTAAAGATAAAATGCAATGTCCTTGGCTCTGTCAACTCAAGCAAGAACAGGGCTATGTAGGTTTATGTCATAGGTCTAGCATGTAGTAATGTATAGATTACAGAAAATATACATCAGAAGTCAATGAGTGGACTCCTGCTGAGAAACAGATCGAAGAGGAAGAAAGACCAGGATATATTCCCCACAGGTTGTGTGCCATGTACTCAATTTGCCATTAAAGAGAAGAAGACTGTAAGCAGGAAGTTATTAGTCCTCCAGCTCTCCAATTCAATCACTGCACTAATATTTATCACATGCCTACTATTACCAAGAAAAACCAAAGAAGAAGAAATAGGCTAAGAACAGCAACGTAAGAAAAAGGGTGATGGACACAATCCATGCATGACTAAGCTATCTTACACATTTTACTTACATTATTATATTTAATCATCATCACAATAATTTCACAAGTGAGGAAACCGAGGTTCAGAGGTGTTGAGAACTTACCCAAGCTCACACAGTTGATCAGTGTCAGAGGTGGGAACCTATCCCTTGCCTTTTGATTCCTTTGCCCTCGGTCTTTACTACAACACTAGGCTGGCTTCCTATATCTCAGATGGAAAAGGGTTGAATGCTGTGACTCAACTATACTCAAGGCCCAGAAACATAAGTTATTATAGTAGGTTGGAAGATTCTGAGTCCTGAAAATCATGAAAACTAGAATTAGTCACCATTTACCTTAGGGTGACCTGTGGTCATAAAAGTCAAGAAATGTGCAGGAAGATAATAAGATAGACTGCAGGTTAACTGCAGAAACTAAGGCAGCCTAAAACACATGGTTGCTCATGGTCTGTCCAGCTGACCTTCCTTCCAACTGCAAAGCCTCTCACCCTGGACATTAACTACTCATTTGTTTATTCATTCAACAGATATCTAAGAGCCTATAGATATTTGGGATATGGATGTGTTTGCTGCTGTTGTGGAGTTTAGTGTTGGTTAAAGCAATAATGACACAATTAAATACATTAAGTGCAAGTGACAGTAAGTGTTATGAAAGAAAAGTAAAGGGTTGGATGAGAGCTTTGGCTAGTGGGTCTGATTTAGATGGTGCATCTGGCAAAGTCTCTTTTAAAAGATGACATTTAGGCTGACTCCTGAGGAATGAGTATCATTTTACAAAAATATGGGAGAAAGAGGTTCTCAGACAGAAAAAATAAAAAGAAAAACATGGTCCCAGATGGCTCTCACACGTCTGGTTTATCGGTTGTCCACTAGGATTGCAGGGGCCACTGAGCCAAATTTCTCACATTATGCCATAAGCTGGTCTAGGCTTACTCATGCAGTTACTGTGGCAGACAGCAAGCATTTCTATACACCAATAACAGACCAACAGAGAGCCAAATCATGAGTGAACTCCCATTCACAATTGCTACAAAGAGAATAAAATACCTAGGAATACAACTAGCAAAGGATGTAAAGGACCTCTTCAAGAATTACAAACCACTGCTCAAGGAAATAAGAGAGGATGCAAACAAATGGAGAAACATTCCATGTTTATGGTTAGGAAGAATCAATATTGTGAAAATGCCCAAAGTAATTTATAGATTCAATGCTGTCCCCATCAAGCTACCAATGACCTTCTTCACAGAACTGGAAAAAATCACCTTAAACTTCATATGGAACCAAAAGAGAGCCCACATAGCCAAGACAATCCTAAGCAAAAAGAACAAAGCCAGAGGCATCACACTACCTGATTTCAAACTATACTACAAAGCTACAGTAATAAAAATAGCACGGTATCAGTACCAAAACAGAAATATAGACCAATGGAACAGAACAGAGGCAATGTCACACATCTACAACCATCTGACCTTTGACAAACCTGATAAAAACAAGCAATGGAGAAAGGACTCCCTGTTTAATAAATGGTGTGGGGAAAACTGGCTAGCAGTGTGCAGAAAGCAGAAACTGGACCCCTTCCTGACACCTTACATTAAAACTAACTCCAGATTGATTAAAGACTTAAACATAAGACCTAATACCATAAAAACCTAGAAGAAAACCGAGGCAAAACCATTCAGGACATAGGCATAGGCAAGGACTTCATGACTGAAACACCAAAAGCATTGGCAACAAAAGCCAAAATAGACAAATGGGACCTAATTAAACTCCAGAGCTTTTGTACAGCAAAAGAAACAATCATTAGGGTGAACCTGCAACCAACAGAATGGGAAAAAATTTTGCAATCTACCCATCTGACAAAGGGCTAATATCCAGAATCTACAAAGAACTAAAACAGATTTACAAGAAAAAAACAAACACACACATTCAAAAGTGGGTGAAGGATATGAACAGACACTTTACAAAAGAAAACATATATGAGGGCAACAAACATATGAAAAAATGCTCATCATCAGTGGTCATTAGAGAAATGTAAATCAAAACCACATCGAGATACCATCTCATGCCAGTTAGAATGGCAATCATTAAAAATCTGGAGACAACAGATGCTGGAGAGGATGTGGAGAAATAGGAACACTTTTACATTGTTGGTGGGGGTATAAACTAGTTCAACCATTGTAGAAGACAGTGTGGTGCTTCCTCAAGGACCTAGAAATAGAAATTCCATTTGACCCAGCAATCCCATTGGGTATATACCCAAAGGATTATAAATCATTCTATTATAAAGACACATGCACATGTACGTTCATAGCAGCACTGCTTACAATAGCAAAGACCTGGAACCAACCCAAATGCCCATCAATGATAGACTGGAAAAGGAAAATGTGGCAGATATGCACCATGGAATACTATGCAGCCATAAGAAAAACGGAGTTCATGTCCTTTGTAGGGACATGGATGAATCTGGAAACCATCATTCTCAGCAAACTGACACAAGAACAGAAAATCCAACACCGCATGTTCTCACTCATAGGCAGGTGTTGAAAAATGAGAACACGTGGACACAGGGAGGGGAGCATCACACATTGGGGTCTGTTTGGGGAGGCCAAGGGAGGAACAGCAGGGTGGTGGGGAGGTCAGGGAGGGATAACATAGGGAGAAATGCCAGATGTAGGTGACGGGAGGATGGAGGCACCAAACCACATTACCTTGTGTGTACTTATGTAACAATCCTGCATGATATGTACATGTACCCCAGAACCTAAAGTACAATTTTAAAAAATAATAAAAATAAGATGGTTAATTTTTTTTTTTTTGAGGCGAGTCTCCCTCTGTCACCAGGCTGGAGTGCAATGGTGCAATCTCGGCTCACTACAACCTCCACCTCCTGGGTTCAAGTGATTCTCCTGCCTCAGCCTCCCAAGTAGCTAGGACTACAGATGTGCACCACCATGCCCAGCTAATTTTTGTGTTTTTAGTAGAGATGGAGTTTCACCATGTTGGCCAGGATGGTCTCAATCTCTTGACCCCGTGATTGGCCTGCTTTGGCCTCCCAAAGTGCTGGAATTATGGGTGTGAACCACCTCTCCTGGCCAAAATGCTTCCTTTTGTAGAGACCAGAGCATGTTTAAATGCTAATGAGAAAGATCAAGTAGCAAAGAAAGGAAGACATAGGACACAGAAGAGAGAATCATAATCAGTTAATTGTTTTAAAGGATAATTGTCCTAGACTTTTTTCTTTCTGGGTCCTTTTCTTCTGGACTTTGTCTCCACCAGTCTCGGGCACTTCACCTGAGCTTGCTGTCAGGGCTCCCCTGGGCTAGACGGCTGCACACTGAAGCTATATCTTCCATGACCACCTGGCCTGGACAGCCCTACCTAGCCACTGGCCACTGAGCTTATTGCTCACATCTTTCTCATTCTGCACTTTGGAAAGGGAAGTTCAGCTCTTTTAACCTTGCAGTGTGAACTTGGAGAGAATGATGAATTTCCCAAGGAGAGCCACCATCCTAGAAAAAAAACAACCCCTCCCTCTACTCCCAACACATCTTACCCCCCATGATCTCCCCTGTTTTCCTCACTGGAAGGCAGCCCTACAGAAACCACACAGCAGCATTAAAGGACAGGAAAAGAACATTTTGTTGTAAACAGGGCAAAGATGCCAAAATGTGCTAAACCCATTTGTATATAATGAATGAAGACCAGGAATAGTCGTCATTAAGGCCTCTGAACATAGAAAGCAAAGAAAAGGAAGAGAGAAAAAGGCTCTTCCCAATATGCATTTGTTTGGTTGATTGTAACGGTTGTTTCTCATTCTGGTTATTTATGAATAATAGCGATCTTTGTTTCCTTAAAGATGAGCTAAACAAAATGATGCATCTTGAAATGATCACTCATTTTGCAGGAAGGGAACATAAGTGAAACCTAAAAGCCTGTTCGGCTGCCTTTCTTCCAAACTCCCTTTGTATTTGCAGTATTTGCCAAAACATATTTAATCCTACAAAGCCCCAAGATGCACATTTTTTGGCTCATGTATAGACAGCCTTATTCTATTGGAAAAAGATGCTGTATGTCTTCCATTTCCAAAGCAAGCTTCTCAGAATGGTCTGGCTGAGAAGAGCTGTAGAAAAACCAGAGGAGGGTCTATGGATCTGTACCAGATGGCCAGTCACATATTACATGTCCCGGGAGAGGGTCATGAGAAGCTGAAAGGAATCCTGAAAAGTGCAGTGGGCTACATTTGCATGATGGCCACAGGACCTGCTGGAGGAGATCAAGGCTTCAGGAGGAACTCTGTCCTGAGGAATGAGGTAAATCACAGAGATGGTGCTTCCTGCCTTGGGAAGCCCTCTGTAAACCTCACAGAGACCTGCCACCAACACAGAGGTTCAAATTCCTTAGGAAGATTAACACTGTTCAGATCCACCCAAATCAACCAGCAGACATTGTCATGGCTACAGTCTCCAAATCCCACCCTGCAGAAAATCACTTTAAGGTCTCTCCAAAAGGCTACTGGAGAGCAGGGCTCTGCTCAAGCCCTACTGAGTCTCTCCAGAGCTTCACTTTTCTTTGCTTTTAATTTTATTGCTTTTAATCCATCATTCAACTGCTTGGAGATTGGGAAGCCCACTTTCAATGTGCCAGAATGGGATGTAACCAATGTAGACTCTACCCTTGGGATATAACCTATGTAGACTCTACCCTTCCTTCCCTCCTTCTTTCATGTACATATCTGTGTGTTCCCACTTCCCTTCTGTGTGAACTTCACCTTGGGAAACAAGGAGAGGGAACTCTTTGTCTCAAATTCCTCATCTGTAAAATGGGGAAATAATGCTCACAGGATTGTGGTCAAGTTAAAGTGAGTTCATGTACCTAAGCTCTTAGCACAGTAACTACTGACCCACAAAGTGTTCAATACATATTAGCAGCTATTATCTTTTGGTTTTTTATTAATGTTGTCACTTTTGCTATTTTCCTCAGATAGTCTTCAATCTCCTTGAAAGCAGAAATTGTATTTTGTTCTTATCCATATCCACAGTGGGAAGCACAGTGTCTTACAAATTCACATTCAATAAAAGCTTGTATAAAAGAAAAGAAGGAGGATAGGGGAACAAGGAAGAAAGGAAGAAGGGAGGGAAAATAAATGAGAGAAGGGAGAGAATAGGCAATAAAATCAGCTCATATGTGCAATTCAGATAGCAGTAGAGAGAGAAAACCCATCTTGACCCACTGAAGCAAAAAACAATCAATAAAACTAATATGACAAAGTTACCTATGAAAGGGAAGCATGTAAGAGGTAGATATGTTCAGCTCAGCTCTTCCTCTCATCAACTGTAAAATCTTGGATAAACCCCTCATCTTCTTTAAGCCTCAGTTTCCATATCTCTAAATAAAGAAGGCTGAGTGTCATGATTGCCAAGCTTCTTTCTTGCAAACAGCATAAATGTCTATACTTCAATGTTAATATAACCTTCATGGAGTGTACCGTTAGCCTAGCGAAGAGTTTAGCCAAGGATGAGCAGGATAAGAAAAATGATGGTGAGGAGGTCCCCAGGTCAAACACAGGGAATCAGAGTAGAGTCAACCCAACTAAAGGAAACAGCAAACTGGAATATACTGAACACTGACGATGTTCCCAGAACTAGGTGAGATTTGCTTATGTGTATTCTTTAGATGATTAAATTGAAAAGTCCCCAGATAATTTTTCAGCAGAACTCAAGACAATTTTTCAAAGCCAGTGACTCAGATGGGAAAGAAAGAGAAAAGAAAGAATACAAACTCGAACATGGCTGACACTTCGGAGATATAAATGAAAATGAAGGGGCTGCTACAGGTATTCTGTTATGGAATCACAGCACAAGAAAGTATCAGCAGGTTATCACCAGGAAGGGCACTGTTGGTAGGGCCCTCATAAACTGAATTGTGGAGCTGAAACACTTAGTAGAAATGGTTTACTGATAAGCTTTGCTGCCTAGAGCCAAGAATTAAAAAGAAGAGTTTGATTACTGAAGTCATGTTTTCTTTCAAGAAGAATTCAATTACAATTCACACTTGACTTCAACATTTCCCTGCCTCTTCCAACCCCTACCAGGGGCCAAAGGCACCCTCTAAAATATATACACATCCACCTCTCTGACTTTTTTTTTCCAGTCCTGATCACCTATCCTTTGCCTTAAAACTATGTTCTAAGGCAGCACTCCCAAACCTTTTTGGCACCAGGGACCAGTTTTGTGGAAGAAATTTTTTCTGTGGACTTTGTGGGGGGTGGTTCAGGATGAAACTGTTCCACCTCAGATTATCAGGCATTAGCTTCTCTTAAGGAACACACAACCTAGATCCCTTACCTGCGCAGTTCACAGCAGGGTTCATGCTCCTGTGAGAATCTAATGGCGGCACTGATCTGACAGGAGGCAGAGCTTCGGCGGTAATACTCACCCACGTCTCACCTCCTGCTGTGCAGTCCGGCTCCTAACAGGCCACGGACCAGTACCAGTCCAAGGCCTGGAGGTCAGGGACCCCTCTTCTAAGGTATGTTCCATATAAATATACCTCTGAGATATTGCAGATTTGGTTCCAGACCACTGCAATAAAGTGGATATCACAATAAAGTGAGTCACATGAACGTTTTTGTTTTCCTATGCATGTAAAAGTTAATTAAGAAAATTTGATTTACACATATGATGTTTAAAAACTACCATTCAACCCAGTAATGCCATTACTGGGTATACATACCCCAAGGAAAAAAATCATTCTACCAAAAGATACATGCCCTCACATGTTTATTGCTATACTATTCACCAATAGCAAAGACATGGATTCAACCTAGGTGACCGCCAACAGTCGGTTAGATAAAGAAAATGTTGTACATACACACCATGGAATATCACGAAGTCATAAAAAGGAACGAAATCTGAGATGGGCAGATTGCTTGAGCCCAGGAGTTCAAGACCAGCCTGGGCAACACGCTGAAACCCCATCTCTACCAAAATAATAATAACAATAATAACACAAAAATGAGTTTGGCATGGTAGCACATACCTGTAGTCCCAGCTGCTTGGGAGGACTGCTTAAGCCTGGGAAGTGAAGGTTGCAGTGAGCTGAGATTGCATCACTGCACTCTAGCCTGGGTGACAGAGCAAGACTCTGCCTCAAAAAGAAAAAAAAATGGAATCATGTCCTTTACAGCAACATGAATCCAGCTGGAGCCCATTCTCTTAAGTGAACTAACACAGGAACAGAAAACCAAATACTGCCTGCTCTCACTTATAAGTGGAAGCTAAATATTATATATTCATGCCCATAAAGATGGCAACAACAGACACTGAGACTACTTGGGAGGGGAGAGAAGGAGGAGGAAGAGAAGGAGGGAGGAAGGAAGGAAAGGAGAGAGGGGTACAAGGGCTGAAAAGCTGTCGGGCACCATGTTCAATACCTGGGTGATAGGATCACTTGTACCCCAAACCTCAGCATCATACAATAGACTCAAGTATTCACAGTTAAGATAAGGGGGGAAATATATATCTATACACACACCCAAGTAACAAACCTGCACATGTACTTCCTGGATCTAAAAAATAAAAATAGAAAAATTAAGAAAATTTGGTGTATAGATACCATGGAATACTACTCAGCCATAAAAAGGAATGAAATTATGTCTTTTGCAGCAACTTGGATGGAATTGGATGCCATTATCCTAAGTGAAGTCACTTAGGAATTGAAAACCAAATATCACATGATCTCATAAGTAAGAGCTGGCTATAGGTGTAGGAAGGCATACAGTGGTATAATGGGCACTGGAGATGCCAAAGAAAGGAAAGAGGGAGGGGATGATGAATAAGAAATTACCAATTGGCATTATGCCTGACAAGAGAGTCAGCCTATCTTTGAATCTTTGAAGCCAGGAATTGACTTCTCTTCTCCAGCTGTGAAAGTCCTAGATGGCATCTTCTTCCAAATATAAGACTGTTCTATGTTGAAAACCTGATTTTTAGTGAAGCCACCTTCATCAGTGATCTTAGCAGGGTCTTCTGGATAACGCTGCAGCTTCTACATCAGCACTTGCTGTTTGACCTTGCACTATGTTATAGAGTCAGTTTCTTTCCTTAAACCTTATAAATCAGTATCTGCTGACTTCACATTTGTCTTCTGCAGTTCTTCACCTCTCTCCGACTTCATAAAATTGAAGAGAGTTAGGCCCTTGCTCTGGATCTGGATTAGGCTTTGGCTTAAGGGAAGGATGCGGCTGGTTTCATCTTCTGTGTAGACCACTAAAACTTTCTCCATATCAGCAATTAGGCTGTTTAGCTTTCTTGTCATTTTTGTCTTCCCTGGAGTACACTTTTAATTTCTTCAAGAATTTTTTTCTTTGTACTCACAACTTGGCTAACTGTTTGGCACAAGAGCCATTCTTTCCTGCCTATCTTGGCTTTCGACATGTCTTCCTCACTGTTAGTCATTTGTAGCTTGTGATTTAAAGTGAGAGATGTGTGACTCTCCCTGGCCACTGAACACTTAGAGGCCACTGTAGGATCATTAACTGGCCTAATTTAAATATCACTGGGTCTCAGGAAATAGGGAGGCCTGAAGAGAGGAAGAGAGAAAGGGGAAAAGCCAGTCAGGGGAACAGTCACAACACACCCATTTATGGATTAAGCTCACCGTCTTAAATAGACACTGTTCGTCATGCCCCAAAACGATTACAATTGTAACATCAAACATCCCTGATCAGAGATAAATAATGAGAAAGCTAGAAATATTTAAAGAATTACCAAAATGTGACAGAGACATGAAGTTAGCACATGGCACATGCTGTCAGAAGAGTAGGGCCAATTGACTTGCTGGACATAGGGTTGCCAGAAACTTCCAACTTACTTTTTTAAATGCAATTATCTATGAAGAGACACACGTGGAGCATGATAAAGTGAGATATGTCCATATTCCTCAGCTTCTTCCCAGCCCCTTGAACCGAAGATTCATTTGAACAGTCTGTCAGGGCCCACCTTAAAATTAGCTGAGGACACCACATCCTAAGGTCCAACCCAAGATCCTAGGAAGTTCTCCAACAGCTGAATCTCAAAGTCCCAGGCCCTGGCCAGGTAGAAGTGTGTTTTACATGCTCTTCTCATGGGTTTTATCACCTAGTCAAAGAGTGTGGACAAGTGCAGAGTGAATTAACCGGGCCAGAAAATCCTCACCTAATTTTACAGGATCCTCACCATGTATCTATTAGCAGGTCCGGGGGCAGAATTTCCAGTGATTTTCAGAGAAGGGTGACTCACTCTGGGAGTATGTATGCTTGGAAGGAGGTATGCTTGGAGCCTACTGGCCTTCTTTCAATTTGTTGCATGCCGCCTTTGCTCAGGCTCGTCCCTCTTTCTGGAAGATCCAGAACTTCCCACCTTCAGCTAGCTTTTACCCCTTATTTATCCGTTCAATTCCAGACTAAGCATTCTCTCAAGGAACTTTCCCTGACCACCCAGTCTGAGACAAGCTGCTTTCCAGTACTGTGTTTCTTTATTTCAGAAAAACTGAAATACTCAATTTACAAAGATGAAAAACTCAGTTGACCAATATGCGTTCATCAATGTTTCATTCATCAATCTGATATGTGTCTCCTCTACTATAATGTAAGCTCCATAAGAACAAGCAGCTGTCTGTTCTTGCCCAATGTCTTGCACAATGTCAGATGCATACGGACTTAACAAATACTTGTCAAATGAATAAATGAGCTCAGAGAGGCAGAGAAGAAAGTGCCTAGATCACCCCAAAACTGCCCAGAGTTGACAGATATTCTGAGGTTGACTGCACCACCATCTTGGCCCCAGAATTTTGAGGCTGAAGTGATGATTGTGGTTACTTGGTTCACTCTCCCACTAGCAGGAAGCCCAAGCCCTGCAGCAATGACTGCTATCTAGACACTACCCATTCACTCAACCCCACAATGCATGTTGAAATATTTATAATTTAATATCCAAAGGGCCAGGGAATCCTTAGAATAACTGTCTAAAGATAAATAAAAATTCATTTTAAAATGCTATAAACCAAGTAACCTTGGCCATATGACATAATATGCCTACCACTCCTTAGAGAACGTCATCAAAGTAGACTATTCATGTGGAACAAAGGACTCTAACGATGCTAACACTGCACATTCTGATCTTTCCCCGACATTCAACAAAGAAACAAGATGCCTGTGAATACTAAAACTTCCGAAAGTATTTTCATATCAGGATTAACAACAGATGAAGTGCTGTGCCAGAGGAAATACTTGATTCTCAGAACTCTTGAAATGATGGCTGGATTGTGTGATGTAATGATAGCATAGCAAACCGTAAAAAAGATAAAACATTACCAAAGAATGAAAATAATATACATCACAAGAAAAAAACACATGGAATAATCCATATAGAGCCTGAAGAGTACTTAACGCCCACCATTCAGTCATTCCTTCCAGCCACTGTTGTTGGCAGAGGAGTAAAATGTACTGGGCATTTTTGTGATGGACAGTTACATGGCTCTGCTGTTCTGATAGAAGCTTTGAAAAGATACTTTAGAAAGGAGGTACTATGATGAAAGAGCACAGGTTTGGAATTATGATAAATTGGACTTTCATTATAATTCCAATTTCAGCTCTGCTACTTACCAGCTTTGTGCCATTGGGCCTCCATTTCCTCATCTATAAAATGGAAGCGAAGTTACTTGCTTCACAGGGTCATAGCAGGAGTTGGTTAACTGTGACTCTTGGGCCAAATACAGCCCACCACTTGTTTTTGAAAATAAAGTTTCATTGAATCACAGCCACGCCCATTGATTTTCATGTTGTCTCAAGCGGTTTTCATGCTACGACAGAGTAGTTATGACCGACCATAGGACCCACAAAGCCTAAAATATTACCTGCCAGGCCTATGCAGAAAATGGTGGCCATCCCTTGCTTTAGACTAAGCATGTGCTATTTTTCTGCCTAAAATAACATTTCCCTATTTCTCTTCACCTAGCCAATATCTTCTCGCCCTTCAGTCATTTTTGCAGCAACATTCCTTTACCTCCTAGATCAAGTTAAATCTCTTCCTCTATGTTCCCATAGCAACACTTTGAATTATCACATTTGTCAATACTGTTCCCCATCTGCCTTCTTAACTAACCTGCTAACTCCATGACAGTAAACGTGATGGCTGCAACCCATATCCTTTCTTAGAAGATTTCAGTAAGTATTGTAGTTGGTTTCTACACAATTCTACACCTCCATACTGCTACCCCATCTTTGGCAGACATTCTTGGCAGTAGTCAAAGTTGTATCTAATACAGAAAAATTCCAGTTCAAATGAAAGCCATTCGAATGGAGAAGACTTCAAAGTCCCTATTGCAATTAACAATGGTGGACTGTGGCAATCAGCCAACACTGTCACTGGGATTATGCTTAAAGGGCTCTTTCTAGGGCCTAACCAATGTCACCAACCAATATTTATCCAACAGCCACTCTATGAAGACATTATTTAGGGACTGTGGTGAATACAAAGAAATATAATCTATTCCGCCCATTTTATCCAAGGCCTACATTCTGAATTCAATTCTTAAGCCTAAAATTTTATATTGAATGTCCCTTTGGAGGACAGCATGCTAGAGATAAGCAAACCATCTCCCAAGAAGCCCAACATCATCATATTTTTTTTTTATTTAAGAGCAGATTAAAATTTCCATGGTCAAGCACCAGATGAAAAAGCCGGGTTGTTTTAGAGGGTGCTACATGTGAAAATACTTAATTTTGAGTGCCAGAATCATGTCCAGTGTGGCAAGTGGGGAAGACATGTAATAACTGAGACCAACTCACCAAAAAGAAGATTCAAACTTCACATCATCCATGTGATCCTCACTCTGGGAAAAATTCCCACTGATAGAATGAGGAGTGGAACTGTCCATACAACTTAAGTTGCTCAATCAAGCCTCACTTTCTCTCTCTCTCTCTCTCTCTCTCTCTCTCTCTCTCTCTCTCTCTCTCTCTCCACCCCCCAAATACACACTCAACCAAATCTTCATTATTTAAATAAATCATATGTTTCTATGTTATGACTCCAATTCCACTCTTTACATCTCTTCCTTCCTCTTCTGGTTAGTTATCAATGCAGAACAAGTTAACCCAAAACTAGAGACTCAAAGCAATGCTATTATCACGTTCATGATTTTGTGAGCCCACAATTCAGGAAGATCTCAGCTGGGTGTTCTGGCTGGGGATCTCTCCTATATTGTAGCTGGATTTTGACCAGGGCTGAAGTTGTCTGAAGGCTCAATAGGGCTGATGTCCAAAACATCTCACTCACATGGCTGGCAGTTGATGCTGGCAGTAGACTGAGGGCTCAGCCAGGACTGTCACTCAGAGCATCCCCACATGGCCTCTCATGGGGACTGGGGCTCTCTCAGCATGGAAGCTGGATTCTGAGAGAGAAAGCCTGAGAAGTAGTGTCCAAGAGCAAGTGTTCCAATAGACCTGCTAGGAAGCTGCAGGCCTCCTCCTGGCCAAGCCTCTGAAGTCACACAGTACCACTCTGTACATCCTACCAAACACTAGTAAGTAAGACCAGCACAAACCTAATGGGAGGGCAATTAGACCTCACCTCTCAATGGGAGAGAAATACATGGCATCTTTACTCAGCCATCTTCCACATGGAAACCCTGGCCCCACTCTCATCTTTCCCGGACTCTTAAAATAATGCATGGCCAATTACTCCCCAACACACACACGTAACAAAACAAAATTTATGTATACACAATCACAAGAGGATTTTTTTATTAAAAAATATTTAAATAATCATGTATCCAAATCATGATTTAGATAAATCACACTTAGAACTCAGCCAAAACTTCCACAGCTGCAATGCCCATGCATGCCCAATTCAGGACTCAAAAAGATACCCATGCTACAATTTTATCACCAGCTGTAACCAGCCAGTTGCAGTGCACTTAGAAATTTATCTGTAGGTGATGCTGGTTGAATAACAGTAGCATATTAGGTCTATAGACAGAATGAATAAGTGTGGAGAGTGTGTTATTTTCAAGGTGCTTTCACGTTTTAGTACCAACAGCAGGCATGAGTCATAGGCATCCCAAAAGCACAGCCTGAGATGAGGGTTTGGTTACAGAGTTTATTTGGGAACATTGTGAGGGAGAGTGAGACAGGGAATAGAGGCAAACCAATAAAAGCACATCAATGAGCAGCTACCACTGTGGGCAACTGGAGCTCAATCCCACTGCGTGTCTCTGAGGGACTGCACAGAGCACATCTCAGGGTTCCCCACTGAGTGGGGAGGAGGCTGCCCTGACTCCCTCCCCATGTTTATTGGGGTAACTTGTGGTACATTAAATCCTTGGAAATCCCAGTGTATTCGTCTGTTCTCACACTGCTATTAAGAACTGCCCAAGACTGGGTAATTCATAAAGAAAAGAGGTTTAGTTGACTCACAGTTTCGCATGGCTGGGGAATCCTCAGGAAACTTACAATCATAGTGGAAGGTGAAGGAAAAGCAAGACACATTCTTCACGAGGCAGCAGGAAAAGAAATGAACGCAGGAGGAACGACCAAACACAAAACCATCAGATGCAATGAGAACTCACTTAGTGTCACGAGAAAAGCCTGGGGGAAACTGCCCCCAGTGATTCAATTACCTCCACCTGATCTCTCCCTTGACACCTGGGGATTATGGAGATTACAATTCAAGATAAGATTTTGGGCGGGGACACAGCCAAACCATATAACCCAGCTTTCCAGCCTGCCATACACATGCACTGAACATCCTCCCAAGGCAAGAGCTCATCCTCAGAAGAAATACACAGAAAGCTGTCAGTGTACGGACAATGGGATGTGGGGCAGAGAGACACCCACAGTATCTGCTCTGCTGTGTTAAGAATTCTGAGCCTTATCTTTATTAATTCCCACAACAATTCTGTTGTTATATGTTGTTGCTATCTCCATTTCACAACTGAGGCTCAAAGAGGCTAATTAACTGTCCAAAGCCACACAGCAGATACCGGTTAACCTAACTCCATCCTCTATACTGAGCTGCATCTGAAGGCCAAGAGAGAGTAAGTGACTTGCCACAATCAGAAAGAAAAAGCATCACGACCTCCAGCTTGTCAGCACTTTCTGGTCGTCTCTCACTGAGCTCCATGCCCTGCAAATGCATTGTCTAGTGAATAGCTTAACCAAAAACGTTTACATGTTTTTTGACTCAGCAAAGCAGACGATCCATGCTGTAAATCAAAACACATGTCATCTGTACTATACATTAAGAACTAGGGCTGCTCTTGGTACCCCCAGCTGCGTGGAAACAACCCAGAAGGAATCTCCTCAGCAGAATCAGAATCTGCTTTGGATGCAGAGAAGAGAAGGGTAACAGAGCATAGACTCAGCCAAGCAGAGATCCCTCAAGGGCTTTGCCTTTCCTGGAATTCTACTTAGGAGTCGCAGCACTGGCTCCACACAATGGAACTGCAACCGAAACAGAATTTCTGAGCAGCAGCCTGAGTCAGGGGGATGAATGTTTACTAAGACAAAGCTGGACCCTGGACAGGGACTGGCGTGGATCTGTGGGGGGTTGTACAAGGGAGTCCCGCTGGAGCAGAACAGAGTTGAGCAGTTGTAAAATGAATGAGTCAACAGCAATGGAAAAGAACTAACATTTTTTAAGCAGTGACTAAGTATTCAGTAAACTTCCCTAGACAGACCTCATATCACACCCACTATAAAGGTGAGGCTGTGATGATGAGTCATTTGAATGGGTCACACAGCTGGTAAGATCAGAGTTTAACCCTTCCCAGTGTGCTGGACTCCAAAAGTCATTCTATTAGACCTCATGACCTCCTTCATGTGTTTAATGAGCTCCTACTATATACTAGATTAAGTAAGCCACACAGTGCTCTCCTTGCAGATAGAACAGCATCCAGGAGGCTGAGGCAGGAGGATTGTTTGAACTCAGGAGGCCAAGGTTGTAGTGAGCCAAGATCACATCACTATACTCCAGCCTGGGTGACAGAGCAAGACTCTGTCTTAAAAAAAAAAAAAAAAAAAACAGTATTTTGTTAAATGTTTGTACTCAAGGACTAGCACAGTGCCTGGCCCTGAGAAAATTCCTCTGGGGTTGCCCAAGATTTCACAGGGGAACAAAACCTGCACTCAGAAGGAAATGTGTGTAACTGACATTGGAGTGTTTTGTACAAAGGGTTTTCCAGGCACAAGTAATCACTCAGAGGCTTCCGCAGAGAAGCTACATTTGAAAAGAGGTAAGAGAATTGCTGTGCTAAGAGGAATTCCCAGTAGAGGGACAGAGACCCATACTCAGGAACGGGCATGACATAGGAGACAGCGAGTGGACCCGTCTGGCTAGAGTTTGTGGTTTGCATAAAGGAGAAGCAGGAGAGAAATGTAGAAAAGTTAGCTTTGTTTACACCCATCCTTGAATAGCACAGACCTTCCGAATTTTAGGAAGTAACAATGAAATTAAACAGATGTTTCGTGTGTACCAGACACCGTTCTCATAATCTACAGCCAGATTTCTCAGCCTGGATGCTACTGACCTTTTCAGCCAGATAAATCTTTTTTGTGGAGTCCTGTGCATTTTGGAATGTCTGGTGGCATCCCCGGCCTCTGCCCACTAGATGCCAATAGAACCTTTCCCCCAGCTATGACAACTGAAACTGTCTCCTGACATTGCTAAATGTCCCCTAGAGGGCAGTAGCACTCCCGGTTGAAATCCACTGCTCTACCTGTTAAGTTACTCCATTTTTTATGGCTCTGTAAGATAGTTACTATTAATTCTATTTTATAGGTGTGGAAACTGAGGCATGGAGAAGCTATGTAATGTGTACAGGCTCAATGGGCTTATAGCAGCACAGTCAAGAACTCTGCCAGGGCCGATTCATTTAGAGCCCATAACTTACTCACTATGCTATGTTTAATATGTCAAAATATTAAATTTTAAAAGCACAAAATGCAGTAAGTCCTGGACTTACAATTATGTAAAATCTGTATGAAATTAGTGCACGAAAACATCATGATCACCAATATCCAAAGTTTAAATCAGAGACATAAAATTATGGGAGCTTCATTTTTTCTTTAATGGTGTTAAAGTCATATTTTTAAATATAAAAATATATAACTTTAAAATCTTTTAATATATTTATAAATATAAGTGAAGCATTTGATAGGCCCTAGGCAATACCACTAACCTTATTTCTCTGCTCATTTTCAAGATTAGTTGGCTAAAATCAGTTTGCTGCCAATTCTTTTGAGACTCAGCTCAGGAATTACCTCCTCCTCCAAGAAGTCCTCTATAGTTTCTCCTTCACTCCACTTCTACGTATGGAGTGGCTTCATATGCTCATTTTTACTGCAGTCAGAGCAGCATCCTACTTTCCTTAATTTCCCTAACACCCTAATTTCTTTTTTTTTTCTTTTTTTTTAAATTATACTTTAAGTTCTGGGACACATGTGCAGAACGTGCAGGTTTGTTACATAGGTATATACACGCCATGGTGGTTTACTGCACCCTTCAACCCATCATCTATATTAGGTATTTCTCCTAATGGTATCTCTCCCTCCTCTAGCCCCCCATCCCCTGACAGGCCCCAGTGTGTGAAGATCTCCTCCTTGTGTCCATGTGTTCTCATAGTTCAACTCTCAACACTCTAATTTCTTACTCAATATGTCTTTCTTTCTCCCACAAAACTGTAAGTTCTTTAAGGCTAGAAAAAAATTCTTTCAATAATTTAATCTCCAACTACCAACACATCTGGCATAACAGTGGATGTGCTTGAATAAATGTTTGTCAAATGAATAAACAAGCACGGTTTTGAGGAGTTCAGGGTCACAGGTCCAATCCACTGGACAGCACAGGCACTGAGTTCTGCTCCCAGGCCATGGCTGAGCCTCACACTCCAGCCTGAGGACAAAGCTTGATGAGTACCATGAACACACGGGACACAGGGAAGGAGAATGAGGAGGTGTCGACATCTTTCTCCCAGCAGCCCTGCATGGCCTCTTATTCCATTAGATTCCACACATCTGCCTTTGGATGGTGTTTTAGTTCATTGTCACACTGCTATAAAGAACTACCTGAGACCGGATAATTTATAAAGGAAAAGGTTTAATTGACTCACAGTTCCACAGAGCTGGGAGGCCTCAAGAAGCTTACAATCAAGGCAGAAGACAAAGGACAAGCACCTTCCTCACAAGACAGCAGGAGAGAGTGAGCAAGGGAGAAGCTGCCAAACACGTTTTAACCATCAGATCTCATGAGAACTCACTCAGTATCATGACAACAGCATGGGGGAAATGGCTCCCATGATCCAATTACGTCCCACCAGCTCCCTCCCTCAACACGTAGGGGTTAACATTCAAGAGTAGATTTGGGTGGGGACACAGAGCCAAAACATATCAGATAGAAAGAGAGAAAAAGCAGAAAAATGACACTAAAAGGGAAACAATTCAAGCCTCTGCTTAATACAATACCTGTGTCTGTGAGGTCCTCCAAACACTCAGAGCAGTGTGTCCTGTGTCTCTAACGCAGGGCACACAAGGGTCAGGAAGTTGGCTGGTCCAAATTAAACACCCACAAACTCTAAAATTAAGTTCTGTAGTGACAGATTCTATTTATCAAACAACTACAATGGGTATATAAGTAACAGCTTTTCATCAAATACATAATCCCACAAATAATTACACTCTAATTTACATTGTCCTAAATCCTCACAACAACCCTACTATTATCCCAGTGTCAGGCATCCATCTGTCTCAGTTCCTTTATCTATCAAATGGGATAACAATGACTGTTTTGTGGATTTCCACAACCATTCAATGAATTTATCCACATAAAGAGCTTAGAACAGAGTCCAGCAGGGCCAGGCGCAGTGGCTCACTCCTGCAATCCCAACACTTTAGGAAGCCGAGGAGGGCGGATCACACGGTCAGGAATTCGAGACCAGCCTGACCAACAAGGTAAAATCGCGTCTCTACTAAAAATACAAAAATTAGCCAGGAATGGTGGCATGCCTGTAATCCCAGCTACTCAGGAGGCTGAAGCAGGAGAAGCACTTGAACCTGGGAGGCAGAGGCTGCAGTGAGCTGAGATTGCCACTGAACTCCAGCCTGGCGACAGAGCAAGACTTCATCTCATAAAACAAGCACTCCATAATGGTAATTATTACTGTCTCCTGTTTACAGGAAACTGACACAATCGGAATTCACCCCTCTCTCTATCTTTGTCTGCCACTCTTCCCCTGGAATGATTTACCGATGAGGTTAAGTATCATAAGGGAAACTAGTGAGGGATTGTGTCCAAGGCAGCTGGCTTCAGGGCCCACCTGGATCCCACAGACAGAACCAGATAGCACTGGATGCCCCTGCCTCCCGTCCCCTGTGCTTTGGTGCCCTCTGCTGGTCTGAAAACTCCACTGTTGGGAATTGGTGTGTGCATGGGGGCATGAAGAATGAACCAGGGTCCACCTGCTTTTTGCAATAAAATTGCCCTATACCTAGGTCCATCCATGTCTTTTATTTATTTTTTTATATATATAAAGGAATTAGAATGGCAGAGTTTTGAGACTAAGCTTTTAAGGAAAAACTTTCATGGGAAGAATACTAAAAGTTAAAAAGAACTTTTGTTTACTGGGAGCATGCTATAAGCAAGGGATTACAGTATACAGTTTCTCATTTTATCCAATTTAGGCTGGCAAGGCAGCATAAGGAAAGGGGAAGCAGTCTACGAGGCAGAAGAGGAGTGGGCATCTGGAGTACAGAAAGGGCGGTCATTGCACACCCAAGTGCATACACACCTATTTTGATATACTAATACATAGCTTCACTACTTTTTAGGAACATCTGTGATCTAATATGATTTATGTTTTAAGTTTCCCAGCAAAATGCTGGAGGGTTCTCAACAAGGTCAATGGAGCATTCTAATGGAAGAGGAATTCACACCCATTAGTTGAGAGTCCACCATGGGGCAAGCACTTCATAGATGACATTTCATCTAAGACAATAAGGAGGAATTTTCATTGCCATTTTGTAAAGTTCTGAGAAGCTAGGAAACTTGCCCTCAATCATGCAGCTGGTGTGTGACAAAGTTGAGCTCCCCTGCATGCCTCTACCTACCAAATTGGGATAACAGTGACTGCTTTGAGAGCACTCACTTCTCAAACATGGAGCACTTCTCCTTCAGTGAGTGCAGGCACGCAGGACCTCAGAATTCCTGGCCACACCAGGGAGGGAGCGAATGCTGACCCACACTGTCAGTGACTCTGAACCAGACAACATGACACTCTCACAGCTCCTAAGAGGCAGCCTTCACTGCCGCCAGTCAAAGGGAAGGAAAAGAACATGGCTTAGAAGGGGAAAAGCTTGATTCTGAAGACGAAATCAGATTGGCTTTCCTGGGGTGACTCGGTTGCTCTGAATCATCCAGTGAAAACAAGCACTTTGCCATCTGGTAATTACCTTGGGGCCAAGGTGTCAATCCCTCTCCTTCATTCTGCCCTCCGTAGGAAAACTCTAGCCCCTGGGTGGTCCAGATGGTCAGAGGCCTTTACACAATGAACAGAGGCCGCTGCTCCATATGTGACTCCTTTCCACAGAAGTCCTCCCATGAAAAACTAAAGACAAGAAGATTTCCCTTCTCATAAATGGCTCGTTAGAGAGTCAGCAACTTCTGGAAAGGAACTATCTGTGCCCCACCCCCCACCTCCATCTCCTTTCAATTAAGGAGTCCAAAGTTCTGTGCTTGCCACCACTATGTTCATTGCTAAATAGGAGGCTCAAAGAACTATCGCCCTCGCCAGCAAAAGGAGAGAATCTGTTAATAACAGGCTCTGTTCTGCCTCAGTGGTTTCTACTCTTCCTCCATTCCTTCTTGCCCCCTGACAGTATCTGTCCAGAGAAACACCCCCTTGTTGGATTTAATACAGAAACCCAGGGATCTCCCACTCACTCCCACACCAGAGAGTCCCTAACAGCCCTTGAGAGGGGTGAAATCCATTAGAAGAGGCCAGAATGTACAACTAAGTAAGAGAGGGTTTGATTACCCTGATTCTCCAAATCCCGTAGCAGCTGGTACATTTTTTTTATTTTTTTATTTTTTTATTTTTTGAGACGGAGTCTCACTCTGTCACCCAGACTGGAGTGCAGTGGCATGATCTTGGCTTACTGCAACTTCTGCCTCCTGGGTTCCAGCAATTCTCCAAACCTCAGCCTTCTGAGTAGCTGGGATTACAGGCACATGCCACCACACCTGGCTAATATTTTGTATTTTAGTAGAGACGAGGTTTCACCACGTTGTCCAGGCTGGTCTCAAACTCTTGAGCTCAGCCAGTCCTCCTGACTTCTCCTCCCAAAATGCTGCAATTACAGGCATGAGCCACCACGCCCAGCCAGCAGCTAGTACTTCTAACAGGCTCCTCAGAAGTCCTAAACAGGCTCCTGCCGATTGCTTTGTCCCAAACTTCTTTCTACTCACATCAAAAATTGAAAGACAAATAATACAGTGAAAGAACAGAGTAATATCTGCGGGCCTCAGTTAGACGGAGTTCATACTCCAGTATGTATGACTTGGGATAGTCACCTAACCTCTCTGAGCCTGTTTCTACTCTATGTAAAATAAATAAATAAATAAAAATAAAAGTAACCATGCAAAAGATTTATTATGATGATTTACCCATGAATGTACTTTCATGGCAAATAATAAGTATTTAATAAAATGTTGGCTATACATTAATATTGATATTGATATTAACATTGATTTTGTTATTGAGATTATATAGATGTTAATAGCACAGGGTCAAAGCAGTAGTTGTATATGCCTTGCAGCTGAAATATATAGTTGATCATCTATAGCAGAGACTGGAAACTTGCCTAGTATTGACATGTGTGGTCAGGTGACTCTTTGTTGTATGGGGTTGCCTGGAATATTGTAGGATACTCAGCAGCATCCCTGCTCTCTACCCACTAGTTACCCAACAGTACCTTCCCTCCAATTGCAGCAGCCAAAACTGTCTCTTGACATTGCCAAATGTCTCCTGGGGGGGCAAACTGCACATCATCAACGACCCCTACTCTACCGTGTCCTATGCCAGTCACTCAACGTCTTAACTTCAATGTTCTTCAGTGGCAAAGCAAACACAAAAAGAACTATGGATCGAGTGACAGATCATTCAATGTCAGCTCATTTCATTCCCCACAATACCATGTGCTATGCCCACTTATAGATGAAGAAAATGAGAAATCCACGTCCACCTGATGGCAGAGGTGACCAGCAGCAAGTGAAGGTCAGGGTGTGTGACACCAACTGAGAAGAGAGAGGACGGAGGCTTGTTCACGGGTTAGAGAGAAGCCAGAAGAAGAGTGAAGGCCAAAACTCACAGAAAACAAACAAGGGAGAATGACTGTGACGAAACTAAGAGATGAGACCAAAGGCTCTAGGCCTAACTGTAGTGCTTTAATGCAGGGTGTGGGGTCTGCAGGCGCCGGCCGGAAGCCCAGCCGGAGAAGTGAGTGACCAGCTCCAAGGTTTTCGGGGTTGTTTAAACCTGGAACTGCAGAGTGGTATCTTCACCCGCACAAAACAGATCTTTCTGGGTCAATAAAGATGTGCATGGTCAGCTGGAGGAAAAGAAAAGGTAGGAAATGAATAGAAATGTCAGATGAATGCTAGTGACCTTCTACGAGGACTCTAGATCTAAGCCAGGTACCGATGCTTTGCCTGCTTGTGTGGAATTTTCACCCTGAAATCTGTTCCGCTGGAATAAAGCAGGTTGTAAACACTAGCCTATTCACTAAGACTGTTATTATTAGATGACTCACCAAGCAGGAAAGAGAGGGAAGAGGAAACAACCAGTGTGACTGTCTGAGGGGGAAAGCCCGGCCGGCTCCCTGAGCTCAGGGGAGATCGGAGATGAAAACAGGGATGCTTCGTGCTGGTTGACTCACAACATCTTGAGCGCTAAGCCAAGCCAACCATGTGACTGTTTGGGAATGGGGGCTCAGATGGAATAGTTCTGGGGCCTAGGAATGTAATTGACTAGCTGGTAACCCTGGATGGATCCCTTTTCTCTTCTTAGCTGCAATTTCTTTATCTTTCTGAGCCAGGTAATAGCACCTGCCTTGAGCAGCTGGTTAAGTACCTAAGGTGTTAAAGAGAGAAGTGTGTAGAAAGCAGCCTCAATATCTACCTCGGTTGAAGAAAAGTGTCTTGGGGGCCTTCCTCCATATTAAAATAATAAGACTGGGGCTCATGGGCCCGGCATCCAGAGTCCCAGTTATGAAAGAACCAACTGTCAACTACTCCATCTGAGAATCCACATTCACAAATTCTCTTACTGTCTTCTGGTTCTGAGAAAGTCCCTCTGTCCCGTTCGTTTATTCAAAATCCACATTCCCAGAACAGTTGCTTAAGTACAATTCTATATCAAAGGAAGAAATAAATTATAATTATAACTCAATACTCACTCCTTTCGTGCCTTGAGAATCCCACTGCTGTCCAGTTCTAGTCTCCCCACCCTGATCCCCACCCCTGGCCAAAGACATAAACACAGAGGGGGCTTCCATCAGCCTTGCCTTGTCTTTTAGGGACAGAGGAGAAAAACCAGTCTTGCCCTGGCTCCAGGAAGTAGGTCCAAATAAGTTCTCAAGCACAGTGTTCAGAAAAATATGGCATATTTGGTTAAGCACAGCCCCCTTCCATCTCTGAATCCAGGAGTAGCCACGAGGGACATTTCATCCATATGTTTCCCATTTGTTCAAATGTAACTCACTAAAGCACTGCTAAGAAGAATAAGGCCAAGACAGGTTTACGCGCTATATCATTTATTAATTTCACTTTTACTCCAGAAGCAGTAAATCATATTTTCCTGAGAACAAGCAGTATCAACCCTCAAAATATTTACGCTTGAACCAAGCACAGAACTTCCACACTGTGCCATGGTTGACTCGTGCAGAAACATACCCCAGCTGTGGGAGGGTAGGATTCTCTACTGAATAGCTTGAAATGAGCATATCCAAAAATTATGGTGGCATTTTACAGTTTAAAAAAAGTGTATTTCCATAAAACATATCAAGTACAAAATATAAAACGTGACACTATCTTTCTGATTGTTGGAAATATACAGAAGATGCCATAATTCTCAAGTAGAAGGAAGAAATAGATCAGAGTTCTTACAGAGTGTAACATGTTTATGCTCATCAAAAGAGGAGTTGAAATTTGAAAAAGCTACTATAAGAAATATTACCTCTGCCTTCCTTTAGAAGTATTGAGTATGTTTCATATTGATTCGTTTGTTTTCTGTTTCTTATTTTCACAGTTAAATCTTTTGAATTAAAAGTGGAAAATTACTGATCCAAACGTCTACCATTTTTATCTAGTCAGTTTAAATGTCTTCCTATTTCTGCCTTTGCCATTTTTTAAGAGTCTTGTATCAGATTAGACCTGTAATCTCTACTTAAGTGTCAGTTTTCCTTTTCTTCCTTAAAACTGAACTTCCCAGATGGTAAAAGAAAGAGAGCAGGAGATTTGGAGCCAAGTAGAAGGATGCGAATCAGCTCAACCGCTCCCTAGCTTGGGCAAGTTGCTCCATCTTTTGAAACCCCAGCTGCTCTATTTGTTAAGTCCTTATCACCATCTATCTTGCTTCTAGAACTAGAAACTCTGTCCATTACTTATTACCCCTAACCATGAAGCTTCCCAATAAAAGAGGAAGATTAACCTGAAAATAGGTCAGAATGAAGGTTTGAGGGGAGGGCAATAAGCACAGACCTGATAGATCCAGGACATAAAAGCCAAATTTCCCCAGTTTTTCATAGTCTCTTCAAGAGTTGATGCCTCTTACGTTGTCAGTACAGTGGCTTATTAAATAAGAGGAAACCAGGAAGAAAAAAAGAAAGAAAGAAAATCCTATTTTGGAGTAGACAAAATAATCACACACATGCGAACACATGCTGATGTCCACGTTTTAATCCCCAGGTCCTGTAAATATGCTACTTTACATGGCGAAAGGAATTGCAGCTGTGATGGAGGATCTTGACATAAAGTGATTATCCTGGATTATCCACCATGGCCCAATGTAAACACAAGGGCCCTTATAAGTAAATAAGGGAGGAAGGAGAGCGAGGGATTTGAAGGTATACTATGGCTGGCTTTGAGGATGGAGAAAAGGTCGCCAGATAAGGAATGCAAGTGACTTTAAGAAGTTGAAAAAAGCAAGAAAGTGGATTCTGCCTTAGAACCTCTAGATAGAACACAGTCCCTCCAAAACCTTGACGTTAGCTCCATGAGACTCATTTTGGATTTCTGACCTCAAAAACTGTAAAAGAACTGTTGTTTTAAGTCACTAAGTTTGTATTAATAGTGATGTGTTACAGCAGCGATGGGATACTAATGCAGTTGGTACTGAAAGCTGCATGCTGGGCAGTCAAGCTGCATTTCCTATGCATTCACCAGCAGTCTAGTGGTACAAAGGGAGGAGAGAAGCATAAAGAGTCTGTCTCCCATGAGAAAAGCCTTCAGGGCAGGATGTGACAAGCTCTTCCCAATCTGGGTTCCTCTCTGTGTTAGTTATTTATTACATCATATCAATTTATCCCCAAAATATAGCAGCTTACACCAATACACATTCATCATCACATATTGTTTGTGGGCCAGGAATCTCACCTGTTTCAGGGCCTCTCACAAGACTGCAGTGAATGTATCCACTGGGCAAGGTCATCTGAAGATTTGACTGGGAAACATCTACTTTCAAATTTATTCAGTGATTATTGGCAGGATTCAATTCCTCCTGGGCGGTTGAACTGACAGCCTCAGTTTTCAGCTGGCTGTTGGCCAGAGGCCACACCCAGTTTTTTGTCATTTGTGCCTCTACAATATCATAGCTGCTTTATCAAAGCAAGCAAGAGTAAGAGTTCACCAGCAGAACAAACACAAGTCACTCTATTTTTTAACCTAATCACAGAAGTAACACCCAAGACCTTTATTGTATTCTGTTCAGCAAAAGTGAATCACTGGAGCCACTAACAATCAATGGGAAGGGATCACACAAGGGCATAAATACCCAAAAATAAGCATCACTGGGGACCATGCGGAAGGCTGTCTGCCACACTCCAGTACTGGAGAAGCAAGTCAGACCATACTGACCAGTTCCCCTGTGAGGGCCATTTGACCGACTTCTAACCAATATAACATGAACAGAGTAAGGTGCAACATTTCCAGAGTCCTTTCCTCTGCCACCAGCAGGATGCAGACAGAGGCATGATGACCTTGGAAGCGATACGTTGAAAATGGCTGAGCCAGGAGATGGAAGGAGTTTGAGGGGCTAAATCAGCAATTGAACCAGGGGTGATGGGAGGGCAGGAGGCAGGGAAAGAGAGAGTATCCCCTAATCAGAAATATCATTTTGGACTTTAAAGCAGAAAAAAAAAACTTTCTATTGTGTCTGAGCCATACAAATTTGGAGGTGGTTGCCTCTAGTTTAATATTACCTAATATATGTCTCCTGAAGGCTATGGAGTAAAAAGGGCTGTAAGGGATGAAGAAGCTGCATCACATAGAATTGCAGAGAGTCAGGGTGATCCACATGGTCCAGGCCTGTGCTGCACATAGTGAACTTCTCCCAAGGATACACATGCAGAATTTACACATAGCCTTTATCTAAATATTCAGAATAAAATATATTCCAAAAATTACATAAAAACGGTTGGTGTAGGGCCGGGTGCAGTGGCTCAAGCCTGTAATCCCAGCACTTTGGGAGGCCAAGGTGGGTGGATCAGGAGGTCAAGAGATCGAGACCATCTTGGTCAACATGGTGAAACCATGTTTAGTCTCTACTAAAAATACAAAAAATTAGCTGGGCATAGTGGCGCGTGCCTGTAATCCCAGCTACTCAGGACGCTGAGGCAGGAGAATTGCCTGAACCCAGGAGGTGGAGGTTACTGTGAGCCGAGATCGCGCCATTGCACTCCAGCCTGGGTAACAAGAACAAAACTCCATCTCAAAAAAAAAAAAAAAAGGTTGGTGTGAATGTATTTCTTATGGAAAATGATGATGGACAGAGTCTGTCATCCAAGATAGAATGAATTCCATCCAATCTGTAGAAATTATACAGAGAACAAATGTACAATATATACAAAATAGAGGTAAATTATCTTCAATATAGAACGGAAAAAAGTAACACCCAATGCAGAGAAAAACAAAATATTGAAGACAAAGTAAAATCCAGGAGGTCAGAGAAATTATGGAGAAGGCTCCAGATCGTTACCAGCCATAAATGTGGGGTTTAAATCAATTTCAACTAAATCTCCAAGGGACAATGTGGTCCTAAATGTCATCTGGGCTTGATGTGACAGAGATCCAACAGAGGACAGAGGAACAAGGATGAGAGCTCAGGTTAATTCTAGGAACTTGTTCATATACAGCCCTCTGTGTTTAAGAAATGAGAACTACAGTAATAAGACTTGGCCCAGACTAACCCAACTTTTCAGGTAAGTGACCCTCCTGAAAAGTTCAGTGACGGAGCTTATGATGAATAATCACAGAGTAAAGACAGAACCTCAGTGACCAGAGTTCATTCCAGGAAAAGTCCCTCAAGAATACATCACTCCTGATTGACTCTGGTCCATCAATAGAAACAATTTTGAACAGCATAAAACTTGACCATGTCATTCACCATCTTACAATCTCTGGCAGCTACGAATGTTCATAGCATACTTCAATCATCCGTTTCACCTGAATTGCCACCTCAAAACTTCTGGCTGATCCTCAAATTGAAACCGACCATGAAAAGAAAGACATCTGACACCCCAGAAACCATCAGAGCCTACCAATAGACTGTTTGAAGGTGACTTCAAAAGATGAGTTTCAGATATTTTTCAACAAGCCGTGCTGAGGTGGCAATTGTGTAGGGTCTGAAGGGAGAGCCTTGGAAAGGAATTAATCATGGGAGGGTTCATGGTTCAATCAAATATATTTATTTTTTCAGTCATCAAACTTTTGTTAATCATGACCATTATAGGAGGGAGTTGATGTAAGGCAGGAAGCATTGCTTATTTGAGTGAAAAATAACTCAATCAAAGCAGAGTTCATACACTGACTTCAGAAAGGGTGACTTCCAAAGACTTAACAAGGAACCACATGCTGGTTTTGGTGTGTATGCTGTCTAGTCCTTCTGCATATTCTCTATTTTACCCAGAGACTATATATTAGGCAGATAAGTAGGTACATGATTGATAGATAGATAGACAGGTAATAAACCAGTTCATGATAAGGAAAATGAACATTGGTGGGAAAGAATATGAATAGGGTAAGAGGGCAGGGTGAGGGGTCTTCATCCTGTTAATACCTTAACTTCTATTAAACAGAGAGTTTTATTAAAATATTTAGCTAAAATCATTACATTTAAAACCACTTTCATACCAGCATCACCTAGTTTATTAATACGCCCTGCACTTCTTCGACTACCCCTGCCTTTCTAACTTTTCCGGCTTTTCTTAGCTATGGACAAAACATAGTCTTCTCTGCCAACAATCTTCATCGCCCTTTCTCCACTACACCTGCAATCCATAAAAAGTCAATTGAAAATGGGAAAGGGATTCCATTTGTCTTTAGACATTGTCTGATACCATCTTGATATGTCATCACAGCTGTTTCAGTTTGCAACTTAACATCCTTCCTCCTTTCCTTTGTCTTAATGTCAGATTTCCATTTTATTCGCCTCATGATACAAATGTCTTCTGTCTTAAGATGCCTCAAATTTATTTGGAAGAGATGATTGAACAATTGATTAGTTTCTTCAAGTCCTTGGAGAATGTTCTTTCGCCATCACAATTTTTTTTTTTTTTTTTTTTGGTGTATTTCTTCAGTTCGGTCTTGTAAGTTTTAGATATCTGTTTTCTCTCCTTCTGTATCTCATATATCTCCTTAAAGAGCATGAGTACGAAACACCGGACCACTGTATCATGCTCCTGATGCTGGCCACAAGATTTTTCCATTTCAAGGGCCTTAACATAATAACAATTACATCCAGCTTTCATGGAACATTTAATGTGCAAAAGATTTGGGTCTCAGCATTTTTACACAAATTACCCCCTCTAATCCTCATCACGATCCTTTAAAGAAAGTCCTGTTGTTATTATCACCCTACATTAAAGATAAGGAAACTGAGGCAAGAGAGGTTGAATACATTTTCAAAGGTCTTAAAGCTAGTGAGTGATGAAGCCAGGATCTGAAGGCTGCTAGCCTAGCCCCAGAACCCTTGCTCTTAGCCACCACACCACGTGGCTTAAAAGAGGAGGAGCCAAAATGAGCCGCCCCTGAAACCTTCCCAGACTAGCTTCTCCCATCCACGACCCTTTCTGTGAGTGGAAAATGTTACATTTCACATACCCAACGACTTTGTACTTTCTCCTCCACCCCTCACCCCGTCCAAACTGGTGATCCTGAAATGTAGGCTTTGTTCATTTGCCCTAGAACTTCTTTGGTGGTCCACTAGGTTTTTGTTTTGTTGAAATACTCTATCATTGGTACTTAAAAATATATCACATAGAAAAGTTAAACATGGATGTTCCATAATTACATGGATATTATTCTAAGTAGTTTGAAAACTTCAACTGTGATATCCAAGGACAGTAATGGTCTCTCCCTCCTTCCCTCACATCCCACCTATGTGAGGACATTGTGTTTTCAGTGAGAAGTCATGCCTAGACCTGCTGTACTGAATACTCAAGGATGCCTGAGAGAACAAGAAGAGTAAGAAATAAAAAGCCTTTTAGTTATACAACTATGATATAGCATCAAATTATGAACCGGATCATTAAGTCCACATGACATGGGTTAACCTGTCCTCAATCTTCTCCCCATCTTCAAAGGATGAAGGCACTAAGTGCCTGAGATCCTGTGGTGTGGCTGATCCCTCACCTGCTGAGGAACTAAGGAGGTCCCTAGAAGCCACATCCTCTTATACCATCACATGTCCTGGATCTTAAGTGGCATCCTTTGGACCACTGGTATGCTGTCTGGAAAACAGTGAAGTAAAAGGAGTCTGGTCATCGTGTTTGTCAATCTCAAACTCAGACCAGTCTTCACAATGCACCCTGGCTCTGATGCATAAACACCCACACTTTTGTCAATATGATTCAGACTTATATTCACATATATAGTCTTTTGTTTTCTCTCTAATTAAAACAGAATCTCACTAAGTAGTAATTATTGTTTTGTGAATATGATGTTAGGGCTGGCTTAAAGGTAATTATACTAAATTTCTCATCCCTTGCTGGACTTTTCGTCTCATATTAGAACAGAGATTACAAACTGGCTCACTCAGTCCTCCAACTCCTGTGAGGATACCTTCTCACACTCTAGGCTAGAAAGCTAAAAACTACATTTTCCAAACCTGCTTGCAGTTAGGGCTTTCCACTGACCCAACTTCGCTCAAGCAAGCATACCCCTGTGAGACCTGAAAGGCAGAAAAGGCCATCAAGAAGAAGAGCCCCACAGCTCCTCTGAACTCTGTGGTAGACACATTTAGCTTTCTATAGCCAATTTCTCAGGGGTCCTGATATCCCCTGTCCACTTATGCAGTAGCAAATGCAACAGACAGGTCTATTTGTATCCTGCATATCCTTCAAAACTTCTTTCCTGAGTTATCACTCTCCGTCACAAAGTTTTGCATCAATTTTCTTGATCTGGTCAGTTGCATCTAATTTGACCTTTTTGAAGTTAAGTGCATTCTGTGGCATATGAGTCCTGGAGTGTTCCTTTGCTAGGATTTCATCTCAGAAGCCATCACCTCTCCAAGAAGCAAGACACAGAGAGGAGTTGAATGCAAATGAGAAAAAAACTGAATTTTCCTTATTAATCTCAAGATCACCTTAGAGTTGATCCTGTTGAAATTCAAATTTGTGCAAGAAATAAACCACATAGTGGTCACTTAGACATCATTTATTTTTCACTTGTTCAAAAATATTTCATGGGTGAATATGTTAAGTGCAAGGGATGCAATTCCTGCTCTCCAGGAGGTCACAGTTTACTGAAAGAGACTTACAAGAAAACAGGAAATGCTGGGTGAGAGGAGCAGAGTGCAATGGAGGGGGAGGGCACCCAGCCTAGGGTTGAGGGCTCAGAACAAGTTTTCCCTGAGGAAAGGACATCCAAGATGACACTCAAGGCTACATTGTGGTAACTGCAAAAAGTGAAGAAGGGCTAGAAAAATAGTTCTAGGTGGCTAATCACAGTGACTCCTGCCTGTAATCCCAGCACTTTGGGAGGCTGAGGTGAGCAGATCATCTGCGGTCAGGAGTTCAAAACCAACCTGGCCAACATGGCAAAAGCTCACCTCTTCTAAAAATACAAAAATTAGCCTAGTGTGCTGGCGGTCACCTGTAAAGCTAGCTACTTGCAAGGCTAAGGCAGGAGAATCATGTGAGCACGGGAGACGGAGGTTGCAGTGAGCCAAGATCGCACTACTGCACTCTAGCCTGGGCCTCAGAGTCAGACTCCATCTCAAAAAAAAACAAAAATAGTTCTAGGCAGTGGGGACAGCATATGCGAAGATCCTGAGGTGAGAGGGTTAAGAGAATGACTCTCTTGGTGCTTGATTCAAACTGTCCCGAGTATGAGGTAGTTTTATATTAAAGCCAAGGCCAATAGGTTAAGCATGATCCAGATTACAGAACTTGTTTGATGTACTTGGTTTAAACTTGATCTATTTCAATTTGAATGAAAAATTTTCTGGCAGACTATATTTTGATAAAGAAAAGAGCATGTATAAATATAATATACAAGCAAATAAGAGAGCCAAGTACAAGGATGTGGGATGCCTGAAAGCAGTCAGGGAAGAAAATAAGGCAGGAGAGATGAAAACTGCAACAGAGAGCTACTAGGAGTCAGTTTTGACAACCATTTAAGTTTACACATAGCTGTTCCTAAACTTTTGGGGGTCCAGAATCTGTGCACAGTTTAAGAGAAACCAGAATGCCCACCATGGCTTCGTAGATCTGCTATGTGATGCGACCCTAGGAGAGAAGTGGATCTGATAAAAATTCTCATCACAGAACTTTCCTGCTACAGGACAGAAGGGCAGAGTCTGAGAGAACAGGAGGGGTAAGATGTTTTCCCAATAGGAAGAGCTGGTGCTGCCTCCCAGGTCTGGCTCCTGTGCTTCCAGAACCTCTCCAGGGCCCTGCTGGCTGCAGCCCGTTGTGAGTGAGTAGTCAAGGGAGGGAAGCCCTCATCTGGAGCTCCGAGAAAGGAAAACCAACACAGGGTGCTGACTGGGAGAATTTATGGTTCATCAATTCTCCATTCCCTATTGAGATCAATGTCCCCACCATAGCTCACACAAAGACCTAGTCCACACCACTGGTTTGAAGTGATGTAAAATTAAAAGGTCCTTTTTCAAAGATCTCATTCCAGAAAGCCAAAGCCAAGTAAAATACACAATTACTTCCAAGCTGAATACCTCGCCTGGCAAGCTTTCCCACTCTCCAGCTGTACGCTGGACTTTCTTGTCTCAAAGCATTAATTGACTTTTAAATCCAAACTTTATTGTTTCTTCTTTAGGGAAATGCTTCCAAAATTTAAAAGAAAAAAATTAAAAGCTTTCTCACATAGAGAACGCAGTAATAACGTGGGGTCTGAGAAGGTCTAAAATCAAACCACTATTTTCTTCTAACCCTTGGCAGTTCTGAACAGAAAGAGTAGGCTCTATTCCCTAGCTAGGATGTTTATCGAGAACACCACACTGGCAGGGAAGTTGCTTTGGGTTTGAATTCCAGCTCTGTCACTTACCAACTGTGAGCTCTTAGAAGCTCACTCGCTTTTCCGAGTCTCAATTTCCCTGTCTTTAATGGAGATGATAATAAGCGCTTCCTCTTGAAGTAGTTGTGAGGCTTAAGTGAACAAAGCAGTGCTAGTGCCAAGCACAGGACGCAGCTCCCGGTACGAGCTCAACACACAGCGGCTGGCTGTTTGGTTAATTGGTTATTTCTCTGCTATGGGGCAACCCAGCTGACAAAGGCAGATGCAAGCAGAGCCTGGAAGGTCAGAGTTCTTATTGGATTCTGATTTCCACTGGCCACCAGCCTTCAGAGATGCCTCCCTGGTGATGCTCAGGGAAAGGTAAATGAAAGGAAAGTCCAAGAGCAAATGAAAATAATCTCAATCCATCAATAGATACTAGTCAATGCTTTCCACACATACATTAATATATTCTTTCACTGCCTCTACAAATCCCAAGCTCACTTCCAAATGTCATAAAGATTAATATAAGGAGAGGACAAGAGTTGGGCACCTTGCTGTGTGTTTGCCCACCTGGGCTTCTTCTCCATCCCTCCAGCAGGGAGATATCCTGAGTAGACGGGAATCTCAAAGGCTGTTGAGAAATTCTTATTTTCATTGCCTTGTTTTCTACATCAGTTCAACCATGGGAAGTTATCCTGATGTAAATCTTACCCACTTCCCTCACCCATCTTGATCCCCTCCTGGAACATTGGTAAAGAGATGACAAAATTTCCTGAGACAAATCACGTACAGATTTGAGGTGGATTGTGAGGCTGAGCTCATGGTTGTAGGGTTCATGAGTCTGGCACAGGTTCCTGAATGTAAGCAAGAGCCCTCAGATTCGTTATTTTCTCACCCGATATCCATGGCTACTAAGAAAACAGAAGAGTGCCTAGCTCGGTACCTGGCATGTGATAGGTACTCAATAAACATTTCCTTAACTAAGCTGGACTGGAAAATGGTTTTCAAATGAGCTTTACTCATGCACACACACACACACATACACACAACCACATGCACACAGTCTTATGCTTGTACCTGCTCCAATACATCATTTAAAAGGAATGAAGCACTAATATTGCTATAACATGGGTGAACCTCAAAAACATTCTGCTGAGATATTATGCTAAGTGAAATGAGCCAGTCACAAAAGGTCATATATTGTAGGATTGCATTTCTATGAAATATCCAGAATAGTTAAATCCTTAGAGACAGAACAGAGGGTGGTGGTTGTTAAGGGCTAGGGGAGTTGGGAATAGGGAGTGACTGTCCAATGGCTAGGGGTGTCCTTTGGGGGTGATGAGAATATTTTGGAACTAGACAGAGGTGGTGGTTGCATAACATTAGGAATGGTCTAAATGCCACTAATTTGAGCATTTTCATGATTAATTGTATGCTTTATGAATTCCACCTCAATTTTTTAAAAATGAAGTCTCCTTTCTTTTTTTTTTAAGATCTTCTCTGAGTGTTCTTGGTCTGCCTACCCTTCTTTTCCATCAGGGGTGGATCAGGTTTTGCAGACCTGAACCTTATAGAAATTGGGGAGCTCACTTAAAAATGCAAAGGTATACAAAATCCAATACAAAAGTAAATATTTAATTGATGTGAAAAAAAGAAATTATGACAAAGTATAAATTTTAAAAAGCTAATACTACAAACATTATAAAATCCATCCAAAAAGAAAGCATGCCATCTTTATTAATGCTTTGCTTGGCATGCATCCACAATAGATTTTTGTACATTTTTAACTACAGGTGTTTTGATTACCTCTTTGATCACCTAAAATATTTTATAATATTATCTATGGAAGAAATAGAAAAATAATCCAGTCTTCTTGTAGCACAATTGATTAAACTTTGTATTTTTATTCTTAGTTTAGAAAAGTCCCTTTCAGCTTTACAACTCAGTCCTGGTAATACAAATTACAGGATTGTGGCAAAATTTAAGAACACCTCCATTAAGTTTATTTCATATAGAAATTGTAAGACTGGAGAGCTTTGAAGTTTCCTTACATGTCACTTATGAAGTGACTACATTTAAATACTCTCACACACTTTCTGTGCCAGGCACCCTAGGAGGAGTTCAGTTGCCAGGTTAGCTCTGTCCCTGAATATTGTGTTGGGACATTGGTGAGTCAGCACAGTGGATAGAGGAAGTATTCCTGGAAGCCATCTCAGCTGCAGAACAGCCAGTCAATATAAAAGTACACAGCAGCGACTTCAAACCACATAAATATTAATATACCGCACTAAGCACAGACCAAACGTAACTCCAACTCAGTTTCCCCCAGCAGGATGCCAAGAATGCCTGTGACCCCTTAAGCTAGAGAAGGAAATATGATGCCCTGAGGAAGGATGAAAGTGGAAAAGAGCAACAGTCCTAATCTAGCTTCATTCAAATATCTTAACTTTGCAAATTTTAAAAAGTCAAATGACCTTATGTTCTATAGGTTGGATATTTGTCCCGGCCCAAATCTTATGTTGAATTGTAATTCGCAATGCTGGAGGTGGGGTTTCGTAGGAGGTATGTCTGGGTGGTGGGGGCAGATCCCTCGTGGGTCAATGCTATCTTCCTGATAGTGAGTTCTCTGGAGATGGGGTTGTTTAAAAGTGTGCCCCATTCCCAGCAACCCCTTCACACACTTGCTCGCTCGCTCTCTCTCTCTCGCTCTCTCTCTCGCTCTCTCTCTCTCTCCTGCTTTCTCCATGTGATATGCCTGCTCCCACTTTACCTTCCGCCATGAGTCAAAAAAAGCTCCCTAAGGCCTCCCAAGAAGCCAAGCCAAGCAATGTCAGTGCCATATATATACAGCCCTCAGAACCTTGAGCCATTTAAACCTCTTTTCTTTATAAATTGCCTAGTCTCAGGCATTTCTTTATAGCAACACAAGAACGGCCTAATACAATGTGAACATTGCTGGAGCCCCGCTATGCTTGCACAGGTGAGAGTGCAGAGACTTAAGCTTCCCTGGCTTCACTGTAGAGAGGGGGAGCATGTAGCATCTTATCTTATCTTTGTTCTTTCTTTAAAATAATCTTTAATTTTTAAGAAAATAAAACATGCATATAAAAATTTAAAAGTCAAACAGTACTAAAGCTTATTATAAAAAGAGCATAATTTTTCCCTCTCCTAACTTAGCCCAATTCCTGATCTTCACAAGTCCCTACGTTCAACCCTTATAGTCACTTTTTCTGGTATTTATATCATTATTTCAAAATAGTATGCTTTTTCTGATGTCTTTGGAATTACCACTTTGGACATTATCTATTTGCTTCCTGTTGTTGGAAATTAAAATTTTACTCTCTTTCACCATAACTCACCCTGTTTCTTCCTCCTTCCCCCACCCCATACCAATAGTTTCTCGCCAAACTTGGAGTAGAATCCAAGCTACTTTCTCTAGATGACAAGGCCCCAGTTTATCTGACCTGTGCCTTCCTCTCTGTCCTCATCAACCCCCCACTCTCCCCGATGCTCACTACAACCCAGCCACATTCGCTGTCTTCTGGCATCTCAGAAACGCCAAGCTTGCTCCTGCCTTAAGGCATCTGCTTATTAACTTTTTCCATGATCCTATCATCCCATTCTCATTCCCAAACACCTGTTTCTCTACACTTTGTTTTCAGTTGCACTCTCTTTTCTTTTACTCTATTTCATTTTTTTAATAAGTTGACTCCGATTTTTTTTTTAACAAGTCATCATTCTCATTCATTCATTTAACAAATATATTTGCTAGGCCTTAAACTAGGTGCCTTGGATATAGTTAATGAATAAAAGAGGTATTGTGTTTATTTGCACAAGCCTTACAATCTTGTGGGGAAAACCAACAGATAGAGGAATTCACATGAGGTTCAATAAGCATCATTACGAGAAGTTCATAGGAAGAGTACAAATAGTCCTACCCAGTCCAAGATACCAGTGAAGGTGTTCCAGGAGAAGTGGCGTTTACATGGAGACTTGAAGAATGGACAGAGCAGCCCAGTAGAGTGGGTGGGGAAGAGCACTCCAGGGAAAAGCAAGTTCAAAGATGTAGAGGAAAAATAGAGTGGTGCAATCGAGGTGCTGAAACAGGTCCGGTTAAGTTTTCACCCTGAATCTCTGCCTAGGGAAATGAGACATCCGCTGTTCCCAGCTTACCTCTGGCAGCAATAATTTATTAATATTGAGCTTTCAATAAATAACAGCCTTCATTATTCATACGCTGTGAAATAAAGTAGAAGACATTACTAGTTGCCAAGAATATACATCTGCAAGGATGAGTCCTAAATCCAAGTGAAATCATGATCCTACAAATTAATCATCCTGACTACTTGCCTTTAGGAAAGAAACAGTCATATTGACTACTCCAGAAAGTGGATCAACCTAGTAGTTTTGACTACCAGGAATGGTACCTATGATGCAAGAATATCAAAATAATTACAATAGTAGAAAGTACCAAATTCTTAGTACTTACATACCATTTTTCTCATCTTCACCATAACTCTACAAGGTGGGTGTTATGATTTCTCTTGTATGCATGAGGAAACTTAGCTCAGGGAATAAGTTAAGCAATTTCTTTAAGGTCACATTGCCAAAAAATAACCAAGTTCAAATGTTCTCATTCCAAGTCTGGTGCTGTGTCCATGGTACCACATTGGCAAAGTGGGCCTTCTAGAACCCTCCATTAATCTTTCTTAAGATCCTTTTGTGACCCCTGTCTAAGCAGAGAGTGACATCATTCTGACCCCTATTGCTACATTTTAGGTAATTCTCCAAGCTCTGAAGGTGTTTTTTGTTTTCTGTTTCTTTTCTCCCTTCCATCAAAACTTACCTGTCCTGATTCTTCCCTTAGTACCCTACCAGTAAAACCAGTGTGTATAGTAGATTAAGGGTCAGACAACTAGGCTAGATACGTGAATTTGTTCCCTTCTAGACATTTAATCTCCACATCTATAAAATAAATTATTGCACATATTTAGATTGGATCATATATATAAAAGCTCTATAGAAACCACTGAGGGAGCAGATAGGATGAGCTCATTCAAATAAAGTTTTAGTGGCTGCTAATGACTTAATGAGGTTTGCATTTGAAGTGAGGACCTTCATTGCCTTAAGAGAATAACTCAAACTAGCATTTCAGATCTTCAAGCCACAGTAGAAGGTACTCCTTTGAATAAGATTATGGCATCAAAGGCCAGGAGTTTGAGACCAGGCTAGGCCATACAGCGAGACCCTGTTTCTCATTATTAAAAAATAATGGGCTGGGCGCGGTGGCTCATGCCTGTAATCCCAGCACTTTGGGAAGCCGAGGCGGGTGGATCACGAGGTCAAGAGATCGAGACCATCCTGGTCAACATGGTGAAACCCCGTCTCTACTAAAAATACAAAAAATTAGCTGGGCATGGTGGTGTGTGCCTGTAATCCCAGCTACTCAGGAGGCTGAGGCAGGAGAATTGCCTGAACCCAGGAGGCGGAGGTTGCAGTGAGCCGAGATCGCACCATTGCACTCCAGCCTGGGTAATGAGAGCAAAACTCCGTCTCAAAAAAAATAAATAAATAATGAGCCTGGTGCAGTATCACATGCCTATATTCCCAACTACCTAGGAGGTTAAGGTAGGAGGATAACTTGAGGCTAGGAGTTCTAGGCCACTGTGAGTTATCATGGCACCACTGCACTGCTGCCTCTAAAAAAGAAAAAAGGAAATAAATTCTTCTCTAAGCAAGGAAATACGTTTATTTAAAAATTTTGAAGGATAGTCACTCTCAAGTTATGGTAGAGGATGAAAGAAAGGAGAGTCTCTTGACCAAAAGACCAATGAAGACTCTAACACAGGAGTCCAGCTGAGTTCACTGCTTTCTAATTCCCAAGCTAACCCAAGGGAGAGGAAGTCATTACATGAAAAAGATACTTGCACATGCATGCTTATAGCAGCACAATTCACAATTGCAAAAATGTGGAACCAACACAAATGCCCAGCAATCAACGAGTGAATAAAGAAACTGTGGCATATATATATATATACACAGATATATATTATATATTATATATCTATAATTTATAAATATATATAATAGACATATATATAGATATAGATATATATCATATATATGTCTCTATCTATATATATATCTATAATATATCTATATATAAAAATTATAGATATATATTATATATCTACAATATATCTATATATAAATTATAGATATATATTATATATATCTATATATATATCTATATCTATATATATCTATATATATATTTATATATCTATATATAAATTATAGATATATATTATATATCTATAATATATCTATATATAAATTATAGATATATATCACATATATCTATATATAAATTATAGATATATATCATATATATATAAATTATAGATATATATCATATATATCTATAACTTATAAATTATAAATTTATAAATATAAATATATATTTATAAGTTATATATATAAGTTATAAATATAAATATATATTTATAGATATATATATCTGTGGCATATATATAATATAGATATATATGTGGCATATATATTATATATATAATAAAAAATATGTATTATATTATATATAAAATAAAAACTGTGGCATATATATTATAGATATGAATAATATACATATATTATAGATACATATAAATATATATGATCAAATACTACTCAGCCATGTAAAGGAATTACTTAATGGCATTTGCAGTGACCTGGATGGGACTGGAGACTATTATTCTAAGGAATTAACTCACAAATGGAAAACCAAACATCATATGTTCTCGCTCATAAGTGACCTAAGCTATGGGGATGCAAAGGCATAAGAATGACACAATAGGCTTTGGGGACTCAGCAGGGAAAGGGTGGGAAGGGAATGAGGGATAAAAGACTACGATAGGGTGCAGTGTATACTGTATACTGCTCAGGTGATGGGTGAGCCAAAATCTCACAAATCATTGCTAAAGTACTTATTCATGTAACCAAACACCACCTGTTCCCCAAAAACCTATGGGAATCAAAAATTTGAAGAAAATAAGAAAACAAGAGAGGAAGAAAGGCCGTTGGCTAAGCTGCCAGATGTGACTGATATAACCCATGAACAAGATCTAATGATCACTTGGAATAGAAGGAAAGGAGTTGAGGGTATCTCTAAGGCTTGGGAGACTAAACAGATGATGATCGCATTAGCAGAGACTGGAATCTACTGGTAGTTTATTATTCCAGAGACTCACTGCATTCAGTGTTTTATTGCTCCTATAATGACACTGTGCCCTTATTAATGTCTTTCCCTCTTATGCCTGCCATCTTCTGTTCACTTCCCCACCCCTTTCCTTATACACAGATAGAAAACTCATGTAAATTCTCTCTCTTTCTCTCTCTCCCTCTCTCCTACTAGCCACTCAGCAGTATAGTGCCTTACTCATATGTACTGACTCTAAACCTGTAACTGTCCATCTCAGTTCACGGTGAGGTTCAAGGATAGCCCAAGAATCAGCCAGAGCAATTTATTAGAAAGTTAAATTTCTGTTGACCACTCCTGTGGCTTCTGATTCAGTGGGCTTGAGAGGTCACCAGGCTTGGGGACCACAGTGAAAAATGACTTATTTCACTAGATAGGAACAGCAGGTAACAGAAACATGTCAAAGATGCTAATGGAAACCAAGGCCAGCCCTGTTTGAATGCTTCTAAACATGACCCAGTAACACAAAGTATTTGGAAATTCAGGGCTTGGTGTTTGATGAGAAATAGGATGCTGTTGCACTGATGCCTTTCTAGTCTTTACTCTAAATGTGATCTTTTATCAGAGGCACATATGTTTTCAATACCTTCACATGTGGCTGCAGTTAGAGCAGGAAACCAATTCCCTACTAGTTGAAAGGTTTGTCCTCTCTTTCACGCCCACTGAGCATCAATTTCTATCCTCTGTTGGAAAGACCCCAGGGAAATAATTAATCAGCCTGCCTGCTTGCAACACTTCCAGGGCTTGGGTCACAAGAAGTGCACTGTTCCCAACAGATGGCAGAGCAACAGCCTGGAGATCCTCTCCCTCCTCCAGTCGCCACTGCCTCTGTGGTCAGCAGTGCCTGCCCAGTTACTTCCATAAACCTTCTCCCAACACAGCTCTGTGACTCTAAGGAGAAATCCTTCCTCCCCACATCCCTAGGGCTTTTCTCTGATCCTCCTGGGTAATCTGTGTTTTAGTTCGAGGTCTTAGCCAAGCAAGTATGGTGGGTGATATCATTTATACCGTGGAATTAGGCACAGATTCATCTTCAGGTGATCAGGCCCCATTAGCTGCCTCAGTCTAATCTCTTAATAGATGACTGGCAGCTGGTGCAGCTGGTGTAGCTGGTGTAGCGTGAACTGAGTGTATCAAAGGCCCCCAGTTCTTTGCTCCCCTTAGAACCACAGTCTTGGCCATATGAACTTGTAGTTTCTCCCACTAACATCTTTGAAAATGGACTGAGGTTAGCACTAGCTTTGGCCAACAGTATATTCACAAATGTGGCACAAGTGGAAATGTTAAACCACACTTGAGTGATTGGGCTTGCTCCCTTCTGTGCTCTTGCATCATGTTTGGGTTAGCTTGGTGAAAGATGGAAAATACTGAGCCACTCCAGTCATCTCAGCTGAGGCCATCCTTGATTAGCTGACATTCAGCCAGCCCCAAGATGTGGGAATGAGCCCAATCAACATCAGCAGAAGACACTTGGCCAACAATGCCAAACATGTCAGCAATAAATGCTTATTGGTGTATGCTGCTGAGGTTGTGTGGGTTGTTATATGACATAATGATGGCAATATATCATTGATCCATGGCCCAAAAATCAAAGAAAACACTAATCTCATAGTATCAAGTCCAAGCTTGTCAGCAGAGAATGCAAAGTCTGCATATTCTAACCACACACATTTCTCCTCCCTCTTTGCCCAACACTACTTACAAACACCTGTGCTCTAGCCATGCCAAAATACTGTCAGTTCACCAAATGAACAGGGATATTTCATGTTTCCATGCCTTTTCTCATTCTGTTCCCTCTGCTTGAAATGCCCTTCCACTCGTGAGCCTCTTCGTCTTTCATAGGTGTTCTCTGAACATATAACTTGCACCATTCCTATGGCTAAAGCATAGCCCTACTGTTAAGTTTAACTCTTGGCATAATATTCATTTGCGTGGCATAAACTTTTTATAAAGTTGTACATATAAAACAAACTCAGTCATATGCACCATTTTGCCACTGGTGCTCAATAAAATATTATTCGATGAACAGTTAAATGCATAAGATGCATAGAATTGGGAGAGAGCTGGAAAGGGCCACCAGGAAGTGTGGTTGACCATGGGGTTGAGTTGTAAAAGCACTAACTCAGAACCCATTCTATTTGTCAATAACTTCAACTAATCTGGAGAGATGATGCATAGAGTAGTTTGGATCCATGAGAGGTGGGTCTATGACATGCTGCTTCTAAGCTACGGATCTTGGGCAAGGGAATTATGATATTATATGGGAACACCTGCCTGCTCATCATATCAGATGATTGACATCATGTATCTCAGAAAAAGCCATTGGTTAATTTTCAGAAATACAACAAACAGCTTGGCATGACATTCAAGACCCTTTGCAATCTGAACCCCAAGTTGTCATTGCTATGTAGAGTATTGAGATGATTATTTTATGGCTGGGCCACAGTGCCCAGATATTTGATCAATTTTTAGTTGGTCCAATAATGGGGGACTCTGAGTCAAGCAGATGATTATCAATAATGTGGGTGGACCTCATCCAATCAGCTGAAGGCTTTAATAGCACTAAGACTGACCTCCTCTGAGCAAAAAGGAATTCTGCCAGCAGACAGTCTTTGGACTTGAACTGCCATTCTTTCATGGGTCTCCAGCCTGCCAGCCTACCCTGAAGATTTAGGACTTATGAAGCCTCCAAAAACTTGTGAGTCAGTCCTTAAAATAAATCTCTCTATTAATACATACATACCTTGTTGGTTTTATTTCTCTGGAAGACCCCAACACTGGTCTTGACAAGATCGTGGGCTCTCTATCAGAAATAAGGGTTCAAGACCTGGATCCAACATCTACCAACTGTGTATGTTGGAAAAGTTACTTTCTCTCTCTAAGCCTCAGTTTCCTGTTTTTAAAATTGTAATAACAATAACCTCCTCAATTCTTGAGCCATAGATTACATGGCATGTAACCTGGTATCTCTATCCATTTGCTTCTGCTACTTCCTTGCCTGTCATAATTTTTCCTTATCTAATGTCTACTTAGATACATGTTACTTTTCCTTCCATATCTGTGGTGGTTTCAAAAACATGTCTACATATTATTTTATATTCCTTCCTTCACATTTAATTCCCTCCTCTTCAGTATGGGCAGAACTCAGTGGGTTGCTTCTAATGAACAGACGATGACAGAAGTAATAGAACATCCCTTCTCAGATTAGGTTATACAGTTACTGTCGTTTCCATCTTGCTCTGTCTCTCATCACTTACTATGGGAGAAGCCAGCTGCCTGGCCATGCGTGGCCACATGGATAAGCCCGTGGCAAGGAACTGAAGCCCCCTGCCAACAGCCATGTGACTGAACATGGAAGGACATTCTCCAGCCCATTCATGACTTCAACCCCAACCAACAACTTTACCGTAACCTCAAGAAGCCCTGAGGCAAGATCGCCCAGGTAAGGTACTCATGAGGGCTTGAGGCTCAGAAACTGACTAAGATAACAAATACTTTTTATTTTAAGCAAAGAAAAGAATTCAATGGATAGGCCATCAATAGATGAATGGACAAAGTGAGGTATATATATAAAACAGAGTATTACACAGCCAAAAGAAGAAATGAAGTACTTACACACACTGCAGCAGAGATGAACCTCAATAGCATGATGCTAGTGAAAGAAGACAGGCACAAGAGGTTACATATTGTGTGGTTCCATTTTCATGAAATTCTCGTAATAGGTAAATCTGTAAAGACAGAATGCATGTAAGTGATTGCCAGGGAATGGGGAGAGAGGGAAATGAAGAGTGACTGCTAAATGATCTTAGGGTCTTCTTTGGGACCGATAAAAATGTTTTAGGACTAAATAAAGGTGGTAGCCTTTACCTAACTCAGATGGTTTGTTGAGAATTTCTAAATACCACCCTACAGTGGTTAATGCTATATTATAGGAATTTCACCTCCATTTTTAGTGCAATAATTATCTATTTGGTTAGTGAATAGAGAACTATCAGTGAGCCTAAAATAGATAACTAGTGGTGAATTTTAAATACATATAAGAAGAAATTACCTAGAATGCAGAAGAGAGAGAGAAAAAGTTGGGAAAAGTGAGCCAGGGGTTAAGAAACTTGGACAATAGAATGAGAACATCTGACACATTACCTAATCAAAGCTCCAGAAGGAGAAAATAAAGACAAATAAAAATTTTACATAAAATGTGATAAAATGAAAAAATCACTTCTTATATATATAATGGCACTTTGGGTTCTGGGGTACATGTGCAGATCATGCAGGATTGTTGCACAGATACACACATGGCAACGTGGTTTGCTGCCTCCATCCCCCCATCACCTATATCTGGCATTTCTCCCCATGTTATCCCTCCCCAACCTCCCTACCCACCACTGTCCCTCCCTTAGTCCCCCTCAACAGACCCCAGTGTGTGATGCTCCCTTCCCTGTGTCCATGTGTTCTCATTGTTCAACACCTGCCTATGAGTAAGAACATGCAGTACTTGATTTTCTGTTCTTGTGTCAGTTTGCTGAGAATGACGGTTTCCAGATTCATCCATGTCCCTTCAAAGGACACAAACTCATTGTTTTTTATGGCTGCATAGTATTCCATGGTACATATGTGCCACATTTTCCTTGTCCAGTCTATCATCAATGGGCATTTGGGTTGGGTCTAGGTCTTTGCTATTGTAAACAGTGCCACAATGAACATACGCGTGCATGTGGCTTTATAATAGAATGATTTATAATCCTTTGGATATATACTCAGTAATGGGATTGCTGCGTCAAATGGAATTTCTATTTCTAGGTCCTTGAGGAAGCACCACACTGTCTTCCACGATGGTTGAACTAATTTACACTCCCACCAACGGTGTAAGAGTGTTCCTATTTCTCCACATCCTCTCCAGCATCTGTTGTCTCCAGATTTTTTTAATGATTGCCATTCTAACTGGCATGAGATGGTATCTCAGTGTAGTTTTAATTTGCATTTCTCTAATGACCAGTGATGATGAGCATTTTTTTGTATGTTTGTTGCAATTCATATATGTCAACTCAGTTCTTTTTTATGCTAACCACAACTGCTTTCATTGCTTATATTCTAGGACGTATTTACCATTTCATGCTCTGTACTTTTATATATTATAAGCATAGTTCATGTTATTACATGGTTCTCTTAATTATCATTTTACTAGTATATAACATCCTACCATGTGGTTTTATAATAATTTAATAAACTATTCTATTGTTTAGACCAGAGGTCAGCAAACTATAGTCCATGAGGCAAATCTGGCCCATCATCTTTCTTCATATGGTTTCCAGGCTAAAAACAGCGTTGACATTTTTAAATTGTTAGAAAAGAAATCAAAAGAATAATATTCCATGATGTGAACATTATATTAAATTCTAACTTAAGCTTTTTAAAATAGTTTTATTGAAATACAGCCATGCTTATTCATTTCTATGGCTTCTTGCACAATATAATAGCAAAACTGAGTACTAGAGAAAGATGCTGCATAATTCAAAAAGCCTAAAATATTTACCATCTTGCCCTTTGCAGAAAAAGTTTGCCAACCTCTGGTTTATACAATTCCAACTTCTCACCACTAGAAAACAATACTCCCATGACACCTTTGTGAATAACTCCCTCCTTCTTTCAGATTATTTTCTTGGGATAAACTCCCAGAAGTGGGTGTGAGTCAGAGTATGAGTACTTTGCTGGCTCTCTATATGTGATGCCAAATTGCCTTCCACAGGATTGTACCAATTTTCACTGGCCCCAGAGGTGTTTGAGAATGCCAGTTGCTTTGCATAGTACTTTGAAGATGCAGTACCTAACCCTGGAATGTTCTGAAGCCTTAACCACTCCCATTCTTAGAAGTGGCCACATATATGACTGTGCATTTTATCACAATCCAATCTAAAACGCAGACACAACCTGCAGACAGTTGCTTTGTGAAAGAAGGTACCAATGACTTAAAATTCTCAGAACTGAGGCTTGTCATCTTCATTTTCTGACACAACAAATACTTCTTTGCATCATCATTATCTTTCATAGGACCAATTCATGAGTAGGTGCATGATCTCAGTTTCTAGATGCAAATTAATAAAGTCTCTTCATCCTGGAGATGAGCATGACTTAGAAAAAAAAAGTCAAATGTTCATCAACCTTTCACATTTCCATTCTATGTGTTTCTCTGCCCTGGACTGAATTGTATGAATCCCAAAAAAATTTCTATGTGGAAGCCTTACCCCCCAATATGATGGGGTTAGGGAGTGAGGCCTTTGAGAGGTAATTAGATTCAGATGAGGTCATGAGGGTGCAGCCCTAATGACATGATTAGTACCCTTATAAGCAGGGACATTAGAGGGCTCTTATTCTCTCTCTGCCATGCCAGGACACGCTATCTGCAAGCCAGGGAGAGGGCCCTCACTGGGAAACAAATCAGCTGGCACCTTGACCTTGGAATTCCCAGCCTCTAGAACTGTGAGAAATAAATGTGTATTGTTTAAGCCACATGGTCAGGTATTTTATTATAGCAGCCTGAACGGACTAAGACATTCCCCAAAACTCCCATTTTCAACATAAAGAAGCAAATGTTCAATGTGATATATTTATTGTATGAAATCACTTGGCTAATTAATAATACATGTATGACAGGAATCTCCTTCAAGAGTTTCTGCCATTGTCCTCTGTAGTTCATCAGTGTAGGAAATAATACTGAATAAATCGAGCTCCCCAGTTAGATTTTTCTTGGTTATGCACAAGGATACATTAACCTAATAGTGATCAAATTTGAGGACTGAAGTTATGATTAGCCTCAATTTTATGGATTTGTAACTACCCAATGGGATTTCCTTGCCTCCTGCCTAGATAGAGCCAATTCATCAAGACAGAGGAATTTCAATAGAGAATGAGTTTAATTCACACAGAGCCAGCATTTTATTCAAATCAGTCTCCCCAAGAATTCAGGGACTGGGGATTTTTTAAAAAAATTTAGTGGCAAGGGACAAAGGAGTGGGGAATGCTGATTGGTGGGGTCAGGAATGAAATCATAGGGCCTTGAAGTAGATTCTTCTTCTTGTATTCAGTTCCTGGGTGGAATCACAGAACTGGTTGAGCCAGGTTACCAGTCTGGGTGGTGCCAGCTAGTGCATCAGAAGGCAGGGCCTGAAAAATATCTCAAGCACCAATCAGGTTTTACAACAGTGATGTTTTCCCTAGGAGCAACTGGGGAGGTTTAGAATTTTGTGGCCTCTAGCTGTATTTCTCCTAAACTATGATTTCTAATCTTGTGGCTAATTTGTTAGTCTTACAAAGTTAGTCTGGTCCCTTGGCAAGAGAGGGTTTGTTTTGAGAAAGGGCTGTTATCATCTTTGTTTCACCATTAAACTGTAAACTAAGTTCCTCCCAAAGTTAGTTAGGGTTATACTCAGGAATGAACAAGGGCAGGTTGCAGGTTAGAAGCAAGATGGAGTCGATTAGGTCAGATCTCTTTCACTGATTTTTGCAAAGGTGGTTTCACATCCACATACTATACTTGAGGAGTCACAAATGTACAGACAAGAAACTGTTATCCAACGATAAGAAGGCAATAATTTCTCACTTTAAATCCTTGCAGTTATTGCCATGGCATATCTAAAATGATGAGGAGGGCACAAAGAGGAGGAGCAGTAAGGAGTAGGCAACTCAAGTTACTTGAACATGCGGCACGTGTCCCCTGTGAGATGGTGCTCACAATTTTTTTTTCTTTTTCATCATCTATGTTGAAGACAATTGACAATTTTATTTGTCACAGAACAGTAGAAGCAATCACTTAATTTTTTCAACTCATGTAGCTAGGCTTGTCATGTCCTTCTGACAGTTCTGCCACATTTCCAAAAGTCACAAATGTTTTTCTAGCAGGAAAACGAGTGTGTTTTCCTCCCTACCCCACCTCCACAGGTGTCACTCTGCTGTCACTAGGCCCCTTTCCAGAGACTACCTTGACAAGTTCTGGAAGCAAATCAAAGGGAAGAAACCCCCGACCCCGGCCCCCAGCGCTTGCCAGCACATCCTGTCAGCTTCCGCTGGCTGGCATGAGCAATCACAGGCATGTTTCTGCTTTAGTGACCCCTGATTCCTGCATGAATCTCCTCTGAAATTTGTCCAGGAAAAAGAGCCGGAACTATAAACTTAACTTCTGTCCCCACTGTACAGATTTCATTAGAAAATTCACTTGAAAAAACCTCCCCTCCCCCTGATCAATCTGTACACAAAGGCAGCAATTGAGCCTCACGCCTGGAAATCAAAGTGTGGATTATTGAATATCAAAGCTCACAATGGGGTACCCTGGCCCTCCAGCCTGCTCCTATCCTCCCTCCTTAGGCTGCCTTCTCCCTTTCCTCTGACAGCTTCTACGTAGATGCCCAAACCTCCCTCCTGGATTGTTTTCTCACTCATAATTAAATTCTGAATGCATCTAGTTCACAAAGGATCCTTGGTAACATTTAATCAACAAGTGCTTACTGAGCACCTACTATGGCATTCTGGCTATCTCTGAGGATTTAAAAACTAATAAAACATAGCCCTTGCTTATAGTCTAAAGAGTGAGAAAGAAATAGAAAAAAAATAAACAAAATTGTATACACAGTTATGGTGCAACCTAATAAGGACTATAACATATATCTAAGGTGTATTTGTTTTTCCTAACTCACTGTGTATGTGATCCAAACATTTGGGTTTTCAAGATTTAAAAAGAAGCATTCAAATCTCAGCTCTACTCTATAATATTGGGGAAAATTACTTAGCTTATCTAGGCCTCTATTTCATCTCTGAAATGGACGTTAAAATGATACTAAGTTAAAAGACTCTGTGTAAAACTTAAATAAGATAATATTTGTGCTTACCCCCTGTAAATCCTAAAGAACCTAGGAATCCTAAAGAACTTTAGGAACCTCCAGTTTTATGCAGTCTCTGCACAAAGCCCTGCTCAGCATGTCTGCTACATTGAACAGAAAGGGGAAGACAAGAACATGCTCTAGACATGGAAGTAGGCTAAGCCTTCACTTCTTCACCCTGGGAAGGTAAAGTCCTATGTCAGTCCTGTGAAGGAAGGTCTGGCAGTCTGTTTCACACAGCAAGTAAAAAGCAAAGTAAAAAGGCAGAGCTGTGTGCACCAGAGGCCCTAGGTTAAGCCTAAGCTGTTCTCTTCTCATAGGTCTGGTTATGCCTCAAGGATGGATTGTGGTGAGGAGGAGCAATGAGTCTATTTTGTGGTTTGTACAGCAAGAGAGCCAGAAGCTACAAGTTGAATGCACATATCCCCATCCCCAGGTCAGAGGATAGTCTGAGGCTACCCAGTACCTTTTCTGTGTTGGGCTGCCACCTTGGCCCCCCATACCTGCCACCTGAACCTTAGAGAGAGGGGGCTTCAAGAAACAAAAGAGCCACTTCCACAATCAGTCACACTGAGCTATAGCACAAGGTGGTCCTACACTGAGACAGAAGCAATAACAGGTGTTAGAAATAAATTTTCGATGACACAAATGAAATAGCACTTGAACCTAAATTTTCTCAGAAAGGCAATTTGCTTCTATAAAAGGGTGCATCTCCTGGATGGGGCAATGGTGAGAACACCCTTGAACAAGGGAGGAGAAGGTGTTTTATCCCTGATGCAGGTAGCCCCTACTGCTGTGTTGCTCCCCTATTGGCTATGGTGGGACCACACAGTCCAAGCTAATTCCAATTGGCTATTTTAAAGAGAGCAGGGGTACGAGTCAGAGTGGTGGGATGAGCAGTTTTGGTGACAAAGATGGTTACAGAACAAGTGACTAAAGGTGACTCAGGTCAAAACGAGTGACCAGGGGTGACTCAGGACAGAGCAGGTAACCAGGGATACAGATGTGAATACTGATTAGAACTAATGGGAAAGTTATTTACTGAAACTAGAGGCAAGGAGACAAAGAGAATGAGGAAGTTAAACTTTAAAATGGAGAACAAAGAACAAGGAAACTGAACATACTGATGTACTGATTTTTTGAAGAGAAACTTAGAACTCACTGTATTTAACACAGGTGACCCAAAAGTGGAGGAGGGGTCTCCTCACTCCACTGAGGAGCATGGCAAGGCTTCTGCAGCCCAGCCATGGTGGTGCTGAGTGATTTGGGGCTGGCCCAGCTATGGCTTGCTGGCAAGGCAACTTAACCTCAGAGGCCTGGGCTAGGGACATCGTCTCAGGAATGCAGACCCAGAACTAGAGCAGGAGAACAAAAAAGGGCAGATGGCAACAGGACTGAGCTTCTAACCACACAGGAGCCATTGCCTGAGCTTCCCAGAGACTTGGAGAGAACTCTCAAGGGACCTGGTGGGAGGGAATCAGAGCCACACGAAAAGCAAGATCCCTGCTGTTACTGTGACCTTGTTTTTATGCCCTCAGTTTGGAGCAGCCTGCAACACTCAAATTGCAGCCACTTTTAGGTGTGTTAAAAGTAGATTCCTGAGAGCAAACCTGTTGTTGTGTAAATTCCATCTGGGAGTAAAGGAAAAGCAAAAGAAACCCTGCTCCTCAACCCCCTGTCTTGTCTAGGAGTTTTCACGGGTGAGGCTAAAGGTCAGAGTCCGTTGCAGTGACAGAGGAGGGACACCCAGAGGTAGATGTGGGCAGGAAGGGAGCAGAAGAAAGGCTGCCCAGAGATGGGAGTGGGGCTGTGCAGGAAGAGAGCATGGAAACTGTTCACTGGCAAAGAAGTGAAGGGCAAGGGCCTGGATGCACTTGCTATTCCAAAACTGCCCTGAAGAAATTCAACTTTATGTCTCTAATTAGGACAGCAGTGCAGGCAGCCTATGGGGTGAGTGGATAGCCTCACCACAAAGCACAAGGTCTCTCTGTCCATCGCTGAAGGACATGAGGCACTGCTCTTGTGTCTGGGATCATGATTAGGCTCCTGCTGGGCGGCTCCTGCTGGAAGCGCAGATCTGAAGGAACGCACATCACAACCTCCAAAGTCAAACATCTGGGTCTTTAGAAGAAGACAGGCTGCCAAGAAGAGTTAGCTGGGAAGCTTTAATAGAGCAAAAAGCTGAAAAGCCCAGCTGTGGAGCCAAGCATCCAGTTAGCTCTGATTCTTGCTTGAAGCCTGTTCAAACAGACGCCCTTTCATTCTTGATGTAGAAAGAAGAGTTTTGCTCGAACTTTCCACCATTAATTTCACTGCACTGTAGAAAAGAGGAAGTCTTTCTTTCCTCAACAAAAACAAAATATTCTTCCTGGTATTTACGCAATAATGGAGCCCAGATCAGGCAAAGGCTCATCCTGGGCCTGGGATTGGAAACCCGGTACTCACAAATAAATCTCCGCTGCTCACTGCTGAGCAGCTTCCCCTGAAATATTTTCCTTTACTCCCAGAACAAAGCGCTCTTCCTCTGAAACAGCAATTCCACACAGTCCAAGGGCCCAGGGGGCAACTGGGCTTATCCCCTTCATTTTCCCAAGGTGCACAGCACAGTGTCTGCACAAAGCCCTGCTCAGAATGTCTGTTACATTGAACAGAAATGAAAAGACAAGAAAATGCTCCAGAAATGGAGGAGATGCTGAGCCTTGTCCTCTTCACCCCAGGAAGGTAAAGTCCTATGTCAGGAATCAGCAAACTTTTACTGTTAAGCACGTAGCAAGTGCGGAGGCAGAGCCGCATGCAGCAGGGGCCCTGGGTTGAGCCTAAGCTGCTTTCTTGCACGTCTGGTTATGCCTAAAGGAGGGATGGGGGCAGGTAGCCACAGATCTATTCTGGGAGACTTGGGGATTCAGCATGTACCCCAAGAGAGTCATGAGCCAGACATACACATGGGATCCACACAGATACCACCCCCAGGTCAGAGGAGATTCTGAGGCTACCCAGGGGCCTTTGTGTGTTGTGCTGCCTCTTACTGTAAGAGGACATGGTGAATATGTTAGGTTTTCTGGGCCAAAAAGCAAAATCAAACATGTTAGCATATGTGTACATAACAAAAAAGAAAACATATTTTTATAATTTTTTCCAATTATTTAAAAATGTAGAAATCATTCTTAGCTCTTGAGCACGAAATAAGAATAGGAAGATGACCGGATTTAGCCTACAGGTCACAGTTTCCAACCCTGGCCTATGTCCTCAGCTACTTCACCAAGGTCCACTTCCCTTTTTCATATATCAAATGTCTAACTTACTGAGTTTTATGTGATCAAGGCAGAAGAGAATAAGATGCAATGAGCTGACATCAGTTTAATTTCCACATCATTAAATGCTCTTGTTTAACCTATGTTCAAACAGCCAACACACAGAATGAAATTAAGCTCCTTATCCACTCTAGCTGAGCCTCTTCTAAAATGTATGTAGAATGTTTGGAAAACCAAGGAGTTTTCACCTAAGGAAAGACATCAAATTTTCAAAAGTTCCTGAGTCATGATAAAATATCAGGGGAAAGGAATTATCCAGATCCATATCCGTAAACTATTAGAATAAACAATAATATCCAGATAGAGTGATCTTGCTCTTTTGAATTATATTCACCTGAATTCAAGAGCCAGCTCTGTCTCTCATCATCTGTGTTATCATGGGCAAATTGCTTAACCTCTCTGAACCTCTCTGTCTTCTCTGGTAAAAAGAAAATAGTCTATAATGCCAGCACTTTGAGAGGCCAAGGTGGGCAGATCAACTGAGGTCAGGAGTTTGAGATCAGCCTGACCAACATGGTGAAACCTCCTCCTCTCTACTAAAAACACAAAAATTAGCTGGGTGTGGCAGCAGGCATCTGTAATCCCAGCTATTCGGGGGGCTGGGACAGTAGAGTTGCTTGAACCTGGGAGGCGGAGGTTGCAGTAAGCCAACATCGTGCCATTGCACTCCAGTCTGGGTGACAAGAGTGAAATTCCACCTTTTAAAAAAAAAGAAAAGTAAAGAAAATAGCAAAGTCTATTCTATTGCAGGATTAAAAATAACATGGGGAAAAGCAAAAGATCCATGGATGTTTACTAAATGACAGCTACTATTTCCAGTAGACTTTTAGCAGTGAGGATACTGGGTACTGTATAGCCTATTTCTTGGCAAATTGCAACTTCCATGATGGAATGTGAGAAATGGCTGGGCAGTCCCACACTCCTCACAAAATATATATCTCCGCAAGCATCCAATGGTAATACAAATTTCTGTTTTTCTCAATCTTTGGGGAAAAGGTATTTAAAACAAACTTCAGCTAAGCATCATTGATATTAATGCTGTATAAATAAGAACTTTATTTCTACAATGTCACTTAATCCTTGCTGAAACCCTGGAAGGTCAAGGCAGATGTTGTCTCTAGTTTATACATCAGAAAAACAAAGAAAAAATTGGACTCGGAGTCAGAGAATCTAAGGTTGAATCTCAAGCATGTCAAGTTTTGCAACATAAAACTCGAGCTTGTTATTCTACCTCTTTTCGCCTCGGTTTTCTTGTCTGTAAAATGAATTTCTGGTATTCTGTGAGATTTTTATTTGAAATGTCTGCCACAGCATCTGGAACATAGCAGGGGTCGATACATTCTAGTTTAAACTGTGTTGCCAAATGAAAATATAAGACTGCAGTAGAGCGCACTGATGCACACTGCTTCAGGCCATTGGTGATAAGAAGTGTATCAGACAAAAATGACCTAAAAGTCTCATTGTCTTTGCAGAAGTGATTATCAGGGGTCTGGTAAATTCTTTCCATCTCTGAATGCACAAAATTGCTGCCAAATCCCAGAGTCTGCTGACCTATTTGGAATGCTTTGGTCAGACTAATAAAGACAGTCTTGGATTCTCAATACTTTCCCCTTTCTCCATTCAATCTGGAGTGCTGAAGCAGAGTGTCTCACTCTATTAGTGAGTGACCTGTAACTCAGGGAAGATGCACAGAACAAATACCTGATCTCCTCCCAGTAATGCCTTATAGGAATGCATGTTTAAAAATTACCTATTTAGCAAAATTTTCCTGAGCACCTACTATATACCAGGCATGTGCTGGACACAACAGATACAAAAATGCATAAGGCTAACCTATGCCCACAGCCTAGTGGGCAAGACAGGTTTGTAAACAGGTACAATATAATGTGATTATGATTATAATTAAAGGAAGATTAAACAAAAATAACTAACTTTTCCATGGAGAGTTAAAGAAGATTTCACAGAGAAGAAAACATTGACTTTGGTTGCCGGTATGGTTTTGCTGTGTCCCCACCCAAAATCTCATCTTGAATTGTCATCCCCATAATCCCAGCATGCCAAGGGCAGGACCAGGTGGAGGTAATCAGATCATGGGAGCAGTTTCCCCCATGCTGTTCTTGTGATAGTGAGTGAGTTCTCACGACAGCTGATGATTTTATGAGCACCTGGCATTTCCCCTGCTTTCCCTCACACCATCCTGCCACCCTGTGAAGAAGGTATCTGCTTCTCCTTTGCCTTCTGCCAAGAATGTAAGTTTCCTGAGGCCTCCTGAGCAACGCGGAACTGTGAGTCAATTAAGCCTCTTTTCTTTATAAATTACTCAGTCTTGCCAATCACAAGGTCAGGAGATCAAGACCAGCCTGGCCAACATGGTGAAACCCCATCTCTACTAAAAATATAAAAATTGGCTAGGCATGGTGGCGCATGCATGTAATCCCAGCTACTCAAAAGGCTGAGGCAGGAGAATTGCTTGAACCTGAGAGGTGGATGTTACAGTGAGCTGAGATTGTGCCTCTGCACTCTAGCCTGGCGACAGAGTGAGACTCCATCTCAAAATAAATAAATAAATAAATAAATAATAGCAAAAACTAATAAATAAATAAATAAATAATACAGTGTGTTACTGCTATTTTCTGAATATTGGTGTCCCCCTTAAAATTTACATGTTAGAACCTAACACCCAATGTAATAGTATTAAGAGGTGGGCCTATTGGGAGGTAATTAAGTTATGAAGGTTCTCCCCTCCCCTCATGAATGGAACAAGTACCTTTATAAAAGAGGTTGAAGGGAGCTATGTTTCCTCTCCCATCCTGTGAGGCTGAAGCAAAAAGGTACCATCTATGGGGAAGAGGCCCTCGCCAGACATTAAATCTGCTGATGCCTTGATCGTGGACTTCCAGTCTCCAGAACTATGAGAAGTATATTTCTGTAAAACAATTACTACCATCAAAAATCTTGATTCCCTCTGCCTCTCTTCTCAGCATCTACACAACTGGCTTCATCCTGAGGCTGCTAATAGAAACTGGGTCTATAGTCTTCCTGGTTCACCTCCAGCATGAAATGGAATTCTTGGTTTGGATCTGATAGAATCATTTTAGGTGATGTCATGTTAGGTCCCTGAATCAGTGACAACCACCAGGGACTGTCGTGTGCTGATTGGCCAAGACTAATTAGGACCTATCCATGGAGCGGGGTGAGGCCAGCCTCCTTTGAGTCCCTAAGAAGGAGGTAGATGTCTGACGGAATCAGGATTCTGTTAGGAAGAAAGATATTAAAAAAAAAAATGAAGTCTGGGTCAGCAGCTTGCAATGTGCCCCGTATAAGCATGTTAATGACTCAAAGTTTAATTCTGTAGGACGCAAGGAGCCTACAGAGCACTGACACGATAAGATCTGATTTTAGGAAGTGTCAATCTCTCCTCATTTTTCTCCCACCTTTCTGATCACCTCTCAGTGTCCAAGGTAGACTCTACTTCCTCTCCACTTATAGACGTTGCTACTTTTCCAAGCTTCTATCTTCAGGCCTCTGCTCATCTTTCTAAGACTTCAACTAGCCTATTATGCTAATAATTCTACATCAGTACTGTTAACACTGAGTTCCCTCTAAAGCTCCAAACGTCTGTTTGTGACTGGCCAGTGGTCTCCTCCACCTCCCTTCCATCTGTTTTTGACACCCTGTGCGCCTGGATGCAGAATCCTGGGAGTTTCCCTAGACTTTCTTCTCTTGGACCTCACAACTGATCCGTTATCACGTGCCATCTTTTATGCCCCCCAAATATCTGTGTCTGTGCTTGATCATCTCTTACCAAGATTACACAAGTGACATCCTCAATGGTCTCCCTCCTCCTTCTTTGAATCCACTTCAAGCCATTCTCCATCCTGCAAATAGGGGGATCTTTCTAAAATACAAGTCTCATCTTGACACTTCCCTACCTAAATGGCCTGTCACCATGTTCACAATATGGTCCACACCACTGAGCATGGCATTTAAGGCTCTTCATGGTCTTGCTCCTCTACATGTCTTTATCCTCATCTCCCATTGTCCCCTCCCCGCCACAATCTGGCCATGCTAAACCATTGCAGCCCAGGCTTCTCGCACCTCTTGCTGTCATTCATGCCTTCCCCAGCCCCTTGTCTTCCTGGCTCCCTTCTACTCACGTGATAGCCCTGGTTCCAGGGTCACCACCTCTGTGCTCTTACTATTCCTTTTTCTCTTCTTCTTCATAGAAATCACCCAAATGTGTTGTAATTGTGTGCTCACTTGCCTATTCCCCTCAGTAAACTTGACTTGAAGGCAGGGGCTTCAGCTTCACCATCTCCACATCCTTAGCCCCTAATGTAGGATCTAGTACCTGTTTGTCATATGAATGAATGAGACCTAGAGTAATCAATTTATTCTTTTAAAGTTATTCATTCATTCATTCGACAAATATTAGTCAAGTGTCTACTCTGTGCCAGGTATTGTTCTGGGTGTTAAGGATGTAGCATTGAACGATACTCCTATCACAAAGTGGACATTCTGGGGGAGAAAGGGAGTTATACTCTAGTAGAGTTTACACTGTTACAAAGAGGCAAAGACAGAAACGGAATTTAAAAATACAGAATGTCCTGGTAGTTCATTTGTTTCCTCATTCATTTACTTAGTTTAACAGGCAACTCTCTGCCAGCCATTTTATTATTTTCATTACACATACACACACATACACACTCATCAAATACTGATTTCTCATCTGTGTCTTCTCCCCCAACCCCCAACCACCCCCCTGACAAAATTATAAGCAATGTGAATTACTTAGTAAATATTTGTTGAATTCATGATATTTGGACAGATGGTTAACTATGAAAGGCTGGGAAGCAAGGGACAGAGTCTGCCCCTTCAATATGTTCTGATATGTCTCAATTTGTGATGAATAAGTTAGAAACAAAAGTAAAAATCTATAACTGCCATTCTTCAAACACTCTTGTTTAGAGGACGGTGGAGACATTTCCTAGGTCAGATTCTCCTCCATCAAGTAGGAAACCTATGGACTTTGCAGAGATTTGACCACCTTGTGCCTGAGCCCTGGAGTCAGTCACATCCTCCAGCCTTCCTCTCAGAGACAAGAGCCACAAAGGACATGATGAGCAATGAGGCTCCTTTCACCCGGAATGCGGGGATTCCCCTGTGCCTGGAATGGTACATCCAGCCAGCACCAAGGGGGCTGAAAGTCCCCCATGGGGGCCCTCAGGCTCTAGTGAACTCTTTCCAACGGAAAAATTATTGACATTCCATCTCCTCTCTGGAAACTCTGGCACAAAATTCGGCCTGTCCCCAGTGGAGACATGCACGCCATTGTGATCTCAGAGTCCCATCTGCGGTTTTGAATCCCTCTTATGTGGGAGAAGAGTGACTGGGCTATGCTCCCAGCCTGAACCCTCTTCTTTGAAATTGATGGGAAATTCATATCAAATTCCAACTTCCTCCCAAAGGCTCTTTTGTTTCCCGTCAGGACTGCTCTGTCCTTATTCTCTGATTAAGGGACATGCAGCTAAGGCTTATGGGGTACAGGTAGCCCCAGCAAGGAGCCCATGTATTTCTTTCTTTCTTTTTTTTTTTTTTTTTTTTGAGACACAGTCTCACTTCATCACCAGGCGCCAGGCTGGAGTGCAGTGGTGCAATCTCGGCTTGCTGCAACCTCCGCCTCCTGGGTTCACGCAATTCTCCTGCCTCAGCCTCCCGAGTAGCTGGGACTACAGATGCACACCACCACGCCCAGCTAATTTTTGTACTTTTAGTAGAGATTGGGTTTCACCATATTGGCCAGGATGGTCTTGATCTCTTGACCTTGTGATCTGCCCACCTCGGCCTCCCAACCATGTATTTCTTAAAGTCAACAACTCTTAGAACTGGAAAGAGCCTAAACTTAAAGAGTCACAGCTGCTCCTTATTCAACAGACAAGAAAACTGAACCTTAGGTGTGCTAGTCAGCTCAGGACACCATCGCAAAATACCACAGGTTGGGGGACTGAAACAACAGAAATTTATGTTTTCACAGTTCTGGAAGCTAAAAGCCCAAGATCAAGTTTGCAACAGGCTTGATTCCTTCTGCCACCTCTGCCCTGTGGCTTCTCCCCATGGCCTCACGTGGCCTTTCCCCTGTGCACATGCATCCCTGACGGTCCCTTTTCTGTGTCCGAGCTTCCTCTTCTTGAAATAAGTCCCAAAAAAGAGCCCGCATAGCCAAGTCAATTCTAAGCAAAAAGAACACAGCAGGAGGCATCACGCTACCAGACTTCAAACTATACTACAAGGCTACAGTAATCAAAACAGCATGGTACTGGTACCAAAACAGAGATATAGACCAATGGAACAGAACAGAGGCATCGGAGGCAACACAACACATCTACAACCATATTATCTTTGATAAACCAGACAAAAACAGGCAATGGGGAAAGGATTCCCTATTTAATAAATGGTGTTGGGAAAACTGGCTAGCCATGTGCAGAAAGCAGAAACTGGACCCCTTTCTGACACCTTACACTAAAATTAACTCCAGATGGATTAAAGACTTAAACGTAAGACCTGACACCATAAAAACCCTAGAAGAAAATCTAGGCAAAACCATTCAGGACATAGGAGTAGGCAAGGACTTCATGAACAAAACACCAAAAGCATTGGCAACAAAAGCCAAAATAGACAAATGGGACCTAATCAAACTCCACAGCTTCTGCACGGCAAAACAAACAGTCACTAGAGTGAATCGGCAACCATCAGAATGGGAAAAAATCTTTGCAGTTTATGCATCTGACAAAGGGCTGATATCCAGAATTTACAAAGAACTCAAACAGATTTACAGGAAAAAAACAAACAAGCACATTCAAAAATGGGCAAAGGATATGAACAGAAACTTTACGAAAGCAGACATACATGAGGCCAGCAAACATATGAAAACGTGCTCATCGTCATTGGTCATTAGAGAGATGCAAATCAAAACCACATTGAGATACCATCTCACACCAGTTAGAATGGCGATCATTAAAAAATCTGGAGACAGCAGATGCTAGAGAGGATGTGGAGAAATAGGAACACTCTTACACTGTTGGTGGGAGTGTAAATTAGTTCAACCATTGTGGAAGACAGTGTGGCGATTCCTCAGGGACCTAGAAATAGAAATTCCATTTGACCCAGCAATGCCATTACTGGGTATCTATCCAAAGGACTATAAATCGTTCTACTATAAGGACACATGCACACGAATGTTCATTGCAGCACTGTTTACAATAGCAAAGACCTGGAACCAACCCAAATGCCCATCGATGATAGACTGGACTGGGAAAATGTGGCACATATACACCATGGAATATTATGCAGCAATCAAAAATGATGAGTTTGTGTCCTTTGTAGGGACATGGATGAATCTGGAGAACATCATTCTCAGCAAACTGACACAAGAACAGAAAAAGAAATACCGCATATACTCACTCATAAGTGGGTGAGAAAAATGAGAACACGTGGACACAGAGAGGTGGTCTACTATACACTGGGGACTGTTGGGGGGAATGGGGGAGGGACAGCGGGGGGGGCTGGGGGGGATAGCCTGGGGATGAATACCAAGTGTGGGTGAAGGGGAGGAAAGCAGCAAAGCACACTGCCATGTGTGTACCTATGCAACTATCTTGCTCGTTCTGCACATGTACCCCCAAACCTATAATGCAATAAAAATTAAAAAAAAAAAAGAAAAGAAAAAAAGAAATAAGTCCCACTAGTTAAGCCCTAGTTAAGCCCTACCCTCATGGCCTCATTTTACTTTAATTACCTCTTTAAAGGGCCTGTGTCCAAATACAGTCATACTCTGCAGTGGGGGTGCAGGGGGTTAGGGCTTCAATGTATGAATTGTGGGGGGAACACAACTTGGCCCATAACCCCAGGAAGCTCATAGGTTTCCCCAGGCCATCCAACAACCATCTGGATCTCAGCATCCAAGTCTCAGAGAGACTCACTTTCACCATCAAATTCAACGTTACACCCTCTCACATGCTTTGTCCCCCAAACCCTATTTCATTTTCTTCATAACCCTCATCATTTTTCAGCATGAGAAAAGCTACATGTAAGGCTTTGGAAGAACACCCAAAGTCCTTACCTTATCCAACAAAGCCCTAGCAGGATGGAGTCCCTGCTACCCTCTCCAGTATCAGCTGCATCACACTCTCCCTCTCCTGCTACCTTCCAAACACCCTGGCCTGCCTTCTGTCTGTTGAAAGAACATGCCAACCTCCTTCCCACATAAGGCCTCTGCAGTCACTGTTCCATTGACATGGCCTGCCCTTTCCTTGCACAGTTTCTTGCCATTCAAGTTTAATCTTAACTACCACCCCTTCAGAAAGGCCTTCTGGGACCAGCCAACCTAAAGCCACTGCCCAGTTACATGTAATTGTGCCAACACATCTGAACTTTCTGCACAGCAGTCATCACCCCGATGCTTTCCTTGTTACTAATTCAATCACTTGTGAATGTCCAACTCTACCTCTCCTCTGCCCTCCACCCCACACCTGGAATGGAAGTGGCAGGAGGACAGGGGCTTTCTCTGTCTTGTTCTGCACCACATCTTCTGTACTTAGAACTGTTCCTTGCCCCTTGTCAGTACATTGGTACATTTAACAATTCAGACATTTTATTTTTAAAATGATAGAATAAATGAATGAATGATGAGCTAGGACAGATTTTCTCAGTTGCCATACTGTTGACAAATACTAGGGTTAGGGTTAAAGACTACAGGTTTGTGTTCCCAGAATTCATGTGTTGAAACTCTAACCCCCAGTTGGATGGATTTGGAGGTGGGGCTTTTCGAGGTAATTAGGTTTAGATGAGATCATCACGAGTGAGATTAATCTACTCCATGAACACAAGGGGAAGGCAGCTGTCTACAAGCCATGAAGTAGCCCTTTCTAGACAGCAAACCTGCCAGCACCCTTACTTTCCAGCCTCCACACCAGGAGCAGTAAATGTTGTTGTTTGAGCCGCCTGTCTATGGCATCTATTTCAGCAGCCAAACTGACTAGGACAGCCAGATTGCTCAATGTGGTGGGCGCTGTCTTGAACTTTTTAAGATATTCAGCAGCACTCCTGGCCTCTACCCACTAGATATCAGTGACACGCACTCCCAGTCATGACAATCAAAAAAGTCTCCAAACACTGCCAAATGTCCCGTGGTGGGAGACACATCACCTCAGTGAGAACCACCCATTAATTAGACTGTGAGCTCCAGATGTTAGGAACTGTATCAGAAACCATCCGATACCTAGTACTTGCACATAATAGGTGCTCACTAAATGTTTATTGAAGAGAGAAACATTGAAGTTTCACAGCGGCCATAAAAACAGACTGACTGGTCCAGACCCATTTCCTTCAATAGGATTTGGCCACTTACTATTTACGGGACCTTAACTAATTCACTTAACTTCTCTAAACCTCTGCTTTTTCATTTATTAAACAGAAATATCAAAAATTCCTACATTGTGATCCTGCCTTCCAAACCATAAAGCATAATATAAAGGTAATATTAGTTATTTGTTGATTCCCAGGCTGTGCATTTTACTGCCTCTTGTTAGCTCCTACCTAAAGTAACTTCAAAAGAGCATATTACCTCCTAATTACCAAGACCCTGCTTTAGTATTACTGGGCCCTCTTGCCTCCAGAAGTTGGGAGCACTTCCTAAATTTTGTAGTTATGTCTCTCCCTCTCTCCCTCTTTAATTTCAGACTCACAAACAAGGTCTCTGTGTCAAATGACTCTTAGAGAAAGGTTTGCCCTGGGCAACTTTGTCACAGGGAGACCTGAGCTGTTTGTGATGTCCCTACTTCACGGTCTTCAAAATCCGTATTTTTCACCTGAAATATTAAGCTGCATCTATGACCTATTAATGTCCCAACCTTTCCTCAAGAAGATGCGACACAGAATTAGTCAATTAGCCTTTTTCTCTGTCATCCAATAATGACATCTTGTTTTTATCTCTAGCATAGCACATCTCATTGTATCTCGTATCAGAAGAGTAGATGTATCTTTACTTCTAACTAGACTGTGAGCTTCTTGGGGAGACAGTGGGATCTAAGGGTGTTGGGACAAGAGATTAAAACCTATGCCCTGTGCCCTTCTGTCACCATATCCCAGAAGGAAAAAAATAACTATCAGAAATATAATTCCCTGGGAATCATGAAAATACATGAAACCTGCTTGAGATTAGAAAAGACAAGTCATATTTCTATGAATTCTGAAACAGAGTACAATTTACATATGCATTCTTTTTAATCAAAGCAAAAAAAAGAAAGCATACACAAAGATAAACTCTGAGCGCCATCTCATGGGGAAATCCACCACTGCCCCATCAGTGCCACTCACACAGGGATGAGGGCCCTGTACAGTCCATAGTGATGTCCACATCACTCTCAGTCAGCCTCGACCCCATTCCCTTGTCAGTCTAAGTCAGGGCAACAGCCTCAGCAGCAGCAGCAGCAGCAGACAAGGTCTAAGGTGAGCCTCCTGCGGTCTGGATTCCATGATGCAAGGATGAATTTGAGCTCACCACGTGGCCTCTAAACCACAGAAGCCGTCACTCCAGCCTCTGTCATATGCCTTGGCCCTTTCCTACACCTGTGTCCCAGCTCCATTTCCTGCTAGAGCTCAACACTTCCCTGAACCTGAGCTTGCTGAATAAGAAACCTGTAGCCAACGTAGCTCACACTGCCTTCCCCCAGCTCAGGGTGTGAAGAGACCAATCGTCCAGAGCCTGAGAGTATTGCCAGCCTCCTGGACCCTCCCCCTCGAGGGAGGCCTCACTTTTGGATTGGACCTCCCTTCCCAAACACACAGGAATGTGCCACATCCTTTGGACACTAAGGTTTAGTCCCTTAGGCTGCTCTATGGGGCAGCTGCCCCTGCCAGTTAGTTTACCCAGCATCAGCCTGCTGTCTTTAGCTTTTTCTCCATCCTGGCCATGCTGTTACAATCCCAACATGCCTCACACCTAAGCTCATATAAGTTTCAGCACATCCACCAAGTCAAAGACCCCGGCATGCCACACAGTGGTCCTCTAGCCAGTTCATGATGATTGCAGGGGACTCAAGACCAGCAAGTCCAGCTGCATCATGTAGTGTCCTACGATGCAATCTGACACATAATCATGAAGAAGGATGCTAAAGACCACAAATTCAAACATCTATCGGAGTCAGGAACATAAGTAACTGAATGGCATGGGTGAGGTGTTAGGCAATCCAGGCTGCAGCCAACTGCCATGCGTACCCACTAGGAGGGTTATTTTATGTGCCCATTTGTCTGGGCCATGGTGCACAGATACTTGGTCAAGCATTATTCTAGATATTTCTGTGCAGGTGTTTTGTTTTTTTTTTTTAATACGATGAACATTTAAATCAGTGGACTTTGAGGGAAGCAGATAACTGTCCATAATCCAAGTGGACTTTGCCCAATTAGTTAAGCAAAGACTGACCTCCACCAAGCAAGAAGAAACTCTGCCAGCAGAGTGCCTTTGACTCTGAAACTCTTCCCTGATCTCAAGCCTGGCAGCCTACCCTGCAGATTTTCACTTGCACCTCCACAATCATGTGATCATGTGAGCCAATTTCTTAATCTAGATAGATAGACAGATAGATAGATGTGTGTGTGTGTGTGTGTGTGTGTGTGTGTGTGTGTGTGTGTGTGTATGTTATTGGTTCTACTCTGGAGAACACTGACTTATACACCCACCTCAACAGACCAGCTATTACTATTCAGATAAACTAAGGGAGAGACCAAACCAAAACACACTTAGACCACTGCCAACCTCTGGGCCATCAGTTAGGATGTTTCAGCAAGAACTGAGACAAATCAAACCAGGAGCTGTTCTCAGTCAAAACTGCAGAATCTCTGCCGATCCAATTCAGGAACATCAAATCCTTCAGCTCCCATGCCTCCTCCAAATCTACGTTCCTTTTCTCTCCTTTCTCTAACCATAGTTCTCTCTACTCTATCCTCAGCACTAGTTCAGAAGGGCAAAGAGATAGTATAATATTTATACAGACCAGGAGCATAATCATCACAATAATCCTATATAAGAGAGACAAGGATCCTCCCCAGTTTACAGATAAAGAACAGGCTGAAAGAAGTTCAGTAACTTCCCCAAGATCACACAGTAAGCAGAGGTGTGGGAGATCAGAGCCTGGACTCTCTGAGACCAGAGCTCCCAGTCCACCAAGTTGGCTTAGTGAAGATTCTCTCAAAAATACTCATTTTCAGAAACTCGGCGTGGTTTGCTCATCTCCAATAAAAGATGATGAGACAACAGGCTCCTGCAGCAAGCCATAGGGGCCATCTGGGTTCACTACATCACACAGGCAACACACATGTGAAACTCATTGGAGTTCTCCAGCAGAATAACAACTTTATCACCACACTGTAACCTGAACATCCTCCACACAGCTGCAGTCAGAGCAGTAAATCAAAAACTGAAATCTGATCCTGACACACCCCTGTTTAAACCCTTCCTGTGACTTGGGGACCTCCTGTCTCTTGTCAGTATTTGCCCTGAGAGGCAGAATGAGGCTGCGTCTTCAGATGGGGACCAAGTAACCACACTGGAGGGGGAAGGAGGTGACACAAGGGCTAGGTCCCTGCGAAGCCAGGAAAACCACAGTATTTGGGAAGGTTTGAAGGAGAAGTGAGGGCAGCCATATTCCTACAGTGTCCTTCTTGCAAGTGAGGAGGATGACGTGGGTTCTCTGTGCCCTTTCCAAGTCACATGTGTAACGTGAAATCATCGCTTCCCAGGGAGGTAGAGCCACTAAGCTTCCCCTTGAATATTCCTCAAATGCAGGTAAAGAGGGGTTCTCTACCTCTCCATGGATAAACAAAATCTGACTGTAGGTGAAAGGGTTACTCTCACCCAAGCCATTTCTCAATCTGGCCTCATAGGGGACATGAAGAGGCCTCCAGAGTGGCTTCAGAGTGATTTTTGGCAAGAGGAGGACTAAGAGAGGCCAGGCTTTCTGCCAAATTTTGTTCTTGTGAAAAATCAGTTAGCCCATTCTGACCAGACATATAAAATAGCCTGTAATAAGTCTCCTGAAAACGTTGGGGGAACTTTTCCATCTTTACATGCTAAGGTTATAAGAGAGTCATTGAAGCACAGAATTAGTCATGCAAGCTGTGGAAACCAAATATCTAATCAAGCCAAAAAAGGAAAGAAAGGAAATGCCTTAAAGCTCTGTTCTCTTCATCTCTGTTCTTTTCTAGTTGTTGCAAAGGTCAAAGATTAGTTTCATAAATCTGTTTGATATGTTGAGATGAGACGGTTGCAGAATCTAATTGCTTGGAAAAGATAATTTGGTGGCTACAGTCAGTGGCAAGTACAGCCTATGTTATACAATCAATTCCACCCGCAGAAGGACACCTGAGAATCAGAATGTGGGGACTAAATGGGCCTCAAATTCTTTGAAACAGGAAACCGGATGCCTTGAGGTGAAGTAACTTATTTAGGAGAGCACAGCCAGCTATGAGCGAAATGAGGTATCCATACTCTAGGGCCATTTCTTTTTTCCACATGTCAGCAGTCTTCAAACTGGGCTACATTCTCATAAAGACCTCCCTAGCTTAGGCACATGTGGGCACAAATATAATGAGTTTCAAATCTAGAATTATCCAAGGTCCACGATTTTATAAAATTGATGTGTGTGAGAAAGCACCTGAGGCAACAAGCCAGGTACCTTCTCCCTTCTCCCATTCTGCAAAAAAAAAAAATCTAAACAACAAAAAAATCCTCAACCATATAAATATGTAGCAAGACCAAGCTCCCAAACAAAGAGACAATTCAAAATTGTGATATCTACAGAGCATTCATTAATAAGAAAATATAGTCCTCACCCATGTTTATCATGAAGGAAAGCAATTCCAATAAAAATGTTTTACTTTCATGACATGTAATTATTTATTAAAATGCACAGTATATATGCATATGTTATTTTGACTAATTATAACTCGATCCAAAAGAAATGTATTTTACAACTTGAAGCCTTGGAATCACAGGAAACAATTTTTGTTTCAACTTCTAAACATATTTTCTTTTACAGAAATGTTTCATAGGTTGATCTATAGAATACCTCCAAACATAAAAATATGTTACAATAAGAGAAAACTCAGTCATGGGAATAAAGTGGAAATACAACTTTTATGGTTTGAAAAACATGCAATGTAGAATTTCCTACTATTAAATCAAAGCCCATTCATGTGATTTTTAAAAATTAGATAGTGAATGTCAAGTGACTGTGACATCTTTATGCCACTAGATTGATTTTAAAGAGTGATGTATTATTTCATATTAAAACATTCAATATTTATAATATGGGAAACATTTCATCCTTTGATGCTATTTAAATTGATGAAGAAAGAATTAATAAGTCAATTTAAGATAAAGGTAAGGGAGTACATAATTTTTTCATAATACATTTATGGGACATGGAAGCAAAGACTTAGAGGACCACTACTTCTTACTTTCTTCTTGGATGAGTAATAGAATTGATGATCAAGGAAAAACAGTTCTGTACTTGGAACCCTAACCTGCTATAGGGTAATATGTTACTCAGAGTAGTGTGTTAGTAAGCAGAGGTCAGCTAGATGCTCAGCAAACCCATTTCTTCTTCCTGGAAACACTGTTAACATTTCTAACACTGCATTTGGATGAGGCCATGTGACTGGTTTTAGCCCAAGGAGGGCGAGAAAACGCGATGTGTGCTTCCAGGCCAAGGTGGTTAAGAACAATAGCAATATACTTTCCCTGTGCTTCTGTCTTCTCATCTGTCAGCTGATGACACCAGAGTGGACTTGAAACAATGTGTTAAACATGGTGCAGCACAGAGTGGATGGATTCCTGAGTGACTGCCTGGAGGAGCTGCCCAGAAGAACCTCCTGACAAAAAATAACTGCAATAAACTTGATGTCAGCAAGAAATATGTGCACACACGTGCATGTGTGTGTGTGCATGGAACTACTAATTATCCTCACACTTCTACTAATACCCTGATTATGGCTTGATTCACAAGTGTGCCCTTGCTATATTGGAAGGTACTCTGTTATCACACATGGCAGGCTTCATTTAAACCACCACTTCCATTTTGATTAGTCTGAATTTCACACGAACATCAAAACCATAGCTGTAATTAGTTTAGTTAACTTATATATTGACCAAACTGGTTCCATTTAAGTAATCAAACATTCATTTTAGTTTATAACTAAAGCTTAAGTTTTACTCTTTGAAGAATCCAAACACAATGATGGGAAGTGTTCTAGTCTCTAAACCCCAGGAAGTCTAATCCAGGTATTCATCTTTTTAACATTACATTATTGTAGCAAATCTACACAGGTTCTACTTCATAGGGTGACGGTGGTAGTATTCTCTCTGCCTACACATAAAATCCAAACATTTAGTGTGGTGTGATGGTTACTTTCATGTGTCACCTTGAATGGGCCATAAAATGCCCAGATATCTGCTGAAACATTATTTCTGGAGGTGTCTATGGGGTGTTTCTGGAAGAGATTAGCATCTGAATTGGTGAACTGAGAAAAGCAAATGACCCTTCCCAGTGTGGGCGTGGGCATCATCGAATCCTTTGAGAGCCTGAATAGAACAAAAAGGCAGAGGAAGGCTGGATTCACTCTCCACCTGACTGTTGAGCAGGAACATCAATCTCCTCCTGCCCTAATGCCTCTCAGGCCCTCAGACCCATGCTAGAATCTACACCATCAAATCTCTGGCTCTTAGGCCTGTAAACTACACCCCCAGCTTTCCTGGGACTCCAAGTATAGGCAGTAGATCATGGGACTCTCAGCTTCCCTAATCGTATGAGCCATACCTTATAATTATCTCTTTGATAGACAGATAGAAAGCTGATAGATAGATAGATAGATAGATAGATAGATAGATAGATAGATAGACAGACAGACAGATATATCCCATTTGTTCTGTTTCTCTGGAGAACGCTGACTAATACATGTGGCACTCAGAGTCCTTTACAAGCTGATCCCAACGTGCCTTTCCAGTATTATTTCTCAATACTACATTTATGCTTCTTATATTCCAGCAAAAATTGAATTTTGCTATTTTATTATGTTCAGTATAACTATGATTGTTAGGCAACATTTCTAATGAGTCTAAAATAATTATGCCAAGCATATTAGTATTCCCCAAACTAACATTATGGGAAAGCTTTCAGAAATACTAGTTCCAGGTTAAAAAAAAATAAAGAAATTATTTCCTGCTCATATAAATTTATTTCCTTTTTTATTATTATTATACTTTAAGTTCTGGGATACATGTGCAGAATGTGCAGGTTTGTTACATAGATATACACGTACCTTGGTGGATTGCTGCAAACCTATCAACCCGTCACCTACATTAGATATTTCTCCTAATACTATCCCTGTCTTAGCCCCCCACCCATCAACAGACCCTGGTGTGTGATGTTCCCCTCTCTATATCCATGTGTTCTCATTGTTCAACTCCCTCTTAGGAGTGAGAACATGTGGTGTTTGGTTTTCTGTTCCTGTGTTTGACAGTGTAGCAATTCCTCAGGGATCTAGGACCAGAAATACTATTTGACCCAGCAATCCCATGACTTGTAATTGGGCCATAAAATGCCCAGATATCCAAAGGATTATAGATCATTCTACTATAGAGACACATGCACACATATGTTTATTACAGCACTATTCACAAAGCAAAGACTTGGAACCAACCCAAATGCCCATCAGTAATAGACTGGATAAAGAAAATGTGGTACATATACACCATGGAATAATATGCAACCATAAAAAAGGATGCGTTCATGTCCTTTGCAGGGACATGGATGACGCTGGAAACCATCATTCTCAGCAAAATTCACTTGCTTATTTAACAAAATTAAATAGATGTCAGTTTGCCTTTAAAGAAAGTGCCTTCTCAGAGCTCTTAATATGCTAATATTTAATTAAAATCTCTGGCATTTCCCCAAATTTATTTGCTTTTAGGGCCCTTTTCCCCAGAGTATATACTGACGTCCGCAGAGCACAGTTCAATTTCTCAGCAGCTTCTGAGATGCCCTAGATACCTTCTCTCCAGGCCCTTCCTCATGCGGTTCCTTTTCGGACAAACACCCCCCCACTCTCTCAACCTCTGTCTCCATAGGTCTGGGTCTAAAGTTTCCCCAGCCTTCAAGGTTCAACTCTCTACCTCTCTTTTGCAGCTTTCCGTGGAGTCCCCACCCCTCTGCTTGGCTTCCCACTGCTCCTCTATTAGTCTCCTCCTCACATTCTACCTTGTTTAACTCTACCATTGACATTTTACCTCCTTCACTAACTGGTAAGGTCTTTAAAGCAAAAGCCAAATATTAGTTCTTTGTCAGTATGCCGGCACACAACATTATGACACAGTATATGCTCACTGATTTTTTTTTACTGTAATGATTGACGCTTCAACGCATAAATCAACCAAGCTGAACTTCTAGTGATCTAACACATATGGCCTGGCTTTTGCATTTATTGAGTGACCCTAAAAAGTTTGCAATATTCAATATAGACTGGTATGCCATGTCAAGGCCAAGTTTCCTTAAGAAACCACTGGCAAGTGATGCTGCGGGATATAGGTGAAAAAAATCATGTCATTGCCTCGTTACTTTAGCTTAATGTATTTCTGGCTAAGAAGTAATTTCATGAGTCACCAACTTCTTTTCTATGGCACCAGTAGCTACTTACACAATGTAATAATGAAAAACTGTCATTTGAAGCAGCAACAAAGGAAAGATCAAGTTCTGACCCATGCTGAGTGTTTGGAACAGTTGGGCTTTCTGCAAGCCAGGTTGACATTGTGGGGAATGTTTGTTCTGGCCCTGACTACCAAGTCTTCAAAAAGAAGAGCTCACATTTTCCTGCCCTTCAATCAGTATAATGGTTTAACAGACGTTCTAATTCAATAAGCCAGTTGGTATTTATTGAACCCAGTGCAATCACCTGTGTTTGCCAGTCGCTTTTAAGAAAGGTAATTCCAAAAAAAATAGTTGTATGAAGAGATATGCAAAAGGCCTCTGTGGCAAAGGCTGCTACTTGTCTTTAATACCCTTGTTCCCGTTCCTTATTAGAAACAACACTCCAATTTTATTGGGGGCAGGAATGCACTCAGCTAAAATTCCAAGTTTGCTCATCTCCTTTTTAATTAGACATAGCCATGAGACAAATTTTGGCCAATGATGGGTAGAAGAGCATGAAAGCCTTCCAGGAGGATTACTTAAAAACAGCAGACTCAGCCAGGAAGGTTCATCCCTTTTGCCCTTCTTCCCATCCTCTGTTATGTTACCTGAGATGCTGCTGTAACAGCTGGAGCTCCAACAGCAGTCTTGGGCCATGAAGTAACCTTGAGATGGAAGCCTTGAAGCAGAAAGATAGAAGGAGGCTGACTTCTTAAGATCCTACAAGATTATGCCTACTCCAACTTTCTTTTACATAAGAAGATAAAAACTTTAAAATAAATTGTTACTTAAAGGTTTCCATTGTAAAGAGTCTGTCTTAATCTATCCAAGTTGCCATAACAAAATACCACAGACTGGGTGACTTAAGAGAAAGAAGGCTAGAAGTCCAAGGGCAGGGTGCCAGCATGGCCAGATGCTCACGAGGGCCCCATTTTCCTGGCATGCAGACAGCTGCCTACTCACTGTGTCATCACATAGCAGAAAGAGAAAACAGGTCTCTCTCTTTTCCCCTTTTTGTAAGGCCACCAATACTAATGGATTAAGACCCCATGCTTATGACCTCATTTAGCCTTAATTATCTGTTAAAAGCCCCATCTACAAATACAGTCAAATTGGGGTTAGGGCTTTTTCATGAATTTGGGGGCAAACAAAATTCAGTCCAACTCAGAGCCCATCAGAACCTGGCAGGTTTATGTCCACGACAGTAAAGTATATCTCACACCAACACTGTCTCATCCAGAAAATTGACTCAGCCCTCCCAGTGAATTCAGTCTACTTACGATTGTTCTTTTCCCTTGTTCTGGGATTGCTCATTTCTCCCCCTAACTGCATCCTGCCCCTTCATTTAAGCAACCACCTGGATTTACCTGACTGCTTCTAGATTCCAGCCTCCTAGATTTCAGCTTTATTCACAGTTCTCTCTACATGCTGCCATGGGTTTGGAATCTCCTGATATCTCAAATGAGGAAAAACTCTCTAATATAGCCCCTAGCATTGCACAAACCCTACCAGCAAAGCTGGATCTGTTGCCTAAATACTATTCTAAATGGGAAAAAAAAAATCTAGATGTCTGTGGATGGACAGGTAGATGCCAAGGCTTCCACAGACAATCATGCAAGTTGTGCACTGCACCATTCTAAGCTGTGCCATTCACATCATAAGCGATCACTCATCTCACTCACCTATGCATGACCTATGCTGTATAAGTAGCCTGGTACCCACCGCTAAGCAGGCAGAAATCAGAGTTGAACTAGCCATGTTGCTGGGCCCTCTGAACCACTGAGAAAGGAGGAAAGGAGAGCAAGGATGAGTTATCAATGTGGGAGCAGGATAACTGAGAATGGGAGGGGTGAATATTATTAACATGCAGGTATGAGCAGTTGTAAGGTAGGATGTGGAATAAAATCACCGTCATTCTACTGATAATAATTGTATGTCATTATCATAGCACATTCAATAAAGTTTTCTAGCTTAACACTCACAACCTCCTTTATAGAAATTATTATTCATACGATTTAATAGATGAGAAAATGAAGACTCAGAGTTAGATGACTTGCCTAAAATTTGTTGGTCCAGAAGAGGAAGAGCTTAAACCCAGGGTTTCCTGTTCCCAGACTGTGTTCTCTCTATCATGTGCTCACACACTGGTGGTTTGGGAGCTTAGTATTATTCTCATACTCGTTTTATTATTAAGGAAAATTAGAAAAACAGGTAGTTCTATGCATTTGTTGAAGGAAAATGAAAGAATCTGAGCTTTGAGCCAAAATCTGACTCTGGATCCTGGGTTTGTGTCACCAACAGCATGTTACATTTCTCAAAGCATCCTTGCCCACATGACCTTCCACTAACACACTTGATCCCAATTCCAGTGCCGCTTTTTTCTCCACTATGGAAAGAGCATCCTAAACAGTTGAACTGTAAAGAACACACGAGCCTGGTACCGATGAGAAATGTGATTTAGACACAGCTTCAGAGCCCACCAGCCCACCTTCCATTCTCAGCTGGCTAGCCATCTTTGTTGGGTGTGCACTGACTGCTCAGCACGACTGCAGGCACAGATCCATGCCACTGAGAAAAACACTCTTCTGGGGAGACCAGAGCCAATCCATGCAGTTTGGGGCCAACTTTAGCCAATAAATGCTGCCTGGAGGACCATGCTGAAACCAACTTGTAAGACATTATCCAGTCTCTCAGACCATAGTGCAATCAAGTTGGAACTCAGAATTCAGAAAATAACTCAGAACCGCACAGCTTCATGGAAACTGAACAACTGGCTCTTGAATGTTGATTGGATAAACAATGAAATGAAGGCAGAAATAAAGAAGTTCTTTGAAACCAACGAGAATGAAGACACAACGTACCAGAATCTCTGGGACACATTTAAAGCAGTCTGTAGAGGAAAATATATAGCAATAAGTGCCCACATGAGAAGAGTGGAGAGATCCAAAATTGACACCCTATCATCAAAATTGAAAGAGCTAGAGGAGCAAGATCAAAAAAGCTCAAAACCTAGCCGAAGACAAGAAATAACTAAGATCAGAGCAGAACTGAAGGAGATAGAGACAAGAAAAACCCTTCAAAAAATCAATAAATCCAAGAGCTGGTTTTTCGAAAAGATCAATAAAATAGACAGACCACTAGCCAGACTGATAAAAAAGAAAAGAGAGAACAACCAAATAGATGCAATAAAAAACGATAAAGGGGAAATCACCACAGATTCCACAGAAATTCAAACCATCATCAGAGAATACTACAAACAACTCTATGCACACAAACTAGTAAATCAGGAAGAAATTGATAAATTCCTGGATGCCTGTGTCCTCCCAAGCCTAAACCAGGAGGAAGCCGAAACTATGAATAGACCAATAACAAGGTCAGAAGTTGAGGCAGCAATTAAGAGCCTACCACACAAAAAAAGCCCAGGTCCAGATGGGCTCACACCTGAATTCTACCAGACACACAAAGAGGATCTGGTACCATTCCTTCTGAAACTATTCCAAATAATCCAAAAAGAGGGAACCCTTCCCAAATCATTTTATGAGACCAACATCATCCTGATACCAAAACCTGGCAGAGACTCAACAAGAAAAGAAAACTTCAGGCCAATATCCATGATGAACAGAGATGCAAAAATCTTCAATAAAATACTGGCAAATCGATTGCAACAGCACATTAAAAAACTTATCCATCATGATCAAGTAGGATTCATCCCGGAGATGCAAGGCTGGTTCAACATACGCAAGTCTATAAATGTAATTCACCACATAAACAGAAGCAAAAACAAAAACCACATGATTATCTCAATTGATGCAGAGAAGGCATTTGACAAAATTCAACAGCCCTTTATGCTAAAAACCCTCAATAAACTTGGTATTGATGGAACATATCTCAAAGTAATAAAAGCTATTTATGACAAACCAACAGCCAATATCATACTTAATGGGCAAAAACTGGAAGCATTCCCTTTGAAATCAGGCACTAGACAAGGATGACCTCTCTCACCACTTCTATTCAACATAGTACTGGAAGTTCTAGCCAGAGCAATCAGGCAAGAAAAAGAAATAAAGGGTATTCAAATAGGAAAGGTGGAAGCCAAATTGTCTCTATTTGCAGACGACATGATAGTATACCTAGAAGACCCCATCACTTCAGCCCAAAAGCTCCTGCAACTGATAAGCAACTTCAGCAAAGTCTCAGGATATAAAATCAATGTGCAAAAATCACAAGCATTCCTATACACCAATAACGGACTTAAAGAGAACCAAATTAAGAACGAACTGCCATTCACAATTGCTACAAAGAAAATAAAATACCTAGGAATACAACTCACAAGGAATGTAAGGGACCTCTTTAAGGAAAACTACAAACAACTGCTCAACGAAATAAGAGAGGACACAAACAGATGGAGAAACATTCCATGTTCATGGTTAGCAAGAATCAATATCGTGAAAATGGCTATACTGCCCAAAGTAATTTACACAATCAATGCTATCCCCATCAAACTACCATTGAATTTCTTCACAGAACTGGAAAAAACCACCATGAATTTCATATGGAACCAAAAAAGAGCCCGCATAGCCAAGTCAATTCTAAGCAAAAAGAACACAGCAGGAGGCATCACGCTACCAGACTTCAAACTATACTACAAGGCTACAGTAATCAAAACAGCATGGTACTGGTACCAAAATAGAGATATAGACCAATGGAACAGAACAGAAGCATCGGAGGCAACACAACACATCTACAACCATATTATCTTTGATAAACCAGACAAAAACAGGCAATGGGGAAAGGATTCCCTATTTAATAAATGGTGTTGGGAAAACTGGCTAGCCATGTGCAGAAAGCAGAAACTGGACCCCTTTCTGACACCTTACACTAAAATTAACTCCAGATGGATTAAAGAGTTAAACGTAAGACCTGACACCATAAAAACCCTAGAAGAAAATCTAGGCAAAACCATTCAGGACATAGGAGTAGGCAAGGACTTCATGAACAAAACACCAAAAGCATTGGCAACAAAAGCCAAAATAGACAAATGGGACCTAATCAAACTCCACAGCTTCTGCACGGCAAAACAAACAGTCACTAGAGTGAATCGGCAACCATCAGAATGGGAAAAAACCTTTGCAGTTTACACATCTGACAAAGGGCTGATATCCAGAATTTACAAAGAACTCAAACAGATTTACAGAAAAAAACAAACAAGCCCATTCAAAAATGGGCAAAGGATATGAACAGAAACTTTACAAAAGAAGACATACATGAGGCCAACAAACATATGAAAAAGTGCTCATCATCATTGGTCATTAGAGAGATGCAAATCAAAACCACATTGAGATATCATCTCACACCAGTTAGAATGGCGATCATTAAAAAATCTGGAGACAGCAGATGCTGGAGAGGATGTGGAGAAATAGGAACACTCTTTCACTGTTGGTGGGAGTGTAAATTAGTTCAACCATTGTGGAAGACAGTGTGGCGATTCCTCAGGGACCTAGAAATAGAAATTCCATTTGACCCAGCAATCCCATTACTGGGTATCTATCCAAAAGACTATAAATCGTTCTACTATAAGGACACATGCACACGAATGTTCATTGCAGCACTGTTTACAATAGCAAAGACCTGGAACAAACCCAAATGCCCATCGATGATAGACTGGACTGGGAAAATGTGGCACATATACACCATGGAATATTATGCAGCAATCAAAAATGATGAGTTTGTGTCCTTTGTAAGGACATGGATGAATCTGGAAAACATCATTCTCAGCAAACTGACACAAGAACAGAAAAGGAAATACCGCATATACTCACTCATAGGTGGGTGAGAAAAATGAGAACACATGGACACAGGGAGGCGGTCTACTATACACTGGGGACTGTTGGGGGAAATGGGGGAGGGACAGCGGGTGGGGCTGGGGGGGATAGCCTGGGGATGAATACCAAGTGTGGGTGAAGGGGAGGAAGGCAGCAAAACACACTGCCATGTGTGTACCTATGCAACTATCTTGCATGTTCTGCACATGTACCCCAAAACCTATAATGCAATAAAAATTTAAAAAAAAAAAGTCAACAGTACATAGTCTAGGGATGGCATAGGAGCAATACAAAGTTGTCTGGGACTCAGGCTCCTACTATCGTGCCAGACTATCAACTCTGGAGGGTAGCTCAGGTTCTCATGGTCCAAGATGCTCTGCTAGAGCGCCAACCTACACCTATGGCAGTAGAGGAGAGGTAAAGTTTAAAAATAAAAAGATACACCTCTCCCCTTTAAGAACACTTCCTGTGTTCACTGACAACCCTTATCTCATTGGTCAAAACTGAAGTCAATCAAAAGCTTCCATCCAAGTTGCAAAGGCAAATGAGGGAGGTAGTCATTTAATTAATGGCAATATGCCATCTCCTTAATAATTAGAGGAAAGCAAAGCTAGAGAAACATTGTGGGTTTCTGCCATACCAAGGACTAATCTCCACATGACAGGAAATGGCAAGAGAAGACAAATGGAGTAAGTCAGAGAAGACTCATGCCCCAATGGCATTTGAAGACAGAAGACCATGAGTTAGCACAAAGGAGAAAGGAGAGAGTTTTCCACGGAGATAATCTCATAGGCAAAGGCCTAAATGAAGGGATATTAAAAGCTAATATAATAGGGGAAACAGTTACTGGGCCAATGGTGATAGAGAACAGCCTAAGGAAGCAGGTATACAGGTAGAATGGGAGAGGCCTTTGATAACCTATCAAGACCTAACCTCTTAGTTTTTTGCATCATTTCAGCATTTATTGTGCACCTACTGTGTGACAAGAGCTACACCTACTTGAGTAAGAAAGAATGAAATAAGCCAGGTATGGTAGTTCATGCCTGCAATCCCAGCATTTTAGGAGGCTGAAATGGGCAGATCACCTGAGGTCAGGAGTTCAAGACCAGCCTGCCAACATGGTGAAACCCCATCTCTACTAAAAATACAAAAATTAGCCAGGCATGGTGGTGGGCACCTGTAATCCCAGCTACTTGGGAGGTTGAAGCAGGAGAATTGCTTGGACCTGGGAGGCTGATGTTGCAGTGAGCCAAGATCATGCCAGTGTACTCCAGCCTGGGTGACAAGAGTGAAATGCCATCTCAAAGAAGAAGAAGGAGGAGAAAAAAGAATGAACGAAATAGCCACTAAACTCATGAAACTTAGACTCCAGAAAAAAAATAAAACACATCAACAGACCATTGCAGTAAAGGGTTATGGACACAAAGTCAGGAGATCGAGATCATCCTGGCCAACACAGTGAAACCCCCTCTCTACTAAAAATACAAAAAATTACCTGGGTGTGGTGACAGGTGCCTGTAATCCCAGATTCTCAGAAGGCTAAGGCAGCAGAGTTGCTTGAACCTGGGAGGCAGAGGTTGTAGTGAGCCAAGATTGCACCACTTCACTCCAGCCTGGCCTGCAAGAGTGAAACTTTGTCTAAAAAAAAAAAAAAAAGAGTGATGGAGATGATGCTAAAGAAAGTTCCATGCTAGGGTAGCACCAAGAAGAGGCACTTAACACACACTTAGGTCAGTGAAGGCAGAGGCCACCTGTAAAAAATGATTTAAAAAAAAAAAAAGCCATGTAGCACAGGGTTAAGGAAAAGGTTCTGTGTCTGCTTCACCGGGTTCAAATCCTAGCCCCACTTCCTAATAGCTGTGTATCCTGGTAAGGCATTTATTATCTCTGTACCCCAACCTCCTGATCTATAAGGTAGGAATGCTAATGGTGATAGTAGCACCTATTTGCCAGGATTGCTCAAAAGTTCAAAGGAGATACTCCACATGAAGTCCTTAGCATGGCATCTGGCATAAAAATCAGTGCTCTGTGTAGATGAGTTGTAAATAAGATGATTATTACTAATGCTAAGAGCTAAGGCTAAGTAGGAGCTTGTGCGGAATGAGAAAAGAGTTACAAACAGAAGAAACAACTTTTTTCAAAGGACTCAAGTCACAGAGAATCAGAAGGAAGGGCACAGGTGGAGAATCTGAGAGAGGATGCTGAGGAGGTGAGCACAACAGGTCATGCAGAGAGTTTCGGGCCAGGTAAAGGCATCTGGATTGTAACCAAGAGCAAAATAGGATATCATCAGAGCAGGAAAGCTGACATAACCAGGCTTCCAGCTTAGAAAGATTCACTACCATGGCGTGAATAGATTGACCAGAGGCACCTGAAAAGCCAGGTGCTGATCATGAGACAGTCATGGTAATCCTGGGGACAGATATTGCACCAGACATAATTATTAATAAAAGCTACTTTTATATTCTATTAAATGTCCTTATGTGGAGAATAAATTATGGCATCACTGATTAGCATCCCATACCTATCAGGTCAACAGACAGAAAACTGGGACTCTCCACCAGCCAAACCAAGTTATAGAGTCACCCGTCCTTCTGATGCACACACACAAGAATCCCCTATCCGCAATGATAAGTAGTCTTACTGGGACCGTCGGTGCAAGTGCCAAACAGTGAACCCATGATTCAAGGTAAGATGGCTGAACTCAGGTCTTTGAATTTGACCAGAAATGATGGAAAACCCTAAACACCAGAAAGAGCACTTTCAGCCCAGCATCATCTCCCAGTTACACCATCAAAGCATCCTGATTCCTAGACCTGTGGCACCGTTGTTGTTTGTGTTCTTTTATAAACCTACCTCTCCCTTCCCATCAATCCTGTGAGCCACCTGATGCCATTGCAATATATTCCTTTTCTGCTGTTAAAAATCCTAATTGATAGAATGACAATCAGGTTTTTACTACCTTTGTGTCTTTGGCCTTAGTTTTCTCATCTATAAAAATAATATAATGCATACTGTCTCGGTCTCTTAGGTGTTACTATAACAGAAAAACATAGACTGCTTGATTTATTTTTTTAAAGAAATTTATTTCTTACTCTTCTGGAGGCTAGGAAGTCTGAGGTCAAGGAGACACACCTGGCAAGGGCCTTCTGCTGCGTCATCCCATGGCAGAAAACAAAAGGGCAAGAGAGGGCAGGAGAGCAAGATACCACACTTGGAGCCACAGGCCCTTTCACAATCAGCATTAACCCATTTATGAAGATGGAACATGGACACCTCCCATTAGGCCCACCTCCCAATACTGTTGCACTAAGCATTAAGTTTCCAACACATGCTCTTGGGGGATATATTAAACCATAGCATATACCTTATAAAACTGTTTTAGAAATAAACGAGACAATGTATGCCAAGCGCCTGGCTCACTACCTGATTCAAGAGTAAGCTGTCAGCTAATATCAGTTTTTTTCCAACCTTTCTTTCAGCTAATATTGTGTAGATTTGGTTTTGATATTTCTAACCAGTATTTAGAAAAAGTAATCATTGGAATTACTTTATTTATTTTATTTATTTTTAAGACAGAGTCTCACTCTGTCACCCAGGCTGAAGTGCACTGGCACAGTCTTGGCACACTGCAAACTCGGCCTCCCAGGTTCAAGCAATTCTCCTGCCTCAGCCTCCCAAGAAGCTGGGATTACAGGTGCCCATCACTACACTCAGCTTATTTTTTGTATTTTTATTGAGATGGGGTTTCACCTGTTGGCCAGGTTGATCTCAAACTCCTAACCTCAAATGATCCACCTGCCTCAGCCTCCCAAAGTACTGGGATTACGGACCTGAGCCACCGCACCTGGCCAGAGTTAAGCCAAGATGCATCATGATGTCCAACTGAGATTCAGTTGTACTCCTGAAAAAGTATTTTTAAAAATAGGTGAATGGAACATTGTGGGTAATGTTTCTTTCAGTAAGAATAGTCTAAGTTGTGCTGCAGTAACAAACAACCCTAAAATCTCAGTGGCTTTTAACAACAAATGTTCATTTCTTGCTCACAATACATTTTCATTCTGAGTTGGGGGGGTGCTTGGCTCTGTGCATCCTCACCCAGTGTGTCAGCCCAGAAAGCATAATTCATGGGGTATATACATAAAGAGAGATTTATTTTAAGGAATTGGTTCACATGGTTATGAAGCTGAGAAGTCTCAAATCTGTAAGGCACACCAATAGGCTGGAAATTCAGATAGGGATTCTATGTTGCAGTCTTGATAAGAATTGTTTTTATCTTTGGGAAACCTTGGTCTTTGTTCTTAAAGCCTTCAGCTGATTAGATGAGTCCTATTCACATGAAGGAGTATCACCTGCTCAAAATCTACTGCTCTAAGTGTTAATCATACCAGGCTGGGCGCTTTGGCTCAAACCTGTAATCCCAGCACTTTAGGAGGCTGAGGCAGATGGAACACAAGGCCAGAGTTCAAGAACAGCCTGGCCATATGGTGAAACCCCATCTCTACTAAAAATACAAAAAATTGGCTGGTCGTGGTGCCCAGCACCTGTATTCCCAGCTACTCCAGAGGCTGAAGCAGAGAATCACTTGAACCCAGGAGACAGAGGTTGCAGTGAGCCGAGATCATGCCGCTGCACTCCAGCCTGGAGGACAGAGCAAGACTCCGTCTCAAAAAAAAAAAAGCTAATTGTATCTAAAAAGTACCTTCACGGCAACATCTGGGCTGGTTCTTGACCAAACAACTGAACCCAACAGCCTAACCAAGTTGACATAAAATTAACCATCACATCCCAGCCAAAGAATCAACTACCATCTCAAATGTTGCCTATCATTGTGACAAAGGAAGAAAAATCATGGCAAATCACACTGGCTCATTTCCTCCCAGAACTAATACATTTCACTTTCACTCATAGTTCATTGACCACAGCAAGTCACACAGCCTAATATTAATGAGGCCAAAAAGTACAATCTTAGCATGGGCCCAAAATAGAGCCAAGATATTTATAAACAGCCTTAATGACTACCACAGTGTCATAATTTCATTTTAATTTTTAAAAATAATGCCATCTCCCTTAGTCCTTCCTTTTTTCACTGTGTTAGCTGAAGTCTTCTGTGTTCATAGTACACAGAGAATCCCTTTAAGGAAGATGGGACAAGGGAGAGCCATTGATAGAAGCATCTCTCATTAGGCTTCTCACCACCTCTCAGCCTCTGAGAGTTTAATCAGAGAGGGGCCCATGAGGTTTTGAATCATCCACTGTGAAAGCAGCAGCACCTTCTCCCCTCATATCATTCCAGAGTTTGTCATGCGCATTGAGAATCTATGAGACAGAGAATCATATTTCTTACAAACAACAGGCAGAAATGGTGCAGATGGAAGAGGCATCTAAGTTATGATTTCTGAAAGGATTTTTGAATGTCTTTATCCTGCTCTGGAGCTTGTGCCAGATTTCCCTCCTGTGTTCGTCTAGGGGAATTTTCATAGACAATTTATATAAAACAAGGATCTGTCCCTTGGTGCACAGTCAGCTCAGGGAGTAGCCACTTTCTCACATTCTGCTTCCAAAAAGTAGATTGGTCAATTTGTTTTATCCTATTGAGGCAGCCAACCTGAATTAGCATCGCTGGGTGCAAATAATCTAGACTTCTCCTCAAAAAGAAAAGAAAAAAGTCTTCTGGTTGCAAAAGGCACACAAAAGTTGGGCTATTTGCTTTCTATTCAACCCCCTTGCTGGCAATAGGCAGCCTGGAGAACCTACTGAGAAGGGCTTAGACAGATGCCAGTGCCCATGTGATACCTTGGCAATAAGGGTCTGCACTTCGCAGATGTGCTGAAGATCGCATGAGCTAATGACGCCTATGAAGGATTTAGCACATTGCCTGGCCATAGCCTTGCTCAGTGGATGACAAATGTTCTTATGGGCAATTCTGTTCTGGAGTTGAATGTAGCTGCTCAGGGCTGGGTGCCTAGAGGGAGGTAATCCAGAGCTTGACTCCAGACTCAGAAATCATGAGACCCCAGGCAAGTTACCTGACCTGTCTACACCTCCATTTCCCAATTATACCACAGAAGTGTCCTGATTCCTAGACCTGTAGCACCATTGTTGTGTCTGTTATTTATAAACCTAGTTCTCCCTTCTCATCAGTTCTGTGAGCTACCTGATAACATTGCAAAACACTCTTTTTCCGCTGTTAAAAATCCTCAATGTCGTGGCAATATACATCCCTCTTCTGATGTCAAAAGTCACTCATAGTGATCCCCCCTCTCTAAAACAGAAATAACATAGCGCACAGCACCTACGATTATTGTGAGGATGAAAAATTGACATAAAGCACTTAGCGACTGCCCTCATGTGTAATCAGTTCTATTAGCCCCAGCTAACAAGGGAGTCAGGACCCCAGCTCGATTGTGGTTCCTCTGCTCATTTCTTTTCAAAGTGGTACCAGCTTTTTCAGTTTTTATTAGTATTATTATACTTTAAGTTCTGGGGTACATATGCTGAACATGCAGGTTTGTTACATAGGTATACATGTGCCATGGTGGTTTGCTGCATCCATCACCCCATCATCTACATTAGGTATTTCTCCTAATGCTATCCCTCCCCTATCCCTCCACCCCCTGCTATCCCTCCCCTAGCCCCCCGCACCCCAATAGGCCCCAGTGTGTGATGTGCCCTTCCCTGTGTCCATGTGTTTTCACTGTTCAACACCCACTTATAAGTAAGAACATGCGGTGTTTGGTTTTCTGTTCTTGTGTCAGTTTGCTGAGAATGATCGTTCCCAGTGTCATCCCATTGTTTTTTATGGCTGCATGGTATTCCATGGTGTATATGTGCTGCATTTCCTTTATCCAGTCTATCATTGATGGGCATTTGGGTTGGTTCCAAGTCTTGCAAAACAGTACCATCTTTTTAAGGACAGTAATCTCCAAATTCTGCCCAAGGAGCCTAGGTATCTTCGAAGGAGGATGGGGAAAGTGAGACAAACAGGGCCTTGCCCCTCCTGTCAACAGAAAAGTCCCGCTTTGATCTGTTCCAAAAATGGAGATGCTGAGCACAATTTTATTGTCCAAAAGTGTAAACGATATTTGAACATTTGTTCTTCCAGGTCACCACTCATCTTCTCATTCTTAAAATCATTAAAAACGAGATAAACAAAAATAACCATTTATTATGGATTCTTTTATACACTCATTTATTCAATTTTCTTATTAATGTGTAGATTTTTTTGACCAGGACCCCAGAGTTGGACCCCAGAGTTACAGCCTTGAACAAACAACACAGTCCCTGGGGGGCTGCAGGTCATTTTCCAGGCAGACATAGACACGGAGACGGACCATGGCGACCCAGGTGTTAGAAGCCTCATGCTGGAGGCAGGTACACAGTACTGAAGGAAAAGAAACCATCCAAAAGTCTTTGGGGGTCAAGAGAGCTTTCTGTGGAGAATACTGTAGAAACTGAAACCTAAAGGGCTGGTATGGAGGATGGGGGAAGAAGAGGGGGCTATTTTTCTAGGTAGAGGCCCAAAGGTAAGAGAGAGCATAATAAATACAGGAATAATTGCCCAGTAATTGGGAACACCAACAGATAGGACAAAGGAGAAACAACGTATGACAAAACATAAGGATCCAAGACCCAGCTAAAGCCCCTCCTATCCGAATAGATGTTCCGTTTGCAGCAGATCAGAATGTGAATTCACTTGACGATTGCAGCCAAGAAACTGGCATCCCAATGTGTCCCTTCCAAGGAGCAGTTTCCTGAATGGTTCTTGGTGGATTGAGTGAAGGAAAACTCTTTTGCTGCTTGGGCTTGAAGGCACACATGGGAACAGGCAAGGATGGGCACCCCAGGAGAACCCTGTTTGAGAAAACGCTGCCGCTGAGGCAGCTTTCTCCTGCCTCCCAGAGCCTGTCTTCCTGGCTCCCTGGAGGCGCAATTCCTGAATAAAATCACTGAGCTGTGGAGAGGAGGTCTTTGCAAGACTTTTAAAGTCAAGCTCTTCCCCAGGCTGGGACTGGGAAATGTGAAATTTGCTGATTGAATTCAAGCTTCTCCAAGCAGGTGCAGCAAGTGTGAATGTTCTCAGATTGTGAACAAGGCCTTGACTAATTCTCACCTCATACACCCAGCCTCCAAACCAAGAGTCACAAGGTTCACTTCTTCATGCATCCCCGCGAAAAGCCTAGGTAAGCATCCCCTGTGGCGGGAGCCTGGGCATGAAGTCGGGGTGGAGAAGGGTTGTTATCTTAATGATGTTGAGATCATAACAATTACAGTAATAGCAGTAAATAATATTTATTGAGCACATACTCTGTGACAGGTAGTTATAAGCACTTTACATAAATTGAATTAACTCATCTCAGAAACTCTGAAGCCAATAATACTACTATCCCAATTTTACAAAAACCAAAAGATGTCCAGAAAGGTTATCTGAAGGTGGATAAGGAGATAGAAAACCACAGAGTTTGCAAAACCTGTAAAACAAAATAAATAACATCCATACAGTAGAATAGTATCATTTGTACTAGAACTGACTACAGGACCTCAGATTAATCACCACACACGGACCTACTCAGAGGCATCTAAGCATATTGGGACAAATCAGACTTGAATGAGCAAAGCTAAAAGCCATGATAGAAGTTCAAGGGGAAGGTGAGGGACAGTGCGCCTGCCTGCAGGGCATTAGGGAAGGTTTAGGGAACAGGTGAGGCCTGGGATGTTGAAGGTTGGGCAGGATGTCATTCCAGGTTAAGAGAAAAAGAAAGAGGGAGGGAGGGAGGGAGGAGACTGTCTGAGGAAGTGAGGGAAGTAGATTGTGGCTGAAGTATTGGCCACACCGGGATTACCAGGCAGAGCGTCAGACCCTCAGTAGACGCCAAAAACCCTCCCAGTTTATCTCTAGATTAACTCAGTTTTATCTACTTTATCTTTGGGCTTCTGTATGAAATTGAAACAATTCATTTCATTTCCATTTTTAAACCTGAACGCTAGAGAAAGCATAGAGGAGGAAGGGGAAACAAAGCAGGAATGGTAAGCTGGGAGATGAGCCTGAGAGCTGCGGTCAAGAACCTCAAACCCACAGCATTCCCGCCTCCCCTCTGCATCCTACAGCCATAGCAAACATTGCTGCTGGAGCAGATATCCCCTCCCCACTGTGCAGACTCCAAAGCCTTCCACAGACATCAGTGACTGCAGGCATCAGAAGTGAGGCATCACAGAGCTAAGCAAGGGAGTATGGGCTTTTTTCCTATGACAACAGAGAGCATGTTTTTGACACATTGTCCCTAAAGGTTCACTGATGTCTAAATAATGCTACCGCGATGGGGCCATGAATCCCTGGCCAGGCCTCACTTGTAGGCAATTTCATCCCAAAGAGATCTTCACAAATGACTCCCTAGGTGCCCTGATCTTCCCCCCTACAAGGTCCAGATCCCCAACGATAAGTTAATCAGAAATAAGAAGAGAGAAAGGACTTCCACAGTGTCCAGAAGGCCAACCTGGACTGACTCTTTTTCCACTATCACAGAGTGAGAAGCATTCTTCATTTATTACGTTAGCAGTGGAAATTTGGGGATCCAGGAGTAGAGTTAAAATCTATGCCTCCCAGTCCAGAGATGGCAGGTGATGGGTTAATGAGGCTGCCACGGAGGAGGGGTATGAATGATGTTGAGAGGTGATGCCTGCAGTAAGTAAGGCTAAAGGGTTATGCAGAATACAAGCTTTGCCTACTCCTTTGGGTGTAAAAAGCGGCATCTAGAGACATAACTGTGCTCTGCTACATAAGCTGTGTAACCTTGGACATGTCACCTCACCTCTCTGAGCCTCAGATTTCCCATTATACCTCGGAGGTAATTCTTTCACCTAATGCCCCACCTCACAAGGTGTGTAGGGAACATCTGTTTCTTATTCCCTTTTCTCCTGTCAACACCACCATTTGCTTTTTACCCAGCTTTGAAGTGCCTTCTCATCAAGGTGCCTCCATAGTCCCTTGGCCAAGGAGTGTGTGTGTACTCCAGACTGGACCCATCTGACACCCTCACCCCAAATTCCTGAGCAGGGAAATGCAAAACTGAGAGTAGTTAGAACCAAGGCAGAGCTTAAAGAGATGACCTTTTCATTCCTGCTCTCCCATCCCAGCCCCAGAGAGCTCTGGGTCCTGCCATTGTGTGACCCATCTGCATCTTTCAAAAAAACTCTCGATACTTAGGTGAGCCAGGGTCACAAAGAACCCTGGCTGACACGAGGACATGAATGAGGACATGATGTGTCCTCATGTCTAAGCATGGAAACATGCTTAGACAACATAAAAGATGTATGCAAATGCCAGGCGGTATTCTCCAGAACATTCCACAGTGTCGGCCACCCCATGGTCTTATTAATGATTATCGAAGCAAGAGTATTGAGTGTGTCCTCTGCTCTTGGACACAACCTTCAGAGATCCTTCTGGCCTTTTGTGCTCATGGACAGAGCTACTCACTATGTTCCTTTTGCATCTCCACCAGAATGTGTCATCTTTATCACACAACGCTCAAAGCCTTGTGCCTCTTTTCCCTCTCTGATTTACTTCCTTTATTTCAGATGCTCTTCCTCGACAGACTAATTTAAAATGAGAAGCCATGGGAAGCAAGGCAATATTTTTGCCCTCAGTTCACACCAAAAATCTGTGAGATAATGACAAGTGATGACCAGATGCCCATAGGGCTTTGCAACTAGCCAGCTTTGTGAAAAAGCAAGTCATTACTTCTCTGGACCACAGTTTACTGCCTGTCAAATGCTGGTGTTAAATGACAAAATCTCTAAGGACTCCTTTAGTGAAATTCTGTGAAATGATTTGGCTCTACCTGGCTTTAATGCCACTCAGTCTCCTGTGTTTCCTCTTTAATGCAAAGAGACTGTGGCATCCCTCTCTGCCAGGACCATTTCAGGTCTGTATAAATATTCCTAAAACTTCTTTAAACTCCAGAACAATAAATCTGTTTCATTGAAAACATCTATAGCATTCTTCCTCAAGGAAAATATCAGATCTTAAAAAGAACTAAAACCTCTACAACAAAAACTAAATCAAACAATTTAATTAGACATCACAGAAAAGCAAAAATAACTGTATTCGATTTTATTACAGAAAATATAAAACTGAGAAGTTTCCCAAATGCTTGCAGCATGCTTGCAAGCTGTTCAAAGAAAAAAAGAAAAAGTGTTCCACGGTGCCATATTAAAACATAATAATAAAATAAAACTACCCAACATTGCACAAATACATCTATCTTGTAAGGTGAGTTGTCAAAATAGATCCTTCACATCTCAACAAGTGAGGTTGCCCTTATGAGAAGCAGTTCTTTTTGCTGCAGAAATGGAAGCACTAAACTTTGGCCTCTTGTTGAAATATCAAAGTGGTTAAGGCCCCCTGTTTTTGAGGGGAGGAGAAGAGAGCTGGAAAAGATTAAGTATCCTTCATTTACTAGATTTTGATTTCAGGGTTTCCCATGTGAAACCAGAGCAGCCTCATCACCAGCCTGGCAGCCCTTCAAATTTCATCTTTTCTGCTCCTAAGACAAATCCATATGTCAGTACCAGCAGAAGCGGCAGAGATCCCAAGAACTGAGCAGTCCTGGCCCCACAAAGGTGGAATTTGCTCCAAAAGCCCTGATTGTAAAAGCTGCCATCAGGCAAGGAGAAAGCAGAACCAGAGCCCAGCAGGAGCACATGGGCACTACCCTCGGAGGTTGGCCAGAGCCCTGCAGACAGACCCCTAGGGCTGTTGCAGGGATCCCATTACCTTAGGAGGGCAGGAAAGGTATTTTGTTTGCATTTGGGTCCCCCTAGTGGAGTAACAAAAGTGCACTGTCTTGGTCTGAAGAAGGAAGTGGAGAGATGGAACCTCCTCCTGGGGAAGTTAAAAACAGCTGCCAAACTTGTGATTGCCTTTGCCTTCCCTTCCTCGGAGTATGCAAACAACTCTGTAGCCAAGCATGGAGTTTGTACGTCAGTCAGCATGTAATTCACACCTACTGTCTACCCAGCTTTGAAGGGCAGAGGAAGTGCAGGTGAGATCGGCATCATCTCTGTCTCTCAGGGTGGTCATAATAGGGTGGGAAGGATGACGCAATGATTAGCAAACACTACACCTCACATTTAATTAGTGTCAAGCTTATACATGAAGTCATGTCATGTCATGGCCCCTAGAGAAAGCCTTGAAATCAAACTGCCTACCAGTTCCTCTGCCTACCAGCTCATTGACTTTGGGCTTTTTCATTCAATAGATATAAACTGAACACCTAATATATACCAAGTACAGGTCTGGGCAGTAAGGATACAGCAAAAGAGACCAAAAAAAAGCCTTTCCTTTTGAACCGTATACTCTTCATTGGTGAACAAAAAAATGTTCAAAGAACCTATCCTATAATATTGTGAGGCTAAATAAAATAACCTTACACTTAGGCCGAGCACATGATCAAACCTCAGTAACGTTAGCTTTCATGATCATTCTGATTGACCCTGGAGCCTCTATTTTGATTCAGGGTCCTTCCAAAGTTGTACGTCAAAGGGACAGCCATCCTAGGCTGGAGTCGAACGACTCAACTCCTAACTAGTGAACCACAAACATCTAGGGGCCTCCAATGATAAGTAAAATACTGTTATTTGGAGAAGATGCTATTAATGCAGATCTGATGGGTCAAGTTCTCAGACTTTTACTGAGCCACATTTAGTGGTTGAGGAGTTTCCTGTGTGTAAATAGGTCATGCATATGTCTGTCTGTCTTAATCCCTCCATCTGTACTGCCTTAGAGTCCTGCTCATATTGTTCCTCTCTTCATATAAATATGTTGGTCATGGCTCCTGAGCCCCATAAGAGTAGACATAATGGTATAGGATTCCATGATATGGATTTGGACTTGTACAGAGGTGGGAAACCCCATGAGGCCTAAAGCCTAGTGTGTCTTCTAATAGAGCCTTTGCTGGAGAGCACTATAGGAGAATAGGAGGCACTGTCCCAGTCAATGAAAAAGTCTTACCATTTGGATATTTCTCATCTTCAAAACCTCAAGGGGGTGATGAGTAACTGAATTGGCAGAGCAAGATCTGGCATTTTGAGGTCCTTTACCTAAATATTTTTTAGACATTTAACCTCACCCATCTCTATTCCTGAGAAAATTTCTCTGTTATCAGGTCTCTTTGAGCCTTTATACTCTAAGACCCAAGGTTAAGAGGCGGAGGTTAGCCTGTGGCAAGAGAAAGCAGAAGAAAATGGTGAATGGAGAGCATGACTGTTTTTTAGGATTTAATTATTTTAACTGGCATTAATGTGATAGTTTTCTGAATATACTTAATAAAAAATAAAACATGAGGCAAAGAGTAAAATGTGACCTACCTTTGAAATCAAAAATCTAAGTTCAAGACCCGGATCTGCCTTTGTGATTGACAATGGAATTACTCCCCAGTGACTCCCAGGCAAGTGCAGAAATGGTTCTCCTCCCGGGCACATGGAGAAATAGTCCTTTTCTTCTCCCTTGAAGTTAGGTCAGGCCATTCGGTTTCTTTAGTCAATGAAGTGTGAGTGTAAGAGATTTTATTTACTATCCAGTGGAAGGAAGCATTTAAGAACCAGTGTGTGGTTCTCTATGTTCTATTATTTCTTCTCCAGTAACTCTGGAAGCACTTGTTAACATAAGATTGAAAAAGCCTGGAATTATCCAAACCCACAATGGACTTTGCACAAATAATAAACTTTTATGTTATTAAGCCACTGAGTGTTTTTAGGGTAGTTTGTTACTAAGCATAACCTAGCCTGTTATGACTGATACAACCTCTTACTAACTGTATCATTTCAAGTAATTTACTTAACCTCTCTCAGGTTCAGTTGACTCATTTGTAAATGGGGGTAATAACAGTCCCCAGCATTATGTGAGGATTGAATGTTCCAGTGTATCTTTGATGACTTACTAAACAAAAAAGTACTATACAAATTAAATAATTTAATTCAATATCTGTTAACTGAGTGCCTCCTATTGTCTAGGCACATTTGAAACACTAGAAAAGCAGAGATAAATGAGTAAGGCCTCTACCCTACAGGAGTTCATCCAGTTTGCACAAATCACTACACTTGTTCTCTGAGCATCAAAGGTGAAAAGACACAGTTTTAGGAAGTTCACAGTTAAAGAGGGAAAAGCAGACAGATATGAGGAATCTTTCTCTCTCCCCAAAGAATAAAAGGGAAGAAGTGAACAGTATCACTCCATCTGTTCTATTCAAACCTACAAAAGAATGCCCAAATGGCCTAGCAGCTGTCTGAAAAAAGAAAAAGAAAAAGAAAAATGCAAACAATCCATTTCAATTAATCTTTGCACTTCATTGTCTACTTTCAGCTTGATCTCATTGCCTCTTTTTCTCTGTATATACCTCTAACCTGGACTTCTCTGACAGGCTTCTGACAGGCAATTCTGTCAGTTTGACACTTCCACCTGGATGTTGTAAAAGAATCTCTATTTCAGCAAATCTAACACCAAACTTAGCATTTCCCCCCGGAAATGCCAGCTCTTCTTCCCCCTCTATTCCGACGTACCCAGCCTCTGATATTGGGAATATCACTGTCATCTTTAACTCTTCACCTTCTTCACCTCAAGTCCCAATAAATTTTCAAATCCTAAAGACTCCACCTCCAAAATCTCTTGCAGTCAGTGTTTTCCTTCCTATGCCTACTGCCATTCCTATGCTACTGCAAAAGTGAAAAGTTCCCCTTTAATCCATTCTACATTACTCTTTAAGTGCAGCTATGATCTTCTGTTCTAAAACCTTTAATAACCTTCCATTTCCTACCAAATTAATTCAAACTATGCACTCAACTTAAGGTCTCTCCATATCCTGAAAATCTTTTGACAAATATTTGTTAAGTACCTTCTATGTGCCAAACCTACCCACTGTCCAAGCTCTGAGGATGCAGAGAGAAGTAAGATCAGTCCCTACCCTTGAAAAGCCTCTGGTCTGGGATGAGGGAAACACACCTCTTAGGTCTCCTTTGAAAGAACCTGCTGTAGGGTAGACAGTTGGAAGACCCATCCATGACCTCCAGGAATGCCAAGGCCACACTTCCCCTTGGGCTGCTCCTAGCCAATGACTGAGCATGACCAGTCATTAAAGCCAGTTTGCTCCTGCCCAATGTGAGGTTTTTCTGATGGACAACTTTGGCTCAGCAACTCTCCATTGGCCTGGCTAAGAAACCCTCAAGATCATGCCACAGTCTTCTTTGTTTTTTTTCTACTCAGTCTGGCCTGCTTTCTCTCTTCATACATGTCAGACCAGCGTTGAGGTCTGAAGGTCTGGGTCACTCATTCCCTTATCCTTTATCCTTCACAGGCATTCTCCCAATAAATCAATCCCACACCTAATTTCATCTCTGTGTCTGCTTCTTGAAGGATCAAAACTGACACAGAGTCAATCATACAAATGTGGAATTTCAGTTTGGCATGGTGAATGCTGTGTGGCACAGGTAGCCAGAGTGATCTAGGAACACAGACAAGGAGTACCTCAAACTGAATCCAGAGAAGGGGAGCTTCAGGGGATGTTAGGACATGAGACCAGGCTGCTCTGTGAAAGATGCAAGGTTCATTTCATTTGCCTCCACTTTCCTAAAAGTACTTTACATACATATGTGGAGCCCGAATTTTTATTCCATATACCCACAAAGTTATTTTACCATTGTTGGTTCAAGTTTCCACACTTGAAGTTCAATTTGAAAAATAGAAGTTCCAGGCGGGAGTTCAAAATATCCCCTCTATTACTAAAGGACAGAAGGTTGAGGTTTCTTGTGACAGCCAAATGAACTCTCCTCTTTTAGGATCTCCTGAGACCACTGGTGTCTAATTTATATTTTGCTTACAGAAGTCTCTGAAATGGTTTAGAACAAAACACAGGAGGTCTAAGTAAACTAAGTGGACATAGCCACCCAGATGCAGGCAGTAGAATTGAATGCAGCAAGCATTCCCTGGAAGAACCAAGAGGAACATGACTTCCTGAGGATAGCACATTCCCAAGAGGAAGAAGGGTAGATACGGTTGAAACATGCCCAGTCTGTGCTGCTCACGGATGCCAATCAGGTATGTCACTTTATCTTTGCTGGAGTGGAGAAAGGTCAGAAGTCAAACTGAGTTTCTTTAATGCAGAAGAAAACGTAAGACTTGGGGGAGAAATCTTCTCTAACATTCTTTAGCATTTTGCTGTCAACTCGATCATCTTTATTGTTAAGTTCACAGTCAACCTTAGTGGCCTGGTCCTCACAGGACTTACCAAAATATGAGTCTGCATCTACAGTACAAATGCCACCCCTGGAGCCACTAATGGGTGATTTAGATATTACTTCCTGAAGGCTTTGAAATGCATCAGAGCACAATCAAAATTCAATCAATGGCAGGATGGCTCCAGATCCAAGTCTGCAAATTCACTCCCTAATACTTTCCCATATCACATTATGTACCACCACATATTATCCAATGCAGTGTAGCAATGAGACTCAGCAATGAGATTAAATGACCACAGTAAAATGATCCAATAATGAACCGCATTGAGACATTTACATAATAGAATGATTAAAACTCAGAAACATTCCCTTATCAAATTCTTAGAGAAAAATATACAGTATACCCCAAAATTAAATCCTCCTAAAAGCTAAAGTCTAAAGATATTCAAAGCTGAAGGAACTAATGTCCAAAAACAATGTATTTTGTCATTGTGTATTAAATGCCCAAAATCCATAGTCTTTCAGTGCTATTAAAGCAAGTTTCTATGTGACCACCAAATAAAAGGTGAAATTCTTAGGCTGAATTATTTTCTAATATCATCACCAAAACAGCGCATGAGAAAAATGCATATGTGAAACTAAAGTAAATATTGAGTCTGCCTGGCTAAGAAGGACTAGGTTTTTCCTAGTTAACTAATCAGTCTAACTAATGGCTAACTGGACGGCTAAAGAGACAGTGACAGAATTGCCAATGTTTTAAAGCCCGCCTGGAGCAGGGGAAGAACACTTTTGCACCAAACTATACAGACAATGATTTAATATTGAGTTAGGAGTACCTTCTGGTTGAGCCAGAAGCCACTCTAGAATCTTGCTGTGATGATAGAATCATCTCTATGTCTGTGGCAATAAAAGGCCCAGGAGGCAGGAATTGCAGCTGATATACTCTATGAGCCTATTCATGCTAGACTGAGAGTACAGCAAGTTCAGGAACCTCCTCTTCTCACTTTCCATTATGCAGGGCATGTATATTTCCAGCACCTGACACTGTGCCAGTCACTGAAAAGGCATTGATTAATATTGTGTTTCACAAACTCATGACATTAATAGGCATTTGCTACTAAAGAGCCAAACTAGCTAGCATCCACAACAAGGTAAAAACAGTCAACCAAATGGTACATGGTATTTCTGATGATTCTTCTCTCATTAAAGAGAATTTTTCTAGTATTGCTTCTTTGATTACAACCACCAACAAATGAAGCCAGGCTGCATGGCTCGTTCCTGGTATATATGAAACATGCAGGGTTATTTGGGTTGGATTCTAATTTCACAAATCTAATCACAAGCAATAAGCATGATTAAAAATTTTAGCCATCTAGAAAGCTAAAGCTACTTGTTTTTCTTTTTCTGAAGCTTCTGGGGTGGGGGAAAACTAATGTTTTATATAAATAACCGAGAAAATAAAACCAGAAGTTTTCGCAATTGCCTGACCCAATCCTCAGGCCACATCTTCAGTTCCTGCCCTTCCCCATCTCTCTTGCCCTCTGGGTAGCTTGCTCCACACTGGTTTCCTCTCTCTGCCCTGGCACCTGCCAGAGAAGAAGCAGATGCTCATCTTGGCTAGCCCCACATGGCCACAGCAGGCATTCTGGTCTCTCTGCTTCCTGCATCCTGTGCATGCCCAGGTGTTGTGTCAGAGAACTTCAAGAGCTAAAGCGCAGCCTTCCCAAGTCAGTCAGATGCAGCCAGCCCTACAAAACATCAGCCATGACGTTCTGCCACCTCTGGTCTTCTCCACTCAGGAATCCCTGTTCACCTTCCACACTGTCCCCTACCCTAGTACCCTCAGATCACTGATGCTCTTCCTCCATCACTTCAGGTAAACCTTGAGACCACTGCAACCGAGGGCCAAGGCCTCTGTCTTGTGACCTTTCTGGCTGGGCTGCTTGCTTGAAGAGGGCAAGGTAAACATGCTTTGAGAGGGCAGCTAGTGGGAATATATCCTCGCCACCATTGGCACCAGTTCCCAGGGTCTCAGGAGCTCCACACACCCCTATAACCTCCAGTTGCCTCTCCTCCTCAACTTCATCATTCTCTTGCAAGCCTCCTGCCATCCTTTGCCCAGCTGTCCTACCTTCTCCTCCAATCCCAGTACTGTCTCTACTTCTTCAAATGCCCAGCCTTGACTTGGTAACCCTTCCCTGATAATCCCACAATAGTTTGGACTTTTGTCTTGATCAGATTCCTGCAAACTGAGATTGAGATGGAAATCCACATGCAGGTAGTTTATTGATGAGTCTGCTCAGGATCAACACCCAGAAGACAGAAGAAGCAGGACTAGGCTGAGGGAGAAGCTGATTGTGATACAGTCACATAGAAACCTCATCCCAATCCTATGGAGAAGTATGGATCTCAGATGGCCATTTAGAGTGCCCCACTTTGAGACACAGACTGCCCTTGAGGAGAGGATGTGCGCTTGGGTAAGGCTGCTTTCTTACAACTAGGGCAATTCCTAGAGAGAAACTCAACTTAGAACCACCAGCAGCCAACACTCCCAGCAACTGTAGGACAGGATGCCTGAATCATAAAGGGAGATCTGGATAGCACAGCACAGCATCATCTGCACACTGATCGCATTATAATGCAAAATCTTTGTTCTCTCATTTATCAAGAGGACAAAGCCCTGGAGATATATCAGCAGGGAGCTTTCACTAGACTGTGAGCCTTTCAAAGACAGAAACTATCTCTTTTCTCTCTGCACCTGATATATAACAATCAGGCAATAAATAATTGCCAAATGAATTAATGATGTGATTGCAGAGGGCCTGATAAATAACTTTTCTTTCCCCATCCAGGTTCAAAATCATTTGAGAGACAGACAAATCAGACCTATGGAGCCCAAAATATCACCTTTATTACTGACAACAGGTGCTGCTAGAGAATGTGGATTCCATTTGTGGGACTGTATAAAAAAATAAATAATAGGAAATCTCAAAGTTAGAAAGACTTTTCCACCCAGTCCTAAGCCGTATAGGAAAACCACACACCTGCCCCCAAGCACATGGGAGGGGGCAGAAAAACGCCATCTTCTCTGGGACTCTAAGTAGAGGAAAAAGCTGAACTGAGAATAATCTCAGTCTGTTCTCCCACAATTTACTATGAGAGAGAAGTCACCATCCTCCTCTGCAAGGGAAGGGAAAGGAAAGAGCAGGGCATTAGCCTAGTGGTACCCTCTCTGTAAATATGGATGTACCAGGATTAGGGAAGCTTTTTACCCCTAATAAATACATTCTGGCCAGACCCAGCTGAAAGCTGTCCAGTCCCCGATTCCAGTTATTACTAAGGCCAGGTCCACCCACAACCCTGTCATTTGCCTGAGCCAATGTTGCCCTCTTGTTCCCCCTGACAGCAAGTGCTAACAGGATTCTCCCACAGCCTTCACTTATTACCTAATATAAATATAAGAACCTATGAAAAAAATTAAGCATATTAATAGAGATTAACTGTGAGTAATTTAGGCTTAAATCACTGGTAGTAAATTTGAAGCATGTGTGTTTACTATGGAAATAACTCTTCAAACTTCCTGTCCTGGGTACTAGGAACATTTTCCTTGAAACTTTGGGGTAATGATAATATAATTCTCTTGACTGGATTATAAGATTGGGAATTGGCAGCACCCAGATATGAGTTAAACACAATGAATTCGGTCTACAGCAGTAAAAATAAATCAGATTTCTCCCCAGTACTGTACTGGCAACAAAAGGTGCATAACTCAGTCCCAGAAGGATGAGAAAATTAGGTTTGCACAGGAACTAGGGCAGAGAGAGAAGGCAGCATGGTTTCTAGTCCAGGCTCCAAGCCTGAAAAGAATCCCAATTTATGCCCCCTTGACAATGGCTTCTCTGCTTCCAATTAAGGTTGGCAAAGGTCTGGTTTAATGTTTGGGGAGAACAGGTAGTTTCACAAATTGCTCACTTAAATGGCAAGCTAGAGTTTTCATTTCCCAAAGATTGGAGACCATTCACATTCCTATACATTGAATTACAGCTGGAGGAGAAACTCCAGAATCTAAACTGTTCCCTTGGCTCAAATCAAAGCCAGGACTATGAGATCTACTAGTTCAAAAGCTCCCAGTGACACACAGCTTTCTAGAAAAATATGGACAGAAGGGAAGGCTACATCCCATACTCTGGGTTGTGAGCAGAGAATATCAATATAAGATGCATATTAATGAAATGCAAATTAAGATTGGTCACATATTCCTGTGCTTGCAGTAAAGGACCACAGTGTTGTCTTTCCTAGGCAAACCTGTCTCCCTCTGGAACCTGGTTCTAACCCCAGCTTTGTGTTGGGTAAGCCCTAAGACTTTGAGTAAATTACTAACCTGTCTGGACTTCTAAATTTCATCATTTGTAGAATCATCTGACAATGATAGTTCAAGACATTTTCTATTCTAGAATAACATGCCTATAATATGGGAATGTCTACTGCTAAGCATAACTACTTGCTAAATGAAGTAATAAATGAGTAAGAGAAAAAGTGATTGAATGAGCAAATATATTAATAAGTGGAAGCTCAGTAGCTTGATAGGAATGTCTCTGCCCATTGAGCCATTCTCAATCAGGTTTGTGCAAGAGAATTTGTCTTAAATCTCTAAGATGCGACCATATGAAATAAATTATTCTCTCTATGCATCTATAATGGTACTAGCTAAGTACCAACTTTAGAAGAATTGAGAAGGTCATGCAAATCATTGCTCATGTTCTGTAGTTCCAGTTGAGAATGACTGGAACAGCCAACCAATTTGTCAGGAGCCAGAATTTGCAGAAATGTCCATGAATGAACCAAGTCCATCAGCAAGTTCCTCATGTGCCATGTGATCTGGAGACTGGTCCATTCACCATCCCCATAGCGAGTACATAGAGAAGGATGTGGGCTCAAGAGACAGAAAACCTAGAGTTCTTATCCCAATCCAATCTTGTTGTCCCACCCACAAGCTTGCAACTCCACGCAAATTACTCCATCTCTTGGAGTTTTTATATCCACGTTGTCTTAATTTGGGATTCTCCAAGCACAGATCCTAAAACAAGGATTTTGGTACAAGTAGTTCATTCAGGAGCTGGCCCAAAAAAAAGCATGGCATAGCACAGGGTTTCTCAGCTTTGGCATTATCGACATTTTGGGTCTGATCTTTGTTGTGGGGAGCAGTTCGAGCACTATAGTGTGTTTAGCTGCCTCCCTATCCTCTACCATTAGATACTAGTAGCGGCCCTCCCACTCCAGTTGTAATAACCAAGAACGTCTCCAGATACTGCCAAATGTCCTCTGAGAGAAAAAATCGCCCGTTGAGAACCACTGATATGGTGGAATAGTGTACTACCTTTGGCCCAGACTTCCCCGTCAGGATATACTATCCTAGCATTTGGGAGTGTTGGGTGCTGAATGATCACAAAGGATCCCCCTTCTGGAAAATGCCCTTGGTTGAAGAGTCCTGCGTCACATCCCAGGTTATGCCTCTTCCCTAGGGGCAGCCTATATCCAATAACTGGTCAGTGCCGGGGACCTAAGGCTCAGCCCCCTTACCTCAAAGTAGGACAACTATGAAAGGCCATCCCTACTCTAGAGTTTGCTGGGGGATCAGCAAATCCTCTATTGCAACTGCATCCTTGTCTTATTTCAAATCTTAGAGAAAAGGCTTTCCATTATTCCCCATTCAGTGTGATGTTAGCCGTGGGTTTGACATGTGTAGCCTTCATTGTTTTGAAGTATGTTCCTTTTGTACCCAGTTTGTTGAGAGTTTTTATTGTAAAGAAATCTTGGATTTTGTCAAATGCTTTTCTAACATCCATCGATATAATGATATGGTTTTTATTCTTGATTCTGTTAATCTGATATATCACATTTGTTGATTTGCATACATTGAACCATTTTTGTATCTCTGAAATGAGTCCCACTTGATCATGATCATGATTAAAAAGATCATGATCTTTTTAATGCGCTGTTGAATTTGGTTTGTGTATCTTGTTGAGAATTTTTGCCTCTATGCTCATCAGGGATATTGGCCTGTGATTTGTTGTTGTTGCTGCTGTTGTTGTTGTATCCTTGTATAGTTTTTGTATCAAGGTAATGCTAGTGTCATAGGACAAGTTTGCAAATATTCTTTCATCTTCAATTTTTGGGAACAGGTTGAGTAGAATTGCTATTAGTTCTTCTTTAAATGTTTGGTAGAATTCAGCAGGGAAGTGGTCAGGTCCTGGGATTTTCTTTGATGGGAGATGCTTTACTATTGCTACAATCTCAGTACTTATTTCGGGTCTGTTCAACTTCTTCATTTCTTCATGGTCCAATCTTGGTCAAGTGTATGTCTTCAGGAATGTGTGCATTTATTCCAGGTGTTTCAGTTTGGTGACATATAGTTGTTTATGATGGTCTCTAATTATCTTTTGTATTTCTGTGATATTAGTTGTAATGTCTCCTTTTTGTCTTTGATATTTATCGATTTGGGTCTTTTCCTTTCTTGTTTTGTGTAGCTAAAAGTTTGTCAATTCTGTTTATCTTTTCAAAACACAAACTTTTTATTTCACTGATCTTTTGTGTTGTGTTTTTAGTCTTGACTTTATTTATTTCTGCTTTGATCGTTATTATTTATTTCCTTCTACTAATTTGGGGTTTGGTTCATTTTTCTTTCTCTTATTCTTTGAGATGCATCATGAGGCATTTGTTGGTGGTTGTAATCAAAGAAGCAATACTAGAAAAATTCTCTTTAATGAGAGAAGAATCATCAGAAATACCATGTACCATTTGGTTGACTGTTTTTACCTTGTTGTGGATGCTAGCTAGTTTGGCTCTTTAGTAGCAAATGCCTATTAATGTCATGAGTTTGTGAAACACAATATTAATCAATGCCTTTTCAGTGACTGGCACAGTGTCAGGTGCTGGAAATATACATGCCCTGCATAATGGAAAGTGAGAAGAGGAGGTTAGAAGTGCAGCCTGGCCAACATTTTGACTGTAGCCTTATGAGACCCCAAACAAAGGACTTCAGTTAAGCCATGTCCAGACTTCCGACCTCCAGACACTATGAGAAAATAACTGTATGTTATTTTAAACTGCTAATTTTGTAGTAAGTTGTTATGTAGCATAGATAACTAGTGCACTGCTTAAGGCTGGAAAACACACCAGCCAGTAATGTCCATGGGATGGCCCAGAGGGTGCCTTATTTAACAATGTCATAAGAAACATGTTCATGAGGTGAGGCAGCAGCACCACTGGGATGTTCAGTGGTGGTCATCTTCTGTGGGTCACAGCTGAAGCTATTACAGACCCCCTACTAGTAAAGGGACTGATTTGGTTTCAAAATAATGAAAGCCATGTAGCAATGTTGAAGTATCAAAAATAAAGTGGTCATCATTACTGTAATGAGTGACAAGGTTAAAATATCAGCCATGGGGCCTGATCCACAAAGTTCTAGGGGTACTTGAATTGGAAAAAAAAAATGTGTGTAGGGTTTATGAGAAGATAAAATAAAAATTACTGCATGAAAACTCTAGTGTTCTACAGCAGTGGCCCCCAACCTTTTTGGCATCAGGGACCAGTTTTGTGGAACACAATTTTTCCACAAACAGGGACAGGAGATAGGGGAGGAGTGGGCATGGTTTCCAGATGAAACTGTTCCACCTCAGATCATCAGGCATTAGATTCTCATAAGGAGTGCACAACTTAGATCCCTCACCTGTGCAATTCACAATACGGTTCCTGCTCCTATGAGAACCTAATGCCAGCCCTGATCTGACAGGAGGTAGAGCTCAGGTGGTAATGCTCACTGACCCACCACTCACCTCCGGCTGTGCAACCCAGTTTCTAACAGGCCATGGCCTGGTACCAGTCCACAACCTGGGGGTTGGGACCCCTGTTTTTTGGTAATTTCAGGCTATTCACAGGAGAGAACAACACACCATGCAAAAATAATCCCACACACGCTACACATGCTAGTAAGATGGAGCGTATAACCGTGGACATCAAATGATAGTGCAGCCATCACAAGCTGGGTTCTTCCACACTCAAGAAGTCAGGGCAACCCAGTAGCGATCCACTGCCACATAGCCTGAGTTAGAATTCCCTTGGCCTGGATGAAAACTATCCACTAAAGCTTCCAGTGACTTCTTTGGTGGATGAGTGCTGATGACAAAAAAAAAAAAAAAAAAAAAAAAATCTGTAAAATATTTAAAGGAGGTTTATTCTGAGCCAATATGGGTGACCATTGCCTAGGAAACAGTCTCAAGAAATTCTGAGAAAGTGTGCCCAAGGTGACTGAATTACAGTTAGTTGCATACCTTTCAGGAAAACAAAAGTTACAGGCACAGACATAAATCAATACATGTAAGGTATACACTGGTTTAAGCTGGAAAGGCAGGACATCTCAAAGAGTGGGCTTTCAGGTCATAAAGGGGAGATAGACAGACAGACAGATGGACAGATATCTCCCATACATTACACATATATTTCTCTCTGCTGTTTTTTTTCTTCATATGGATATATGTGGAGGGAGGAAAGTTTTTAAATCAAATAACAATAGGATATTACAGCCCCTAAAAGGTAAAATTTGCCAGTGTATACACGCTCTCAAAATGTCATCAAGACAGCCTCTTCACAAATATTGAAGGGGCAGTTAGCAAATATCGGCACGGCAGCATTTCTTATTTACCCAACATAAACAGCACTTGCTCTTGCTGCTGAGCAATCAATTCATTGTAAGATCGTATCATAGCAACATTCAGCCAGAGAACTTTCCAGAGCATTGAAACATCCTTCTGAGTGGCTACAGTTGCCCTAGCAGCAAGATGGAACAGAACAAAAACATCCAGCTGGTGTTTTTGTGGTCAGAGTACCGGGCCTTAGAGACCTAAATCTGCCACAAACTGGACACATGACAGAGTAGCCTGGACTACATCCATTCCTTCATTTATTCAACAGATTTTTACTGAGCATCTGCTAGGTGTCCAGGCTCAGAGCCACTGTGCAGGGGTCGATCTCCAAAGTCTTTTTCAAGTCTAACTGGAGACTCAGAATGGCACATTTGTAGAGATATGGAAACTTTATCAAAATTAGCATCTCCCAACATAGCCAAACCCTTGATCCTCTTATAAATGACTGCCTTGCACATCATCTTTCTTTGTAAAAAGAACACAGTTGTTCTGAGTCCTCTCCTTGCCCACGGAGAAGAGTTCACAATGGAAATGGGCAAGGATGGAAGTGCATTTGTCTGGGTCGCTGAGTCAGCCAGACTCCTCCCAGCTCCTAGTCTAGTCTCTGCTCTCTTCTCCAGGGAAGCACGCCCTCTCTGCCACTTTTGGGCTGTGGAAGCTGATTAGCATGTTGCACACTTCAGCAAACTGAGCTTTGGAATCTCACTTGTCCCCTCAGCAAAATATCAGGTGGAAGAGAAACAGATCTGAATGCAAAGGACAATTGCATAATTTGCCTAAGTCCCAGGACAGAAACACCACATGACTTTGCTGGTTTGCTGCTTCTCTTTTGCCCTTTTCCCTAGCAAGCCTAGAAAAGTAATCCCACAGCCTACCAACTAATCCCACGTGTGACATTTTGGCAACTGAGGATGCTTTCTTCACATGCTGGACAACTGCAACATGGCTCCAAATTGAAATGCCTTTTGCCTCTCATTACCATATTAAAGGGTTTGAGGTTATGAGTTGAGAGGGCACTTTAATTGTGCAAGGAAAAGAAAAGGTTATTCTTTTATATTCTGTGCCTGACCTACACTTCTTCATGGGCCTCATTTCACAGAGGAGTAAGGAAAAATAATAAACTTACCAACCGAAGGCCTCCCAGCCTCTTCCAGTTTAAAACAGCCTCTTTCAAGCTGAGTCACTGGGAGGCAAATGCTCAGTTTTTCAGGGCTTTCTCATGCCTGGGTGCAAAGGAAAGCTTTCATCTTGCAGCAGCTAGGGATGAGACCTCAGATATAAGATCTCCTTCATGTAAGGTGAATCTTCCCTTGGAGGCAGCTGAACTGAGCTGGTCCCTGGGACCCAGCATAGGTATCTCCTCTGGCACAATGAGTGCCTCCCCATCCTTTGGAGCAATAAGCTGGCACCTGCTGCTGATGTGTGCGGTCCTGGACCTTTCATCCAGTCAAGATGTCTCTGTACAATTGCTCCTGAGCCGGGCCTCTGCTGACCCAGCTGTTATTTCAGGCTCCACAACTCCTCTGCTGGATTCTTTTCCCACGGCTGTCATAACAAGTTACCACAAACTACATGGCTGAAAACAGCAGATATATATTCTTTCACAGTTCTGGAGGCCAGAAGTCCAAAATCAAGGTGTTGCTAGGGCTGCTGTTCCTCCAAAGGCCTCTAGGGAAGAATCCTCCCTGGCCACTTCCATCTTTGGATAGCTTCCAGCTCTCCTGAGCTTGTGGCAGCATCATCACTTCAATGTCCTCCTCCACCTTCACATGGCCTTCTGCCCCGTGTCTCTGTGCCTCAAATCTCCCTCTCCTTTTCTTTTCATAAAGACACTACTCATTCGATACAGGACCCAGCCTAAATTCAGAATGATTTTATTTCAAGATTCTTAATTATATCTAAAGACTCTATTTCCAAATAAGGTCACATTCACAGATACAAAAGATTAGGACTTGGACATATCTTGTGGGGGGCCAGCATCAAGCCAGTACACCCTCCAAGGGCCATCTGGGAACTACTAATTCCATTACCCCTCTTATCCCTATTTGCAGGCTGCAGAGAATCAGGAGTGCTGGTTCATCAATTGAGATATGTCCCTCAGCTTTTTCTCACCCACTGCCCAGGTGCCGTGATGACGCTGGACTCTCTGTACATCCTGGAAAGCCTGGACAAGAGTTGTTTCTCCTCTAAGATGCATTAAAATTTCTCTGGAGTTTCAAGCAAACCCTCCTACTCCCTGCTTCTCTATGCTTCCTCATCTACCTTTCTCCCCTACATTCAGCCTCATCTTCCCCCTTCCTTGGAAGAATGTCTTGAAAGTAAAATAAACTCAAATTCAGAAAATCTGAGTTTGAACTCCAGGTCAGACATTTATTAACTATCGATTCTTAGGCAAATCATTGCCCCTATTCTGAATTATTCAATGCCAGTCTCCAACCGTGACAGAGACACCCCGGCCTTCAATCCCCTCATTCAAGTCAGCAAGCCCCTTTCCACCAAGGAGAAGTCACCTGCCACATAATCTTCACTGAGCCACAGCTCCAGCTGCCCTGGCACCTCCACCGAAGGGGAGACAGGCCATCCTGAAATCCTGCCTGCAAGGACCACAGCTTGTGAGCTACCTAAAGATGTCCCCTGCCCATTCTCATCACAGGACTAAGCGGCTTCCCAGTGGCCCCAGCTCAACACTGTGCCATAACCTTAGCTGATTATCCATCCTCTTCTAAGGGACATCGAAGGCCTTTTTTATCACACTTCACATCCTCCTTCATCTCAGGCACCATAGGAAGTCCCATCATCACATGATTTTTTTTTTTGTTTTGTAGACATGGGTTTTGCCGTGTCGTCAAACTCTTGGACTCAAGCAATCCATCCACCTCAATCTCCCAAAGTGCTGGGATTGCAGACGTAATCCACCATGCCTGGCCCCCATCATCATATGGACACTTATTTTCATACTGCTGGTGTATCCATTAATTAAAACCACCTCCCATCTCTCATCTCCCCTCAGAACCTTTCCACAGAGCCCCCCGAACTCAGGCTTTCACCAGCAAACTGCCCTTCATCCTCAACATTTTCTCTGAACATTCCAGTCACCTTCCTCTACTAACTAAAATTGAGCCAGTTCCTAATGGTTCCACAGTCTTCTCCAGCAGAAATGATTATTTTTCTCCCCTAGCCCTTAAGCCTCAGGGTGTGGAGGTGGGGCAGTGATATACTTTGGATGTCGTTCGCTCCCAAATTCCATACTGAAATGCAATCCCCAGGGTTGGAGATGAAGCTTGGTGGGAGGTGACTGGATCATGGAGGTGAGTTTCTCATAAAGGTTTAGCACCCTCCCTTTGACACTGCCCTTGTGATAGTGAGTGAATTCTTATGAGATCTGGTCCTTTAAAAGTGGGTGGTACCTCCCCCCTCACTCTTACACTCCTGCTCTGGCCATCTCATGTGCCTTCTCCTACTTCACCTTCTGCCATGAGTAAAACCTCCCTGAGGCCTCCCCAGAAGCTGAGCAGATGTCAGCATCATGCTTCCCATACAGCCTGCAGAACTGTGAGCCACTTAAACCTCTTTTCTTTATAAATTACCCAGTCTCGGATATTTCTTTATGGCAATGTGAAAACAAACTAATACAGGCAGGTGTCCTCTTTGCTCCTCGTTATTTGTTCCAAGCTGTTTTTCCTTCCTGTTCCATCAAAAACATACAAAACCCTCACCTCCTTTGAAGTTTACTTTACCCAGTTTTATCATCACTTCCTCTCATCTTCTCATAACCTCAAGCCCCAATTCATAATTCACTGATGACTTCAGTGCCTGGCTCATGGTCCGCCACTTCTCAACCCCCCTTATCATTCCCAGTGAATTCAAAATCACATAAATGACATATCTAACACACCTGTCTTTTACTACCTTGGCTCCTTAACTCCAGCCATTTTTCTTCCACCCCATCACATCCGACCATTCATGTGAAATAAATAAATGGTGGGAGAAGCTCATTTAAAAATGAATTAAACAGCCAGGGACAGTGGTCATACCTGTAATCCCAGCACTTTGGGAGGCTGAGGCAAGTGGATCACCTAAGTCCAGGAGTTTGAGACCACCCTGGCCAACATGATGAAACCTCATCTCTACTAAAAATACAAAAATTAGCTAAGTGTGGTGGCACATGCCTATAATCCCAACTACTCGGGAGGCTGAAGCACAAGAATGGCTTGAACCCAGGAGGCTGAGGTTACAGTGAGCCAAGATCATGACTGCACTCCAGCCTGGGCAACAGAGTGAGACTTTGTCTCAAAAAAAAGAAAGAAAGAAAGAAAGAAAGAAAGAAAGAAAGAAAGAAAGAAAGAAAGAAAGAAAGAAAGAAAGAAAGAAAGAAAGAAAGAAAGAAAGAAAGAAAAAACAGAGTTAAACTATATGAAGAGATAAAGCCTTTGCTCAGGTGAAGTTAGTGCACAGAAGTGAGGCTGAAGCAGAGTCAGGAAGACCTCCCAGAGCAGACACCACTGAGGAGAATTTTGATATATAAGCAGAGTTAGAAAGAGATGCATGAAGGAAGGGGATTTTACTTGGAGATGGTAGATATACAAAGACACAAGAGTGGAATGAATTGTGGCAATAGGTTTATTTGATTACAGTGAAAACTTTGAGGAAGGGGGCACTGAAAAAGAGGCTTGGAGAGACAGGCAGGGACTAAAGCATCAAAGGCCTTGAATGCTAAGCCAAAGAATGCTTGGAGAATGCTAATCTGAGAATGCTTGGAGCCATAAATGGTTTATTTTGGGGTAGATAGCTTCCAACAATGGTCACCAGTGATTCCTTCCCTCCCTGTATACACATGATGCTCTATCAATCAAGAGGTAGGATCCCTTTCCATTCCCCTTGGACCTTGCCTGGCCTCATGACATGCCTTGTCCTGTAGAGTATGACAGAAATTACACAGGGTCATTTCTGGAGTGAAACTTGAAGATATCAGGCAGCTTGCTATAAAGCAGCTGAGATTCCTGAATGACGTGACACCATGTCAGGAGAAAGGCCATGTGAAGGAGCAGTGAGGTGCCAGACATGTGTGTGAGACCTTCCTGAAACTCTCAGCACAGCCCAGCTGCCAGATGAACACAGTTGGATGTGTGACTCCCAGCATATACTAAGCAGAATAGAAGAACTGCCCAGCTGAGCCCTGCCTGCATTCTTGACCCACTGAATTATGAGCAATGGTGAATCATTGTTGCTTTCCTGATGATTTGTTATATAGTAGCAATAGACAACTGAAACACATTTCATTTTATCTTCAAAAGAGTACAAGGATATAGTATTTCCTCCATACAGATATGACAAAAATGAGGCTTAGCAAATCACAGAGCAAGAAAGGATTCTAAGAGGCATCCAAGATTGAACTCAGCTTTTACTGACTGTAGAATCCATGCTTTGTTCACCAGACATAGGGAATAAGCCTGCTATTTCACTGAGAGTTTGGATACAGTCAGCCTCTATTCTGATTGATCTGGGGTTCCTTCCAATTACTCAGGGCCTTTTCTTTACTGCTTATTAAATATTTGGAATACTGCCCTTGCCCAGGAGCACAAGATTATGAGGCAAGAAACATAACCACCTTTGGAACATGTTGGAAGTCTTTCCAGTTTACAGAAAACATCCCCCAAGTCTTGCTTTCCTGGCCTTACCAACCTGCCTTGCTTTGGATACAATCCGTACCTGAGGGTGAGGCCCAGAAGTGACATCTGGTCCTTCCATATCTCCACGACACATCTCATACACAATCAGAAATGGCTGTCAGCAGGAATGCCCTACAGGACAAACAAAAATGCACACAGTAATAGATGAACATTTCCTTTTCTTTTCCATTTCCCATATTTCTCTCGCTTTTATTCACAGCTTTTGCTGTCTACTTTATTACATGGGAAAGCCCCTTGGAGTATCATTCGGAAGTAAAATTATTTCATTTAATCCAAGGTATCGCTCTTGGAAAAAGGTTTTATTTCTTGTGCTTGAAGCTGGACAGTAAACAAAATGCTTCTGTTTTTCCCAATCCTAATTTCTAACCTTTCCTTGTGTCTTCACGGTCAAGGGAGCTAACAAATATGTACTATTCCCCGTCATTTAGGGAGACTTTGCCTAGAGCCTGGATGGAAAAAACAGATTTCTGCTTAAATTTTACTCGACACACTCACAGAAGAAAAGGCAGTTAACTGGTTATGCCCAGGTAGTTGTCTTCAAGTGTTCAGGGAGTTGTTCTCCCAGATTGAGTGGTTCCAGGAATAAGGCACAAATTATTTATTTCTACAACATTTTCCGTGACTGCACCCAGCACATGCGAACTTTCTCTGCAGCCTAGCAAAACAAGACAGGCATTGACTTTGGAATCAGAACATCCAGGCTCTTCTCAACCCATTTCAATCAGACTCTTGCCCCCACCATGTAACAAAGTCACCGATGGCATGTCAAGGTCACTAGTGTCTGCACCTGACCAAGTCCAACAATGGATTCTAATCGTCATCTTACTCAATAGCACCAACTGACACTGCTAATCCTTCTTTTCATGAAACACTCGTCATACTGTGCTTCTACGCGTCCCACACTGTTTTTATTCCCAATCTGTCTCTTCCCTCTCTCCTTCACTGGATTCCCCTCTTCCTCCTGACCTATATAGATTGACAGGTCCCAGGCTCATTTTCAGCCTTCTTATTTCCTTTCTCTGCTCTCATTCTCTATGTGATTTCATCCAGTCCATGGCTTCAAAGTCAGTCTGCACACTGAGGACGCCCACATTTTATCTTCAAATTCAGTGTTTCCCTTATTAGAAATGTCCAAAATGGAATTCCTAATTTTCCCCCTTAACCCTGCTCCTCCCTCAGAATTCTACAACTCAGCAAATGGTACAAATCCTTCACTAAGGTGCTCAGACCAAAACCCTGGAGTTTGTCTTAACTCTTCTCTCTTTCATATCCCACATTTATTCAATTAGCAGCCACCTCAACCATTTCCACCCTAGACCGAGCCAGCTTCATTTATTTTTAATTGTGACAAGGTCTCACTCTGTCACCCAAGCTAGAGTTCAGTGGTAAGATCACAGCTCACTGCAGCCTTGACCTCCAGGGGTTCAAGCAATCCTCCTGCCTCAGCCCCCTAAGTAGCTAGGACTACAAGTGTGTGTCACCATGCCTAATTTTTTTGTGTGTGTATTTTTTGCAGAGACAGGGTTTCACTATGTTGCTCAGGCTTGTCTTGAACTCCTAAGCTCAAGTGATCTACCTGCCTTGGCCTCCAAAGTGCTAGAATTACAGGCATTAGCCACTGCACCCAGCCACTGGCTACATTGTTTGCCTTGAGTATTGCAATAGCCTCCTGTGGTTTCCAAGAATCTGCTTCTCCTTCCCCACCCCACCGATACTAGGCTTAGCCACATGACTTGCTTTGATCAGTGAAATGTGATAGAACTGATGCTTGTCACTTCCAGGCAGAGAAGTTCAGAAGCAGCATGTGATTCACCATGATCTCTGGAGACCATCAATGGCTCCAGAGGGAGCTGCTTCATCAACCTGGGTCCTAGAGTGAAGATAATGTGGAACAGACCTGCCAACGTGGAGCATTGTTCCCGTGGCATTACTCAGCCCATCCTGATGAATACACTGACCCACTTCACTTTCTACTTCCATGTCACCGCCCTCCCCAACATCCACCCAGGAAATTCTCCACATAGTAGTCAAAGGAATATTTTGCAAGGGTAAATTAGATCATGTCATTTCCCAACTCCAAGTCCTCCAAAGACTTCCACTTAACTTAGAATGAGATCCAGCCTTCTCATCTTGTCCATAAGCCCCTTTAGGGTTGAGTTCTAGCTCACCACTTTGACCACATCTCTAGTTCCCTTCCTCTCACTCTTTTCTGACACTGAGAAATCCACACTGGCTTTCTCTCTGTTTCTTGAATATGCCAACCCCATTCCAACATCAGGGATCTTGCATTTGCTGTACCCTCCAGGATGTTTGTCCTCTAGATTCTTGTGTGGCTGACTCCCTCACTTCCAATAGACCCCTGCTCAAATGTTTCCCATCCGAGAAGGTTCCCTGCCTACCTGGTTTAAAATAGTCCATTTCCTCTTCCCACAGGGCAACCTGCTCTCTCCTTCCTCTGCTTTATTTTACTTCATACCACCTATCAATACCAAATAATGTATTATACAATTATTTTTCTGTTTGTCGTCCATCTCTCCTTCTAGAATGTAAATTTCACAAAGACAGGAACTTGCTCTTATTCACTATCAAAATTCCTAGATAACACTGCCAGCTACATGGTAGACTTCAAAAAGTATGTTTGTTTTGAATGAACAAATAAATGAATGAAGCCTGAGATTTTCTCGCTTACTCTCTGCATGAATGTGGGAAAACTATTTCAATTTTTGAGTTCAGTTGCCTCATCTGGAAAACAGAGACAGCAGTCCCTGAATTTTCTACTTTATAGGGTTATCGTGAGGACCAAATCAGATCGCGACTGCAAGGATGCCTTCTAAACAACAAAGAACTGGAAATATTACTTAGGATCCTGAGATTATTGATACATTATCCTCTTTGAGATACCAGGCAAATTTTTGGCCAAACTCTGAGAGAGAAAACTGTGTCTCTGGTGGCCTTTACCTCTTCTTCCTATTATCATTTCCCAGAAATATGGTATATGCTTTTCTCCTCCTGAATCCAGGCACTTCCTCTTATTTGTAGGCAGGAAGAGTAATACAAAGCTGAGTTGTCCCCAAATCTGCCAGAGCTGACCTTGGAGGAGTCTCTTAACCTTCTGAGGCTCAGATACTTCATCCATTAAATAGTGATTATGAAGAACTAATTTCATAAAGCTATTATGAGGCTGTCATGAGTTATGCACATGAAGAACTTTGAAGATTGAGTGGGATATGTGTTAGTGGGATTCAATAAGTGTTAGTTATTGTTATGCATTTAACTATTGACTGACCATGCAAATGATGCTTCATACATTTTTGTATGTAAATCAAATGAGAGAATGTATGCCCACTACTTAGAACGGTGCCAGAAGCCTTACCAGTGCTTAATAAATAGTAGCCATTATACTACGCAGCCATAAAAAAGGATGAGTTCATGTCCTTTGCAGGTACATGGATGAAACTGGAAACATCATTCTCAGCAAACTGACAGAAGAACAGAAAACCAAACACTGCATGTTCTCACTCATAAGTGGGTGTTAAACAATGAGAACACACGGACACAGGGAGGGGAACATCACACACCAGAACCTGGGGGCTGGGGTGCTAGGGGAGGAATAGCAGGGGATGGGGAAATTGGGAAGGGACAGCATTAGGAGAAATACCTAATGTAGATGAAAGGGTGATGGATGCAGCAAACCACCACCATGGCACGTGTATACCTATGTAAACAACCTGCACAATCTGCACATGTACCCCAGAACTTAAAGTATAATAAATACATTTTTAAAAATATAAGCAGTAGCAGTGGTGGTAGTGGTGGTGGTAGCAGTAGTTCAAAGCACTTATGAATTTCAATAAATTTTTTAAATGGTCCATGGTCTCTTGATATAATGTTATTCTTCTCCTTTTCCAGCATTGTGGTGCTAGTTAGGAGACTATTATATAAACCTCTTCCCTAACCATTTCAGCAAGTCACAATTCATGACACCCAGAAGCATCAGTAAAACTGCTAACCTTGTAAATCCCATGGCTACAGTCCCTATCCCACCCCAACCCTGAAAAAGAGATCAATGATCCATGGGTACCGGTCACAATGTAAAAGTCAAAACCTGACTACAGTAAGTTTGTAGGGGCCCTGGCATTGCTACCTGCCTAGAAATTGATGACCTATGGTTTTCAAGCTCTCCTATAAATATGAACTGGGTTCTTGGCATAGAGTCTCCACAAAGTCACCACTGCACTACTACCTAAATAGAGATATCCCTCATTCTCTTTCTCTAAGTATAAAATGGAATCCAAACTTTGGTCAAGCTTTCAAAAGACATCCTTCTCACTAATTCTCCCCAAGGATCTCTGCTTTGCTCTGAGAGAATGATAGGTAGCCATACCAACTTCCTACATCTATTATCAATTCTGAAAATGTTCCCATTTCCTTTAAGCTACATGCTAAAACATCTTCTCACTCTCACCATAAAATCATTCAATGCTACAAGAGGATATTATAGACTTTCTGCTCCCTCCAGAAATTCCAAATAACATAAACATTCTTTCTGCTCCCTCCAGAAATTCCAATAAAAATTACAGCAAAGGAAATTTTTTTTGAGATGGAGTTTCACTCTTGTTGTCCCAGCTGGAGTGCAATGGTGTGATCTCAGCTCACTGCAACCTCTGCCTCCCGGGTTCAAGCGATTCTCCCACCTCAGCCTCGCAAGTAGCTGAGACAACAGGCACCCGCCATCATGCCCAGCTAATTTTTGTATTTTTGTACCGATGCGGTTTTCAGCATGTTGACCAGGCTGGTCTCAAACTCCTGACCTCAGGTGATCCACCCACCTCAGCCTCCCAAAGTGCTGGGATTACAGGCATGAGCCACTATGGGCAGCCAGAAATTTTTTTTTAAGTATTAAACCTCAATGAAAAAGATAACCAGAAAAAAACATGAAAGAATAAAATCTGGAGCCATAAAAAGCAGTTGAACCAGTGATAACTCACTTAGCAGACCTAAAGCTGAACCCCAAGCTGACAATAAGAGCAAGCCCAATCTTCACTGCAGAATCCCAGGGTACCACTGGACATGGGTAGAAAGCTGAGTCTGTTGACACGATCACTTGCTGGAAGTGTGTTTAAGAAGCAGACAGACCCTCCCCAGGCCCCTCATCCTGCCCCTTCCCCAACCAGCCAGCTGAAGTCTTATTACCTGGAAAGGCTAAAGCATAGTGGGACACATATGGCATTGTTGAGGGCAGGGACAGTATACTGAACACAGGAAGATGAAGTGAGAGGTCACACACCGAATATGAGGACCTCAGCTCTCAGAGCATAAGAAGCCAGACTTAACACACTGCCTGCCAGAGACTGAAGCACACCTCTCTAGGAAGTATATATACTTGAAGGAAAGATACAGCAGTGCTAGCAACAGAATTCCCCTGGAGAAGCAGTTGGCAGATTCACCTTACAAGTGGTGAATTCAGAGTCAACAAGTTCCACCCCACAACACGTTGAGTTTCTAATTTGCTTTTAAGTGTCTCATTTCAAAGTGTGAGCCTTAGTCGATGATCACCAGATCTCCGAGGAAATTCCCTAACTTGAAAAATACTGGCCCTTTAACAACATGGGGTTAAGGGTACCAACCCCCATGCAGTTGAAAATCTACACATCACTCTTGACTCTCCAAAAACTTGACTACTAATAGCCTACTCTTGGCTGGAAGGCTTATCAATAACATAAACAATCACTAAACACTTTTTTATGTCATATGGATTATATATTGTATTCCTACAATAAAGTAAGCTAGAGAAAAGAAAATGTCATGAAGAAAATCGTAAGGAAGAAGAAATTTCTGTATTATTTGTTGAGTGGAAGTGGATCATCACAAAGGTCCTTACCCTAGTCATCTTCACACTGAATACACTAAGGAGGAGAAGCAAGAAGAAGGGTTGGTCTTGCTGGCTCAGGGGTAGTGGAAGCAGAAGATAATCCACATATTAGCAGACTCAGGCAGTTCAGACTCAGGTTGTTCGAGGGCCAACTGTAAAAGGCCAAAATATTAGGAGGGGGAAGAAAAGCAACTTATAGAAAACTCTGCAGAGAATAAAAACTTCGAAAGGAAACTATTACCAACATCCTCAGACAAAAGGAGAAGTTATTCTAATTTCTTAAATAAAAACAATATTCTAGCAAAAGGAAAACAATTATAAAACAAGAGAGTAATTACAAATTCAAATTTGACAGCTAGGATGAAAATTTCAGTCAAAGAGTTAGAAGATAAATTTAGGGAAATCTCTTAGAAAGTAGAATGAAAAGTCAAAGAGATGGAAGATATGATACAAAAGACATGAAATACAGAAAAGCATTCTAGGAGCTCATCAACCAAGTAACTAAAATTGCAGAAAAAGAACTCGAGAAATAGAAGAAAACAGGCACAAGAGATAACCCAAGACATTTCTCAGTACTGAAGAGCATGAGTTTCTAGACTTAAAAGGTGCAGTAAATAGATAAAATAGATAAATAGTACAATCGATAATAACTAAATAGATACATTTAGATACAATATATAATAAGTAAAATAGTACAATAGCTAAAAATAAATTCACACTAAGTTCTGTCATCTTAAACTTTCAGAACAATAGAGAGAAAAGAGGCAATTTTAAAGCTTTCCAGAAAAAGCAAAAATGATTGCTCAAAATACCAAAATGACTGTGGGTTTCTCAATAGCCATACTAGAAGCAAACAGATAATGTAACAACGACCTTAGAATTCTGTAGGAAAAAATTATTTCTAGCCTAGAATTCTACACTATCAAAGTTAACAATTAAATATTTGGATGGGATACAAATGTTTCAGACATAAGTCTCAAAATAATTACCTGTCGTGAACCCATTCTCAACAAGCTACTGGAGATCCTTTTGCAGTTCATATGCATGATGATTGGGTATTCATGTCCATGCGTGAGATGTGTGTCTCCCTCAAACCTTGTTATGATGTTGGCACATTTCCCATTTGAGGTGAAAAAGGAAAAAAAAAAAAGGAAGCTACTAGATAACTTCAAAATGAGGAGGCAAAGCAAGAAAGAGGAAGACGTGGAGTCTGGGAAATAAGAACATCAATCCGAGAAAGAGAAAGGAAATCCCAGAGATAAAGGTGAAGGGAGATCCAAGTACAGCCACGTACTCAGCCTGGAAATAAACTAGTCCAGGTTGCAGCAGCTCAGTAGGGCACAGGAAGGATGACCAGAAGATGGCCTCGTTGCAATACCTGATGTGAGTGTATTGAGAGGAAATTTACACAGCTGAGGAGAAAGTTTGCAGTGAATTAGAGAGAGAAAACAAAACAAAGGAAGGAAAAACAATACAACAATTAACACCAGGAAAACCTAGATTGTGCAAGGAAGTAAAAGCAAGCACGTTTCAGCTGTGAAGAGTATTTATAGGGACAGGAAAATACACACACTGAATATTCTGAGCGAAATTAGGAAATGACAGTAGTGGGATAATGGGAGCATGGCGGTGGCGGGGAGGTCAGGAATTGTGCATGATGGGGCATGGTAGAAGTGGGCCAAATTAAAATGAGATGAGATAACGACAAAGACAGACCCAAGTACAGTCATGTTCTCAGCCTGGAAATAAACTAGTCCAGGTTGGAGCAGCTCAGTAGGGCACAGAAAAGATGACCAAAGATGACTTTTGCTAAGTCAATACCACAAACTACAGAAGTGTTATTGTTTAGAACAAAGAAAAATTATGATGCAGGGAAGGGATCTCAGAGAAAGGAGATGAGAAATAGGTCTTGAGAAAATGGGCTGGATTTGAATGAATGGAGGAATGAGGGAATTCCAAATGTGGACCCTGGAAAGGAAGATGTCGTCTTGGCACCATGAAGAGACTGCAGGTTTCAGAGCCTAGACTTTTGAGTGAGAGGCTAACAGTTAATGCTTAAAGCATTCAGCAAAAAAGAAGGAACACTATAAGCATATAGCAGTGACATGGAGTCAATACCAAAATAATCAGCTATAAGAGCCGAATGTGTTGATTCTAGGAAGCAGGAAATGATAGATCAAGAGAAGGGTTTATTGTTTCTTGTTACGCCTTCTAAAATTATTTGACCCTGAAAATTGTGTATGCATATAGAGCTAATCCAAATTAAAACTAAATTTTAAAATGATCACACGTCAACAATAAATTAAAAGGATGATTTTAATTTGGCTTCCCCTTTTTATGTGCACACATAGACACATGCTGCCATTTGGACAATACATTTTGTAAAGCAGCTAAATGCATGACAATATTTCAGAAAAGTGTTAATGATGGCCTGGGCCAATCTGTCTTTTGTAAATAATTTCTCAGGCAAGTATACTAATTAGAGCTAAGATACGCAAATGACACAACAACCCACCAACCGAGAACATTTGCTGTTCATCTATTGAATATATAGCAATAAATATTCAACATTCTGTGGGGTAAACAATCAAGTGTAAGATGTGGTTTCTGGAATTATGGATTTTATGATTCAATTAAAGACATGGAACATAAACGTGTAAAGTTAAATGACAGTACAAAATTTACAATTAACATTTCATTTAAAAAGTAAAAGATGTTGCAAGATAATACATGACTTTTGCTAAGTCATCACCACAAACTACAGAAGTGTTATTGTTTAGAACAAAGAAAAAGCATGATGCAGGGAAGGGATCTCAGAGTAAAGAGATGAGAAATAGGTCTTGAGAAAATGGGCTGGATTCGAATAAGTGGAGGAATGAGGGAATTCCAAATGTGGACCCTGGAAAGGAAGATGTCGTCTTGGCACCACGGGGAGATTGCAGGTTGCAGAGTCTAGACGTTTGAGTGAGAGCCTGCTCACCAGAATGGAAAGGCAATTAGCCTTTGGCCTGAGGAAAACAACTTATTCAGAATAAAGTATTTCTATCACCCACAGTGAGGACAAGGATTCAGTCAGATGTCCTGTTGGGATGTGTAGCCATCATTTTATAAGCTCAAAAAACCCCAGGAATGGCTTCGAATCCATGTTACAGACCCAAATTCCCTGGAAACAGCAATTGCCTCTTAGCAAAATCATTAATTAGGGCATTGCCTTGATTCCATTGTGAATAATAAAAACACGTGCACAGACTTCTGTACTTTGATGAAAGCATCAGGGTGTGATTTATGGGGCAAGATGCTCTCTGGGGAATATAAATATGTAAGCCTTACATATTTATTAAGTTCAAACACATTACCTCTTCAATGGCTTTCAAAACTAAAGTGAACTCGGTTCAGTCAAATAAATAGGACAGACATGTAAATTAGCAAAAGAAGTGCTCTGACATTTATGCGAGGCTTAGATCCCACAATGGACAATATCTGGATCAGTGGGAAGTCAGAAGCCTTCTGTATGTAGCTATCGCCAGACAAATCTAAACACTTGGTAGGCACTCAAAAAAAACTCTTACTGATTTAAGTAATTAAAGGGGGTCTGGGGGGCAGATGCAAAAAGACAGAAGTCACATCACGAGGCAAGACTGCAACAGGAGCCTCTAGCCAGTTCCAGAAGAGCAGGTGGTTATATTCACCAATGCCCAGAAGAGGGCAGCCAAGAGCTGCTCAAATGGAACCTTCCTGGGAAGGACACCCACTGGCACCAGTCAGGGAAAACTGTCCTCTTCCCTGCACAGAGAACAGAATCAGCCCAGAACTGATTGGTGAAGAAGTTTGGGGAGAAAACAAGCAGGGGTGGGAAATATGGACTAAAGATGTCCAAGACAGATGAAGAACCAGACCAAGAAGAATTATGAAGCCAGAGAATGGAAAATCAAGACAGCAGCCAGAGGTCAAAGGAACAAGGAGCAACTCTGACCAAAAGATTTGGTCAAAAGATTTCAGCGGCTCCTTACTGTCCATCACACACACTCCTTAGCCTAACATTCAGGGCCCCGCTATCATCTAACCCTGACCCACCTTAAGAATCTTGGGATTTGCTAGGTTTTCTATCATACACTCAAGTTTCCAAGCAAACCCATGTCTTTCTTGTGACTTTCCTCCTCTGTGTCTTTGTTCCTTCTGTTCCTTCACTCCTCTAAAAAATGAGTGGCTGCCACATGCTAGTGATGGGAGGGAGGGTTACAGGATCAACCAGAAGTACCCACCTCAAAGCTGCCAGGAAGAGACAGAAACATACAGTGCCATGCACTACAGTGAGGGAGGCAAGAGTGGATGGGGTGGAGAGAGAAGCAGCCAAATCAGCGGGTCAGAAAAGGCTTCTTGGAGGAGGTGACCATCCCCCTGAAATCACTCTGCCTTTCCTCTCCACTCATCTAAACCTTCAGCGCCTGCAGAAGAACCATCTGTTGTTTTCATCTGCCTGCCTTTCCCCACTCCTGGTAAAATACTCCATCTCCTCCTTTAGGAAACTGCTCCCTACTGCATCTGCCAAGTAGGCTGATATGGTAATGTGCTTGACCCCATTACCCCATCCCCTGGTCCACAGCGGTTGGTTCAAGGAAGATCCTTCAAGACAAAGACAAATTAATCAGATGCCTTCCCAGGAGTTTTCCTCTCCATTTTTGAAATCAACGGAGTAGCTAGTTTTCTTCTTCCCCTGGATTGGAGGCTGACAGGGTAGATTCCAGAGTTGCTGGTGCCATGTCCCTTGCCCCATGGAGGATTCTGAGAGAATACACTGGGAAGAGATGAAGATAATTGACACTATACAAATCCCAGAATTCAGTTGCCCTGAATTAGGGCTAGGCCTCCTCTCCACTATGAGCAGCAAAAGCCCGATTCCAGAGCTTAGTCAAAGCAGTTTGTTTTTCTGGGGTCGCAGGTGATTAAAAGGCCCGTGGACAAGCCTTGCTGCTCTGGCTCCATGATAACATCAAAGACCATTTTGCTCCACCACCTTCATCACATTACCCTCCTGGTGCTCCAAGATGATTGCTGTATCTCTGGGGGTTCTATCCACACTCCAGACTGGAAGGGCAGAAAGCATGTGCCCCTTAAGTGTATCCCTGTTTATCAGAAAAAATAATATATTCCCAGAAATCTCAACCTGTATCCTTCTGCTTATATCTCAATGTTCAGAAAAGGGTCACATGGCCACCCCTCACTGCAAGGAAGTCCGGAGAGATGAGTATTTTTAAATGGGCATATTGAGACATATTGAGAGGAAATACACATCGGGTGGGTAACTGGTGGTATCTGCTACAGCTCCTAGATGTCTTTGTATATATCGGGTAGGTAATGGTGACCTGCATAAACCCACGCATTCTCCTTTTTGCTTAAGCTATTTGGAGATGGGTGTTTGTTTGTAACTTTCAATCAAAAAGCCATGGCTAAGATACCCACCAAATGCCACCACCACCATAGAGCCTCCCTGATCCTACTACATCAGAATGATCTTGATGTCTTTAATTTCGAACACATCCTTTTCCCACCAGCAGCCTAAGGGAGGGAAATCACGGGGATGGGACAGTCACACCTAGGCAGCCAAACCCCACCCCAACAGCCAAAGCTGGCAGAAGAACCTGGCCAGCAGGATCCCTGGAATCTAGCTCTCATCTAGCTCTCTTCTCTCCTTGCTTCACCTGCGGGGGGTGGGGGGGGGGCACAACAGAGCTGTTTCAAAGCCATCAGCACCATGAACCCAGCCACTGCTGTTGACCCCATACCCTGAACCCAGCAGTAGATACTATCCAGGGCTTGTTGCTGGCAGGAAAGCAGGAGACAGCAGCAGCCCTGATTTGCCACTAAAACACTTAAACATCATGAGACACAGCTACAGGAGGAAGCACTAGAAATGAATGAAAGGAGAATGAGGAAGCTCTGGTTTATTAATGTGAAGCACTTCTAAAACCATCACTAAGAGAAAAAAAGTTAAGTGCAAAATGGTGTCCATATGTATATGAGATATGTAGATAGGATATATATACAGATGAAATAATCATTTGTGATAAAGGAAAGAAAAATAATATCTGCACAAATATTTGTACCTGATCTCTAGGATAAACAGTTCAAGAGACTGGTGCTTTTGGCTGCCTCCAGGGTGAACATGAAGGTTACAAAATAGGAGGGAAATGTTTCTCTGTATGCTCTTTAAACCTTTTAAATGTTGGACATTAGGAGTGAACTACCTATTTGAAAAAGAATGAAAATACATTTCTGTAAGCAAACACAGTACAGTTTGTGCTGGTATGTCTGGTTTGTTTGGTCCGGTCTTGTTTGGTTTGGTTTGGTTTGGTTTGGTCTGGTTTGTTTGGTTTGGTCTGGTTTGGTTTGTTTGGTTTGGTCCGGTCTGGTTTGGTTTGGTTTGGTTTGTTTGGTTTGGTTTGGTTTGTTTGGTTTGGTTTGGTCTGGTTTGGTTTGTTTGGTTTGGTTTGTTCTGGTCTGGTTTGTTTGGTTTGGTTTGGTTTGGTTTGGTCTGGTTTGTTTGGTTTGGTTTGGTTTGTTTGGTTTGGTTTGGTCTGGTTTGGTTTGTTTGGTTTGGTTTGTTCTGGTCTGGTTTGTTTGGTTTGGTTTGTTTGGTTTGGTTTGGTTTGGTTTGGTCTGGTTTGTTTGGTTTGGTCTGGTTTGGTTTGTTTGGTTTGGTTTAGTCTGGTCTGGTGTGGTTTGGTTTGGTTTGTTTGGTCTGGTTTGTTTGGTTTGGTTTGGTTTGGTCTGGTTCGGTTTAGTTTGGTTTGGTCCGGTCTGGTTTGGTTTGTTTCGTTTGGTTTGGTCTGGTTTGGTTTGTTTGGTTTGGTTTGTTCTGGTCTGGTTTGTTTGGTTTGGTTTGGTTTGGTTTGTTTGGTTTGGTTTGGTTTGGTCTGGTTTGGTTTGTTTGGTTTGGTTTGGTTTGTTCTGGTCTGGTTTGTTTGGTTTGGTTTGGTTTGGTTTGTTTGGTTTGGTTTAGTCTGGTGTGGTTTGGTTTGGTTTGTTTGGTTTGGTTTGTTCTGGTCTGGTTTGTTTGGTTTGGTTTGGTTTGGTTTGGTTTGGTCTGGTTTGTTTGGTTTGGTTTGGTCTGGTTTGGTTTGGTCTGGTTTGGTTTGGTCTGGTTTGTTTGATTTGGTCTGGTTTGTTTGGTTTGGTTTGGTTAAGGCAAAACAATAGGAAGGATGAAATTGGCAAACTGGACTGGGAAGAGAAAAGGAAAACAGAAAAATGAGCATCCATTTAACAATAAAATAGAAATAGCGTTTGGGTGAAGTAATACTTTTCTCATATCTTGCTTGAAGCATTTACAGACATCAGCTCTTTCATCCTTTCTTTGCTACAACTGTGGAAAAACTGATTCAATTCTTTCCAGCTTAGAGCTAAGGAAAAGCCTGAAGAGCTGAGTCTCAAATGCCGCCCCATTTCCCCCACCTGGCCAGGCCACCCCATCTTTGCTCAGTCTCTTTACTGTGTCTGGAATCTCTCGCCTTTCTACTCCTTCCATTCCAAGGAGCTGCTCCAACACCTACACACCTTCTCTATTGAAAATAGCTATTTCATTAGACCAGGCACTGGCCTTTTCTGAAAAGAGTCAGGTAGTAAATATTTTAGGCTTTTTTTTTTTCATGGCCATTCTCTCTGTCATAACCAGCCAACTCTGCTGTTGTAGCATGAAAGCAGTGATAGATAATACATAAACAAATGGGCATGACTGTGTTCCAATAAAACTTTATTTACAAAAACAAACAGACTGTAATCCAGAACACTGACAACACCAAATACTGGCAAGGATGTGGAGCAACAGGAACTCTCATTCACGGCTGGTAGAAATGCAACATGGTACAGCCACTTTGGAAGACAGCTTGGTGGTTTCTTACAACACTAAACATACTCTTGCCGTATGATCCAGCAATTGCTCTCTTTGGTATTTACCCAAAACAGTTGAAAACTTATGTCCACACAAAAACCTGCACATGGATATTTAGAGCAGCTTTACTCATAATTGCCAAAATTTGGAAGCAAACAAGATTCCTTCAGTAGGTGAATGGATAAATAAACTGTGGTCTAGCCAGACAATGGAATAGTATTCAGCACTAAAGGAAATGATCTATCAAGCCACAAAAAGACATGGAGGAAACTGAAATGCATATTACAAAATAAAGAAGTCAGTCAGAAAAGACTACATACCGTATGATTCCAACTACATGACATTCAAGAAAAGGCAAAACTATGGAGACAGTAAAAAGATCAGTGGTTGCCAGGGTTCATAGGGAGGGAGGGATGAAGAGGAAGAGCACAGAGGATGTTTAGGGCAGTGAAACTACCCTGCTGATACTACAATGGTAGATACACGTCAGTATACATTTGCCCAAACCTACAGAATGTCCAAACACCATGAATGGTCCAGAATGTAAACTACAGACTCTATGAGTGATAATGATGTGTCAACATAGGGTCATCCGTTGTAACAAATGTGCCCCTCTGGTGGGGGAGGTTGATAATGGGGGAGGCTGTGCATGTGTGAGGGCAAGGAATAAATGGGAAATCTCTATACCTCCCACTCAGTGGTGCTGTGAACCTAAAACTGCTCTAAAAAGTAAAGTCTAGGCTGGGCACAGTGGCTCACACCTGTAATCCCAGCACTTTGGGATGCTGAGGTGGGCGGATCATGAGATCAGGAGTTCGAGACCAGCCTGGCCAACATGGTGAAACCCCATCTCTAGTAAAAATACAAAAATTAGCCGGGCATGATGGCACATGCCTATAGTCCCAGCTTACTCAGGAGGCTGAGGCAGGAGAATCGCTTAAACCTGGGAGGTGGAGGCTGCAGTGAGCGAGATCACACCACTGCACTCCAGCCTGGGCGACAGAGCAAGACTCTGTCTGAAAAAAAAAAAAAAAGTCGATTTTTAAAAAACCAAATAGGTGGTGGCCATATTTGGCCTACAGGCCATTGTTTGCTGACCCTTCCTTTGGACTCCAGGGAAATTTGCCGTCAATGACCGTCATTCACTGCATTACTTTATAGTAGGTGGATGTACCCATTTGCTGCCCTCAGATGCAAACACTTCAAAGATAGACTTTCTCTTCTTATCCCATCCACTAGCCTGAATACAGATTGCATTAAATTGGCCTGAAGTGATGTGACCCAGCTGCCAAACACAGAACACAGTTCATAGCTTCGTCTTCCCTGGGGCATGTCTGTAGCATCCAAGCAGCCCTTTGACTACTTGTCCACCATAGGCCCTGAAAAACAATGTCCCCACCTGCCCTACTACCCTGGGCACCTTGCTTCCAGAAGCTTCCAGATGAGCAGTCAGAATGCCTTCCCTAAGTGTTTGGTAGAGGGTGTGGATTAAATAACTTTTAAAGCACAATTCGAAATTCCAACGCAACATTGCTCGACCTGGCTGCCACACCTCCTTCTCTCACATGTGGCCCCACTGGTTTGCAGTCTAACCAAATATTTATGTTGCTGTTGGTTTTTCAGCCCACTTACAACATTCAAATGTAGCAAACTAGCACTTACTGAGCAGCTACTAACTGCCGGTTCCTCTGAACATCTTAAAGAGACGTCCAAGGGAAAAAGAGTGGATTTTTACTTTCCATGGTGTGCTTTGAATTTTTTACTATGTGCATTATTGTACCATGTACATGATTTCAGATTACACCTGTAATCCTTGCACTTTGAGGGGCCAAGGCAGGCAGATCACTTGAGGTCAGGAGTTCAATATCAGCCTGACCATCATGGCGAAACCCCATCTCTACTAAAAATACAAAAATTAGCTGGGCATGGTGGCACACACCTGTAATCCCAGCTATTCAGGAGGCTGAGGCATGACAATCACTTGAACCCGGGAGGCAGAGGTTGCAGTGAGCCAAGAGGGCACCACTGCACTCCAGCCTGGGTGACAGAGCAAGACTCTGTCTCAAAAAAAAAAAAAAAAAAAAAATTATTCAGTCTCAGGTATTTCTTTATAGTGGTGCAAGAACAGCCTGATTTAGTCACATTCTGCCAGAGCTCCCTCTGCACCTGTGTTTGGTCCTCAGAAAGCGAACAGTGTGACTGAGGAACTGCCTTTTTAAAAATTTTACTTTAATTTATATAAATATAAATTTTAAAATAGACAATTCAGTTACTGAAAAACTTTATGTTTAGAACAATGTAGAGGTGACTCTATTGTTTCGATTGAAAATTTTATAAAATTGAAAACAGATCAAACATTTTCTGTGAAAATTTAGAGTTCAGATTGAGATGTGTCATAAGTAAGCAATACATATCAGATATTGAATATTTAATACCAAAACAATGCAAAATACCTTATTCATAATTGTTTGTATTGATTAAATGCAGAAATGACGTTTTAGATCTCTTAGGTTAGATAAAATAGATTAGTAAACTCCATTTCACTATTATCTTTTTTCTTTGTTTAATGTGGCTACTAGAAATTTTTTAATTAATGTGTAGCTTACATTTCATTTCTATTGGACAACACTCTTCTAGGCGATTTCCCAGTTGTCCTTTGCATTGGGAAATGGGCCAGAAATTTTGGCTGCTCCTGGCAGGCTGCCCTCCTAGAATTAACAGAATAGCATCCTCAGCAGAAACTGCTCAGCCTTTGAGGCTCAGGAGATGAAAGGAGAGAGAAAGGAGGTGCATTGGCAGGAAGAGCTGGGCCTGACTTCCTTGGAAAAGGCAGCCCTGGTACCAGTGCCCCACCCTCCCCGGGATCCCTGTGAGACCACAATGGGCCCTCCCTGGGTGATCCCGGGATGGTAAGCACATGGTGCAGGCTCTCCAGGGACACACAGCCCATAGAGGGATTCATGCAGAGGCACAGGATGTGCAGAATCGTCTATTATCATTCACCCAAAAAGGCCGGGACTTCAAAGTTGAGGTGGCAGAGAACAAGGCTGGCAGGGATTCAGACCTCTCTCCAGCTGGCCTCTGTGGTGGCTCTGCAGAGTCTAGTGGTGACTGAATCTACTACTAACCCAGATGCACAAACTTGGGCATCAGAACTCCTCTCTGAGTCTTGGTTTCCATCCAAAAAATGAGAGAGTTTACAACCTCTACTTTAAAATGTGGTAACTCAACACAACCGCCTTTTTCTCTACATAGCACTGGCAGAGTCGCAGGCTCAAGGCCAGGCCTTTATTTTTCTCCCAGAAAGCTCACGCAGGAGTTCATTTCCATGCCCCATGCCCAAGGTCAGGTATCCTTGAAACGTAGCCAAAAGCTCATTAAATGTACACAGAAGAGAGGGCCGCTGGGACAGGAGGGCCGCTGGGACATGCGGGCCAGCTCTGCTCAGCATGGCCAGCGCCAGCTATGTAGCTTTCTGTGACCCATCTCCTCGGGCAGCATTTTCCCTGCCTCTGGGGAGCACCTCCATTCCAGAAGGCTCTGAGTTGGAAATGCACAGGATGAATTTGGGCACATGTCCTCAGTCACAAATGCCAACAGAATTGGAATATCCAGCAAAGTGCTTTCCAGGCTCCTACTGCCCAGAGCCCTGGGAAGCCAAACAGTGGTGAATCCAGAAGTGGAGGTAGAAAGAGCTGTGCAGTGGAAACCCAGAAATCCAACCCCGCCCGGGACTCAGCCAACTGCTAACTCAGTGCCGTGGACAAAAGAATAATAACAACGTGTGTGTGTATGTGTGTGTGTGTGGTGTGTGTGTGTGTGTGTGACCCCGTGTGCCAGGCCCAGAGAGGAAATATCACCATGAGTAAAGAAAGAAGCCCTTGCCCTTCTGAGGCTTCCACTCAATTATGAGATAAGAAGCACAAAAGCAGTGCAGATAAAGTGCAATGGCGAAAATATAGATGACAAGTTTGCCTCCAACAACAGGGACTGGGACCGATTTCCTGCCAGGGAGGCATTTGGGAGAACAAACAAGTGCGAAGTGCCCAGGAGGAGAGGCCAAGGAGGTTTCAAGGCGTCCTCTCAGAACACCAAGTTTAGTTGACCTCTACCTCCTCTCTGCAACTTTCTGCAGCAGGGAGTTGACTCCTCCCTATTCTCTGAGACATAAAGTTTGTTTCAAACAATTCAAGGCTTGATTGTTCATACTTACTGTTATTGCATTTATATCACTATCAAGAGCATTTGTGATAGTCTGCTACCAGGATGCTTAGTGCGTGTCTTGTCTCTCCAACAGCACAGTCAGGGAATATGTTCAATGCCTTCTCTTATTCCCTGCCAGCCTGCCATACAATCTCTGAGTTGGTAGGAACCCTGGAAATCATGCTATCCAGTTCCCCATCTTCTCTATCCCGGAGGCCTCTGCAAGACTGATAGGCATACCGTCTGCATCTTTATTCTGTGTTTGTGCAAAACAGGATGTTAAAACAGGTTCTGTTTTGGTATCAGCCAAGGTTCCAAGACACCAAGAGTGACTGCATGCCATGTCTAAGGAAGGTGGAAGACCACAAAGACTTAGACGGGAGTTAGTCAAGAACAGGGTGTTTTTGTTGTTTTGTTTTGTTTTTTGAGAAGGAGTCTCACTTCTTCACCCAGCCTGGAGTGCAGTGGCATGATCTTGGCTCACTGCAACCTCCACCTCCTAGGTTCAAACAATTCTCCTGCCTCAGCCTCCCCAGGAACAGGTTTTAAGACCCCAATCTATCACTACCAGAACTTTAAAGAATCTGTAGCTGGGCTGGGATTAGACAGGATTTGGTGAAAGAGGTGCCAATGCTTACACTCCCACCCTGCTTGGGAGAGGCTATTTCTTCTCACCTCAAGCCAAGGCAAAGGGGCTTCCATGAGACCTCCTGAAAGGCTTGCAGCACGTTCCCTGGGTCATGGGAGACTCCCTAGGTTGATGTCTGGCTCACCCTGAGCAGTCTAAAGGGTGAGAGATGGCGGCAGGCCAGATGCGCTGAGGGTGGAGTGAAACGAAGTGGTTATGTTGAGCAAGACTTACTTTTCCCAAGTTTGTCAGGGCAAAGGAGGTGTGAGTTTCCCATGGAGCAGAACTGGCCTAGGAGGTGGGGCACCAGATGCTGGGGGGTGAGGCAGAAGCAGTGGAGGAACGATCAGAAGAGATGCATGCTCCCAGTCAAGCAAAGGCAGATAAGAGGCGGTTGCTGCAAATTACCCATGAAGGGACCCATGAGGTGAGTCATCTGTCAACCCCAGATGGCTAGAACACCACCAGTGGAGTGAGTCTCTTCTCACCCCCTTTCCTCCTCTCTTCCCCTCTTGCCCTAGCCAATCCTGGAGAAGCCATGGGGTGGGGGAAGTATGGAGGGAAAATGGAAGCACCAGGTGAAGAAAATAGAGGTGTACAGCCCCACAACGTTTTTTCACTGCAGGCACCAGCCTAATGCAGCAAAGCTGGGAGAGAGAGGAAATTTTTATTTGCAACGTCGATGGGAGAATTTAGGGTCCTTACCCTGGAATGGACATATTAATTACCAATGGAGACTGGGGTTTTGTGGAGGAAGTGACAGGATGATGTTTTCTTAGATAAGAGTGACAAAAGACATCATGGAACTTGCCCCACTTTTATCAAGGAGCAGAATAAAAACTGCAGAGCAAGCTTGATGAGACAGTGAGAGACCAAAAATGCACTTCATTTCTGTTACATCCTGCAAGTCCCTGCTTGTTCAATATGACAGTGTAATATATACACATCCAAAAGTGGGATCATATGCTACCTGGTATTCAAATCTTTTTTTTCTCAAAGAATAATATATCATGAAGTTTTTCCCTTGGAAGAAAATATTCATCTGCAAGTCGAACATACCACCATCTGGACATGCTGTAATTTATTTGCCCAATATCATATCCAATGTTTGCTCTTGCAAATCACGCTAAAATCAAATATCCTATGCATAACTCTTTGTTTGATTTGACATATTTGATTCCTTCCTAAGAATAAATTCCAAGAAGTGGAATTGCTAGACTAATGGGTAGAAACCTTTTTAAGGCTTTTTATCTCTATCATCAAAGAAGCAAGGGATCTCGAAATGCGTTTTCACTAAGCAGGACTGAGCTGTCCAAAAAAGGCCTGAAGAGGCTGGATATGTCCTGCAGTCTGTGTAGCCGCACTCCTGTGTCGGCGGGAAGCATGACAGTGACTATCAAGGAGGTTATTCCACAGCTACCTAAGGGGAGAGAGAATCGCACCTAACAAGCCCACTCCATTTTTTCTACTATAAAATATACACACAGAATTCAAATGATATTCACAAGAGTAACACTTGTGTCGATGCATCTTTTCCTGACTCCCTCAAGGGGTTAATTTCAGGGTGGGAGGGCAGTATGGAGTATGGTCAAGAGCATGAATTCTAGAGTCAGACAGCTTGGCCTCAGCTCCACCGTAGACTAAGCCTGTTACTGGAGCAAGTTACTTCTCTCTGTCCTGAATTTCCTCATTCATAAACTTTCCAAATGTGATTAATTCCTGAAAATGCATTACCAAGTGCCTGGAACTCAGTACATGCTCAATAAGTGGTGTCATTAGTCACCATTTTCCGTTCTTATCTTTAACAGAAGAATTGAAGCCAGATCAGCTAACTCTGTCATTCTCAATTGGGAGTGATTCTGCCACCCGAGGTATATTTGGCAGTGTCTGCAGACATTTTGGATCGTCACAGCATAGGAGGGAGGAGGTGCTGCTGGTATCTAGTGGGTGGAGACCGGGGACACTTCTAAACTTCCACGTACCAGACCGACTCCCACAGCAGAATGTCAGTCGTGCTGAATTTGAGAGTCCCTGAGCTAAACCATCCCTAGCGCTCACCTAGGTGCCAGCTCTCACGTGAAGATGAGCACTGCATTTCTGTTTTGTGCAATGACATTTTTGTGTGGCATTTCTCTCCCACTATCTCTGAGGTCATCTGGTATACCAAAAGGCAGGACTGCCCACACCCCCTGTCTAGCACTCCCAGTGTGAGAGAATAGAGGAATCTAGTCACCAGGAGCATTCACAGGCTTCGGCTACAATGATGCTGCATAACAATGACAAATTTCTGACACACACAAAATAAGCATTTACTTGTTGTTCATAGCTTTGTGAGGTGATTTGGACAGTTCAGCTTCAGGTTATGGGTTAAGTTCAGATCTGCCCCATCTTCATGTTCTGAATGCATCTCATTCTGGAACCCAGGCTGAAACAAAACCCCAAGAATGTGGGTTCTTCCCATGATGAAAGTCACAGAAGGGCAAGAAGCAACAGCAGTGCCTCCTGAAGTTCAGAACTGGCACAGTCCCCTCAGCCACGTTCCATTAGCCAAAACCCATTTGTGGCCCCTGTTACCCACAGGAGAAAGGTACACTTTCTCCTGTGGGTAACAGGGGCCACAAATGGGTTTTGTGTACACTCCAAAGTATACATGGTGGAGCAGAAAGCGTAAGGCTCTTGGATCTCTGATAATGCATGGAGCTGCCTTAGCAGCCTGTACCTACTACCCATCTCCAAAATATTTCATATGAGACAATAGAGTCTTATATGTTTAAGGCTTTGAAGTTGAACCTCTCATTTATAAACAAACTTGATTTCAAAACATACCACAAGGATTCCCTGAGTTCACTGGCTGAATACACTTTCATTTCAGTGTGTTATACAATCACCTTCCTATTGGCAGTTCTGGTGTTCCCTACCCAGCCGTAAAGGACTGAATAAAAAAACCTCTCACACATCCAGATCAGTCTTTGCATTACAGTTGCTAGTCTCTTTCTTGGGAAACCTTGGGGGATGGGGGAGGGAAAGATAAAGTTTAACCACCAAAGAAGCCACTAAAGAAGTGCCAGGAAGTTTTTATACATTCAGTTACCAAACACTGGTAACGGGTGAATTCTGTCATCTTTCTTCTGGGCAATATTAATATTTGACATTTTGAAACCAAAGTCCTTGAGCACAGCTGTTATCCTCCACTGCCTCTGGAAAATCCTCTCTGGTTCATATGGAAAGTAACCGTTTAACTCCCATTCCCTCCCCAAACCTTAACACTCACTGCCATCCTTTGTCCACTCTGTCTACTTGATATATGCCAGTTCCTCTGGCTGCTGTCCAACTGCAGGACTTCTGAGCTTAGCATGAAAAGCCCTCAAATGATCCTGCCCCACCCTCTCTACCAGACTCTATGCATCAAGCCCTTTAATCACTTACTCTAATTCCCCTTATCTACACCTGCCTCACACTAATCCAGTATGTCAGTGGAACAATGAGGCTTCCAAATAGAGGTAATTTCTTCCACTGCCCATTCTCTGCATGGCCAGTGAACTGACAGAGTCATAAAACAGGGCAGAGATCGCAGAGTGCCTCCAGGCCAGTGGTTTCCAGAGTGTTTTTATTTTAAACCTGGAACTCTTTGTTCACATGAAATCTTAGGCAAAGCCAAATATGCAAAGCGGGTAAAGACAGAGCCATTTCAATGGAAGGGAGATGGTGACAGCAAGTTTGGAGGGAACACAGCCCCACTCCCGCCCCTCAGCAGTTTTGAAGGGAACCCGTAGAAACCCAAGAATCTGAGTCCATGAATGCTCTTCCTTCTTCCCTCTGCTCAAACGCTCTTCCCCCAGGGGTTTGCTCTGATCATCTCCTCATTCCAATCAAGCCTCTAGACAATGTCACCTTCCCTGGCCACTTATCCAAAATATCCCCCACTCCACATCACTCCCTATTCTTGCAGGCTGCTTTAGTCTTGTGTCAGCTCAAGAATGGAATAACAAATGTAAACTTTGCCAGGCACAGTGGCTCACACCTGTAATCCTAGCACTTTGGGAGGCCAAGGTGGATGGATCACCGGAGGTCAGGAGTTTGAGACCAACCTGGTCAACATGGTGAAATCCCATCTCTATTAAAAAAAAAATAGCCAGGTGTGGTGGCAAGTGTAGTCCCAGCTGCCCAGGAAGCTGAGGCAGGAGAATCTCTTGAACCCAGGAGACACAGGCTTCAGTGAACTGAGATCGTGCCACTGCACTCCAACCTTGGTGGTGGAATGAAACTCCATCTCAAATAACATAAAATAAAATAAAGAAAAAGAAATGCAAAGGAAACATGTATGAGAAAATGAAAGGACAGAACTGGGACAGAACTGTAGTGAAGATCTGCCCCTAAGTGAAGGAGAGAGGGAAGGAAAGGAGGGTGGGAGAGAGGAAGGATCGTAGACTATAATACACTTCTACAAAAATTCCAGCAAGGCCTTCAGAGAGCACTCAAGCCAAAGTTTCCCGTTGAGAAATCCCAAGTCTGCCTCAGTGTCCCTGCCACACTGGGACATTGAGGGGAACCAGTCCCTCAATGTCCACACAGTGAGTGATGCATTCCAGAATGCAGATGTGGGGGTTCTCAGTCACTTTCACACTGCTGCATGAGTTCCCAGAGGCTCATTCTCGTGGCCACAACAATTTTCCTTCATAGTGCTTCCACTATCTGACATTGTATTTAGTATTTATTTGTTTATTATTGTCCCCCAAGCCAAAATGTAAACTCTATGATGACAGGGGTGCGCCTGGCTTGTTCCCTACGGTATCCTCAGCTCCTAGAACAATATCTGTGAAATAAAAAGCAAATATCTGTTGGATGAATGGGTGGGTAGAGGGATGTTTTATGGGCTTCCAAGGAGTTATAACATGAAGAAAATAGTGTAAAGATCTCAGAGTTGTATTGTTAATCAAAAAGGAACACGACGGCAACTTTTCATCTTGGGAAACATCTTGGAGAAAGAACAGACTGCAGTTGACAGGGCTTCAGGGCTGCTGACTGGGGAAAGAGACAGGATTCACAAAACGGGAATTCGGCCAAGTGCTTGAGTATACCAGGTAGTTTGTTGGCTAGGTTGCCATGCATCTAGGCTGAGAGACTAAAATTTGCTTTCCTGAAACTGAAAGGAAGCCGATGGCCATGAAAATGCAATCTAACCTCCTCCTCTTTAGAAAACAGAGAGAGAGAGAGAGAGAGAGACCAGCCTTCCTTTGCATGTGATCATTAGTGATCGAGGTATGAAGCTATCCCCATAACATCCTTCAGCCTGCCCTGCACAAACCCTCACGGTGGAGCACTGTTCTTTCAAACCCTGACATCTAGATCATGTGAAGATCTGACTCCACTACCTAAATTTCAGAGTCAGAAGATATGAGAAGACTCAGACTTACGTTAACAAGGGTGTAGAAATGTGAAAGGGAAATGGTTTCTCTGTGAGTCAATACTGGAATTTCAAGTAATTTTTTTCCCCTTTCTTAAGAGCAAAAGAGATCAGGGGCAGTGACTCACACCTCTAATACCAGCATTTGGGGAGGCTGAGGTGGGAAAGTGGCTTAAAGCTAGGAATTTGAGACCAGCCACTCTCCCACCTCAGCCTCCCCACATTTTTTTAATTAGCTGGGTGTAGCGGTGCACACCTGTAGTCCCAGCTACTCTGGGGCTAAGGCAGGAGGGTCGCTTGAGCCCAGGAGATGAAGGCTACAATGAGCTATGTAAGCACCACTGCACTCTACCCTGGATGACGGAGCAAGACCCTGTCTCAAAAAAAAAAAAAGAACAAAAGAGCCCAAATGGCATACAAGAATGTCCGCTCTTAGTTACAGGGCTTTCCAAACTACAAAGGCTTCCTTTGGTATGAGAAATTCAATGAATTTGTTTAACAAAGCATAAAATTAAATGTATATACTTACAGGACTCGGACTGCCAAATAGATTCTTCAAAATGGTTTTGCCTTTTTGATTTGCTGCACCATTTTTAGCCAAAACTGGTGCAGTACTCTAAATATTCTAATAAAAATAGAATCTCACAGACCTCCAGAAGGCTAATGGTGACCCCCAACTTTTAATAACAGAGCTGAGGACCAAAGGAAAACCAAGGGGTTTGATAGATTCAAGATCGTAAAAGCAACGTTAATTGTCTGCCCACTGACCCAGGGAAGAGGTTAGAAAAGGGGCCGCAAGGATAACAACAGGAAAGGAGACAGGCCCAGCATGGAGGAGGGGGGCTGAAGCACCCCATAACCCCTTCCTTTCCACACTTTTATCTGACACACACGCTGGGCTTGGTAGTAAGCTTTCACATAAAGAAAAGTCTGAATAAACAATTTGAGTAGCACTAGTCGATTCCACTGAGATGATGTAACACTTGTATCAGATTCTTCATTCCCATAAATCCTGGCGTGTTAGTCATGTAACATTCCCTGACATATTTTCCACTCTTCAACACTCAGGGGCTATCTCCAAAATGGGACAGATGTTATCTGGCACTCACCCTTTACTGGAGCTCTCAGTGGAAAAATTATGCAAAAAAAAAAAAAGTATTTCAGTGAACATTTACTGAACTCTGACTCTATGCTAGACCAGAGATCGTAAGATCATCCATCCCCACAAATAACTTACAGAATAATAGAAGAGAAAGTACACAGGCAGTGTGAACATAGTATGCTGAATCATGTAGAATGTGTTTGCCTGCAAGTAAGAGAATACCGCTGCCCCCTGCAACCACCACAAAAAAATTGTGACTTAGACATCGGGGGTTATTACTATATCTCACATATCCAAAAATCTGGGAGAGAATATTCCCAGGTTGGTTCAGCAGTTCAGGAATGGTAGGGATCTGGTTCACCATCTCTATGATTCTCTCAGCTTTCCCCTCATATCTTCAAGATGGCTGCTGTGGCTCCAACCATCACATCCTCACAGAACTACATGTAATGGCAGCCATGAAAAATGTCACTCCTTTGTAATCATGGAGGAAAATCTTCTCCAAGAATTCCTTGGCAGATTTCCCATCTTATCTCTTTGAGCAGAATTAAATCACATCCCCAGACTTTAGCTATAAGGCAGGTTGGGAAAGAGACTATCAGGTGTTTTCAGCTTTGGTTGAGAGAGACAAATTCCTTCACCAGCAAGGAAGCAGGCAAAGGAGTGGTTGTAGGTGAGTGACCAACATGGTCTGGCATATATGTCAGGGGCAATGACAGACAAGCATAAAGCAGGCCATGGGAGCATGGAGGAGGGGCACCTGTCTCATCAAGAGGAAGCTTCGTGGAGCTGGTGACTCCTGAGGTGAATATTAAAGACAAAATAGGATTTAGTGAGATGAAGATCATGATAGAAAGGATGGAATGGACTGACGTCCCAGGTAAGGGACCAACATGAGCAAAAGCACAGGACTGTAAAATAACAAGGTGTGGGCACCAACTTAGTGTCACTACAGCAACTAATGACAGGAAACAAATCTTGTGATGTCTCAGAGGCCTGGTCATAAGGGCCTTCAGGGCTGTCTAAGGAGCTTAAACCTGCAACACAGGCCAAAATTTGAAAACTTGGAGGCTGGAGGCCAAATCCAACCTCCAGACATGTTCTGTTTGGCAGCCACATGGGGTTTGCATTCTGAGCATGAATGACTGGAGGCAGGGCATACTCCAGAGATGAACACTGGGTCTCCCCCTTTCCATTGCCTTACACCTGGACTGTTTTCCTCAGTTATGCCATCATCCTGCTCCCTCATGGCTTTTGAGTTCATGCTCCTGAATAGGCTCTGGAGAGCCATTGAAAGGTCTTACACAGAGCAACGGCACTACCTATTCTGTATCTCATTCTCATATCATTCCTTCTGGCAGTATTGAGACGTTGGAGTTATGAGGACCAGGTTGGAAATAGGAAGACTGAGTAGAGGTATATTTTTCAGAACTGTTGGTCACCAGTGTCAGAAAACTTACTCAAACCTGCTTAAATTATTTAAAACGAGATATTAGTTCTAACACTCTTTAGAGTCCAGGATTAGTTTAAGCCTCAAATATGGCTAGATTCAGGGGTAACATGATGGCAGTATGTTTCTCCATCCTGCTTTCTCATGTTTTGACTTTATTCTCAGCCAGGCTCTCTGCTCATGTAGAACATGCTCCGTGGCAGCCTCAGACTACTGTGATCCTAAAAGTCAATTGTCACCGAGAAAGGAGAACGTCTTTCCTGATAATTCCGACAAAGGTCCCAGGTTAAATGAGACGGCATGTAGAAGAATAAACACATAAGTAAACAAACAAAAGTCCCGTGAAATACTTTGATTGGCCTGGCTGGGTCATGTGACCATTCGTGATCTAAAACACAGTGCTCATATAAGGAGAATATATGGAACAGGACGAACAGTCACCAGAGGGTGGAACTTCAAGGACCCCATGTGAAAGTATGAGCAAAGGAAGAGAAATCTGTGAAGAAAAGGTGGTCAGAGAATCAGGAATAGAATCCAAATCAAATGATATCCCAGGCACAAGGAAAGAAATACTTAGCACTGAGTGGGCACCACTTTCAAATTCAGCTAAAGTATATTTCATTAATTTTTTTAAAAAAAACTGTGATTGGATTGGATTGGTAAAATGTTGGAACTACTTTTGGTAGAGTTGGGGACTTGGGGCAGGTTGAATAGTTGGCAATACGCTGAGGCATGCATAGAAAAAGGAAGAGCAGACACAAAACTGTAGATGACCTAAGAATTTCTGTTGAAAGAAACAGAAATAGAGTTTATAGAGAAAGAAACAGTATGTCTTTTCATGGCTGTAAACCATGAACTGATATTTCACCAAGGTAAGATATTTTTGGCTGTAAAGCATTTGAATTAGCAGGTGGGAAGGAAGCCTGAAAATAAAAAAAAGAGAGTTACTTTTTAAATTTTTTATTATTTAATTTTTTTTAGAGATAGGGTCTTGCTCTGTCACCCAGGCTGGAGTGCAGTGGTGCAATCAAAGCTGACCTTAGTCCCACCCTCCCAGGCTCAAGCGATTCTCCACCTCAGCCTCTAGTGTAGCTGGGACCACAGGTGTGTGCTACCACACCCAGCTAATTTTTTCTAAGAGATGGGGTCTCAGTATGTTGCCCAAGCTGGTCTCAAATTCCTGGGCTCAAGTGATCCTCCTGCCCCGGCCTCCCAAAGTGCTGGGATTACAGGCATGAGCCACCACACCGGGCCAACTGTTTTAAAAAGAAAGATTGAATTACAAATAAAGATAACTACTAGAAGCATCAAGTCAAGATACATGGCAGCTGAGAACTCTTGAGGATTGTCTAAATTCTTGTTTTTGATGTCTTTCACTTTTGTGGTGACTGAAGAAATAGGAAGCCCCACTAGCATCTGCTACAGCCATTCATTCATTCGTTCATTCATTCATTTATTCACTCAATAAATTATTAAGCCACTACCTGGCCAGGCACCAGTCCAGGTGTTAGCAATGAAGCAGTGAACAGAATTGGCAAAAACCTGCTTGCATGGGTAATAAATGCCCCCTGACACCAGATTCCTGGCTCCCTTGCCCTCCTACAGACCTGACCCAAGCACTTGGCTTTCAGCTCTTTCTGGGCTCTACAGGCAATGTACCCAGGACACCAGGTGCCATCTCCAGCAGCTGAAAGTTTGGTTCTCTGGATTGTTCTAAACTTTTGAGTTGCTCACTCATCACCCGACAAAGGGTGAATACAGTCACACCTTTCTCCTCTCACCATATTTTTCCCTTTCTTTTAGAACCTAGAGGATAGAAAATAACAAAATTTTCCCCACCTGAAGCTGCCAGTAGAATTCCCAAAATAAGGTTAACTTCTCTAGATGACTCACCTAAAAATCTCTCCACACTTCTCTTGTGCTGCTGAGAAAACAACCAAAAGTAGCTATTATTCTGGAATGTAGCGAAGATCAAAAGTGGACATCGAACTTGTTATGAGCAGAGAGCGGGAAGACTTGGGAATAGAGACACTGGACTCAGACGACTGGGGTTCCAATCCTGGTGTTCTCACTAATCAGTTTTCGACACTGAAGAGGAAACACAGATGGAAATCCACCCTGCCCAAGAAGCAGCTTCCCACTAGAAAATGGTAATAAGAGTAATAATAGCAGGCACATCAAAGAGCTGTGAAAAGGAGATGTAGTCATCCATTAAAGTGCTCAGCCACAGGACCACCTGGGCTGAGAGCTGAGGTGAGGGTGCATCCCCACATGAAAGTTGGGGACTACAGCCGAATGCAAAAGGATGAATCCAGTGTTCACTAAATGATGCTGAGAAATATTCTTACCTAATGCACTCTTCTACTGACCCACCCAGCCTGAACATAGAGAGGCAGGAAAGATAAGATGTCCCTGACCACTTCAGAAATTGAGGTTGGTACAATTCGTTCTTCATTCTTCATGTCTGAGGCCAATTGGCTTATGTCATATATTTAAAGAAAATCTATCTTTCTCTTAAAAACAACTCAGGGCAACCATTAGGTCAAAATTACAGCTAAAGATTGAGTTCCTGCAAAATGTCAAATGAAACGTCTTACCACTTGTGACAAAGAGCTGCTGCCTTCTTCTCCAAGATGGAATCAAAGGATCTTATTACCTTAAATGAAAATGACTAAAGCAGAATTATTTTCCTTTTAATCTTTTTTCCCTTCCGTGGAAATTTACATAAGATGGAGCTGTAATCCATTTCTTTCCATGTGTCAGAAAATCTCCACTATTGTGGTCTCCATGGCAGCAACTTCCATCCTGAGGCAGAGGCTGTTTCACCCCGCAGGGTGCGCTGGACTTTTATCTGGTGAATGCAATCAATGTAGACAAGCACACTGGATGACACAAACTTGGGGTTATTTCTGATTTTGAATTCCGTGTGTGTTTTGGCTCTCTGTGTTGATCAACGGCGCCAGAAGAATTCAAGTCTGCCTGTTACTTTATGATGTGGTGAAATGGCCTGAGAAGCCCCCTGGCATTCTGAGTGCTGGCTCTCGCTCTATACAGATGACGCTGCACTCCAGGTTTCTAAGGGGGTGATGCTACTGACTCACTTTCTGGGTCAGTGGGGACTTGCCCATCAAGCTGTTCTGGCCGCCATGGGCCACTCTTTCTTAACTTATCTTTTTGTGATGTCCTGAAACACGCTCACCTGTGGCCACTGAATGGAGTTAAGCCTGTGGTGGGTGAGCTATTGTGAAGCTGAATTCACACAACCAAATGGGAATTAAACCCATGATCTGCCCTCGTGAGCGGAAACCAGTGGAGTGACCGTGTCCAGTGCTCTCAAGCCTGGGTCAGGCTTTTCTGAAATGGGAATTTAAAGCCTCCATTTGTTTCGTTTTGTGAAAGAGTCTGTTTAGAGGGTGAAAAGACAACCTGCAGGCTGGGAGAAAATATTTGCAAGCCACATATCTGACAAACATTTTGCATCTTTTAGAATATATAAAGAACTCTCAAAATTCAACAGTAATACAAAAAATCCAATTTAAAAAAAATGGCTGAAAGACATGAACTGATCTTTCACCAAAGAGGATAGGCAGATGGCAAATAAGCAAGAAAAGTTGTTCAATACCATTAGCCATTAGGAAAATGCAAATTAAAACCACAATAATATATACCTACACCACTTCGAACAGCTAAAATTTTAAATAGTGATAATGTCAAATGCTGGTAAGGATGCAGAGAAACTAGATCTCTCATACATTGATGGTGGACATGTAAAATGGTACAGCCACAATGGAAAACAGTTTGGCAGTTTCTTACAAATTAAACACTTACCGTAAGACCCAATGGTCGTACTCCCAGCATTTATTCCAGAGAAATGAAAACTTATATTTACACAAAAACTTTTATATAAATATTCATAGTGGCTTTATTCATAATAAGTAAAATACTCGGGGGAAAAGAACAAATGTCCAATAGGCCAAGGATGGAACAACCTCTGGTACCTCTACACAATGGAATACCAGTTAGCAACAAAAGCAAATGAACTCTCGGTACATGCAACAACCTTGATTGACCTCGGGCATTATGCTTAGTGAAAAAAGCCAGTCTGGAAAGGTTACGTACCTTTCAGATCTGTTCCCATTTACCCAACACTCTTGAAATGACGAAACAATAAGCAGAAAGAGCACAGATTAGTGTTTTCCGGGGAGCAGGAGGATGAGCAGGGGAGGAATACAGACAGATAGAATGGAATTTATTTTTTAAGACTGAGTCTCACTGTCACCCAGGCCGGAGTGCAGTGGTATGGTCTAGTCTCACTGCAACCTGCACCTCCCAAGTTCAAGCGATTCTCCTACCATTACAGGTGTGCGCCACCATACCTGGCTAATTTTTGTATTTTGAGTAGAGACAGGGTCTCACCATGTTAGCCAAGCTGGTCTCAAACTTCTGACCTCAAATGATCCACCCACCTTAGCCTCCCAAAGTGCTGGGATTTCAGGCATGAGCCACCAAGCTCAGCATGAATGGAATACAGAACCATGATGGAAGAGTTCTGTGTCTTGATTGGGATGGTGGTTACATGAATCTATACATGGGATAACATTACATACAACAAATGCAAGCTTAAAAAATGCTGAAAACCAAATAAAATCTGCAGTGTAGTTCAACACTACCCATGCCAATTCCCTGGTTTTGCTATTGTACCACAGCTTTATAAGATGTCACTGCTGGGGGAGGCTAAGGGAAGAGTATATGTGACGATGTACTCATGGCCCCTTTCTGTGAGTCGATAATTATGTGAAAATACAAAGTTACCAAAAACCTGCTACTCACTATTGTCTATTCATTCCTTCATTTATTCCCTTAGTTATCCATTTATGAAATTAATTCTAATGAAAGCTAGCCCTGTCAAAAAAAACTTAAACATTCGGCAGATCTTCTTTGTTGTATTCTCAAAACATTGCTGAGATCTGTCCTAGACCTGCCAGTGGGCCATCTGGACCCTTGTCTGACACTCAGTCTCTGACAAGATGCATCAAGGGTGGGTGTGATTGTCTTCCGTGGATAGGGCTGTAACAAAAGCATCTTCAAGTCTCTGGAGACTCACTCTTGCCCCATCACTCATGAACATATCCACAATCTTAAAGGATTTTATATTTTCAAATAGTGCTACTTTTAAAGGTAATAAGTTACGTGCCAGGTACAATGGCTCACACCTCTAATTCCAGCACTCTGGGAAGCTGAGGTGGGAGGGTCACTTGAAGCCAGGAGTTCAAAATCAGCCTAGCAAGACAGTGAGACCCTTGTCTATACAAAAAAAAAATTAATTAGCCAGGTGTGGTGGTACACACCTAAAGTCTCAGCTACTTGGGAGGCTGAGGGGGGAGGATTCCTTGAGTCCAGGAGTTTGAGGTTACAGTGAGCTACAATCGTGCCACTGCACTCCAACCTGGACAACAGAGAAAGCCTCTGTCTCAAAAATAAATAGATGAACAAGACAAGCCTGGCCAACAGGGTGAAACCCCATCTCTACTAAAAACACAAAAATTAGCCAGATGTGATGCCATGCACCTGTAATCCCAGCTACTCAGGAGGCTGAGGCAGGAGGATCACTTGAACCGGGGAGGCAAAGGTTGCAGTGAGCCGAGATCATGCCTGAACAACAAGAGCAAAACTTTGTCTCCAAAAAATAAATAAGTTAGTAAGCATAGCATAACATAGCATAGCATAGCACAGCATAGCAAAGCATAACATAGCATAACATAGCATAGCATAGCATAGCATAACACAGCATAGCATAGCACAGCATAGCATAGCATAACATAGCATAGCATAGCACAGCATAGCAAAGCATAACATAGCATAACATAGCATAGCATAACATAGCATAGCATAGCATAGCATAACACAGCATAGCATAGCACAGCATAGCATAGCATAGCATAACATAGCATAGCATAGCACAGCATAGCACAGCATAACATAGCATAACATAGCATAGCATAACATAGCATAACATAGCATAGCATAGCATAGCATAGGACAGCATAGCACAGCATAGTGTAGCATAGCATAGCGTAGCGTATCATAGCAAAGCATAGCATATACTGGGCATTAGAAACTTTTCAGCTCCATTATAATTTTATGAAACCACCATCAATATATGCAATCCATTGTTGACTGAAACGTCTTATGTAGTCCATAATTGTATTGTGCTACAATTGCCCTGTCATTCTCTTATATTTATACATCTTTTTTCTAATTCATTTGAAAGTAAGCTACAAAATCCAGCCATGCTTCCCCTAACATTTCAGTGTGAATCTTGAATAAATATAGACATTCTCCCAAATAATCACAATACCACCATCAGACCTAAGAAAGCTAACATTTATTTGGTAAAATGGTGCCATTCAATAAGTGACTTACCTGTAAATTTTACCAATTGTTTCTAATATGCCTTTTAAAGCTCTTATACTAAGTTCAATATTATGCCTCTAAAAAATAAAAATTTAAATTTCCTGTTTGCCACCATCTATGGAAGCCACTTGCACTTAATATTTGTACAACTTTTACCCTTTTGAAACACCTAGGTGCTCCTCTTATTTGAATCTAGTGAAATTTGATAAACAAGTTTATCACAGGCATCTTTTCTATGCCCTTCATGAATTCATAGCATGTACTCATTTCTTCTTAAAGCTTTGGTCTCTCTATACTGCAATCCACCTCCTTTGAGCTTATGCTCAAAAGTAGGTTCCTCTTAATAATTTAGTTTTCCTTTTTCTGTGTGTCCTTTATAGGTCCTTCCTTAAGCAGTGTAATGACTAAAATTGCACACATCCCTCCAAGAGCCAATCCACATGGGCTTTATACTAGATATACAGAACACATTTTCAGGATTTAGAACCAACAAGGCTCTTTTACATGCTAACAATTTTAGGAGCTATAAATTTTCTTCCAGATTTTTTCCTGGCCTTAAACTTTTTTACCAATTGAGAACTGCATAAAATGAACATCAAGAGCAAAACATCAAAGGAACTAAGAGGCTACGTCAAGAACGCCAGACAGCAGGAGAAGTGTTTCCCAGGTGCCCACAGCAGGCTGCCACAAAGACCACGGAGGACTGACGGTGGCAGACATTTACATAATGACATCAACATATTTTAGCTGCCAGCTGTGAGCTGTCTCCATTTCTTCTTTTACTTGCTCCTCAAAGCGTGAGGCCCAGAGTGACCCCAGTTTGTTGACACCCCCCAGGGACAACTCTGAAATGAACTGGAACTTCAGATTCTGTGTATAATGTTTCTCTGAATAATGAGCAGGATTTTCTTGGCCTGATATGAAACACACTGGCAAATATTTTTAGCAAGCCATCTATAGTGAATATTATGTCCCTTTTTGGATAGGCAGCAAAGAGCCAGCATTTCATGGTTCGATTTAGTTGGATTTGTCCCCTTTTTGTGTGTTTTTACACATTTGCCTTTCATGAACTTCCTCTCTCTGTGGTTTATTCACTCAGTTGTTCACTCATTTGATGTCATGTCTCATGTGCTTATAATGGACAAGTCCTTGGGTTATGCTTTGTGGACACACCACGAATGTAATTATGACATAGTCCTGGCACTCAAAAAGAGAACTGTTTTTTTTTTTTCTTTTTGAGATGGAGTCTCACTCTGTCGCCCAGGCTAAAGTGCAGTGGCATGATCTCTGCTCACTGCAACCTCCGCCTCCCAAGTTCAAGCGATTTTCCTGCCTCAGCCTCCTGAGTAGCTGGGATCACAGTTACCCACCACCACGACTGGCTAATTTTTGTATTTTTAGCAGAGATGGGGTTTCGCCACGTTGGCCAGACTGGTCTCGAACTCCTGACCTCAGTTGATCCACCTGCCTCCGCCTTCCAAAGTGCTGGGATTTCAGGTGTGAGCCACCACATCCGGCCTGAGGCTTGCATACTCTTTGGTTTTGTGGTTTTATTTTGTTTTTTTTGAGATGGAGTCTTTCTCTGTCACCAGGTTGTAGTGCAGTGGCGTGATCTCGGCTCACTGCAACCTCCACCTCCTAGGTTCAAGTGATCCTCCTCCCTCAGCCTCCCAAGTAGCTGGGACTACAGGCACGTGGCCACCGGCTAATTTTTTTGTATTTTTAGTGGAGACAGAGTTTCACCATGTTGACCAGGATGGTCTTGATCTCTTGACCTTATGATCCACCCACCTCCGCCTCCCAAAGTCCTGGGATTACAGGCGTGAGCCACAGCACCCAGCCAGGTTTGCATTCTTTAAGTAGGGACATGACCCAGCACATCACGTACTCCTGGCTACAGTGATTGACTCACAGATTACAAATGGCCAAAGACAGTCATGTCAGAGCCCAAGAAGACTCATGTAAGCTCCATGATGACAGGAACCTCTTCTCTGTCCACTTCAGTATTCCCAGCATGTAGAAGAATGCCTGGTGCATACTAGGATCTCAATAAATACTTTTGCATTAATTAATTCCATGACTTTTGTTTGTGTTATTGAGAAACAAGCTACCTCTTTCCTGCTGCACCAGAGAATTCAGAAGCTGAAGCTTCCATCTTGCTACCAAATGGAGTCTGAGACTGCAGTCAACAGATTGCAAAGCAAGCAGAAAGAAGAGACATGTGATTCCATCATGTGAGCCCTGAATCTTGCTGTGCCTGAGGCCAGGGCTCCTTTGGTCTTGTTACATGAGCCAACTTTGCATTTTGCTTATGCCACATGTGATCAGGTCTGTCACTGTTTACTGACCGAGTCCTAACTGAAAACATTTTAAAAAGTATCCTGCCTACCCTTAAACCAGAGCATTTCAACCCCTTGACAAGGAACACACAGGGCCCAGACACAGAGAATCAGAGTTTAATGCGGCTGCTTTTCATAAGGGTTTGCTTCTGATAGGAAGGAAGAGCAGGCTCAGAGAGTAGGGCTGTCCTATAGCCCAGTCTCCAGGGCTGATGGGCTGGGATGAAGTCATGTGGGCCAGTAGAAAGAACCCAATATGAGGCCAAAAAATAGAAACTTTGGACTTAGTTTTCTATTTAAGAGCTCTGTGGCCTTGAATAAGTCAGTTGACCTCTCTGGACTTCAGTTTCCTCCAGTACGAAATGAATAACTTGGTTTAGGTGATCAGCCCTGCAGTGGGTGTGACTGCCTATGTCTCTCTATTGAATGGGACTCACTGCTGCTGCAGCTGCTGCCATAATAGTTGCCCCGGTGATAACTGGTGGGAGCAGTCACGATTCTGGAGGCCAGAGATCAGTGTTGGAAGCACTGGCTTCTCCGAGGCCTCTTTCCTTGGCTGGTAGATGGCTGTCCTCTCCCTGTGTCTATCCCCGGACCACTGCAGGAATAGAGAGGGCAGAGGTGATGATATGGCTTGTAATGGGCATAGTGGGTCCTGTGGTGCTGGTGAGCTTCCTAGTGAGAAGAATTGGGGCAATGAAGGAAGGTTTATAAGAAAAGAATATTCAGGGCCGGGCGCGGTGGCTCCAGCCTGTAATCCCAGCACTTTGGGAGGCCGAGGCGGGTGGATCACGAGGTCAAGAGATTGAAACCATCCTGGTCAGCGTGGTGAAACCCCGTCTCTACTAAAAATACAAAAAATTAGCTGGGCACGGTGGCGCGTGCCTGTGGTCCTAGCCGCGCAGGAGGCTGAGGCAGGAGAATTGGCTGAACCCAGGAGGCAGAGGTTGTGGTGAGCCGAGATCATGCCATTGCACTCCAGCCTGGGTAACAAGAGCGAAACTCTGTCTCAAGAAAAAAAAAAAAAAAGAAAAAGAAAAAGAAAAGAATATTTAGACATGGACAGTCACAAAGGAAAGACTGACCATCTGAGAACACAGGGAGAGGGCGGCCATCTACAAGCCAAGGAAAGAGGCCTCAGGAGAAACCAACATTGCCAATACTTCGATCTCTAGCCTCCAGCATTGTGAGAGAATTCATTCCTGTTGCTTAAGACACCTGTTCTATGGTACTTTGTTATTATGGCAGCCTTAGCAGATGAATACAGGGTCACATTCATATTTCTTAACTCTTGCCAGTTTATTCCAACGTTCAGTGGTAAGAACGATTGCCCTCGAAGGTAAACTTACACTGCCCAGTCCCCATTCAAGACTGGCCACATTCCACCTATCTAACCACAGATCCCACTTCCCCATAAAAGTAACTAACTGCAGTGAGAATCTTCAGAATGTGACTCTTGAGAATGCCATGCTAGTTCCTGATACAACTCACTCATTTGTCCCTCCTGGCTTTTCTTCACTCCCAAAGTCTACTTTGCCCCTCCACCAAATCAAATGCAACGCAAACCTTTTTCAAGCATTTACTTGAAAGGTGTCTTGATATCTTGTAATAACCAAGTAACATAGTTTTTAAAAAAGGGACTGTCAAGGCCGTTTACTCCTGAGCAGGGAAGGGAATAGTCGGAGAGAGATATATTTTAGCTTTCCAACGCATCCCTCAAGTTACCCCAACGAGGAACGTATCTAAACCACCTTTTAAAAGCTTGGCTCTAAGTTTTCAGAGAGCTAGTGTAGGAGTTTTCATCTTCAGGAGGGAGAAGTTTCTTTCTGTGGTCCTCTGTTTTGGGGAAACATGAATGAGTTGGTGAATCAAACTGGCAATCTTTTTTATATTTATTTTATTTTATTTTTATTTTAGACACAGGATCTCGGTCTGTCACCCAGGCTAGAGTGCAATCATAGCTCACTGTAACCTTGAACTCTTGGGCTCATAAAATCTTCCCATCTCCACCTCCTGAGTAGTTAGGACCACAGGCTCACACCACCACACTTAGCTATTTTTTTATTTTTTTTTAAAGATAGGGTCTCACCCTGTTCTTCAGGCTGGTCTTGAACTTCTAGACTCAAGCAATCCTCCCTCCTCAGCCTCCCAAAACAGTAGAATTAAAGATGTGAGACACCACACCCAAACCTGGCAATCTTTAAGCTGTGTTCTCAGTTTCCATGGACAATTTTCTTTGCCACTGATAGCCCTGCTAGTCTATGAAATAAAGTTAATGAAAAGATATGTTCCTTAGTGATTAAGAGCACATATTCTAGATTTAGAAGAGCTTGGCTCAAATCTCAGTGCTTCAACTTCCTAACTGTCCAAAAGAATATTCTAAACTTGGGAACGTGCAGAAGACATTATTGAGTGATCTACCAGTACAGAGCTGGGCTTTCTACTGACAAGTCGATTTTCATCTCCATAAGAGCAGAGGTTTACTTGTAAATTTTGGTCCAGTGATGATGCAAATAATTTAACTCTGGTGGGAGAATCAGCTCCAAGTGTTATGATTGATAGCCCTGTTGGACATTAACTAGCTTTCTAGCTCACCCAGTAATCTTTTGGTATTAATTTTCTATTGCTGATACAACAATGTAACATATCTTAGGGTGTAAATATAATGCAAATTTATTATTTTACAGCACTAGATGTTGGAAGTTCAAAATCAGTTTCACTGGGCTAAAATCATGGTGTAAGAAGGCTTTCTTCCGGAAGCTCTAGAAGAGGATTCGTTTTCATCTTTTCCAGCTTCCAGGGATAAACTACTTTCCTTAGCTTATGGCCCCTTTCTCCATCTTCAAAGCACATCACTTTAACCTGTTTTTGTTCTTATATCTTCTGTCTCAGCTGACACTCCTGTCTCCCTCTTATAAGAATGCATGTGATTACATTGGACCTACCCAGATCATCCAGAATAATCTCCCCATCTCAAAACCTGTAATTTAACCACATCTGTAAAGTCCTTTCTACTTGTAAAGTAACATAAGTAACATATTCACAAATTCCAGGGATCGGGGTAGATTTTGTTATTTGTTTGTTTTGCAGAGGGAACATTATTTAGCATATCACTCTTGCCTTATTTTTGTTGTTGTTAAATTGCTGCATATATCTAAATTCTCTAATGCTCTTTAAATAATTTTTAACTCCTTATTGGTTCTTTCATTGCTTGTTGAGTTAAATAAAATCTTTGACATGGTATCATTTTATATTTACCTGAGAATTGTGATTTGCATCTTTGAAAATTACACTTAACATAGCTCTGTGGCCCTAAGCAAGTTGCTTAATCTCTCTTAAGTTTCAGTTTACACATCTGTAAATGAGGATATTAACAATAACAATACCTAACTTTGGGGGCTGTCATTGCTGGGAACAAACGAGACAGTGCATGTAAAGTAATCAGCCCAATGCCTTGAAATGTTAGATGGTGATGCTGCTGCTGATAATGGTGCTGATGTTGCTGACAATGCTGATGCTGATGGTGCTGATGCTGCTGATGGTGCTGATGATGATAACGGTGATCCTGATGATGGTGATATTGATGCTGCTGATGATGATGATGGTGATGCTGACGATGTTGTTGGTGGTGACAATGAGGCTGATGCTGATGCTGATGAGAACAAGTGCTCTGACCCTTAGTGCTTTAACATCCCAAAAATGAAAATATTGTGTTCAGTGCTCTCTATTTTCCTTTGTAGTTCTTTCTAGCTTTATGATCAGGGCCACCAAACATCAGGTACGTTTATTCAGTTTGCAAAAAGATAACCCCTCTACATGAAAAAGGCAATGCAACCCCAGCCAGAGCACTTGGCTTAGCAAAGGGATGCTCGCTAGTTTGGGGTCCTTACTTGTTGTCTCAACTGGACTCCTTTGTGGCATGCACAAACCATACAAACTCTACAGGGAGGCCCTGACTATGATTTTTAAACAAGTTGATGACAGTGATGATCATAGGAAACACTCCACATTGTTCTCTAGACAGAAGCAGAGTGATATAACAATAATCTGAACAGAAAGGCAAAATTTGCCTTTGCATTGATTTCATGCCAAAACATGGCTAATTGCATCAGGCAATTGCTAGGAAAATTACTAGCATCAATAATCATATTCCTACACACACACGCACACACACACACACACAACCTAATTCTGCCCAGAACAAATGAACAGTCATCATTTAACAACCTAACTAGACAACAGTTCCTCCATGGCACATGCAGTGATAGATGAGGCTCTCCATGCAAATGTAACCTGCAGCTATAGAAGCACTTACCACACGACTACTTGAACTCAGGGTCATATTTATGCTGTACATATGTAAATGTTCTATGTAAATATTTATTCTCACTCTATTAGAAAAGAAGAAGAATGAGGCTTAAGATGACCAAAGCAGATACTATTCAAAACACGCTCTGAATCAACAGCATCTGAATCTCCAGGGAGCTTGTCAGAAATGCAGAATCTCAGGCCCCACCCCAGCCCTGCTAAACCATAATCTGCCTATAACAAGATTCCTAGGTGATTCAAATTCACACTGAAGTTTGAGGGGCATTGCACTAAGGACTTCTAAATAAGAGAAGACGGTAGTAATATCATTTGGAATAGCTGTTCCTTTGGAAAATTCACACCATTGCAGCAAAGCATTAGAATATCAGAAAAGGGAAGTCACTGAATGGGTCTTTCAACAAACAGTTATTGAGGGCCTGTTATGTGCCAGACAGTACTCTAGGTTCTGGGGGTACAGCAATAAGAACAAAAATGAAAGACTCCCACCCTTGAGGATCAAATGAATAAATAAAACAGAGTATATAGTTTGTCAGGTGATGGAAGCTCCTATGAAAGAAAAATGAAATGGGATAGGGAGGAGGGAAATTTTGCAATTTTAGATAGTATAGTCAGCAGTTGATATTGATACAGAGACTCAAAGGAAGTGAAGAGACAAGCTATGTGGATATTTCCTGGAGCAGCATGAGAGGTAAAGCAAACAGCAAATACAAGCCCTAAGGGGGAGAAACTATAGCATGTCTATATGTTGATGAGAAGGATCCACTGATAATTGCTTGAAGGAGAGGAGAGAATTGCCAGTGATGTTACTGACAGGTAGAAAAGGATGAGATGTAGCACACAAAAGGAGAGGCCATCCCGAAAGAGGAGTATGGAGAGTTTGACCATTATCGTGTGAGGGAGAGCAGAGCCAATGTGTCCAAATGTGAGTAGGCTGATGGATAAAGTGGTGGGAGCACCTGGAAGTCTCCTCTACTGTTTGAGATTTTTTCCCTAAAATAGGAATCTAGTTTATCCATTGAGGGGGAGAAGAGGAAGATTATTAAAAGTATGGGAAGAGAAGATAAGGTTTGAAATAGCTGTCTAGAAGACGGAACGACTATGGATATGTGTGCTTGTTAGGCAGCCTTGAGTCCACTTTTGTGATATGTCAACTTCCCTTAGTTTTTCTCCAGCCATGTTCATTTTCAAGTCTGGAGATGGGGAGAGAGAGGAGAGTTGGATTTAATAAGGGTTGAAGTTTTGCCAGGCACCTACAATGAAGGGAGATGGGGAAAATATGTTGAGGCCCCATGCAAGGGAGTGATTTATAATAAAGAATCATGGAATTAAGCCTAGATTTTAAAAAGACAAGAGGGCTCAAACAAAATAAGGAATGATGAATACATGACAGGATCACTGGATGGTGGGTCCCAGTAAAGTCAAACAAACATTGAGGTCAGGGAACTGGAAGAATTAAACTGGAAAGTTAGAATATGACGGAGAACGGGATTCTCGAAACTGGGATTGTGAAGGTGATACAATTAGTAGTTATTCTATGATCCAGGATGTGATGCTCATTATGGCAGCCACTAGCCAGATGAGGCTATTTAAATTTTATTAAAGTTAAAGAAAGTTAAAACTCCAGTTCTCAGTTGAACTGGCCACATTTCAGGTATTCAATGGCTGCATGTGGCTAGTGGCTACTCTATGGGACAGTGGAAGTAAAAACCCTTTCCAGGGTTACAGAAAGTTCTACCTGGCAGGGCTTCTCTGGGGCATGACTACAGGGATTTATTGGTGAGGGAAGGTGAGATCATCAGAGGGCACTGAATTATCTACAGAAATACAGAAATCATGAAAAATTGGAACAGAAACAATTCTGGAGAGAGTGCCAGTGGTCCAGGAGCTAAAATCTTCAAGGTGTCAGGAGAGTGAGGTCAGCAATTACTACTGGGATGATTTAAAACTTCATTTTTAGTGAAAAGAAGAGGGGTCACAAGAGAGCACTTCTAGGCCTATTATCCAGTCAGGATGGTGGGTCAGGGCTACAGGGAAAATGATGTCCTCAGATGAGATCCGGTTTCTGTAGGAGGAAGAAGGTGAACAGGACATTCAGAGACAATTGAGGAAAGAGGAGATTTTGCTGGTGGCTAACCACGTGTCCCAGAGTGACAATGCAAGGGTTTCAGGAGTCAGGGAACAGTGAGCAATGAGTTCATGGAAGGGGCTGTACAGAGCAGCATGGGCAAGTGACCCAGGAGATGAGCAGTTCCAGGAAGCAGCGCTTTGTGTATAAGCTGGGGTGGGCACAGGGAAATGGATCCTGACAGCCCCAAAGCACGAACTGGGGAAGCTGTGAGTGTTCATGTAGGAACAAGACTCTAGCCAGGAGCACAAAGAATTTAGAACAGCCTCTTCATTTCCACTCAAGGTGGCACGGAGGCTAGAAAATGATCCAGAGCTCTGGGTATCTCGCTGCTGGCAGGGGAGGATGGAAGCCTTGGAGGGACGATCTTTCCCAGAGTACATGGGGCTCCCTCTTGACTCCTTAAACCTGCCCCAGACTAGAAACGTCTTTGTATTAGAGTTTTCCTGGAGAAGGGGCTGGTGCAAGGCAGCCTTCCAAGTCCCTGCACTGGAAACCTACGCTAGCCCAAAGCCTGACTCTGAGATGCACTTCTCTAAGTCTCCATGCTCAGATCCTCAGGCTTTCCATGTTCTGTCACCTCTACCTAGAAGTCTCCTCTCCCTTTTCCAAGCCAAGGAAACAGTCACACTCTGCTGCTTGAAGATATATTCCTCATTCAAACGACTGACTTTGTTCATGCATCCGTTCATTTGTTCAATGAATACTAATTGAATACCAAATACTAGTTATCAGTATTTCTTAATACTCAAGAATATAATCAAGTATTCTGATAATTACTAGTTATCAGCATTTCTTGAACATTACTCTACTAAATACTGAGTAGTATTAGTATTGAGTATTAAGAAATACTGTTTCTTAATACTCAAGAAGTACTGATAACTAGTAATAAGAAAACAAATTTTATAAATTTCATAAACGTATTCATAAACCGGGGTTCAAAAACAAGCTCTACCACTTATCATTTGCATGAGGTCCTTAGACGTTTCTTTAACCTCTCTGAGGCTATTTTCTCTCCTGCAAAATGTAGACATCAATACTTTTCTTACAGGGCTAGGGGAGAAGTAAGTGAAATCATCAAGCTGATTCATGAACATGCTCAGTGCAATGCCTGGCACAAATATGAATTCATTAAGTGTTTGTCATTATTAGTCATAAACATTTTGCCAGTGCTGCACTAAGTGCCAAGGATGTAAAGACTCATATTCTAGCTTAGGAGATGGCATCAAAACCAATAAATTTTCATTATAATGTGATTTCATAAGAGCTACTTCAAAGAGATGTGTACTAATACTATTGAGTGTCATGAGGTGATGAATTCCCAGGAGTGATAGCTGGAAGTCTTCCAATGACTAGGAGTCTTAGTCAGCTTGGGTTGCTATCACAGAATACCATAGAATGAGTGGCTTATAAACAATGGATATTTATTTCTCACAATTTTGGAGGCTGTGAAGTCCAAAATCAAGGCACCAGCAGAATCAGTATCTGGTGAGAACCCACTTCTTGGTTCTTAGATGGCCATCTTCTCATTTGTCCTCACATGGCAGAAGGGATGAGGGAGCTCCCAGGTTCTTCTTATACAAACGTTAGTACCATTCATGAAAGCACTGCCCTTGTGACCTAATCACCTCCCAAAGGCCCCACTTTGGGGATTAGGATTTCAACATATGGATTTTGGAGAGCACAAGCATTCAGTCTACAACAGAGTCTTTCTCCAGCTGGAGAAAAGAAAACCATCACAGGTTGAAAGAAGAGCACGGTGCCTTGGAAGAGCACGGTGTGCCCACATGCCTGGCAGAAGCCACAGAGTGGAGCATGCATAGAACAGAGTAGCAGGAGGGGAAGCTTGAGAAGCAACGGGTCCCTTATGGGGCAGGGCACATTTGCTTTCCCAGCCCTTCTGACTTGATCTTGTGAGCAATGGCAGTTGTACTCAAGATTTAAGCAGAAAAGCACCATGATGAGGATTTTGGCATCCGAGTGGAAGACAGGTCAGGAGAGGAGTGACACTGAAGGTAGGGAAACTGTTTTAAGAGGCTATTGAAATAATGCAGGTGAGACATAGTAAGAACCTAAACAAGGACATTGGCAAGGGAAACAGAAAACTGTAAATAGGAAAGACGATTCTGAAGTAAAACCCACAGGACTCAGGGATATGTTGGGCTGGATGCAGGAATAGGAAGATAAGGAAGTCATTCACCAACAGCCTATAACTCACATAGCTGCGGGTTGCTGAGACAGAACTTCAAAATGTCTTAGTGAGTGAGAGCCCCAAGTCCAGGGAAGCTTGAAAGTTACTTAAAATATATCTTGACTCCCTGCTGAACACTTGAGCATTTCCTGACAATCATGTAATGATTAAGCAAATAGTCATTCTTTGTTCTCAGAAAAGACTGTAAGACTATGTATCTCTAATGCAAATATAACATTATATTCCTATAATATTAACCATTATTCAATTTGCATGCTGCAAGAAATATAAAACAAAGAGTATGAGACTTAGCAGAAGAAAAGGTCTACTTCATGGAGAAACTTATCCTTACACAAAGTCTTAAAGAATAAGCAAATTTTTAATGGATAAACATGGGCACTCCGAGATAGAGGGGAGCTGCCTGAGCTGAGACAGGTGAGCAGGAAAGCATTTCTCAGGTGGGTTCTGAAAGCCCCTAATCTTGTGAGATGGTCCAGGATGAAAGGACTCATGATCAAATAAACCTGGGCTTGCAGCCCGCTACGCAGCCCCTCCCTTGGAGTATCACAGTGCTTTCGACATAGTAAAGATCTTTAGAAGTCCTGTAATTAAAAGTAATTTGCCTGGTGACAAAAAGCAAATCATTGGTTGCCAGGGGCTAGAGGTGGGAATAGGAGGATTGATTGCAAAGGGGCACAAGGAAGCACTCTGGGTTAATGGTCATGGTAGGTTACAAGGGTATAGACATATGCCAAAACCCATCAAACTGTACACATGAAATAAGTACGCTGTGCCTCCTTTAACTTGATTTGCAGTAATAATAATTTGGTTGTTATTTGACTTTGAATAACTTTTTTATTCTTCTCATTAGGATTCCCTCAACAGGTCTATCTGTTGAAACAGCATCTAGAGAAACACCACTATTTTAGTTTCCCATTGCTGCTGTATCATATTTTCACAACCTTAGTGTCTTAAAGCAACACATATTTATTATCTTACAGCTCTGGAGGTTAGAAATCTGCAAAGGGTCTCACTGTGCTAAAATGGAATGTCAGCGGGCAGTGATCTGTGTCTAGGGGGTAATCTGTTTCCTTGCCTTTACCAGCTTTTAGAGGCAACCTGCACTTCTTGGCTTATGGCCTCTTCCTCCATATTCTAAGTCTGCCATCACGTCACTCCAACTTACACTTCCATCCTCCAGTCTTCTTTTTTTCTCCTTTTTTTGAGATAGAGTCTTGTACCCCTGCCCAAGCGGGAGTGCAGTGCATGATCTTAGCTCACCACAACCTCCACCTCCTGGGTTCAAGTGATTCTCATGCCTCAGTCTTCAGAGTAGTCACTCTTGTGCCTCTGCCCCTATATCCCATGCCTGGGATAACAGACATGTGCCACCATATCCAGTTAATTTTGTGTGTGTGTGTGTGTGTATTTTTGGCAGAGACAGGGTTTCACCATGTTTGCTAGGTTGGTCTTGAACTCCTGACTTCAAGTGATCCGCCCACCTCAGCCTCCCAAAGTGTTGGGATTGCAGGTTTGAGCCACTGCACCTGATCCCAGTCTCCTTTTCTGACTCTGACTCTTCTACTCTTCTACTTCCCTCATTTACTCATAAGGACCCTTGTGATTTCACTAGGCCTACTCAGAAAATCTAAGACAATCTCCTCATCTCAAGATCCCTAGCTTGATCATATCTGCAAAGTCCTATTTTCTGTGTAAGGTAATACTCACAGGTTCCAAGAATTAGGATGTGGACATCTCTGATGGCCATTATTCTGCTTATTAAAACTATTTTTAGTATAAATCAAGAGAAATGAATAATAAGCCTAGAAATGAAGGCTGAGGCCGTATCAGGATAAAGAAACAGGACTTTTCCAGCTAAGAAACAGGCAGGATTTATTTACTTTTGAACTGGTATGTTCACATGTCTTAACATTTGAAAGCTGTCATAAGCTATGAAGTAGAAATTTTCCCTTGTTCCCCAGCCATCCAGTTTCCCTCTCTGGAGCCGACAAATGTTACTTGCCACTCTTTAGTGTACTATTTCAGACATTTTCCATATCTATATATTTTTACTTTTTTACACAAATGGTAGCATAGAATAAAAAATTATTTGTAACTTTCTATTTTTCCCTCACCATATGAACTTGTAGATCATCCCACAGCAGAACGAAAAGACTCTCTTTATTTAACTCTGTGGATAAATAGCATTCAATTATATAGACCAGTGGTTCTCAACATGGTTGTGCATTAGAATGACATGGGAGGATCTTGGAAAATCCCCAGGAGTTCCAGTTATCTATTTTTCTGTAGCAAACCACCCCAAAACTTAGAAGCATAAAACAATAATCATTTTATTATGCTTGCAATTTTGGGAGTCAAGAATTTGGTCAGGGCATAGTAGGGACAACTTGTCTCTGCACCACAGTGACTGCACCCATCAGCTAGGGTGGTCGAGATGGTGGGAATGACTCGATTAGAGCCATATATGTGGGAGCTCTGGTTCCACATCAACTGATATCCTTGGTGATTCTCTGTAGCATGTCTGCTGTGGCTGCAATGTCCAAGAAGACTTCTGTTACAGTTCAGCTGTGTCCCCATCCAAATCTCAACTTGAATTGTATCTTCCAGAATGCCTACATGTTGTAGGAGGGACCCAGGAAGAGGTAATTAAATCATGGAAGCCAGTCTTTCCCATGCTATTCTAATGATAGTTAATAAATCTCACGAGGTATGATGGGTTTATCAGGGGTTCCTGTTTTTCCTTCTTCCTTATTTTGTCTTGCTGTTGCCAGGTAAGTAGTGCCTTTCATCTCCCGACGTGGTTCTGAGGCCTCCCCAGTCATGTGGACCTGTAAGTCCAATTCAACCATTTTTCCTTCCCAGTCTTGGGTATGTCTTTATCAGTAGCATGAAAATGCACTAACACAGTAAACTGGTACTGGCAGAATGGGGTGTTGCTGAAAAGATACTCGAAAATGTGGAAGCAACTTTGGAACTGGGTAACAGGCAGAGGTTGGAACAGTTTGGAAGGCTCAGAAGAAGGCCGGAAAATGTGAGAAAGTTTGGAACCTCCCAGAGATTTGTTAAATGGCTTTGCCCAAAATGCTAATAGTGATATGGACAATAAGATCCAGGCTGAGGTGGTCTCAGATGGAGATGAGGAACTCATTGGGAACTGGAGTAAAGGTGACTCTTGCTCTGTTTTAGCAAAGAGACTGGTGGCATTTTGCCCCTGCCCTAGAGATTTGTGGAACTTTGAACCTGAGAAAGACAATTGAGGGTATCTGGTGGAAGAAATTTCTAAGCAGCAAAACATTAAAGAGGTGACTTGGGTTCTGTTAAAGGCATTCAGTTTTATAAGGAAAGCAGAGCATAAAAGTTTGGAAAATTTGCAGCCTGACTGTGCGATAGAAAAGAAAACCCCATTTTCTGAGGAGAAATTCAAGCCAGTGCTAGCTGCAGACATTTGCACAAGCAGCAAGGAGCCCAATGTTAATCCCCAAAATCATGGGGAAATGTCTTCAGGCCCTGTCAGAGACTTTCACTGAAGCCCTTCTCATCCCAGGCCCAGAGGCCCAGAAGGAAAAAGTGGTTTTGTGGGCCTGGCCCAGAATCCCCATGCTGTGTTCAGCCTAGGAACTTGGTGCCCTGTGTCCCAGCTGCTCCAGCCATGGTTAAAGGGACCCAACATAGAGCTCAGACTGTGGCTTCAGAGGGTGGAAGCCCCAAACCTTGGCAACTTCCACGTGGTGTTAAGCCTGCAGGTGCACAGAAGTCAAGAATTGAGGTTTGGGAACCTCCACCTAGATTTCAGAAGATGTATGGAAAAACCCGGATGCCCAGGCAAAAGTTTGCGCAGGGGTGGGGCCATAATGGAGAACCTCTGCTAGGGCAGTGCAGAAGGGAAATGGGGAGTTGGAGCCCCACACAGAGTCCCTATTGGGACACTGCCTAATGGAGCTGTGAGAAGAAGGCCACCGTCCTCCAGACCCCAGAATGGTAGATCCACTGATAGTTTGCACTGTGCTCCTAGAACAGCCACAGACACTAAACTCCAACCTGTGAAAACAACTGGGAAGGAGGCTGTACCCTGCAAAGCCACAGGGGTGGAGCTTCCCAAGACCATGGGAAGCCACCTTTTGCATCAGTGTGATCTGGATGTGACACCCAGAGTCAAAGGAGATCATTTTGGAGCCTTAAAATTTGACTGCCCTACTGGATTTTGGATTTGCCTGTAACTCCTTTGTTATGGGCAATTTCTCTCATTTGGAATGATTGTATTTACCCAATACCTGTACCTCCATTGTATCTAGGAAGTACCTAGCTTGCTTTTGATTTTACCGGCTCATAGGCAGAAAGGACTTGCCTGTCTCAAATGAGACTTTGGACTGTGGACTTTTGGATTAACGCTCAAATGAATTAAGACTTTGGGGGATGGTTGGAAAGGCATGATTGGTTTTGAAATGTGAGGACATGAGATTTGGAGGGGTTAGAGGGAGAATGATAGGGTTGGGTTGTGTCTCCATTCAAATCTCAACTTGAATTATATCTCCCACAATTCCCAGGTGTTGAGGCAGGGACCAAGGGGGAGGTAATTGACTCATGGGGGCCAGTCTTTTCCATGCTATTCTAGTGATGTTTGATAAGTCTCACAAGATCTGATGGGTTTATCAGGGGTTTCTGCTTTTGCTTCTTCCTCATTTTCTCTTGCTGCCACCATGTAAGAAGTACCTTTCACCTCCTGCAATGATTCTAAAGCCTCCCCAGCCACATGGTACTGTAAGTTCAATTAAACTGTTTTTACTTCCCAGTCTTGAATGTGTCTTTATCAGCAGCATGTAAGTGGACTAATACAGCTTCCTTACTCACTTGCCTGCTGCCTGTACCACTGGGCTATGTGGGCTGTAACAGCTGGGGATAGATGGGTTCTCTCTCTCTCTCTCTCTCTCTCTCTCTCTCTCTCTCTCTCTCTCTCTCTCTCTCTGTCTGTCTGTCTGTCTCTGTCTCTCTCTCAGCAGGTAGCCTGGGCTTCCTCACATCATGGTGGTCTCAAATAGTTGAATTTATTACATAGCAGCTGAGTAACCCCAGAGCTAAAGTTTCACGAAGCCAGTGCAGAAGCTACAAAGCTTCTTATGCCTTAGCCTTGGAGGTCCCAAATCATCCCTTTAACCACATTTTGTTGGTCAAACAAATCCCTAAACAAGCCCAGATTCAAGGGAAAGAAAATTAGACTCCACCTCTGAATAGGAGGAGAATTTGTACTCATCTTAATGTACCACACCCAGCTGACCTGAATGTGCAGCCAGGCTTGAAAACCACAGTTATAGATCTACCATAACTTATTATCCAAGACACTATTGATGGATATGCAGATTGTTTGAGATTTTTTGCTATTGCAGGTGACACAGCACTCAAAAAGTACTCCGATCATCATTTCACACATCAGAAAGTAGGTCTAGAGGGTAGATTGGGCGAAGTGAAATTGGTGGATTAAAGATTTGGTTATGGAATTTTCTAAGCAGTAAAGTGGCACAATCAGGGCTGAACTTCAGGATTTCCAATCTGTCTGCACCACCCAGGGCAGAGCGGTGGGAAGGAGTGGCTGCTGGCAGAGAGACCAGGCTGTACGATGTCAGACTAGCTGGGATAGAGATCATAAAGTGGAAGCACAGATAGGAAGGAACAGATGGGAGGGATCGTCAAAATGCAGTCGTCCTCATTAGCAAGTGGTGGAAGACAGAAGTTAATTTGATGATGAACTCGATACTGATGATATGTACTGCAGTGGTCATGACAGGTTTCTTGGAAGAGGTAAGACTGGAGATGGAACGTTCGGTATGAGGAGAATTTTAATAGGCAGCAAGAAGAAAGGAAGACAGCCTTTTCACTGGCATTTCATTCGGTGCTGTTGGAAGATACAGAGAAAGCTCTGTTTTGAGATAGATTATCCAACTTAAGCATATCAGGCATAGCTAGTGCCTGTCACACAGCACGTGTTCAAAAACAGGATGCACTATTCCTACTAATAGCAAGTGTATTCCTCTTAAAATTCCTTAATATAGTGGAACATGACTTTTGGTGACAATTATGATCGCTCTCGTTATTTCTAAACAGGTGCATGTGCCATGGGAAAAGCTTTGGCTGGGCCATAGATTTGTCACCCTTCGGCCCAATCTGGAGCAGATAGTGGTTTCTCCTGCATAATGTCCTACAGCCACCGTTGGTCTCTCTCCCTTACATTGGAATATCAATGGGAATTGATACTGGCTAGACAGAGACATCCCTAGAATTCCATTCTTGACCAATTATCCCCCTTCCAGACCAGGACTTATCTCCATGTCACTCCCAAAGCTGAGAACAGGAGCTGATTTTCTTTGGGGATGTGTTAACAGACAAGTCCTCAGAGCAAGTATCAAATGAGTCCTCCTGTATTCCAGGCTGGAAAGACCTTATCTAATAAGTTGTTTCCATTCTAGGTGATGTAAAATAACAAAAAAAAACTCTAATATCTGGATAGTACATTATGATATAGCTAATCCTACTCATCCTTTGGGCATCAGCTTAAAAGACACTTCCTCCAGGAAGTCCTCCCTGACAACCCTGAGACTGTTCGCATGCCCCAGTATGCACTTTCTTACACCCTGGAGCTCCCTTGCCATAGTAATTAATACACTATTGTTATTCTTGCTTATATGTCTACCTCTGCAGTGGAGAGACTCTAAGTTAACCCCCAGTAATTTTACCTCCTATTCTTCATGCTTTGATATATTCTCCTTTCCCTGAGGGTGGGCAGGACCTGTTTCTTGCTTCTAACCAATAAGGTGATGGAATGTCACTCCAGTATTATCTTATGATATGTTAGACTCCATTTCAGCAGACTGGACCAAGAGACCCTCCTTGCTGGCCGACTGAAGTAAGAAGTCAGGTTGGAGAAGCCCATGTGGCAAGTAACTGCAGGAGGCCTCTTTGTTTCCATGGGTGGTCTCCAGGACCTGAGGGTGGAGTCCAGCCAACAGCCAGCCAGAAGCTGGGACCTGCAGTCATACCATGGTAAGAAAGTCAATTCTGCTAACAGCCTAAATGAACATGGAAGCAGACTTTTTCCCCAGGCAAGCTTCTGGTTAAGATCTCAGCTCAATCACATCCCGACTACAACCATTTCAGATCCCGAACAGATAAACCAGCTAAGCCAGACCCAGACTCCTGCCTCACAGAAAGTGTGAGATAATAGTTTGTGTTGTTTTAAGCCTCTACGTTTGTGGTAATTTGCGACGCAGCAATAGAAAACTAACACATTCCCCCACTAGGTGCACGCTCTGTGAGAGGGAGACCACAACCATATCATCCTTCACTATACTCCCAGCAGGTCACACCTTGCCTGGCACACAGTAGGTGCTCAACAAATCTTTGCTGGATGAATGATTGAATGGATGAAGCTGCATCAGTCTTACAATATTTACAACCATTTCACAAGGAGGATTATTTTAATTCAGGTTTTACTAAGACTGAGAAAAAATAAGTGACACATCCAAGAACATCTAAGATTCATATAGAAAGAGAAGAGGTAGGACTTAGACTAGCATCTCCTGGGGCCATATCCCAAGTTTATTCATTAAAATCAGAGCTATAAGAACAGTGTTGGCTTTCTACTTTGGCAGAGCCAAAAGAATCCTACACAAATAATTATAATTTTACCTCACTTATACCCAGAACAGACATCACTAATGAATCACAATACTCTTTTAGGTGAAGTCCATCTTCTAAACCTAACCTTCTCAACTCAGGATTTCAGTATCCATAGCAATTGACCACAGCTGGCCAAGGAGAGGAAACCTACTCATAATCCAAATGCTAAACTGTTAGTTAGACTCTATACCTCCATGTAACTGATTGCAGAATTTATTCCCAGCAATGCCTGGGGAAAAAACTATGAAAGAAACAAAAGTCTGAGCATAGAGAGGAGTAGGATTTGGGAGAAGAAAAGCCAAGAAAAGAGGCTGGGGTAGGGAAAAACAAAACACAAAAACATGTTTCTAGAACTTTCTGTGCAGAGGAAAGCCTCTCACCATTTTCAGGCAGGAAATTCCACTAATGATGCACGCTACAGCTGGATTCTCTTGTGGCTGAATTCCTTGAGTCAGCTGATGAATTCTGCCTTGTACAGTAATTGGCTAGAGCAATTAGATTCCCCTTTTTATTATTCATATTGGGGTACCATGACATACCCCAACTTCTCTCTAAACACCCAGCTGATGACCGCACCATGAGCACAATGGATCGAACATTTGTCACAACTGATATTTTCATTGTTTTGACAATTAAGGTGTATGTCTGCCTGAGGGACTGTAGTTATAATATTTTAAACATTCATCTCCAGAAAGAAAACCCAACTGTTTGAACAAGAAGTATGTATGCTGCCATAAAAGTGATGGAGCCTGAAACTAAGAACAGATTGGAAAGTGAGAAAAACAGTCAATGAATTAGTTGTTCAGTTTTTACTTTCTTTATTTGTTAATAAATTTATTAAATCCATTTTGCTCTAGGCTTTGCATAGACCAGGGTTACACATACATTGTGCTGACAGTACCATCTATCTTGGCCATGGCAGGCATTACTAATTAATCACATCTTTCTTTTCTTCCTGAGCCCCAGCTTGGTCTTGGAAACCATCCCACTATGGAGCTCCAGGCAGCCAATACCAATCTATCATTCTGGATCTCAGGGCAGAACTCCTTGCCATCCAAGACTACAGACACAGCCCCAACTGAAGTTATCAAGCAGTAAAGTTTTAGGATTAAGATGGGCACAGACACTGGACTCAGAGTGCCTGGATCTGAAGCCCACTTCTGCTGTTTACCAGCGCTTCCATGCCTGGGTTGTCACCTGTAAAATGGGGATACTAATAACACCTAAATCATAGAACTACAATGATGATTAAATGAATTAAGATACAAGTGTTGGAAGAGTACCTGGCAAACATAAGCACTGATCTTTCTTATATTTGGATACCTCGATTTCCTTTGTTCTCTGTGCAAAATCTAGCTCTCCTACTAGGCTACAAGCACTTCAAAAGCAAATGCCATGATTTATCTTTCTTTGCATCTCCACCACTTAATACCTAATAGGAGCTGATTCTGTATTTGTTAAATTGTTGAATCAGACTCTTCTAGCCAGACTGGCACACTAACTAACCCAACCCCTTTTCTTGCAGATTTCTGCCTCCTGTCTCTTCCATCACTTCCCACTCCCTCATTCCTTTAAGGATCCAGGTCCCCTCTCCAATCTCCCCACCTCAATCCCATTCCACAAATATTCACCTGTTTCCTACCCATCCTTTAGAGCCTACCTGATGGGAGTAGGTACCCATCCTTTAGAGCCTACCTAGTGGGAGTAGGGAGTAGCAGGTAATGACTCTATCTTTAGAGTCATTAATTCATTCACCAAATAGTTCCGCTCTCTGCCTTCTGGGTACATAGCAGAATTTCACTTCCTGCTCTTCTCCATGTGGTCAGATGGGGCCAGAGAAAGAGTCTGACATGAGTGGAGAATTTGGTTGCCGGTGTGAGGCCCTGCCAATCTCAGATCTCTCTTCTGTCACCAACAATGCTCCCACTGGCAGCTGCCCCACAGTTTGATTTATAGTGATAATGAGTTGGGTGATATGGTTTGGCTGTGTCCCCACCCAAATCTCAACTTGAATTGTATCTCCCAGAATTCCCATGCGCTGTGTGAGAGACCCAGGGGAGGTAATTGAATCATGGGGCCAGTCTTTCCCCTGCTGATGGTGAATAAATTTCACAAGATCTGATGGGTTTATCAGGAGTTTCTGCTTTTGCTTCTTCCTCATTTTCTCTTGCCACTGCCATGTAAGAAGTGCCTTTTGCCTCCTGCCATGATTCTGAGGCCTCACCAGCCATGTGGAAATGTAAGTCCAATTAAACCTCTTTTTCTTCCCAGTCTCAGGTATGTCTTTATCAGCAGCATGAAAATGGACTAATAAAGTAAATTGGTACTAGTCAAGTGGGGCGCTGCTGAAAGGATACCTGAAAATGTGGAAGTGACTTTGGAACTGGGTAAGAGGAAGAGGTTGGAAAGTTTGGAGGGCTCAGAATAGGAAAATTCGGGAAAGTCTGGAGCCTCCTAGAGACTTGTTGAATGGCTTTGACAAAAATCCTGATAGCAAAATGAACAATAAGGTCCAGGCTGAGGTGGCCTCCGATGGAGATGAGGAATTTGTCGGGTACTGGAGAAAGGTGATTCTTGTTATATTTTAGCAAAGAGACTACTATTCTCATGATAGTAAATTTCAAAAGATCTGATAGGCTTATCAGGAGTTTCCGCTTTTGCTTCTTCCTCATTTTCTCTTGCTGCCACCACATAAAAAGTGTCTTTCGCCTCCCACCATGATTCTGAAGCCTCCCCAGCCATGTGGAACTGTAAGTCCAATTAAACCTCTTTTTTCTGCCCAGTCTCAAGTATGTCTTTATCAGCAGTGAAAGCAAACTAATACAGTGGGCAGAGCCACCAGTGCACCAATCCTGGGCTAACAGCATGAATGAGAAATAAATCCTTGTTTTTTTGAAGCCACCAAAGTGTGTTGTTATTGTTAGTTTTCTGCACCATCATTTAATCTATCCTGATGGATACATTATCTTAAGTTCAGCATCCTCCTTTAAGCCCGTTCCAGCTACCCTGACCCACAGCGATTTCCTCCAAAGAGCAGGAAAAAAAAATCTTAATTCATATTTATCCCAAAACTTAATGTAGAGTCTTGCATATAGTTATTGCTCATTAAACAACTGTTGCAGAAATGAGCAGCTGTTAATCTCTGAGACTCCAGTTGGCCACTTGTAAAACAGGAAAACCAATTTCTTGCACTCCATCCTTTGCAGGGCTGTTGTGGGGGCTCAGCTGGAATGATGTGTAACAAAGTGCTCTGTGAACTATAAAATGGCAAACATCTCAAACATTATTATAATAAACTACTGAAAAATATTCTCAGAATTCATTCATTTGTCATATACCTGGCACTATTCCAATCTGATAATGAATTACCTCCACACATGCAATTATTGAATTCTGTTGCTGTTTTTAAACCTAGGAATAATGATGAGGGCCAACCCCTATTGAATGGTCACTATATTACCAGCCACTGGCCTGGGTGCTTCCTATGCCATTATCACTCACAATCCTCAGTCATAGTAGAAAAAAGCCATTTGGATAGTTTGATTCCCTTGTTCTCTACTACAGTAACTCTCAACATTGTTGATAGGTTCTTGGAAAATGCGACTTTAAGTGAAACAGCATATAATGAAGCCAATTTCGCCATAGACTAATTGATATAACCAACAGTTATGTTCCTATGGCATATTTATGATCACAGAAATCTCACCAAACTTATAAATAATGACCTAAAACACTTCTAATATTAAATATTGTAATAAATGTGAGCTATACAGCCAGGCGCAGTGGCTCACACCTGCAATCCCAGCAATTTGGGAGGCTGAGGCTGGCAAATTACTTTAGCCCAAGAGTTCAAGAGTAACCTGGGCAACATAACAAAACCCCACCTCCACAAAAATACATACATACATATATATGTGTATGTATAACATACATACATATATATGTGTTGTATAACATACATACATATGTGTGTATATATGTATGCATTTATTTATATAATTATATATATATATATATATAATTAGCTGGGCATGGTGGTGCACACCTGTAGTCCCAGCTACCCGGGAGGCTGAGATGGGAGGATCACGTGAACCTGGAAGGTCAAGGCTGTAGTGAGATGTGACTGTGCCACTGCACTCCAGCCTGGACGACAAAGAGACTCTGTCTTAACAACAACAAAATGTGAGCTATAGATACATTTGAGAATGTTAAATAAAAACAAGTAAGATGTTTTTTGGCCAATTGTCCCAGTTCAGGGTCACCAGTAGGCAGCTGAGGGCATAAGATGGGAGCCAGGCGTGGACAGGGCACATCCCCTCACAGGGTGCAGTCACACCCACTCATGCTGGAACCATGTAGACACGCCAGTTCACCTCATGTGCACAGCTTTAGGATGTGGGAGGAGACCCACATAGACATGGGGAAAACATGCAAATTCCACACAAACAGTGGCTCCAGCCAGGAATCAAGTTTTTTTTCTCATCAATGTTATAAAAAAACAACATTGAACAAATGAAACAATGTTATTGGAGGACCTGCTGTATATGTCTACTTTATAGACAGAAAGACCAAGCTTTAAAATTGCTAGGTTGTTGGGCACGGTAGTTCACACCTGTAATCCCAGAACTTTGGGAGGCCGAGGCAGAAGGACCACTTGAGGTCAGGAGTTCAAGAACAACCTGGCCAACATGGTGAAACCCATCTCTACTAAAAACACAAACATTAGCTGAGTGTGGTGGCACATGCCTGTAGTCCCAGCTACTTGGGAGGCTGAGGCAGGAGAATCACTTGAACCCAGGAGGCAGAGGCTTCAGTGAGCCAAGACTGTACCACTACACTCCAGCCTGGGCAACAGAGCAAGACTCATCTCTAAATAAATAAGTAACTCAATCAATCACTCAATAAATGTGCTAAGTACTTTACCCAATGTCAAATGGTTAGAAAGCGGTAGAGTCAGGAAGTTGGTAACCAAATCTAAGTATTTTGACTCCTTGGAATAGAACCCCTTAGCTGCACCACTGTTCTATCTCCTGAGGAAAGTGTAAACCAACCACTCTTCAAACTGGGCATGGAGGAGCAATGCAAGCTCAGGTGCCCTTAGTGGAGCCACTGAAGGGACAGGGAACACTGTGTAAAGTAGACTGCTGGGACACTCACTGTCCCTGAATCAAATGGCTGAGCTGCTGCCAGGCATTTTCAAATGCACACCCATGCAGATGAGTTCACTCCCAATTGAAGAGACTCAATACAGAGAGTCACAAAAAACAAAGTAAGCATCTACTTTTCACTCTGGAAAAATTCATGCCATTAAAAGCATTTAATCTGTATCAGCTTCATGGACATTCAACCAGGGCAGCCAAATGGGGTGTGAGCCCAGAAGGCCTTATGCTTGGGCTTTAAGGCTCTGCAGTTGCTATCTTGGAATTCTCAAATTTTATCTTGGAGTTTGTGTTTTGTGAGTAAAGTCTGGTAGGACAACATAGCATGTTTTAGAAGCCAAGAGCCTTAGCTCATACACAGTCTCACCTGGCATCTCCGTACTTCCCAAGGAAAGACACTTAGTTACCTGAGCCCCCACCCCTGTGATCATGCCCCTCCTTCCCTGTTCTCACCTGAGCAAGGCATGGGGAACGTCTGGGGAGATTGCTGGCATTTAAATCCCCTCTCCTACATTTGCCAGCTGTATCATTTTAGACATAGTTAACCTCTCTAAGCCTCTATTTCCTCATCTGTCTGATGAGGATAAGAATGGTATCTGTTTCATGACGTTGTAAGAATTCAATCTGAAAACCCCTCTAGAGCATTTAGCCTGGTGCCTGCCATGTAGCAGCAGCTCAGTACATGGCAGGTATTCTGGCTTCTTACAACAATCACTGAGGTTGATATTATGAGCCCAGTTCACAGATAAGAAACTGAGGCCTGAGAAGCAGGTTATGCACCCAGGAGGCTCCTAAGTGGAAGATCCCAGGTGCAAACCCAGAGCTGCTGGAGTCTAAAACCCATGCGCTTGGCCACCCTGTCACACTGCCACTCTCATGGAAGAGGACCTCGAGGCCTGCTTCTGAGTCTTTAAACCACAGCCCTCTGAACTTGGGGTCTGACAGGGCCTTGTGGCTCTCAGAGTCCTGCTGGGAATCAACATAACCTACAGGTAATGACTATGGCCACCACTGCAGGCGAGCCCCAAGAGACCACTCATGTCTGTTTCATGGCCCTGTCGCAGAGCCTCATACAGTGCCAGGCCCAGACAGACGCTTAATATGTCCCTTTGATGAAAACCCATGTAGCTGTTAAGGCAGGAAAAGTATTCATTTTCCCTGCACCTACCTAATATTTGATGCTGACACTGAGCAGTTAGAGGCAAGCAACAAGAATGATTTAATAAAAGCACAACTGAAAGGAAAGGCAAAGAAGAGAAAGTGAGAAAGGCAGGCCAGGCACCAGCTAAATGTTTGAAACCAAGGCTTTTATGTCTTTTAAACGGAATCCAGGAAAATTGCTGCACCCCGTGTAGCTGGTTGGAGGGCTTTTTCCTCTGGATGGTTGCATTGTTTGGGAGCCCCAATCTCTCCTCTCACGGGTTGGGAGTGCAGCCCTGAAGTCTGTGCAGCAGGGTGTGAGTGAATCAGTCTTGGGAGCTGGCACGGCCCCGGGCCTCGCGTGGAGTCCAGGCCAGGCTCTGACACACTGGGGAGTGTTGAGACGAGAGTGGGTGTTTGCTGACAAGCAGCTTCATGGGAACGCTTGCCTTGGCATTTCTTAGTGCTGAATCAGGGAGAAAAGTTGGGCAGAGTGCCTGTGAGGCTCAACACACACACACACACACACAGAGAGAGAGAAGGAGAGGGAGAGAGAGAGAAGGAGGGAAGGAAGGACAAGGGGAGGAAAAACCAAGGCAGAGTTAAGAGAGCAAACACCACACAAAGCAGTAATGGCAATAGCAAAATTATCAATACCTGAAGGCCTCTGAGTGCTTTCAGTGCACTCTCCCTAGGTGTCCTGGGGAAAGCTTTATGCATAAGGAAACCCCTGGAGGATCCTTATATACATCTATGTGCATACACATATATATATTTGGCACACAAAAAAAACTCACGCCTGTAATTCCAGCATTTGGGGAGGCAGAGGCAGGCAGATCACTTGAGGTCAGGAGTTCGAGACCAGCCTAGCCAACATGGTGAAATCCCATCTCTACTAAAAATACAAAAATTAGCCAGGCATGGTGGTGGGAAGCTGAGGCAGGAGAATAGCTTGAATTTGAAAGGCAGAGGTTGCAGTGAGTTGAGATCGCATTACTGCACTCCAGCCTGGGTGATAGAGCAAGACTCAATCTGAGAGAGAGAGAGAGAGAGAGAGAGAGAGAGAGAGAGAGAGAGAGAGAAGAAAGAAGGAAAAAAAGAAAGAAAAGATTCAGAGCTGCTCAGCAACCTGGTGGCTGAAACAAAATTCAAATGCAACTCTAACAGCAAAGCTTGATGCTCTTACAGGTCTAACCCCTCATCCCACCCCAACTCATGTGAGCCTCATCCTCCCTTTGCCTTCTTCTTCCCACAAAAGTTAGGGAAAGCCAATCAGATGGGAAATAAAGCAGACATTACGAGTGGTATTCACCTCCTCAGACAAACTGGGAGGAAGTGAGCAGCCTCCAAACGCAGGAGTCCAGGTGGGCCTCAGTCAGCAATGCATGAAACAATCCTATGCCTGACTCTAATGGAGAGAGAAAAATCCAGATTTCCCTCTTCTTCCCTGATTGTGTCATCTGGAGCAGCACCATCCCACAAAAATAGAGCACAAGCCATATACTGTAAATATGACTTTCTAGTAACCACATGTTTAAAATGAAACAGGTGAAATTAATTTTAATAATATGTTTCAATGAATCCAATATATTCAAAATGGTATATTTTCATTATTTAAAATGTATTTAGAAGTATTATTATTTAAAAGTGTCATTTTATTTACTTTAAAGTATCATTATTTAAAAATTAATGAGCTATCTTGCATTCTTTTTTCCTTCTAAATCTTCAAAATCCAGTATGCACTTTGCAATCAGACCACACCTCAGTTCAGACTAGCCTAGGTACATGTGGCTAGTACCCACTGTGTTGGACAGGGCAGGTCTATGGAATACCAAAATATCCAGGTGAACACAAGCACAAATCACATAATCACAAAGGATTCTACATCACCAAAAAAGGACTCCACATAACCAACAAATCACTCTACATAATGAAAAGTGTTTTTTAAATTATCATGTAGAAAAATTGACTTATGATGTACAGTTCTATGAATTTTAAAACATATAGATTCATATAACCCCCATCATAATCAGGATACAGAGCAGTTTCATCATCCCCAAAGAATTCTCTTGCTATCTTTTTACAGTCACGCCTTCCACCTTCCCCTAATCCCCTCCTCATCCCCTAATCTCTAATCCCTGATCTGTTCCATACAAATGGAATCATACTCTATGCAGCATTTTGAGACATGCTTCTTTCACTTCACATATGCTTTTGAGATTCCTGAAAGTTTATTGTGGGCATCAATAGTTCATTCCTTTTTATTACTGACTAGCCTAACATGATGTACACAGACTACAGTTTATCCATTCACCTGCTGGAGGACGTTTAAATTGTTTGGTATGATTAAAGTAGAGTTGCTATGAATATGTGTACAGATTTTTCTGTAAACATAAGTATTCATTTCTTTAGGGCAAATACCCAGGAGGACGACTGCTGGGTCATATGGCAAATATATGTTTTACTTTATAAGAAATTATCAAATTGGAGAAGAAGGAAGATGGCACTGTAGGACCAACTCAGGATTGCAGCTCCCAGTGAATCCACAGAGGGACTACAGGGAATTACACATGGCAGCAGGGTGGAGCCCACGGCAGCAGGCTGGAGCCCACAGCAATAGGGCGGAGCCCATGGCAGCTCATCATAGCCACTACAGGCAAGCAGTGACTAGACTGCCTCCTCGCTGGGCAGGAAAGTGCAACGGATGCTCATAAACAAAGCCCTAACTCCCCGGGACAGAACACCTGAGGGAAAAAAGGGGGGGCTTTATGAGTTAAGCTGCAGCAGACTTAAACGTACCTGCCTAGCAGCACTGAATGAACAAGGGAGCTGACAGCTCAGCACTAGAGGTCCTATAAAGTACAGACTGTCTCCTCAAGCAGCTCACTGACCCCCATATATCCAAAGAGTCACCTCACAAAAGGACTGATCAGACTGACATTTGGTGAGCATCATTCAGGGACAAAGATAGCAGAAGAAGAATCTGGTAGCAACCGTCACGGTTCCACAGCTGCGACAGGAGTTCCCCAGGCAAGCAGGACCTGGAGTGGACCTCAGCAGTCCTACAGCAGAGGGGCCAGATGGTTAGAAGGAAAACTAAGAAACAGAAATACTTCATCATCAACAATCTGGATGTCCACTCAGAGATCCAATAGGAAAATCAACAACCACTCAGAAGACAGGTGGATAAATCCACAAAGATGGGAAGAAACCAGCACAAAAAGGAGGAAAACACCCAAAACCAGAACACCTCACCTCCTACAAAGGACCACAACTCCTCGCCAGAAAGGAAACAAAGCTGGATGGAGAATGAGTGTGATGAAATGACAGAATCAGACTTCAGAAGGTGGGTAATGAGAAACTTCCATGAGCTAAAAGAACATGTTCTAAATCAATGCAAAGAAACTAAGAACCTTGAAAAAAGATTTGAGGAAATGATAAGAAGAATGGATAACTCAGAGAGGAATATGAGTGAATTGAAGGAGCTGAAAAACAACACAAGAACTTTGCAAAGCATGCATAAGTCTCAACAGCCGAATTGACCAAGCAGAAGAAAGAATATCAGAGGTCGAAGATCAACTCAATGAAATAAAATGAGAAGGCAAGATTATACAAAAAAGGGTAAAAGGAAATGAACAAAGTCTCCAACAAATGTGGGACTATGTGAAGAGACCTAATCGACGTTTGATAGGTGTACCTGAATGTGACGAAGAGAATGAATTCAAGCTGGAAAATACTCTTCAGGATATTATCCAGGAAAATTTCCCCAACCTAGCAAGGCAGGCCAATATTCAAGTCCAGAAAATCAGAGAACACCACAAAGATATTCCGCAAGAAGAGCAACCCCAAGGCACATAATCGTCAGATTCACCAGGGTTAAAATGAAGGAGAAAATGCTAAGGGCAGCCAGAGAGAAAGGTCAGGTCACCCAAAAAGGGAAGTCCATCAGACTCACAGTAGATCTCTTGGCAGAAACACAACAAGCCAGAAGAAAGTGGGGGCCAATATTCAACATCCTTAAAGAAAAGAACTTTTAACCCAGAATTTCATATCCAACCAAACTAAGATTCATAAGTGAAGGAAAAATAAAATCCTTTGCAAACAAGCAAGTACTCAGAGATTTTGTCACCACCAGGCCTGCTTTACAAGAGCTCCTGAAAGAGGCACTACCCATAGAAAGGAACAACCAGTACCAGCCACTCCAAAAACATACCAAAGGCTAAAGAGCATCAGCAAAATGAAGAATCTGCATCAACTAATGAGCAAAACAGCCAGCTAGCATCAAAATAGCAGTATCAAATTCATGCATAACAATATTAATCCTAAATGTAAATGGGCTAAATGCACCAATCAAAAGACACAGACTGGCAAATTGGATAAAAAACAAAAACCCATCGGTATGCTGTATCCAGGAAACCCATCTCATATGCAAGGATACACAAAGCCTCAAAATAAAGGGATGGAGGAAGATTTACCAAGCAAATGGAGAGGAAAAAAAAAAGCAGGAGTTGCAATTCTCATCTCTGATAAAATAGACTTTAAAGCAACAAAGATCAAAAGAGACAAAGAAGGACATTACATAATGGTAAACGAATCAATACAACAAGAAGAGCTAACGATCCTAAATATACATGGACCCAATACAGGAGCACCCAGATATATAAGGCAAGTTCTTAATAACTTACAAAGAGACTTAGACTCCCACACAATAATAGTGGGAGACTTTAACACTCCACTGTCAATATCAGACAGATCAACCAGACAGAAAATTAACAAGGATATCCAGGACTTGAACTCAGACCTGGAACAAGCAAACCTGATAGACATTTACAGAACTCTCCACCCCAAATCCACAGAATATACATTCTTCTCAGTACCACATCACACCTACTCTAAAACTGACCACATAATTGGAAGTAAAGCACTCCTCAGCAAATACAAAACAACTGAAATCATAACAAACAGTCTCTCAGACCATAGTGCAATCAAGTTAGAACTCAGAATTCAGAAACTAACTCAGAACCACAGAGCTTCATGGAAACTGAACAACTGGCTCTTGAATGTTGATTAGATAAACAATGAAATGAAGGCAAAAATAAAGAAGTTCTTCGAAACCAACGAGAATGAAGACACAACATACCAGAATCTCTGGGACATATTTAAAGCAGTCTCTAGAGGAAAATATATAGCAAGCAATAAGTGCCCACATGAGAAGAGTGGAAAGATCCAAAATTGACACCCTATCGTCAAAATTGAAAGAGCTAGAGGAGCAAGATCAAAAAAACTCAAAACCTAGCAGAAGACAAGAAATAACTAAGATCAGAGTAGAACTGAAGGAGATAGAGACACGAAAAACCCTTCAAAAAATCAGTAAGTCCAAGAGCTGGTTTTTTGAAAAGATCAACAAAATAGACCACTAGCCAGACTGATAAAAAAGAAAAGACAGAATAACCAAATAGACGCAATAAAAAGTGATAAAGGGGAAATCACCACAGATTCCACAGAAATTCAAACCATCATCAGAGAATATTACAAACAACTCTATGCACATAAACTAGTAAACCAGAAAGAAATAGATAAATTCCTGGACCTTTCTGTCCTCCTAAGCCTAAACCAGGAGGAAGCCGAAACTATGAATAGACCAGTAACAAGCTCTGAAGTTGAGGCAGCAATTAAGAGCCTACCTCACAAAAAAAGCCCAGGTCCAGATGGGTTCACAGTCAAATTCTACCAGGCACACAAAGAGGAACTGGTACCATTCCTTCTGAAACTATTACAAACAATCCAAAAAGAGGGAATCCTTCCCAAGTCATTTTATGAGACCAACATCATCCTGATACCAAAACCCGGCAGAGACTCAACAAGAAAAGAAAACTTCAGGCCAATATCCATGATGAACATAGATGCAAAATTCTTCAATAAAATACTGGCAAGCCGATTGCAACAGCACATCAAAAAGCTTATCCACCATGATCAAGTAGGATTCATCCCGGGAATGCAAGGCTGGTTCAACATATGCAAGTCTATCAACGTAATTCACCACATAAACAGAACCAAAAACAAAAACCACATGATTATCTCAATTGACACAGAGAAGGCCTTTGACAAAATTCAACAGCCTTTTATGTTAACAACCCTCAATAAACTCAGTACTGATGGAACTTATCTCAAAATAATAAAAGCTATTTACGACAAACCAACAGCCAATATCATACTGAATGGGCAAAAACTGGAAGCATTCCCTTTGAAATCTGGCACTAGACAAGGATGACCTCTCTCACCACTCCTATTCAATATAGTACTGGAAGTTCTAGCCAGAGCAATCAAGCAAGAAAAAGAAATAAAGGGTATTCAAATAGGAAAGGAGGAAGCCAAATTGTCTCTATTTGCAGATGACATGATAGTATATCTAGAAGACCCCATCACCTCAGCCCCAAAACTCCTGAAACTGATAAGCAACTTCAGCAAAGTCTCAGGATATAAAATCAATGTGCAAAAATCACAAGCATTTTTATAGACCAATAACAGACTTAAAGAGAGCCAAATCAAGAACGAACTGCCATTCACAATTGCTACAAAGAGAATAAAAATACCTAGGAATACAACTTACAAGGAACATAAGAGACCTCTTCAAGGAAAGCTACAAACCACTGCTCAACGAAATAAGAGAGGACACAAACAGATGGAGAAACATTCCATGTTCATGGTTAGGAAGAATCAATATTGTGAAAATGGCCATGCTGCCCAAAGTAATTTACAGATTCAATGCTATCCCCGTCAAGCTACCAATGACCTTCTTCACAGAACTGGAGAAAACGACCTTAAACTTCATATGGAACCAAAAGAGAGTCCTCATAGCCAAGTCAATTCTAAGCAAAAACAACACAGCGGGAGGCATCACACTACTGGACTTCAAACTATCCTACAAGGCTACAGTAATCAAAACATCATGGTATGGGTACCAAAACAGAGATATAGACCAATGGAACAGAACAGAGGCATCAGAGGCAACACAACATATCTACAGCTATAGAATCTTGGATAAACCTGACAAAAACAAGGAATGGGGAAAGGATTCCCTGTTTAATAAATGGTGTTGGGAAAACTGGCTAGCCATGTGCAGAAAGCAGAAACTGAACCCCTTCCTGACACCTTACACTAAAATTAACTCCAGATATATTAAAGACTTAAATATAAGACCCGGCACCATAAAAACCCTAGAAGAAAATCTAGGCAAAACCATTCAGGACATAGGAGTAGGCAAGGACTTCATGACCAAAACACCAAAAGCATTGGCAACAAAAGCCAAAATAGACAAATGGGACCTAATCAAACTCCACAGCTTCTGCACGGCAAAAGAAACAGTCACTAGAGTGAATCAACAACCAACAGAATGGGAAAAAATTTTGTCAGTTTACCCATCTGACAAAGGGCTGATATCCAGAATTTACAAATAACTCGAACAGATTTACAAGAAAAAAAAACAAACAAGCCCATTCAAAAATGGGCAAAGGATATGAACAGACACTTTACAAAAGAAGACATATATGAGGTCAACAAACATATGCAAAAATGCTCATCATCACTGGTCATTAGAGAAATGCAAATCAAAACTACATTGAGATACCATCTCATGCCAGTTAGAATGGCGATCATTAGAAAATATGGAGACAGCAGATGCTGGTGAGGATGTGGAGAAATAGGAACACTTTTACACTGCTGGTGGGAGTGTAAATTAGTTCAACCATTGTGGAAGACAGTGTGGCGATTCCTCAAGGACCTAGAAATAGAAATTCCATTTGTCCCAGCAATCCCATTACTGGGTATATATCCAAAGGACTATAAATCATTCTACTATAAGGACACATGCACACAAATGTTCATTGCAGCACTGTTTCCAATAGCAAAGACCTGGAACCAACACAAATGCCCATCGATGATAGACTGGACTGGGAAAATGTGGCACATATACACCGTGAAATATTATGCAGCAATCAAAAATGATGAGTTCGTGTCCTTTGTAAGGACATGGATGAATCTGGAGAACATCATTCTCAGCAAACTGACACAAGAACAGAAAATGAAATACCGCATGTTCTCACTCATAGGCAGGTGATGAACAATGAGAACACATGGACACAGGGAGGGGAGCACTACACACTGGGGTCTATTGGGGGGAATAGGGGAGGGACAGTGGGGGGGGGAGTTGGGGAGGGACAGCATGGGGAGAAATGCCAGATATGGGTGAAGGGGAGGAAGGCAGCAAATCACACTGCCACGTGTGTACCTATGCAACTATCTTGCATGTTCTGCTCATGTACCCCAAAACCTAAAATGCAATAAAAAAAATAAAAATTAAAAAAGAAATATATTTCACCAACATGTGAGCATCTACACACACAACTGAAACGAAATTTCCATATAACAATTTGCACCTTGCAATGTATAATACAGTCTGACACACGTCCACTTCCTTTTGTTTTCAGTAAGTGGATTTTTAAATCCACAGTGGGTCACCACCTGCATATTGGAAAGCCCTCAACTGTGAAAGATGTGTGTGTTCAACCATGAAGACATAAGGTGGGGAGCTCTGTAATACAACCCTTCAGAGAACACTGGCAGGTCCATCTCACAAGACAAATGTGTGAACAGAGATGTAAAAAACCCTATGTAAGCAAAGGCTGATGAAAGGTAGGTATTTCCCCATAGAAGTGGACCCTAAGACAAGGATTTGGGTCCAAGTAGCTTATTTTCAAGGTGATACCAGGATGCACAGGAAGCAGGAAGTGAGGCAAGGAAGACAGGAAAGCCAGCAAGAGGCCACATGGATGTGCTATTACTGGGCATCTAGGGCTCAGCCACACAGGGGACCTCTGAGTGGAACATGCCTCCAAGGAACAAGGAAGTCAGGTGTTCATCCACTGCAATGGTTAATATTGACCGTCAACTTAATTGGATTGAAGGATGAAAAGTACTGATCCTGGGTAAGTCTGTGAGGGTGTTGCCAAGGGAGATTAACATTTGAGTCAGTGGACTGGGAAAAGCAGCCCCACCCTCAAACTGGGTGGCACAATCTAATCAGCTGCCAGCACAGCCAGAATGAAAGCAGGCAGAAGAACATGGAAAGACTAGACTGGCTCAGCCTGCATCTTTCTCTTGTGCTGGATGCTTCCTGCCCTCAAACTTGGACTCCAAGTTCTTCAGCTTTGGGAGTCAGACTGGCTTCCTTACTCCTCAGCTTGCAGGCAGGCTATTGTGAGACATCACCTTGTGATTGTGTGAGTCAATACTCCTTAATAAGCTCCCTCTTGTATATACATCTAACCTATTCGTTCTGTCCCTCTAGAGAACCCTGGCTAAGACATCGACCCACTGTCATCCCTCCACGATAAAGGTAGAAACAAAGCCATTAACTTCCTGATGCTTCCAGCCTGCCCCACGTGAGGGCCAAATGCCCACCGCCACAGAACACCCTCAGGCAGAGAGACACCAGAAGCTTTGGGCTGGAAGGGAATTGTCTGCCAATAACCTCTGGGCTGGGCTAAGTGGATATAGTCCAAAGGTCTCCTGCAAGATATAACTAGGAGGCAGAAAGAGTAGCTCATTGTCAGCCATTTCAGGAACTGATTTCAGCCCTAAACACCTGTCTCCCTTCCCAGACCACACCTCATAGTCAGGCATATCCCAGTTGTCCATTGCACCTTGGAATCACCAATTCCCTGATTTCTAAATTTACCAAGCCCTTCTCAGCCCTCTGCCTGGTTTTCCTGCCTCAGCATTGCTGAAAGAAGACAGGAAATCTGGCCTACTTGGTTACTCACTGGTCCTACCTGAGCCCTCTGGTTCTCAGCCAGTGTCCCAGAGAACAGCTCATTCTAAGCCAAAGATCTCTGCCACAACGTTTCAGTACATCTTTATTCATCCTTTCCCTCCTCTTAGAGAAGATGACCCTACTCTTGTCAAGGTGCCAAGGAAAACAAATATCCCGGCAGAGGGAAGGAATCTGGTGCACAAACCTTAATTAACCACCTACTGTTTGTCAGATTGAAATACAGAAGATAGACGGACTTTGGGAATCAAATCCAAATGGATGGGAATAGAAACAGTGTTGAGAATAGAGGAGCGAACCCTTAATCAGCAATTCCCAAGGGCAGCGTGTCTTAGCCCAGGCGGCACAGGCTCATGTGAGGAGCTTTTAAAGAGGACCAGTTCCCAGCAGGTGATAGGACAGGTCCCAGGCATCAGTACATTTTTAAGTTCCCCAAACGCTAATGTGAAGGGACTATAAGATGGGACAGGAAGGAAGAAATAGCATTTCATGTGTATGTGTCCTGTTTTCCGTTTGTTTACATAAACTTTGTATCTCATCCAATTATGTCAACATTAGATTTTGCTGTACCCACCTCAAAGGCAAGAAAACAGGATAACCAAAAACCTGGCCTAAGTTCTCATTGTCATGAGCAAAAGAGCCCAGATCAACATTGAAGACTGCCTGAGTCCAAAGACAATGACTCTACCCTCATCACACTATCCCCCAAGTAAAATTTCAGTAAGATTGAAGATGAGAGAAAGGGGACAGAAAAAAAACAGGTTGTCACTGGATAAGACAAGGCTGGTCTAGGTAAGACATGAGGAGAGGGCTCTGCAGACAGCATGAAACGCTAGGTATCCCAAGCTGTTCATGGCACCAAGAAAAATGGGGCAAAACCACAAAAGGGGGTGGAGTGCCAACTAACCCTGTCCCAGTGTTCCCTGAGCCTCGTCCTGCTCTGGAGGATGTCTCACATCCAAACTCAATGGGCCGTATTCCTACCAGACTCTGTACTGTGACTTGGAACATGACACCCATCAGCTCAGGTTTGAGGGCCTCTCAGCGTGGTTAATCTTCATCTCCTTTCTGGCCTCCAGACTGACTGTATTCAGCTGTGAGAATAAACTGACATCACGGCAACCAGCCTTTCCTTATTTCTGCAAGTCATTTCTCTCTTCTCTGTGACTGCTTGGCTCTCTAAGCTCAGCAGCCCATCTGGTTAAAGGGATATCCTGCTGTTTACAGCCTCCTCTGGGACTGCTCAAAGACAGGAGAAACCCTATCCATTTATACTCCTCTGTGTTTGCTCCACGGAAATGAATTTTATTTAAGCATCACATTTGGAGAAGGAAAAGACATTTGTGTGTTTTCTTTCTTGTGTATTTTTCAGCAACAAGATGCCCAATAAATTAAAGCAATCCTTAAAAGAAAACCAAAACCAAACTCTGTGTGCTCCCAAAGTCATAGAGCATCTTTTAGTGACTATCAGAAAATAGTAGAGCTGGAGGAAGCCCTAGGAATCATCTCTTAGATGGGGAAGTTGACGCCCAAAACAGGAGAGTCACTTGCCCCATGTCTTGGTACAAAGCAATGGTAGAAGTGGGACCAGAACATGGGTGCTTTGGCCTCATGTCCCCAGATGGTGTTTTCCTGGGCAGGGGCTGCATGCTGAGACAGAAGAATACCATATTGAAGGTTGAAAGTGGCTTTAATGAGCCTGAAAGAAAGAAAAACTGGTGCCAAAGAAAACAGCGTATTTAAAACCTGCTGGCTGGCCAGGTGCAGTGGCTCACACCTGTAATCTCAGCACTTTGGGAGGCCAAGGCAGGAGGATCACCTGAGGTCAGGAGTTTGAGACCAGCCTGACTAACATGGAGAAACCCAATCTCTACTAAAAATACAAAATTAGCCAGGCATGGTGGCACATGCCTATAATCCCAGCTTCTCAGGAGGTTGAGGCAGGAGAATTGCTTGAACCTGGAGGTGGAGGTTGTGGTGAGCTGAGATCGTGCTACTGCACTCCAGCCTGGACAACAAGAGCGAAACTCCATCTCAGAAAAAAAAAAAAAAAAAAAAAAAAAAAAAATACCTGCAGGCTTAGCTTCAATAGTGATGAAAACAAAGCAATGTTTGCTATTTACCAACCTATCACTCCCAAGTTGACTAATGCAAGGGCCAGCATATCGCACAACTCTAGGGGGCTCAATTCATACTGTCCTGTTAACCCATATGTTTTAAAAGCAAAAGAATATTAGCTAACAACAAATCTTAGCTATCCTTTTCTTGTTTGGTATTAACAGCTAGAACCAAAGGCAATTATTGACAAGTACAATATTCACTAAAAATAAATAATCACTTAACAGCAACCCAAGAGATGTGGCTCTCAAAATTCAAAAGAATGAATCTATAAAATTAAGTAGATCACAAAGACTTCTAAAAGAGGACATTTGGCAAGACTGACTAATCATTCACAGGTATTAGCTATGTAGTAGGCAGCGTTGTTAGAAGTATTTTACACGTGTTAATCCTCACGACAGCTCAATGACCAAGATACTGTTGTTAGGACCCATTTTACAGATGAGGAAACTGACAGAAGGAGTCATCCAGTAACTGGCGAGTCACATTGCCAATAAGCGGCAAGGAGTGATTCAAAGGCAGCAATCGCCTCTCAACTCTGCGGCCTTGACTACAAGCATGGCTCCTTCTGTTATTTGCTCCTGAGAGTTGGCGGGCAGTTGAATCCTGCTCCATTCCCCTCAAATCACTGCAGTTGACCGACATAAAGTTTGCAATGGGGCTGACAATGAGGAAAGGATCTGGCTCCAGCATGGGAGGACCCTTAAGAGGGAGACCACCACAATTCAACTCTGGAAAATCTAGGAAGGATTGGTGATATCCTTAAGGAGGCACAGGCCAGAGTCCCTAAACGTCACAGTGAGCATTCAAAGGGAAGTCCTGGGCCTCTGGGAGCTCTATCCTTACCCCCATATCCAACTCTTCTTCAGGCATATGGAGTTTTAAAAAAAGGAAAGAAAAGAAAATTAAGCTCCTCCCCAAGAGGCCAACAGAAAACATTCAGAGTAACTCAAGATGTCCTCCAGCCTTTCTGAACCCAGTAAAGACAGGAGATATTTTTTAATTCATCCCACTCTGCAACCTTGAGCAATTTATCTAATTTCTCTGAACTTCGGTTCCTTCATCTCTATAAAGTTCACACCTACCTCATATATGTATATTATACACACACACACACACACACACACACACACATATGTTGTGGAAATTAAATTTGACATAATTGGTGAAAAAGGCTTAGCACAATGCTTGCCACCTGGTAGAAGACCAATAAATGATAGCTTTCATCTGCCCTTTTGGGACAAAGAAGGACACTGTTAGGTTCCTACCAAACATTCATTATTCATTATTTCCCAATAGCCCCTCAATTTCAAGGTTACAATATACCCAAAACACAATATCACCTCCCAGACACCCTGGCAGTTAGGGTAGGCACATTTCAGTTCTGGCAAATGAGATGTAAGGAGAAAACTATTTGGGAAGCAGAGGACTATCTTCTGGGAAATCTGTTGCTTCCCTAAAAATAGGAGGAACAGACTCAGCTAGCATTTCCTTTGACCCATGCCCTTTGCCCTTTCTCTTCTTCCTATTTGAAGGTGCAGCAGCCATCTTGCCACCATGAGGACAAAACCACAGGCCGATCACAGGGATAGAGAAGGATCTTGGGTGCTAAATAACATCCTCTGATTCTCACACCAACTCTACATTTTTTTAAGTCTTGACTTGTCAGGTTAGAAAAATAAACTCATAATAGGTTTTCCATTATTTATAGCTGAACACATTCCTAACTGGGATTTATCAATCCCAGTGTTATATATTGAAATAGAAAAAAGCATAGAGATTCTGGGGTGTTCATCCAAGGTCACACAATGAATTGATTGGGGGTAAAGTCATGCCTGCCGAGTATCCGAGTCTTAAATGTCCAATCCCAAAGCTCTCAAAATAGAATACATTTCACAAAAGTTATCTTTATGTCAAGAATCAGAATGACTAGTGTTATAAAGCATTTATGAGCCAGTTGTGCTGGTGTATAAGAAGCTTTCTTCCAGAAATTTAGGTAGTCAAAATATATTTTTTAAAATCATGGATTTCATTTAATCTGTGCAAGTGGACTTTTCAGTCTAGGGGCAAATCACACATGAAGCTCAGAAGAGGAACCGTTAATCTACAGAACCCAGATCCATGTCTCTGGAATCACAGGGAAGCACCCTTGAACCATCCAAAGAACATCATGCTGTGAAATCAACAAATAGAGCTGCCTGCCCTCATATCTATCCTAAATAAGATATTGGATTTCCAAAAGACATGTCTTTGACCTGCTAATAAATATTTTATAACCCTGATCTTTTAGGAAATCAGGATTGAATAGCACTATCTCATAAATACAAGCTTTGCACAGTAAAATTATTTGGGCTTAAATATATTGTCTGCCTTGTGTTGTTACAATTTAATGAAAACTATTTGCTGGACCCAAAAAAATGTAATTAATAAAACTATATCCAGATTCTCTGGCTGAGGATTTGCATATGCAACAAAGCTGCTGGATATGAGTTTTGTCAGAATCTCTGGAACGTTGAGATCCTTGGGAGAAAAAAGTCTACTCCTTCGCTTTAGAAATAGATGCATCCTTGGAACTGTCCAGGTGAGTGTAGATAGTGGTGTTTAGAACTCATCCCACCACCAAGCAATGGACACCAAGTTGGATGGCTTCATAGTGATTCTCCCAGTGGCCTTGGTTATACTCATGAACCCATTCCCCTGGCCAGGTTCAACTGGCCCAGTGTAAAGACATATGACCCAAGATGTGACAGATTCTCTCTCATGGAAAGTTAAGACTTGAACAAGAGACATAGTGATGGGAAGTCTTTAGAATTGACTAAACTGGCTGGCTGCAATCTACTACCGCCAGGGTCCCAGGGCCTCATTTAGTTCCGGCCCTTCCTAAAATCCTCTAATTCTCTGAGCTCACCCAGTAAGAAACTAAGGAACACCTCCTTTAAAACTTGGGCTACACTGAGTCAGTTTGTTTCTTAAAACCAAAAGGATCCTAGGGGATACACTTGACACTATTACGTACCAATTTGTAGGGTCACAGAGCCAGAAGGAAACACAAGAGCTCTGGTTCCTTCCTATATTTAAGCAGAAATAAGCAGTCCCAATCTTGGGCAAGCAGGTGGCAGGGTATCTCCACCTTATTGTCTTTAGACCTCTAAGGAAAGTGGTTTCAACATTCAGCCCTCAAACTCTACACCAAGAACCTTTTCTTCCCATGTTATTTCTTGGCACCTGTTGTGGTGCCAGCAGTGTGACAAGCAGGTTGTTGTATGGGCTTTGGAGCTAGACTCCCTGGGTTGGAAGCTGATGCTGCTGCTTTCTAGCTGTGTGACTTGGGGTATTGTTCAACCTCTCCATGCCTCAGCTTTCCCTTATAGAAAGGGAATAAAATCATACTGTTTGTTACGTGGGGTTGTTGTGAGAATTAAGTGAGTTAACCCATACAAAATGCCCAGAACAGCGCATCCCAACTTCTCCCACTGTCTCCTCTTTTGTATTTTAGGCATGCCACCTTACACATGCTCTTTCCTGCTTAGAGTCTTAGGGAGGTCTTTGTACATTCTGTTTTTTCCGCCTGGGAGGCTTCTTCTACTCCCCATAGCCACTCAGTGATAAATGGCAAAACTGGCCCCAGTTCACCACCCCTCCCTATAACCACACTCTTTGCTAAGTGATTGTATAGCTCCTCCCATCAGCAGATGGAGTCTATAGTCCCAACCCCTTAAATCTGTACTAGTCATGTGACCTGCCTTGGCCAGTAGAGTTGAGCAGAAGTGGCATTGTACTAGTTTTGATCCTGGACCTCAAGAGATATTGTATGTTCCCATTCTCTCTCTCTCAGACCCCTTCCAGCCACAAGCCTAAGCTAGCCTGCTAGATGAGTTTCCACCCATTATCCCAGCCCACAACTAGCCAATCCCTTGAAGCAGAACCACCTAGTTGACCAGCATCTGATCATCAAGGTATAGTGGTCTCACTGCACCAGCTGAGACCAGAAGAACCACCCAGCTGAACCCAGCCCAAATTGCCAACTGATTGCATTACAAATCTAAATAAGTAATTATTGTTTCAAGCTGGTAAATTTGAGGGGTGATTTACTACATTGTGAAAGCTAACTGATATATGCCCTCTCTAGAAGCCTCAGTTTCTTCAATGATAGGACAGAAATAATAAAACCTACATCAAAAATAAGTGTAAAGACTGAAAGAGATAATGCTTCCCAAGTGCCTATGCAGCAGTATTATATAGCTATAAACTACCACACACATCGTAATGATAATACTGAATTATTTACATTGCCTCTTATCTGTATATTTGAAAGGAATGATATCTAACGAATGAGTTGTTGTGAAAAACTGAGAAAATATGTGAGATACTTAGCACCATGTCTGACACAAACAGAACATCAATAAGGTTATTGATGAGCTGCTGTTAAGTATTACTAGTCTCTGCTCCTTCCTTCTCTCCCCGTTACAATCCTCCACCACCACCACCACCACCACCACCTCTTATCTTACCTCCAGCCCTCAGAGTTCCATCACCTTGATGAATGAACGTTGGCTTCCAGCCTTCAGTCTGACACTGGGGCACCTCCAGCCTGCACAGCCCACCTTGTGGGAGAAGGCATCAGATTGCCTGGGACTCCTTGAACGTCCACCCAGTTGTGAACTTCAGCCACTAGGGGGAAGCCTCACCCTCCATCCTCGGGAAGCCAGACCTGTCACGTGGGGTTTTTTCCCTCTTCTGTTCGTGCAGTCTGAGGGCCCAGGATTTGGGAAGCCCCCTCCGGTCCTGCTATCTGCGGGTCACACCTCCACTGTGGCCACTCACCTGTTCACATTCCCCATTCCCTCCTGAGTGGGGAGCAACCCATCCCCCAACCACCTTGAGCAGATACTGGTGGCAGCCCCTCCCCAGCTCAGGGCAACCTCTCAACCTGCGTGAGTGGTTTCATAATTCATGCCTGCCCATCAGCGGACAGATTTAGCCTGCCGCCTGCTGAGTCTGAAAATACTGAATATTAAAATATCCCAGACGCTCGCCCTTCTGACGTCCTCGCCTCTCTCGGATTCACTTGCAATTGGCTGCACAAACAATTCCAGGGACACACACCAATTTGTCGATTAAGTAGGGTTTGAGCACTCGTATGTGTAACTTTCATCAAAACAGGGGAAGGCATATGCAGGGCTATGTGATCGGTGTGTGACCTTGAAGCAGACTTAGTCTTGCGGCTTCAGAGCCAGTATATTTTCTTCTACATCACATTGCTACTTAAACTCTCAGGGACCTTTTTGCAGCACTGTCTGTGATCAAGAGAAACGGGAATCCAATTTGAAGGATTTCACCAAGCAAAGTAGAGCAAAAGACCTGCAGAAACAATCTCTGCCCATCCAGGACAGCAATAGAGCCATTCCCAGGAATGGAAGCCTGCTGGGAAAGAGAATGAGGAAGCAGAGGACTGTCATATTTGGTAAAGAAAGGGGTGTGCATGTGTGTACATGTGTGTATGTCACACCCTTTTTGAGTCTAGCTGACATCTGTCATGTACATCAAAGACTGCCAGGTATTTCCTGCCTCCGATGGTGAGTTTTAAACTTTCTACTCAAAGAACTTCTGTGCCTTTGCTAAGCCACACACCTTTGCTGATATCTAGTAATGACCAGCAGCAAATGTGGCTAAAAACAACAGAAAATGTATCCTCTCACAATCCTGGAGGCAGAAGTCTGAAATCAACATGTCAGCAGAGCCTGGCACACTCCAGGGCTCTTGAGCAGATAAGTCCTTGCCTCCTTTGCCTTCTGGTATCTCCTGGCATTTCTTTGCTTGTGGCAACATCACTCTAATTTCTGCCTCCATCCCCACAGGGCCTTGATCCCTGTCCCTGTGTGTGTCCTCTCCTCATCTGAGGACACTCACACTGAACGTGAGCATGATCTCTTCTGAATCTTGACCTTAATTATATCTGAAAGGTCCTATTTTGCTGCTATAATAAAATGCCTTCTACTGAGTAATTTACAAACAATAGGAATTCGTTGCTCACAGTTCTGAAGGCAAGGCTCCATCCAATTTGGCCCCAATGAGGCTTGCTCTCTGCATCAAGTATGGCACCTGCTTGCTGGGTCCTCACGTGACTGAAGTGGTGAACAAGCTTCCTCAGGCCTCTTTTATTTTTATTTTATTTTATTTTATTTATTTTATTTTTTATTTCTTGAGATATAGTCTTGCTCTGTTGCCCAGGCTGGAGTGCAGTGGCCCAATCTCCGCTCACTGCAACCTCTGCCTCTTGGGCTCAAGCAGTTCTCCTGCCTCAGCTTCCCAAGTAGGTGGGATTACAGACTTGCCCAGCCAATTTTAATAGAGACAGGATTTTGCCATGTCGGCCAGTCTGGTCTCAAACTCCTGACCTCAGGTGATCCACCCCCCTCGGCTTCCCAAAGTGCTGGGATTACAGGTGCGAGCCATGGCGCCCAGCCTCAGGCCTCTTTTATAAGGGGCAATGATTCTATTCACAAGGGCTCCACCTTCATGTCCTAATCACCTCCACAGGCCTTACCCCTTAAAACCAACACATTGGGGATTTGATTTCAACACAAGCATTTTGAGGGAACACAAATATTTAGACCAGAGCACCAAATAAGGTCACAACCTGAAGCTGAAGGTGGGCATGAATGTTAGAGTGTCACTATTCAGCCCACACGGCCCACTTTGTCTCTCTCTTGGGTTAACACGAGGGTTTGCTCTTTCTTTGGAGGACTGGAATGTGGTTGAAAGTAGTATGATTAGTTTAACTCCCTGTTGTGACCTTAAGCAGGTTTTTTACACGAGACCCTTTTACGGGGTTCAGTAACGAGGCTGAAGGAATTTGGTCCCCAATACCTAGAATATGCCAAGCAAATCACACTTGACAAAGCTCAACATCCTATTTACTCTCTACATCAGCTGTGTGAACCAGACAGTTTTAACCCCTCACTTTGCAGTGGAGAAAACAGGCTCTAGGTGTGAAGGGACTGTCTCAGGTCTCACTAACCACAAGAGGCAGGACCTTCAATCCAGGCTTTCTGATTTCAACCTGGTGCCCCAATCCACTGCACCCCACCTGTGTCTCCTGTAAGCTGAAGACACCCCTTGTAAGGAAGAGTAACCAGATATATGCCTTGTGCCTGCTGTCCCAGGATACATATTATTAGCTCTCCACTTCATTCCCAGAAGTGTCCCACTTGGACAGTAAGTTATGTGATTACCTGCTTAGCGGTCTTGGACACAGAGCTCCCTGCCTGTGCCCTAGGTCCAGCCCTCACTGTGTTAGGCTATGGGGCACAGTAGTATTTTTCTCCTTCTGTTTGTCTTTTCTTGCACATGAGCTTTATGACAAAGAAGCATATAAATCGTTCTACTATAAGGACACATGCACACAAATGTTCATTGCAGCATTGTTTACAATAACAAAGACCTGGAACCAACCCAAATGCCCATTGATGATAGACTGGACTGGGAAAATGTGGCACATATACACCATGAAGCACTATGCAGCCATCAAAAACAATGAGTTCGTGTCCTTTGTAGGGACATGGGTGAACCTGGAAACCATCATTCTCAGCAAACTGACACAAGAACAGAAAATCAAACACCACATGTTCTCACTCATAGGTGGGTGTTGAACGATGAGAACACATGGACACAGGGAGGGGAGCATCACACACAGGGGTATGTAGGGGGGAAACAGGGGAGGGACAGCAGGGGTTGGGGAGTTGGGGAGAGATAGCATGGAGAGAAATGCCAGATATAGGTGATGGGGAGGAAGGCAGGACATCACACTGCCATGTGTGTACCTATGCAACAATCTTGCATGTTCTTCACATGTACCCCAAAACCTAAAATGCAATTAAAAAAAAAAAAAGAAGCATGAAGCTTTGCCAAAGTGGGGAGTGGTATATTACATTCTTCAAGGAAGCCAGGATGGCCCTTAAATCTCTCCATACTTATCTGTCCTAGGGACAGATTGGGCTGGGTCAAGAGCCAAAGCAAGAATCGGGAATGAACTTTGTTCCCAACATACACCACAATGCAGAAACTTTACAATCCAAACCTTCTCCGCCTGGCCTCAGAGAGCTCCCAAAGGCTGGATGTGCCAAAGTCCCATAGCAGCTGTCACAGAGGCTCCGCAGCAGGGTCACAAGACAGAACCAAGTAGAGATTTAGAAGGAAGAAAGATCTCTATGGAACAAAACCTGACATTACACATCAAAAGCTTGAAGCAATATATATGTGTGTGTAGGGTGTGTGGGGTTTGCTGAATCTAGAAATGGTTTTGAAGGGATACCCAGCAGAATGTTACCCGTGCTCCTGGGACGGCTCCACGGATGGCTTGGAGAGGCAGAGAGAGTAAGGGGACTATCATTAAAGAAACCATGCATGTCTACTTTTTTATCCTTTTTTAAGTACAACTCTCTTATTTAAAAGTATTTTTATTGGCCAGGCAAGGTGGCTTATGCCTGTTATCCCAACACTTTGGTAAGCCATGGCGGGTGAATCACGACATCAGGAGTTTAAGACCAGCCTAGCCAACATGGTGAAACACTGTCTCTACTAAAAATAAAAAAATTAGCTGAGCATGCTGGCACATGCCCATAATCCCAGCTACTCGGGAGGCTGAGGCAGGAGAATTGCTTGAACCGGGACCTGGGAGGTGGAGGTTGCAGTGAGCCAAGATCGCGCCACTGCACTACAGCCTGGGCTACAGAGCAAGACTCCGTCTCAAAAAAAATAAAAGAAAAAAAAAAGTTTTTTCATTGTGTAACTCTTTTTGCTCATCGATTTCAGTGCAGGAATTTAAGTTGAAGAAAGAGTTAAGGCCATGCACAAGGCTGAGTTGACAAGCATGTGCTTGGAAACTTTGCTTTCTAAGGACAAAAACTCAGTCCTGAGCTCATTGTCCAGTAATAGGGTGTAGTTATAATGGAGAATTCCACTCAGCTGTTAAATAACTTTTAAATCAAGATTTATTGACCAAAAGAAAGATGATTGTCACACATTACATAGAAATAAAGCAACTTTCACAAGTGGGTATAATCCAACACCATGTTTTAAATCTCCAGCGACATGTAGAAATACACAGATATTATTCTTAACAATCTCAGCTATATTATCATTGTTTATTTTACTCCAGCTTATTTGAATTTTCACATTTCTGCAATGAATAGAAATAAGGAGAAAGTTGATTTGACAGGGTGTCAAGAGGCATGGCCAGGGTGCCCTCTGAAACCTCTTGAGGTGAGTGTGGCACCCTGTGAATTCCTGCCCCTGTTCGAGAAGTTAGTTTGGTTCCCATTGTCCCTTGGGGCAAATCAGGAGGAAACTGGAATGGGAAAAAAAATGGGAGATGTGGGGCCCACAAGCCCCTGCCCACCCTGCCAGTTGCTGTGGAGGGAAATGAGTGAGGAGGGAGAACTGTGACAAGCCACACCTGGGCTGATGGGGAAACGCAGGTTTTCATGTGGTTCTGGCCAATCTCCCATGTCTTCAACCTATGCCTCTCCATCACGTAACAAAAGCAATTGTAAGAATTTTAAGGGGTAATGTTACAAAGCACCAAGCCTAGCGCTGGGCACAACAGAGAGTGCAATGGGTGAACAGCCATATCAAAAGCTGGAGATGGAAGGGATAGGGGAAGAAAAATGTTTGTGAGCATCTTCCATGAGCTACCTTTATGAGCCTTCACAAGAACCTGGAACGTGCCTTGTGATAACTCCCATTTTATAGATGCGAAAACTAAGGCTTAGAGAGAGTAAGGGGTTGGCCCAACATCATTCATTCAATTAGTGGCTAAGCCAACATGCAAACCCTAATCTGCCTGTGTTCAAAGCCGCTTCTTTCCCCACCCATGGGACTTTGCACTCGGGCTTTCTATACAGAGGAGGTGCTGGAACTAGTAAAGACATGAACCCACAACATGCACAGCTTGTGGCAGCGCATAGACTTCAGCAAGGCCTCTTTAGCCCTGAAGCATGTGACACATGGAGAAACTTGAGGCCCACATCCCCTCAGAAAGAGTCCCTTTTGAAATTGCATGTTTGGCCATGTGCTAAGTCATGGTGCAGTAGCTCTTTCTTCCATGCAAGACACGTCCCTGTTTATAATCCCATTTATTCCAACAAGAATTCTGAAAGGAGGGTGGAACACGAGTTCTGTCATTTTACAAAGAAGGAAATTGACTTGCTGTGTGACCCTGAGCTAGTCACCTCCCCTTTCTATATCTCAGCATCCCTACCTATAAAACAAGGAGGTTGAACCAGAGTTACCCCAATTCTTTTTCCATGTCATGAGTCATTCATTTAAATTTTTACCAAATATTAAATGATATTGAAATAAACACCTGATTTTTCATGTCTTTGCCCATTTGTCTCCCCCAAGCAGAACTGATCACATCTGTCTTGGTCTTCTCCTGGTATCCAGTTCCCACCTCTACTCCTGGACTTACCACATGCTGCTGCCACTGGCTCACATAGAAGCCATGAGAGGAAAAAGGCCATGTCTTTCCCCCCAAAACTGCCCTGTCCAACATGGAAGGCACTGGTTTCTGTGGCTGCTCAGCACTGAAAGTGTGGTGAGTCTAAACTGAGATGTGCTAGAAGCATAAAATACACACTGTATTTCAAAGACTTAGAAAGAAAAAAAAATGTAAATCTCATTAATCATGTTTACTCCGATTACATGTTGAAATGATAATATTTGGCTATGATGGATTCAATGAAATAAATTATTAAAATTAATTTCACCTGTTTATTTTTACTCGTTCAATGTAGCTACTAGAAAACTTAAAAGAATGTGTGTGTCCTTGTATTATATTTCTATTGAACAGAGCTGTCTGGAATGCTGAAGCTTAGACTGATGTTTCCAGAGAAGTGATTTATTAAATGTTCAAGAAAGAATGTATAGGCAGGCTCTCAAATGCTTCCTCAGAAATTTGACTGTGGCCCTTAGTTTCAAATTACCACATCACCATCTCTTTGTCATATTTACACAACTCTTAACGTTTTGTATCAGGGAACGTTTTGTATTTTTAGTTGAAAATTGCCATCAAATGCCGCCAGGAAGAGAAAAACAAGCACTATGGTTAGTCCAGCAAGTATTTATTGAGGATTTGCTATTGCCGGGCACCTCTAGAAACTTAGGATCAGTGAACAAAGTGGACATAGACCTTGTCCTTGAGGAAAGTAGGGCAGGGGTAAAAAATGGCAAGTTAATGACATTGTATATTAGAAGATGATAAATGATAAAGCAAAAGAGAGAACAAAACGGGGGTTAGGGAGGACTAGGCTGCAGTATTAAATGGGTCGTCTCGGTAGGTCTCGTTGAGAAGGGCGTATTTCAAGCAAAGATTTGAAGGAAGTAGGGAGTGTTCAAGTGACTACCTGGAATAAATGCATTTTTAGGCAACAGGAACAACTAAAGAGATGGGCTTCTGTTGAGACCATGTAACTGAAAGGAGTCAGGAGACCCAGGCTGGCATCTCTAAGCCTCAGTTTCCCCATGTCATATAGGTCTCTTCTGTTTAGGTCCCACACAGCTCAAGCACTCACGACTTCACCACCGACATCCTTCAGAACTGTCAGTGCCCGTCCACACCCCCCACCATCCCTAGCAGAGGCTACAGGCCATCTCTCTGGTTGTCTGAATTCTAGAAAGAAAAGGCTGCACCTGTAGCAATGGCGGAGGGGTGATCAGAAACAGATACAACTTATTTATAGATCAGGACAGTCTGTGGGCTGCTTTGCAAATCTGGCGAAGCAAATCTCTATGAAGAACAGCCAGCTGCTGAAAAATAATCCCAGAGGAGCCTCTCAGTTCACCTGCCAGCCAGCCGATCCCTCTCCACTGAGATGGTTAGGAAATGGCAGGGTAGAGGCAAAGCCCCTCCCAATTTCGTGCTAATTGGGTTCCCTGCCACCACTCCGTTCTCCACCCTGCATGCGGGCCTGAGCATGTCATTTCTGTGCTTCACCGTGTGCCATCCAGTGCCTCCAAGTACCAAGTTCTAAGCAGGACAGATGAAGTCCATCACAGCCTGGCCTTGCCAGTCGCTGCAGCTTCGATTCTCTTTCTATCTAGACCCTTCCTGACACATCCCACTTTCCCTCCAAGCCCCTGTGCAAGACTCACTGCCCCAACAAGCTCCTCCATCAGCCCAAGATGTCTCTCTTTCCTTGCACACCTGGCAGACCCCACACACTCCTCACCAAGGCATCAGCACAAATGTGTCCTTCTCTAAGGTTACAGATCCCGGAGTCAGACTCCAAATCCCAGCTCAGCTACTTTGTACCACATGTCTAGGGAGAACTGCTTACCCCTCCTAAGCTTTCGTTTTCTCACCCATCAGATAGAATAAAATACTACACACCTGTACCTATGCAACAATCCTGCAAGATCTGTGCATGTACCCCTGAACTTAAAATACAATTTAAAAAAATAGTACATACCTAGTGGAGTTCTAAAGTAGAGTGGTCCTGTGGGCGTGAAGAGCTTATCATGGTGCCTGGCATGCAGGAAGCACACAGTAAGTGGTGATGCTGTTACCACCTTTTAAATATTATTAGCTGCTACGACTACCACAGCTCGTGAAGACAGAATGAATCCTCCCTCCACTGTGTTCCCATATGTCTTCATTTGAGTTCCATAAACTTGGTGTTGATTCCCTCAAAATCACTCTGTAAAAAGGACTTGGATGCAAAGAGTTTATTTGGGAAGTGATCCCAGGAAGACAAATGAGGAAATGCAAGAAGTGAGACAGGGAGGTAAAAATACCAAGAAAGCGTGTGCTAATGAGAGAGTTAGCTCTGTGGTCAACTGAAGCTCAAACCCACTGGGCACCCCTTAAGGAGGCATCTCACTTATCAATTAGGCAGTGAAATGCTGAAGACCCATGTCTGCCCAAGTATAGCATATTTCAGAGAAATAGACCGCTGTTGAAGGGAACCACTGCATAACTGGATGTCAAATATCTGTCACAAAACCTTCAGAGTTTGCAAATGCTTTGACTTAGCAATTCCACTTCAAAGACTTTATCCTAGGTGAATAGCCATTGATGTACACAAAAATACAACAAAAGAATTTTTATTTCCAGGATTGTTTATAATAGCCAACAACAGAAGAGCCGATAATTAAATCATCCTTCATCTCCACGGTGGAATACTCAGCAGCCACGAAAAATGATTTTGTGCAAGAATATTTAATGTCACAGAAAACCGATCGCAAGGTACCGTGAAGTCATTTTAAAAGCAAGTATATACACACACAAATGAATGTATATGACATGACCTAATTAGAGTTTTAATAATAGTTTAATGTGATACATATACACGCACGAAGACCTGGAAAGATGGTGACTACAAATGATGCCAGTGGTACTAATTCAGTGTTTGAATTGCATTTTAATTTTCTTGTTTTTTTCTTATCTGTGATTTCAAAATGTTCTCCAGTATTTATGTGTTATACGGATGCTCTGACAGCACCCAAGCTGCCGCCTGAGAGAGGCGATGAGAAGGTTGAGCATCACCCAGATTGCTGCCTGTCCAGATGGGTTTGTATTTTCCTCTAAGAGGAAAGGTCATAGATCAAGCAACTCCAGGAGCCTGGCTTGCCTCCAGTCATAAAGGAGCCCATCTGGGATGTGTGGATTTCTGAACACAGGCGGGCTTTTCCCATGAGCGAACATAGCCCACAATCAGAAAAGAACGCCAAGCCAGGTACAGTGGCTCACGCCTTGTAATCTCAGCGCTTTGGGAGGCTGAGGCAGGTGGATCACCTGAGGTCGGGAGTTTGAGACCAGCCTGACCAACATGGAGAAACCCCATCTCTACTAAAAATACAAAATGAGGCAGGCATGGTGATACATGCCTATAATCCCAGCTACTCGGTAGGCTGAGGCAGGAGAATCACTTAAAGCCAGGTGGCAGAGGCTGTGGTGAGCCGAGATCACGCCATTGCACTTCAGCCTGGGCAACAGGAGCAAAACTCCATCTCAAAAAAAAAAAAAGAAGAAGAAGAAGAAGAAAATAAAAGGACTTCAAATGTTTGGGGATTTTTTTTCTCAGTAAAATTTCTCTATCTCCAAATTTTAATCATTGAACTACGGCAACCTGCTGGTTTATGTTGCCTGAAGACTGATTAAAACAATTTGATTCTATGAAGTTACCAGCAGATTTTAAAAGGGAAAACCTTTAGCAATATGGCTACTAGGCTTTCTAATCTCTGGTCCTTAGGCCCTTTGCAAGATCTTATTTCTGTTTTCCTTTGAGGAGGGAATACAGGATATGCATAAGGAGAGGAGACTACATGGAGAACCTTTCCATTCACTGGGAAGTTTTTCTCTAGCTTGAGAAGAGGATGAGGATGGCCTCCTCTCTTCACTGGTTTTTCTCTCTTAGAGGAACTTTTATTTCTTTCATCACTTTTAGTACCTCTGTCTACTCCCTTGACGGCCGCCCCTCTAAGAGAAGGAGGCAAGCTCCTATAACTGACTGGAGCCTAAAACATGATCATCACACCGTGTTTCACTGGCAGGTAGAGCTACCACACTCTCACTTTCTGCACCTGCACACGCAGCCCTCTTCCCAAAGGAAGCCTTCTCTCTGTGCCTGATTCTCTGCCCTTTACTGGATTTGTCATACAAGCTGGCCATCCCTACCCTTGCAGCTGGTTAGGTAAGTGGACTTAGAGATGGCTCTGCATGGCCAACCAGTCTAGACTTGAAGGAACAGAGAAAAGGTGGCCCCATTTTCTTCAGACCTAAGGCTCTGATCTCCGATCCAGCTTTTATCCAAAAATACCTTTATTTGCAGGTATTATGGTACTGGCAAATCATTGTGAAAGCTCATATTTTGTTCCTCATTTGACTGCTGTTTCTTATGTACGACTTGGCCAGGAACCCATGGGGTAGCAGGGATGAGTGGGAGGATTTACTGTCATCCTGAGCAGCCTTTAAAGTGGACATCTGCTGCATGGCTGGCATTGTGTTGGGTGCTGAATATGCAAGGAGGACACTGCCCTTGCCCTTGAGGGGCTCATAGCCTGTGGGAGGAGGCCGAAGTGTCAGCAAACAAGTGTGACAAAAGGTACAACAGAGTATGATAAATACTGTAATACAAGAATATACAAAGTGCCAGGAGAGCACAGAGAAGGAGAAAACTCATTCAATTGCAACAGAGGGATTGGAAAATAGGCTGGGAAGGCTTCAAAGAGGAAGTAACCTTTAAGCTGCATCTTAAAGAGCAAATTCAAAAGAGAAGCAAGACAAGGAGATTCCAAGCAGAAGAGACAGTATGTCCAAAAAAAAAAAAAAAAGAGGCGGGGGCAGAGCTCTGTGTGCACTTTCCAGGAGGGTAGGGCATAGACTACTGGGTTCATAGTGATTTTCTTATTGTATTAACTTGTATAAGCTCTTTATAAATTGAAGCGGTCATTCCTTTATATTTTGATGTAGTTAATCAGAGACTTTATCATCTGCAGAAGTGTATCGAGGAGGTTACAGTGGGGAAAGCCTGGAAAGAAGGCTGTCGGTCCTCTCAGAAGCAATATAGGTGGAGCAGGTAGGAGCAGCAAAGGTATATGCCAGGTGACGGGGCAAAAGTGGAAGTCAAACCAGAAGGTGACTCTGTTGCATCCTAGTGGGGTGTCCTTTGTTCTACCTCATAGAGGGGCAGTCTAGAAGGGGCTTCAGGCAACGAAAGGATTGGCTGCCTATGGAGTTTTTAGAGGAAAGATATAGACATTTTGAAAAGTAATATCTCCTTCATCACTTCATAAAGCCCTACTCTTCTGGTGGAATTCCACTTAATCAAATTTCAGTTGAAAAAGCCCTTGGTAATCAGAAAATTAGTCAATTTTTTAATATGTGCTTGACCATTAAGGGCTTCATGGAGAAGATGGGATTGAATTTGGTCTTGAAGAGTGTAGGATCTGGGTGCGTGGGGAAGAGATGGGCACAGCAATCCCAAGAGAAGATTCCTTTATGCTCCTGCTAATTGCTGTCTCAGCTTAGCACCCTTTCTTAGGTAAGTCACTTCTGGTTTCAACTTAACAAAAATCAACTGAGTCTAGCTCAGTGAAAAGAGGACGAGGTATGGGAGAGAGAATGGGTGTCTCACAAACTGTCACCTCAGTTCCAACCGCTTGCAGACTTTGCTCAAGGTCTCTCTGTTTTAATCCTAGTTCTCAGAAACAGATTTGATTGGCCCACCTGGAGTCACAGGTTCAATCCCAGCCAGTCAACTCTTGTTAAAGGTCTGGATTTCATGGAATCAACCTTGCTGCTTGGAGCCAAAAAAAAAAAAAAAAAAAGTCAGCATAAGCAAATTCACTGTAACCAAATTCAGTTCTTTCAGGAGGAGAGAGAGTACATCTTCAAGGTTCCTTCTGTCCTAGAGCTAAAGATGCAACTGAAACTTATGACTGATTAGAATCCTTAATTTGGTGTGGAAAATAGGGTTGCCAGAATCAGCAAATAAAAATACCTGATGTCCAATAAAATTTGAATACTTAACCTAAAAGCGTTTAGTAAAAGTATGTTCTGTGCAATATTTGAGACATACTAAAAAATTCTTCATTGTTTATATGAAATTCAAATTTAACTGGGCATCCTGCATTTATCTGCCAACCCTAGTGGAAAGGCGATACTTTTGCAGGACTCTGAATTCTTGACATTTCCACAATAATGATCACAACTCTGGGAATGTAAATGCCTGAGACAGATGTAGGGGTTTGCAATATGCCAAATTGAGGACACTGAGAGTGAAGCTGGCACCCTGAGAGCGAGAGGTGGATCTGAATAATTATCAGTGAATTAAATCGCTTTGTTGCAGAGAGTCAGCTTATTAAATATGCATTTCAATTTTGGAGTGGTTGGCTGAAGAATTCGAGTATCAACAGATGGGAAATCTCTCACTGCAGCCGCGACCTTTACCTGTCATGCCGGTTCACAGGACCGCATGCAAGAAGACATTATTATACTCCCAAGTGTCATTCTCCGGAGGCTTTGGACAGGGAGCTTGGAGCTTCCCTAGTGCAGGCTGGGCTGGGAATGTGGCGAGCCACATGGCTACCTTGATAGGCACATGGCCTCTTTGGCTTATGCTAATCTTCTCATGACAGGCTCTTCCCTCTCTGTGAAAACAACACCGTTCTCAGTGTTTAACAAACTTGGGTCCTGGTCCTGCCACTGCCTCTCATGAGCTTTATGAGCCAGAGCAAATCATAAAAACCTCTCTGCGCCTCAGTTTCCTCAGTTGTTAATTGGGGATAACATTACCCATCTAACAAGGTCATTGGCTGGAGTCAATGGCTCCCTGCATATGTAACTGTAACAGTCCCTCAAACTTGCCCTAGTCTCTCTCCTCCTATTGTCTGTGTTCCTAAGGTGATCCATTTTGACAGTGTCCTCCTAACCACCTTAAAAGGCATGCTTTGCTAAGCTCTTGCTGTGGAGATTTATTATTCCACTGTCTCCACCTCTGAGCCACCCAGGTTGTCGGCATCACATCATAAAACAGATCCATGTTAGCCAACCCCAGCAGGGCTCTCCCTGAGCTCAATCATCCTTTTACTCTTTTCCAGCAGGGCCACAGCTCAGAGCTTTTATGACTAAAACACAATGTGAGGTTTTGTGTGCACATTGCAAACATGACAAGGAAGAAGAATAGGTAGGTGGGATCTTGCCCTGGGAGCCTTCTCTAATCCCTGAGAAGAGAAGGGCTTCAAGAGGAGACAAGAAGACTGCCTTGATGAGGGATTTCCTGAAGCATGGGGGTCCTCACAGCACTGCTTTGGGGTGTAGGTGACAAAGGGTGACTAAGTGTGATGGACACTAAGATACACTAGGATCCAGTTCCCAGTCCCCTTGCACTTGAGTGAGATGCTGTGTCTCATTCCCATGTATTTAATTGCCCGTACAAACCCCTCCAAAATCCTCTTTCCCAGGGAATATCTACAGAGAGGCTGAGCATTCCAGATGGTGCTGCTCCAGGCCAGTGGAGGCTCTGTGACCCTGGCTTGCAAAGTTGTTGCTGAGTTACACAGGGTCCACAGCAGGTGTTGCAATCCACACACAGATGTAGGTCTGAAAGTGTCATCAGATTAAAGTTTCCAAAATGCACAATTTACCTTTATTATATCCATTGTGCTCTAAGGTTTTCTATTTTATTTCATTTTGCTTTTTTTATATTCAGGTCAACTGCACTCAGTAGATTTCATGATATGTGCTGGGACTTCAGACTCCCACTCTATGACTCCCACTCTGCTACTCTCTCTAACAGTGCTGACCTGCATTCTGCTGGTCACCCCCTATAATTTCAGATCTGTTTATGTTCAATTGTTCAGTGTCTGCTTGTCCATTAGGCTGTGATCTCCGTGAGGGCAAGGATCAGGTTTGTGTTGTTTGCTCCTCAGACCCAGCACTGACACTAAATGAGCCCTCCTAAAACCTTAATTGACAGGTTAAAATATATATAGAGAGATGATATTGCTGCATCATCTGTGAATGTATTATTTAGCATTCTCCAGAAAAACAGAAGACAGAGAGAGATTATAAGCAATTGACTTATGTGACTACGTAAGCTAAAAAGTCCCAAGATCTGCAGCTGCTAAGCTGGAAATCCAAGCAAGCTGATGATATAAGTTCCAGTCCAAGGGCAGAAGATCGAAGTCACAGTTCAAGCAGTCAAGCAGGAGGAGTTCTTACTTGGGGGAGGGTCAGTGTTTTGTTCAATTCAGGCTTTTAACTGATTGAATGAAGCCCGCCCACATTAGGGAGGATGATCTGCTCTACCCAGTCTACCAATGTAAATGTTAAATTCCTCCAAAACCGCCCTCACAGACACACCAAGAATATGTTTGAACAAATATCTGGGCACCCCATGACCCAGTCAAGTTGACCATTAACCATCACAGTGGACAACGTTAAATTTTCTATTATGGATGCATCCTGCAGTAGAAAGAATGATGAGTCCCTAAATAGCCACATCCTACTCCCTGGAACTTCTGAATATGTTACCTTCTGTGGCAAAAGAGACTTCGTAGATTTGATTAAGTTAAGGACATTGAGATGGAGAAATTATCCTGAATTATTTGGGTGAGCCCAGTGAAATCATACAGATTCTCAAAAGCTAGAGAACCCTTTCTCAGCTGTAGTCAGAGGAACTGTGACTATGGAAGAATGGACATGAAAAGCAATGTGGCTGGCTCTGAAAATGGAAGAATACCCCTGAGCCAAGGAATGTGGGAAGCTTCTAGAAGCTGGAAAAGGCATGACCATGGCAGCAGAAGATTCTCTCCAGAGCATCCACAAAGGTGCACAGCCCTGTCAACACCTTGATTTTAGCCCAGCATATCAGACATCTACAGAACTATAATGTATTACATCTATGTTACCATTAAGCTTGTGGAAACTGCTTATGCCAGTGATAGAAAATAATACATATGAGGCCAGGCACGGTGGCTCACACCTGTAATCCCAGCACTTTGGGAGGCCAAGGTAGGTGGATCACAAGGTCAGGAGTTTGAGACCAGCCTGACCAACATGGTAAAACCCCTTCTCTACTAAAAATATTTTTTTAAAAATTAGCTGGGTGTGGGAGCACGCCTGTAATTCCAGCTACTCAGGAGGCTGAGGCAGGAGAATTGCTTGAATATCAGGGAGGCAGAGGTTGCAGTGAGCCAAGATTGTGCCACTGTACTCTAGCCTGGGCGACAGAGTGAGACTGTCTCAAAAAAAGAAAATAATACATATCTATAATTCTAAATTATAGCCAAAATATACCAAGAATTTATTGGGTACTTCTCTAAGGGTTCTGTGTATTTTCACTCATTTGATCCATACAACAACTCTATGAGGGCAATGTTACTATTATCTTAATTTTACAGATGAGGGAACTGAAGCACAGAAAGCTTTCATAACTTGTACAAGTTTCATAACTTGTACGAATCCAAGACCGTCAAGCTTGGAAACCTAGTGCCTCCCCACAGGCTGTGCTTCTGCTCTTACGGTGCTGAGAATGGAAGAGACAATGCCAGTGAAAGCCAGTCGTGTTCTTGGCAGGTTTTTCATTTGAATCTAAAGTATTATTTATATTTTACATTACAAATAATGTTTTATATTATATATTACTATTATTACTCTAGTAATAATAATTATTCATTTCCAACAGGGCCACAGTTCAGAGCTTTTATGACTAAAACAAGATGTGAGGTTTTGTTTGCACATTTCATGCATGACCAGGAAGAGGAATAGGTAGATGGGATCTGGCCCTGGGAGCCTTCTCTAATCCCTGAGAAGTGCTTCACGAGGAGATAAGAAGACTTCCTTGATGACGGATTTTCTGAGGCCTGGGGGGCCTCATAGCACTGCTTTGGGGCCTAGATGATAAAGTGCCACCCTTGGCGTTTGAACAAGGCGTAAGTACAGAGAAGGAAACCATGACTTCTGAGCATTCTTTTAAAGTCAGCTACTTATTTATTTTTTTATTTTTATTTTTTTAAGACAGAGTCTCACTCTTGTCCCCCAGGCAAGAGTGCAGTGGCATGATCTCGGCTCAGTGCAACCTCCACCTCCCAGATTCAAGCAATTCTCCTTCCTCAGCCTCCCAAGTAGCTGGGATCACAGGCATGCACCACCATACCCAGCTAATTGTTTCGTGCTTTTAGTAGAAACGGGTTTTCACCATGTTGGTCAGGCTGGTCTCTAATTCCTGACCTCAGGTGATCTGCCTGCCTTGGCCTCCCAAAGTCAGCCACTTCTTAATGCCACCATTATGCCCTGGGCATGGTAAAAAAACACTTGACATTGTCTTGTTCCATCCTCGCAGTAGCCCCTGCAGTAATTATTATATTTACTACACTTATGTTTATGAGGAAACTGAGACTCAGGACTTAGATAACTCACCCACAGGCAGAGATAGGGAGTGGCCCCGACTTCAAGGCTGAATGGTATTTTTCCTTCTTACATCTTTTCCCAAACTGTCCCGCAGTCCTCACAGTGTCTTCGGCCACTGAAGAAATCCAGTCAGCTTAGAAGTCAGGGCCACTCAATAGCTCTACCTGTTGAAGAATTACCTAAGTTCTCTGAGTCTTAGTTTCCTCAACAGGCTTTGGAACCACAGTGGAGAGTCAGACAAAATGGTGAGCACTGATGCTACTTGTGGCTGGTTTCTGCACCCAAGCCACAGCCAAGAGTCATGGGTCTTAACTCCAGATATACTGACAAAGACTCTCTCCTTGACCAAACCTCAGACAGGCTCCTCTGAGCCCTCTTTTTGACCAAACCTTGACCTAGCCACCAGGCCAACCCCAATTTTGTCTTTGACCTGCCCAGCCCAGTCTTAGCAAAGAATTCTCTAAATTATTCCCTTGCCCTTGATATCTGATCAAGTTCCTCATCCCAGACCTATGATGTCTAAGACCTTGGCCTGCCTTTAGCCATATCTTTGATGTCTCCTTTTAATAATTTTCCATCCACTGGCCCTGCACTCTGCTCCTTGCTATAAATCCCCACTTGTCCTTCCTGTAATCAGAGTTGAGCTGCACCTTTCTCCCCTATAACAATAATCTTGAATAAAGTCTTCCTTACTGTTTTAACAAGGGACAAAATAATTTTCTTCCTTAACAGCTAATTTATATCAACTGGGGCTTTTTTTTTTATGAGAAGGCCCATACCATACTTAAGACCAATAGAATCAGAATCTTGGGGATAGTTATATTGTGGAGCCAGGGTTGACAGCCACTGGCCCAAACATTCTGCATGAGTCTCCTTTGTGATGGAGAATCCAAGAGCTGGGCTGACTTTCAGACTGGATGATCCTGTACATTCTTACCTTCATTCCTTCCCGAAATTAGTGTAGTAGTCCATTTTCACACTGCTGATGAAGACATTTCAGACTGAGTAATTTATAAAGAAAAAGAGGTTTAATGGACTCACCGTTCCACGTGGCTAAGGAGGCCTCACAATCATGGTAGAAGGTGAAAGACACGGCTTACATGGCCACAGGAAAGGGAGAAAATGAGAGCCAAGTGAAAGGAACTTCCCCTTATAAAACCATCAGATCTTGAGACTTACGCATTACCATGAGAACAGTCTGGGGAATACTGCCCCCATGATTCAATTATCTCCCACCGGGCCCCTCCCACAACATGTGGGAATCATGAGAGCTACAATTCAAGGTGAGATTTGGATGGAGACACAGCCAAACCATACTTATCATCCTCTCCTCACTCGAAACAGGCTCCTTCAACCAACTACAACGGGCTGCATCTCCTAAAACTCACCATGCTCTGTCTTTCCTTCATACATTTGCTCACACCACCTCCTTTCCCTAGAATGCCTGCTCCATGCTCCCTACCACAGGGGAAAGAATTACTTCTGATTAAGACCTCAGTTGAAACACCCCTTTCTCTAGGATGTCTTCCCCAATCCTTTCCAGGGATACAACGATCTCTTTCTCCTTCCTGTCCCCACCACCTCATCAACGTGACATCATCACATCATCCTCCATATCACACCTGAGATACCGATTGCCCCTGCATTCAAGCCCTGACTGTGTATAGAACCAATCACAGCATGGCCAAGTTCACGAAAACCAGAAACAGCTCCCACCATATATCCTGGCTAAGGGCACAGTAGGACTTAATATTTATGTGAATGGATGTTCAAAAATCACTCATCTAAAATGAGTACCAGCAGCATGTGAAGACAATAATAAAAGTTTTCATCAGATGAAATGAAGCTTATTATTTCTGCCAGGAAACTGCAAACTTAGGTAAAGCTCCATATTGAACACGTAAATTGTTGTTATCATCAAATATTAGGAATCCTACAACATGGAGCATTAGGTTTAGAGCCCAAAAAACCTGAACTATAAGTGAACTCAACAATTTTCTAAATGCATAACTTTGTGAAAGATACTTAATCTCTCTGAGCCTCAGTTTCCTCATCTATAAAATGGGGATGGTAACACTTTACTCACTTCCTCCAATAGGTTGTTTTAATTGTTAAATTAAATAACTCATAATAAAGCGTATTTTATTTAACTACAAAGCCTTCTACAAATGTAAGAAAGATTTTTAATATTTTTTCTTATTCCCTGTGGTTTGCTTTTCTTAATTAGTGTCAACAGTTTTACAATCATATGAAACAGATTGAGATGTCCATTCAGGAATAATTAAGAAGAAAGTTTTATTTTAAAAGAACTGTGGGATGTTGTTAGAGGAACAGTATTTTTCTTTCTTTCTTTCTTTCTTTCTTTTCCTTTTTAGGAAAGAGTATGCAAATTGCTTTTTCTTGATAAGGTTCTTCCATACAAACTGTAATAAAAAACATCTTGCACCTAAACAATAGTTATATTTAGATTATAAATAATAACTAAGGGGAAAGAATAGCTAAAGAGAGTAAGTAAGAGAACTGACATGTTTCACTTTGAGAATGAAAGGGAACATCCTTAGGAAACAAACAAACAAACACAGTGCACCTGCTTGTATATAGCATCAATTAAAATACAAAAAGCAAATCAAAGAGTAAGTATTCCCTGATCATGCTATGAAGTTAAAACAAGTCAGTACGATTATTCAACAGATGATTATTGGTGCACTAACCTTCTTACGTGTACAAAAGATAGACTAGATCCATACTTCACTTGGAGCAAGGCAGGGGAGATCAAATGAAAGAATAAAGAAAAGTAATTTTAAACTAGAGTCCCAAATGTATAGAGTCTAGAATAAATGCCACTGTGCAGTCTGGAAATGCTAAGCCTCACAGGAAGCCAGGTCAGTGCAGAAACAGTAATCTGAGAAATCAACCAACAGGGATGTCATCACCCTAAGTGATTATTAAAGACATGGGGTGGTGAGATGACACAGCAAGAGAGTGCAGGGTGAGAGAGGAGCTTGAGCCAATATTCTGGAAAATTCCAACCTTTCAAGGACAGGGTGTAGCAACGAAGAATCAGTAGTAACTTGAGTGATTGCAATTTCATGGTGCAATGGGAGTGCAGGGCAGAACACAGTGGGTTGACGTAGGTGCAAAACAAGGCATTATCCTTAAACCTGTACTCCAGGTAGTTCCACAGAAGGCAGAAGCTACTCTACTCTCTTGCAAGCAAGAGTAAGTATAGAATGATGAGATGCTGGGGCACATACTAGCAGCAGGACAAGGGAAGCTCCCTCCGCCCAAAGGGGAGCATCTCTCTGACAGCTCCTGAAAAATCTTTTGCCCCAAGCTAGAGAACTTCATTAAAAGCCTAACTCCCCACTCCATTCCCAACCACACACCCAGAAATAAAACATTTGATCTGGAGACCAAACATTCCAGTTTACACCTGTTGTCCAAGCATAATAATTGATGGCTGGTGACATCCTCTTCCACTCCCTAAAGTATCCCAGTTTGGAAAGTAGATGAGTGGTTGCCAAGAGTTAGGAATGGTGGAGAAAGAGTGGGTAGATGTGACCCTAAAGGGATAGGTAGCAAGAGGGAGATCATTGCAGTGATGGAATAATTCTACGTCTAGATTGTGGCAGTGATTACACAAATCTGCACCTGTGATCAATGACACAGAACAATGCACACACATTGTTCCCATGTCAGTTTTCTGGTTTTGTTGCTGTACCCTAAGAATGTCAAATGTAACCACTGGGTGAATGGTACACATGTCCTCTCTGTACTATCTTTGCAACTCCTGTGTATCTATGATTATTTAATTATTAAAGGGATTATTTTTAAAAAAAGAAAAAAGAGCTCCAGCAGCATTCACTGAGTGCTGGAGCAGGACTTTGCAGACCTAAGGAGATTTGTGTGCAGCCAGCATTTGCTTGGATCCGTACAGTTGCTAATAGAAACATAGATCACTGTTGCTATAGACATGATGTTGGGGAAGACCCTGTTCTTTGAAGTTTGGAATTGCAAGACAGAGAGGCCAAGAATTCTCTAACTCTTTTATTAGCTCTGATGCAAGAAAGAAACTGTTCCTGCATGAATCAGCAGGAAGAGATGTAGCATGTGGAAATGGATCAGTGCATGCCCCAAAAGCAGCTTAAAGACAGCAAAGGAGATGAGGAAAGAGAACAAAGACATCTCCTGTCTATGAGTTTCATCAATGTTCAGGAAAGGAGACAATTAGCACTGAACGCCAAGCCCACATCATAGTGCAGCCACAAACACATTTAGCTTATTTTACGTGACCACTCTTGTCATTTTCAACCACTCAATTTATTTTTAGTATCACAAGTTGAAATAATCTTATCAGGTATCTCTAATAACCACTTTTTTATTGAATGTTACCTATCTACACCATTCGCATGTCATTTCACTTCGATCCTCACATGAACTTACAAAGTGTATATTATTATCCTAGTTTTTCATATGAGAAAACTGAGATCCAGAGAGGTTAAGTAACTTGCCCAATGTCACATGGACAATAAGGAGTGGGACCAGGATGCAAGTCCAAGTCACTCTGATGCCAAACCTGTGCCATCCCACCATGCTATGCTGTCTCTTGTGGGATGAGATAGTCAAGGGTAGTGAAAGCGACAGGGTCACCTGATCTGGGTAGAGCCACCTGATGACTACAGTCACGGTCCCATTGGTAAGGTGGGCAGAGAATGGCATCTAAATCTTCTCTGTGTTCCATTCATCCCTAGTGCCAGGAGAGCAAGAAGTATCTCAGTTGCTTCCACCATTCCCTCTCTTCCTTGAAGGTCTGAGTGATGAGGAGAGGAATCCTGCCATCCACACCTGGAGCCATGTGCTGACCCCCTTCTTGAGAGAGCTCCTACAGGTCCTATGGATCTAGTGCAAAATCCTTCACCCCCACCCATGCCAATTCACCTGCAGATGCAGGAACATTAGGTGTTGTATTTGTCCATTTTCACACTGCTAATAAAGACATCCCTGAGAGTGGGCAATTTACAAAATAAAGAGGTTTAATTGGACTTACAGTTCCATGTGGCTGGGGAAGCCTCACAATCACGTCGGAAGGCAAGGAAGAGCAAGTTATGTCTTACATGGATGGCAGCAGACAAAGAGAGCTTGTGCAGAGAGACTGCCATTTTTAAAACCATCAGATCTCATGAGACCCATTCACCATCACAAGAATAGCACAGGAAAGACTCACCCCCATGATTCAATCATCTCCCACTGGGGTCCCTCCCACAACACATGGAAATTATGGGAGCTACAGGGTGAGATTTGGGTGGGGACACAGAGACAAACCTTTTCAGGTACAATAAGTTAAACTGAAACCCTCAAGGGATGGCCAAAGTCCTCAGCAACTAATGAACACAGAATAGAGAACCAGAACACAGAATAGAACTAATGAACACAGAATAGAACTAGAACACAGACTAGAACCAACTAGGAAGTCTCTTTCTCACACCCTTCAGGTGGATGGCATCTGCCTTGTGTTAGAGAAGAGAATAAAGAATTTTCCTGGCCTGAGGACATCTCCAGCAAAGGGTGCAGCTGAGAAAAGCCTGCAAAACCCACTCTCACAGCAAAATTTTAGGTCAATGGGCCAAGTTATTAGATCAGAAATTATGAAGCCAAGAAAGCAAGGAAAAGCAGCAGAAACATGGCTGACATCTTGACTAAGAGGCTTGGCAAATAGTGCCAAGAATTTTGTCCTCCATTCACAGGACTCTGACAGGCAAATGAGATATCTTCAGGTCCGATCACCAGAGTGACGAGGTGAAGTTAAGCAGGTCAGAGGCCTCTCAGTCTCCCTTCTCAGACACAACTACAGAAAAAAGAGACTATGAACAGTTACTGGCCTAAGAAGATGTGCATAGACTAGCAGCTATGATTCATCCAAGTTTATACTGCAGGCCCTGAGATAAGTACTTGGTACACATTTATCTCACTGGATCATCACAACAGCCATATAGGTCAGAATAATTATCATCTTCATTTTACAGGTGAGGAAACTGAGGCTGAGAGAGGCAAAACAATTTGCCTAAGATTTCATTGATAATAAGCAATACAGGCGGGATTTGAACCCAGGCAAACTAAACTCCTGAGCCTACGTTTATAACAACCCTTATTCTGTCTCCCACACAGTTAATGATGGGGAGGGAGGGGGTTGGAGTGGACAGAACTAGACTCTAAGTCTGTCCAGCTGTAAAACTCTGGCCTACTCAAAACATGGCATACACGTGGTTTCTTGGAGTCTCACACATAGACACACACACACACACACACACACACACACACACACACACACGTGGACAATAGCATGCAGCCAATGAACACTTGCTCCATCTCTGCCTCCAACATACGTATATGTTGCTTTAATGTCTACCTTTCGTGTGTATGTCTTTATAACATGTTCTTAGAGGCTGCATGTCCAGGAATCAGAAAAATCCAGAATTGGAGTCTCAGGGCTCCCTCCACGTTACTTTATATGAGAAGAATTGCTGTCTGTGGAAAGTGAGACACACAGCCCATCAAAGCTACCAATAAGTACCCCGTGAATTCTGGGGCAGGGTCACCCCCAGAATGGATAAGTGTTCACAGAGGGATCTAAGTCCAGCCAGACCCAGGACTTGCCCTGGCCTCCCCACCCCACCCCCCTGCCACACACACTTCCTTTGCAGCTGTGTGGCATTGAGAAAGTTACCGTCACAGTACTCAAGACCTAAAATTTGCCAGCTTTTCCAGTCAGATACCTAGCAAGTTTCAAAAATTCTGGACTCTGAACAAGTGAGGCAAAACATCACTGAAATAAAAGCCTCAGGTATTATTTGTAAAAAAATAAAACTCCTAGAAGAGCAGCCGTGGGGTAAGTAACTTATGGATGACCCAAAGGGGAGGAGAATGGAGCAAGAAACTGATGGGAGAAGAGAAGGTGCCTGAGCCACACACTCCCAGAAGCAGAACTGGGCATCCCAGGTAGAGTAACAATAACAACAACCTAAAAGATAACCGGCCAGGAACACAAAACCTGCCCAAGGTGGCACCCGGCAGCCTGACTTTACGGGGTTCTGCCTTCCTAGACTCATCTTAGGGCCCTGTGCAAAGGCTTCTTACACAGGCAGAGAGGTTGTTCATCCCAAACATGAGTCTCATGGGTGCAGTATCATTGGAGCCAACTCCTGTGCACCTCTTCAGCAGCCCAGGAGTCAGAGTCCACGTGGGTCGCATTACAGGCAGGCAGTAGGGAGACATTCAGGGATCACACTTCTCTTGCCGTAGAGCCCCAGGGAGGAGCGGCCCAGGTTAAGACCCCAGTGACTTCCCCAGTGGGTCTGGACTGGGTAGCATTGAGTTGTTAATAATAATAATAAACAAGACTCATTAAGAGCTTAGTATGTGCCAGTTGCTGCTCTAACACTTGCATGTAATAACTCACTTAATCCATAGACAAGATGGAGATTATGTAATCGTATTTATCATGTGAATATTAAAAGAGATGACATACAGTGTGTGATTTTGATTTTTGTGAAATCGATGATAAGGATGATCATAGTAGTGGCGCTTGTGATGGTGGCGGCAGCGGCGGTGATGGCAGTAACGGAGGTGACAGTGATGGTAACATGCATTATAGTGTAGTGAGTAAAGATATTGATTTGGAGTTACACCAAGACCTGGTTCAAATCCCAGCTCTACAACTTAGTCATGGTGTGACCTTAAGCAATTCAATTCATTGAGCCTCAGTTTTCTTATCAGTAAGATAATAATATATCTCTCATGGTATTGTTGGGAAGAGAGAATGCATGTCAATGCACATCTTAGCACAGTATCTGGTACTTCATACACTAGTGGTTACTGTGGGAGAGGACAGTAGCGACAATGGCAGCAGCAACAATGGCAACGATGTCAGAGCTTCTCCACAGTGGAAGGAGAGCTCATGATCACACTACACAGCCCTTCCAGCAGAGACAACCTGAGGAGCCTCCTCTCTGGGAGAATGTGGCTGTCTGTCTGTCTATCTGTTTGTTTGTTTTTGAGATGGAGTTTTGCTCTTGTCACCCAGGCTGGAGTGCAGTGGCATGATCTCAGCTCACTGCAACCTCTGCCTCCTGGGATCAAGTGATTCTCCCGCCTCAGCCTCCCAAGTACCTGGGACTACAGACGCCCGCCACCACACTTGGCTAATTGGGAGCATGTTTTTCACCAGCTATGTTTAGTTCCAAGTACACAAGAAGACCTTCTAAGCCATTTCAGGCACCACTCACTTAATCATTAACCAAGCTGGCCCTGGCCACACTGGGAAACCGACAAAGGTTACCTCTGGTGTTATTGCATCACTTTCTCACCCCTTGCCCTGGCATCCCAGGGCCTTACAATGACCCCTAGTCTGCTGGGACTCTACTTGCCTTGCCACATCTCCTTCTCCCTCCCGGACCATTGCTTTCATCCTTCTGTGTCCAGTCAACATTTGCCATTTGGGGTTCTATGGTCTTGAGGTTAATAATAATAATAATAGTTAACATATTAATACAATAGCTAATATATATTGTGTGCTTACATGGATAGGTGTATGTAATCCTCACAATTATCCTACAAGTTGGGTGATGGTATTAGCCCCATTTTACAGGTGAAGATGTTGAAGCTCAGAAATGGTAAGTAACTTTTCTTGGTCACACAGCTTATAAATTGCCAAACTGGTACCTCACTTGAGATATGTTTGATTTTGGAGCCCAGGTTCTTTCTACCATATGATGCTGCCTGCCTCACAAAGGCTTAACCCACAGGACTGAGAGTACTGAACAGAACATGTAGGATGAAGAAGAAGCTATTGGGGTAATAACGCATTTGGCTGATTCTCAAATCCTAGAAAGAAACTATCCACCACTCACTTTTCTCTAGACCCTGTCCTGCCATTGTCATTGCCCAACTCTTGTGGTTACTATGAATCTTAGTATGATGTGTCAGCTCCACGTCCTACTACTGCTTACTCTTAAATGATGTGTCTGCCTCACGTTCTACAACTTGGTTGCTCAGAAAACAGACTTTTTAAAATATATTGCAGCATGTGCTTATTTCCAATAGTTCCACTTCTAAGTGGCTAAGAGGCTTTTGTAGAAACTGAGCAAGAGATAACAGTAAAGAGGGAGTGAATTCAAGCACTGGGACCAATGTTTCCTACATTGAAGATGGTAACAACTGCTATCAGTAAGATTTAAGAGGCTTTTGTGATCTAGACATCAGCTCTGGCATTATACCATTCTGGGACCCTTTACGATAACAGCAAAGGATGATTTCCAACTCTGGGTAACAGGCAAGCTGACAGCCATGCGAATGCAATTGCTGGCATTCTCCAGGCAAGCCCAGGGCTCAGTGTATAAATAGAAAGCAGTGGTCATCAGGAAGCATGCTGGGGCTGAGGTCATCCTCCCCCGACACCATCATGGCATGCCCCAGGCGAGTGCTGGGTCCACATCTGCTCCCCACAACCAGCCTGAGTCAGGAGAACATGATAGGTGGTGAGCGGGAAGCCAGAAAGTTGACTGGAGAATATCACCTGGGAAAAAGGAAAAGCAACAAGGATGATTAAAAAATGGCAGGAACCAGCTACTATGGGCCAGGTGTTGCTTTAAGCTCTTTATATGAATTACTTCATTTAACTCTCATAATCAACATGACTACTGTTATCTCCATTTTATAGATGAGGACAAAGGCAGTACACGGAAGAGTCGGCTTCCATTCCAGGAGGTGAGTCAAGAGCTGCTAACCTTAACCACTGCGCTTTAGTACTCTATCTGTGTTCTAGCCCTCAGGGAGAAGTGAAGACTGAGGGTCATTAAATAACAATGTTTAGGACCCCTTGTTATTTCCCCTCAAAACCCCCAAGCCACAGAAATCTTTTGTCTACAAGACAGCACTTATTATGTAATGACGGATTCTTTGTTTTCTTGAAGTCCTGTGTGGCTTTGATTCACGCCCATCAGCATGCACCTCCCCTCCCCCCACCCCTTCTCCCCCTGCAATGCATTTCCATCAAGGACAATTGGGATTTTCACTGGGCTCTTTTACAACCTGTGAGTAATTCTCAAAGCACCCAGATCACCCTGCGGACTCCAGACTGAGAGTCACCGGCGTAGAAGCAGAGGTCAGGCACTGTCCAGCTCTCTTTGACACACTACCAGGTCACCTTTTCACTTAAAACCCAGCTAAGTAGTGTGGGCACGTCTATGTGCCTGAGAAACAGAAGTGAGACATAATGTCAACAACAATTATAATTATCATTTATTTAGTGTTATGCCACTGCAATTTAACTCTTCAACAACCCTGTGCATTGAAGAAAGTTAGTAGGTATTATTATCCCTGTCTTTCCCATAGGAAACAGAGCATCAAGGAGCTGAAAGCACATGCCTCAGGATCCCCAAAGAAAAAGTAGCTGAGTCAGTATTCGTACTTAGTACTGCCTAACTGCAAAGCCCCGCTCCTAGCAGCGAGGCCACAGAGATGCTCCTAAGGAGTAACAGGAATGTCCCAGAAGCAGCTCAGTTCAATAGATATTTATTGACCATAAACGACAAGCCCCGTACCATATTAAGCCTTGGAGATTAAATAAGATAGAAATGGTCCTTGACAAATAGAGCTTAGAGTTCAGTGAAGACAATTATGGAATTTACTCAGCCAACAAATATTTATTGAGCATCTACTATATGTCAGAGCCAGACACAATTCTAAATGTTTGAAGATGCAGCAGGGAACAGAAAAGGCAGGGATGCTGTCTTCATAGGTGAGGACATTTCAAAACAATGGAATTGAGCATTTTTGACAGGTAGTGGATGAACTGAAAAAAGAAACAAGAATCCTACCCTCAGCCCCAGCTGGAACGTTCTAACTGCCTTTCTAGCCCTCCGGGGAGCCATCCTGCTCCCAGCTGGAAACCTGGCCTGCGGAGGGGCAGTCACCCCTTCCCCCCCTTCCCCCATCAGCTCCTGAGTCACATCCTAGGAGGGGACTGAGAGGAGCTGACTGGTATATGGTGCTGTGTAGATAATCCCCAATTGCACTGGGTCCTCAGAAACTCTCCAATTAACATAGGGGGCCGTTAAGTTCTTCTCCTCGAAAGTGCTCCCAAGGAGATGAATTTTAATTCACTTTCCTTTCAAGAGTAATTGTGTTGGCAAGCAACATTTTGTCACGGGAGGATGAGCAGAAGGTGTGTTAAAGGCAACAGGATGATGCTAAATGTTTGCTCCACAATGTTTAGGAATAAGGGAAGCTTTTTTTAAATTAAGTGCCTTAGAACTGGAGGCAGGGAGGAGGGGCATGGTTGGAAGTTTTCACATGAACCAACAACAGATGTTCTGTCTACAGTCTGGGGAGTGTGAACTACCATGGAGCCTACATGGAGCACATGGCGTCTGTTTGGAGAGGCTCCATAACCACCTGCTGTGAGCAGGACATGCTTCCTCAGCATCTGAGTTAGGGTCAAGGGGTCAACCTGAACTGATAAGCCCCAATGACCATTTCTTTCAGGCTGGGCTTGGGACCTCAGAGGACCCCATGACTAAGCACTGGTCCTGCGTGTGCTGAGTCAGCACAGCCATCCTCCTGCCAAGGGGCACACATCCCACTGAAACATGAAGTTTCCTCTTTCAAGTGAGTCCATTTGGAGCACAGTCTTCAGTAAATGGAGAAGCAGCAGGTACTGCCACAGCAAACTCAAGCTGGTGGTCTGTACATGGTGGAAGTGTAGACACCCCGAACTGGTCCATCCCTGTCTTTCCTGAGTTTGAGGTGGAGAAACTGAGGCCCAGGAAGTTAAAATGAATTGTTCGAGGACACACAGCAGGCCACATCTACTGAATCTTTCTTGGGGCTCTTTTCACATGTCATACTTGAAGTTTCAAACTTTCATGAAACTTTCCAAGTTCGAAAGACAAGCTTGGAAGCCCTGTGTCAGTGCTGGTTGAAATGTTTCCTTGATTTCTCTAAAAGGTACATGAATTATGATCCTTTAAAGACCCAGATTATGCCAAAAGTAGGCCTTCCAGTCAGGCTGTCCCTACAGTGCCTAGTTCCCTTTGTAAGAGCAGCCGAACATCCTTTATAAGGCAATGCTAGCATAATCACCATCAGACAGGCTCAAAGTGCTTATGGTAATCCTAGAGAAATGGCTTTCAAATCCCATAGTTAGAGCTTCTGCGTGCAAGATACAACTAAAAACCCTGAGTATTATATGCAAAACAAACATTAAAAGACTGGAGCTGGAAGAGAAGGAGGTGGACCAGCTAAGAAACTCTGCTCCTGAGGAATGAGGATGGACTGGGCAGTGATTTACTCCCTGGGTTTTCTTTTGCCTGTTACACCTGGACTTGCAGTTGAAGAAGCCAACTACCTTCAAACACTAACAGGCACAGACGAAAAAGTCCCAACAAAATTCAACCAAATCCCACTCTCTCCAGAAAGAAAGGGGTAGCCTAGCAAGACAAAAATCTTTTAAATAATAACCACTCCTCTCCAGCCAATCACCACAGAAAAACACTGTGATCCTGCCCCAACTCATGCCAACAAAGGCAGAGTAAGGAATTGGGACTTCCACCCTTGTGGGGCTGTGCTAAGGATAGTGTCAGAAAAGGCAAAGACAGGATCAGGACTTTTATTACCATTTGTCTCAGTGGAGACCATGTGGCGAGACTGGACTTCCAACTTCATCCAGCAGTAATGAAGTGTCCCTCTCTTCTCACTAAAGTGGTAGAGAGGTGAGAGTTTCAGCATAACACATTAGTAGCAAGGTCATCCCCATCGTGGAATCACTGGAACACCTACCCCTGCCCAAAAGTAACAGGTAGTTCTTCCCTCAGGTACCTACAGAGGCCAAGTGGAGAACCTGCACTTTCAACCTCACCTGGTAGTAACAAGGCAGAGTCCCTCTTCTTCCCCTGCCAGAGTGGTGTCAAATTGAATGAAAAAATAATCAGTAGATGCCAACATAGAGATGATGATTATGTTAGAATTCCATGTCAATGATTTTAATACGCACATGGGTCAAAGAAAAGGTTTCAAATGAAAACTTTTTAATTACATTGAATTGAATAAAAATTAAAATCAAACACGAAAATTTGTGGGTCACAGCTAAAGCAATGATGAGGGAAATTTATAGCATTAAATGCATAGATAAGAAAAGAAAAAAACAAAAGTCTCAGAATAGTAACCTAAGCTTCCATCATAAGAACTTGGAAAAAGAAAAGAAAAATTAATTCAAAGCAAGAAGAAATCAAATACTAATTGCTATGGTTTGGTTGTGTCCCGTCCCCAATTTTGTCTTAAATTGTAGCTCCCCTAATTCCCACATGTTGTGAGAGGGACCGGTGGAAAACAACTGAATCATGGGGCAGTTTCCTTCATACCATACTCATGATGGTGCATAAATCTCACAAGATCTGATGGTTTTATTAGGGGAGAACCCTTTTACTTGGTTCTCATTCTCTCTTGCCCACTGCCATGTAAGAAGTCCCTTTGCTCTTTCTTTGTCTTCTGCCATGATTGTGAAGCCTCCCCAGCCTCATGAAACTCTGAGTCCATTAAACCTGTTTTTCTTTATAAACTACCCAGTCTCTGATATGTCTTTATCAACAGCATGAAATGAGCTAATACACTAATGTAAAACCAGAAGCCAGTATAATAAAATTGAAAACAGAAAACCTACTTCTTTAGAAAGAACTAAAAACTAAAGAACTTCTGCACAACACAAGAAACTATAAACAGAGTAAACAGACAACCTACAGAATAAGAGAAAATTTTTGCAAACTATACATCTGACAATGGTCTAATATCCACCATCTATAACAAGCTCAAACAAAATTACAAGAAAAAGAAACAACCCCATTAAAAAGTGGGCAAAGGACATAAACAGACAATTCTCAAAAAAAAAGACAGAACATGCAACCAACAAAGATGAAAGCAAGCTCAATATCACTGATCATTAGAGAAATGCAAATCAAAACCACAGTGAGATAGCATCTCACACAAGTCAGAATGGCTATTATTAAAAGTCAAAAAATAACAGGTGTTGCCAAGGTTGTGGAGAAAAAGAAACACTTATACACTGTTGGTGGGAGTGTTATGGAAAACACTGTGGCAATTCCTCAAAGATCTAAAAACAGAAATACGATTCAACCCAGCAAGCCCCATTACTGGATATATACCCAAAATAATGTAAATCTCTCTATCCTAAAGAAACATGCCCACGTATGTTTATTACAGCACTATTCGCAATAGCAAAGACATGGAATCAACCTGAATGCCCATCAGTGTTAGACTGGATAAAGAAAATGTGGTACATATACACCAGGGAATACTAAGCAGCCATAAAAAATGAGATCAAGACTTTTGCAGGAATGTGGATGGAGCTGGAGGCCATCATCCTTAGCAAACTAACTCAGGAACAGAAAACCTAATTAATACTGCATGTTCTCACTTATAAGTTGGAGCTAAATGATGAGAGCACATGGACACATAAGAGAGGAACATACACTGGGGCCTACCAAAAGATGGAGGGCTGGAGGATGGAGAGGATCAGGAAAAATAACTAATGAGTACTAGGCTTAATACCTGGGTGAGGAAATAATCTGTACAACAAATCTTCATGACACGAGTTTACCTACATAACAAACCTACACATGTACCCCTGACCTAAAATAAACGTTAAAAAAAAAGAGCTATGCAACTGTAAACCTCTAACAAGACTGACAAAGGAAAAAGAGAGAAGACACAAATTACCAATATCATGAATGAAACAAAGGATGTCATTACGGATCATGAAAACATCAAAGGGATAATAAAGGAATACTATGAACAACTCAACACACACAAATTTAATAACTTAGACAAAATGGTCCAGTTCATCTAAAAACACAAGCCACCACAGCTCACTCAATATGAAACAGATCATTTTGATAGCCTTACAATATTAAGAAAATTGAATCAATAATTTTTAAACTCCCAAAAAAGAAATCTACAGGTCCAGATGGTCTCACTAAAGAAACTGCCAAATGTTTAAAGAAGGATTAACATAATTCTGTACGATGACTCCCTGAAAAATAGAAGTGGGAACACTTCTCAATTTGTTTTGTGAAGCTAGTATTACCATGATCTCAAACCCAAGGACAATACAAAAAAAAAAACCACTGCAGACCAATATCCCTCATAAATATAGATATATTATTTGACATAGTCATAGAAATCCTTAATAAAATATTAGCAGATATAATTAATCAATATATGAAAAGAGTATGGTGTATATATGACCTAAGAGGTTTTATTCCTTTGATGTATGACTGGTTCGATATTTGAAAATCAATGTACAACCATAACATAATAAACATAATCCACTACAGTAACAGGCTAAAAGAAGATAATCCTATAATCAAATCAATAAACACAGACACAGCATTTGACAAAATTCAACAGCCGTTCATGGTTAAAAGAAAAAAAAAACTCAGAAAATAAAAATAGTGGAGGATTTTCTTATCTTGATTAGTAGGATATGCAAAAATCCTATAACGAATATTATGCTTAATAGTGAAAGACTGAAAGCTTTCACTCTAAGATTGGGAGCATGGAAATTGTCCACTCTCACCTCTCTTATTCAACATAATGCTAAAAGTTGTAGCAAGTGCAATAAATTGCAAGAAGGCAATAAATGGTACATATTAATATATTGAAAAGAAATAAATAATACTGTTCCTGCAGAAGACATGATTGTTTATATAAAAATCCCCAAGGAATCTACCAAAAAATCCTAAAACTAATAAATGAGTTCAATAAAGTTGCAGGATACAAGATAAATATACAATCAATTATATTGTTATGTATTAATACTAGCAATGAACAAATGGATACCAAAATAAAAAACGCAAATACTGTTTATATTCACTCAAAATTAATAACAAGTATAAAAATAACAAAGCATATAAGGACTTATATACCAGAAACTACATGACGCTAATGAAAGAAATCAAAGAATATCTAAATAATGTAGAGATATATTGTATTCATGGATTAGAAGACTTAACCTAGTAAAGACATCAGTTGTCCCCAAATTGACATCGAGGTTTAATCCAGCTCCTGTCTTAATCCCAGCAAAGATTTTTATAGACATAGATAATATTATTCTAAAATTTATAAAGAATGCCCAAAAAATAGACCAGCTAAAATAATTTTGAAAAAGAAGAATAAATTGGAAGGAATCAGTTACAAGACTTACTCAGTTTCAAGACTTACTATATTGCTATGGTAATCCAAAGTGTATGGTACTGGTATAGGGATACACACATACAATAATGGAACAGAACAGAGAATCCAGGAAAAGACCCACACCTGTATCCTTAACTGATTTTTGACAAAAGTACAAAATCAATTCAATGAAGAAAAGAGTTTTCTCAATGAATGTCTGGAGCAATTGGACATCCATAGGTGAAAAAAGAACAACCACCTAAATCATATAAAAATTAACTCAAAATGGATCACAGACTTAAATGTAAAACATAAAAAACTATAACACTTCCAGAATAAAACATAAGAGAAAATCTTGGCTGGGCTCAGAGGCTCATACCTGTAATCCCAGCACTTTGGGAAGCCGAGGTGTGTGGATCATGTGAGGCCAAGAGTTGAAGCCAACATGGCGAAACCCCATCTCAACTAAAAATACAAAAAGTAGCTGGACAAAAAATACAAAAATAGCATGCCGGCAGTCCCTGTTACTCAGGAGGCTGAGGCACAGGAATCGCTGGAACCCAGAAGGCAGAGGTTGCAGTGAGCTAAAATTGCACCACTGCACTCCAGTCTGGGGAACAGAGCAAGACTCTTTCTCAAAACAAAACTAAACTAAAACTAAAACTAAAAAAGAATGTATAAAAAATAAAATCTTTAGGATCTAGAGTTTAGGATCTAGGGCTAGGCAAAGATTTTTTAGACATGATACCAAAAGTATAAGTATAATATGTAAAAGGAAAAGGCTCAAATTCAGACTTGATCAAAATTAAAAATCTTGCTCTGTGAAAGATCATGTCAATAGTTTGAAAAAGCAAGCTATAGAGTAGAGAAAATATTTGCAAACCATGTATCCAAGAAAGGACTAGTATCTAGAATAAATAAAGACTTCTCAAAACTCAACAGTATAGAAACAAATAATTCAATTAGATAATGGGCAAGAGACATTATTTTTCACTTTCAGAGAGATACAGATAGCAAATAAACACATCAAAGATGTTCAACACCATTAGCCATTAGGGAAATGCAAATTAAAACCACAATAACCAAATTAAAACGACTACATACCTATCAGAAAGGCCAAAATAAAAAATATTTACAACAAAATGCAGGCAAGTTGGATGACTCATACATTACTGGTGGAAAAGCAAAATAATACAACCACTCTGGAAAACAGTTTGGCAGTTACTTGAGGAATTAAACATGCACTTACCACGTGACCCAGCAATCACGCTCCTAGGCATTTATCCCAGATAAATGAAGCCATAGATTCATACAAAAACCTGTACACAAACGTTTATCACATCTTTATTTGTAATAAACCCCAAATGGAAACAATTCAGATGTCCTTCAACACATAAATGGTGAAACAAACTGTAATACACCCAAAACAGAGAATGCTCCTTAGGAATAAAATGGAACAAATTACTGAAATATGCAACAACAGGGATTTATCTCCAGAGAATAACCAAAGTGAAAAAAGTCAGTCCTAAAAGGTCACATACTACATGATTCCATTTGTATAAAATTAGTTCAACCATTGTGGAAGACAATGTGGTGATTCCTCAAGGCTCTAGAACCAGAAACACACCATTTGACCCACAAATCCCATTACTGGGTATATACCCAAAGGATTATAAATCATTCTACTATAATGCACACGTATAGTAGAATGATTATAATCATTCTACTATATGCACACATGTTTATTGCAGCACTGTTCACAATAGCAAAGACTTGGAACCAACCCAAATGTCCATCAATGATAGACTGGATAAAGAAAATGTGGCACATATACACCATGGAATACTATGCAGCCATAAGAAAGGTTGAGTTCCTGTTCTTTACAGGGACATGGATGAAGCTGGAAACCATGATTCTCAGCAAACTAACACAGTAACAGAAAACCAAACACTGCATATTCTCACTCTTAAGTGGGAGCTGAACAACATGGATACAAGGAGGGGAACATCACACACCAGGTCCAGTGGGGGCTGGGGGTCTGGGGGGGCTGGGGAGGGATAGCATTAGGAGAAATACCTAATGTAGATAATGGGTTGATGTGTGCAGCAAACCACCATGGCACATGTATACCTATGTAACAAACCTGCATATTCTGCACATGTATCCCAGAACTTAAAGTATAATTTTTAAAAATGTCTAAAATGATAAATATAGAAATGGTGAACAGATTAATGGTTGCTGGTGGTTTTGAAGGGGACAGGGATAAAGAAGTCGGTGTGGCTATAAAAGGTCAACATGAGGTATGCTCTGCTTGTGAACATGCCAGTGTCTCAAAATAAAAAACTTAATTAAAAACATAACTACAAAAAAGTCATGTTTCAAAGAAGCAAAAATAAAAAACAAAAAAAAACTTTTAAAAAGACTGCATTAAAAAAAAAACAATAAAATCCAAATAAAGCCTGCACTAGTCTTACACCAATATCAACTTCCTCATTTTGAAAACTGCACTGTGGCTTTGTAAGATGTTATCGTAGAGGAAAACTGGGTGAAGCGTCCATACGATCTCTGTGTACTAGTTTTGCAGCTTATTATGAGTCAAACTATTTCAAAATGAAAAGTTGTCACTTTAAAAAAATTTTTTAATTAGCCAGGTATGGTGGCATGCAGCTGTAGTCCCAACTACCCAAGAGGCTGAGGCAGGAGGATTACTTGAGCCCAGGAGTTGGAGGCTACAGGGAGCTAAGATTACACCACTGCACTCCAGCCAGGATGATAGAGCGAGACCCTGTCTTTAAAGAAAAGAATAAATCAAATAAAAAATTTAAAAATGTTTAATATTCTTGAGTCTTAAAACCGAAAGCCCCCAGGGGTCCCTGTGACCACCGCAATGCAGAAATATAAAAAAACTGGAAAAGATTGGGGAAGCCACCTGCTGGACGTTGTTCAAGGCCAAAAACCGGAAGACTGATGAGATCGTGGCTCTGAAACAGGTGAGGCTAGATGACGATGCTGAGGATGTGCCGAGTTCCGCCCTCTGGGAGTTCTGCCTACTCAAGGAGCTGAAGCACAAGAACGTTATCAGGCTTCATGACATCCTGCACAGCAACGAGAAGCTGACTTTGGTTTTTGAATTCTGTGACCAGGACCTGAAGAAGTATTTTGACAGGTGCAATGGTGACCTTGACCCTGAGATTGTAAAGTCCTTCCTCCTCCAGCTGCTAAAAGGCCTGGGATACTGTCACAGCCGCAATGTGGTACACAGGGACCTGAAGCCCCAGAACCTGCTAATGAACAGGAATGGGGAACTAAAACTGGCTGATTTTGGCCCAGCTCGAGCCTTTGGGATCCCCATCCGCTGTTACTCAGCTGGGGTGGTCACACAGTGGTACCGCCCACCAGATGTCCTCTTTGGGGCCAAGTTGTACTCCACAGCCATCAACATGTATCAGCCAGCTGCATCTTTGCAGAGCTGGCCAATGCTGGGTGGCCTCTTTTTCCTGGCAATGATGTCAATGAACAGTTGAAGAAGATCTTCTGGCTGCTGGGGACACCCACCGAGGAGCAGTGGCCCTCCATGACCAAGCTGCCAGACTACAAACACTACCCAATGTACCCAGATACAACATCCCTAGTGAACATCATGCCCAAAGTCAATGCCACAGGGAGGGATCTGCTGCAGAATCTTCTGACATGTAACCCCGTCCAACGTATCTCAGCAGAAGAGGCCCTGCAGCACCCCTACTTCTCCAACTTCTGTCCACTCTAGGCCCCGGGACCCCCGGCTACCAGGCTGGGGCCTGGCCTATTTAAGCCCCAACTTGGAAGGGGCAGAACAGTGGGAGTGTCCAGTGTGCTGAGCTCCAGCTGTGCTGGGCCCAGCAGGGGTGGGGCATCTGAGCCCAAGTTTCTAACTCCCTTTGTGGACTTTATTTAATTTCATCAATTGGCTCCTTTTCCCCCAACACACACACACAATTTAATATTCTCATTTTGCTACCTTTGATCAACTCTTAAAAGACCACAGGCAAATCATGGTCCCAGTGGCTGGGTTTCCACTATGTAGATACCTTCCCACTGCCCCGGGAAGCACACTTTCCGCTAAGTGCATGTCAGTTATAAATCAAAATCCTCAACTCATATGTGCAAGGCTTTCTGCTTTCTTTACTTTCTATGACACAACTTCATTTGTATGTTAAGCTCCTATTCAGCCAATGTTGTGTAAATGATCTCAGACAGTTCAACTCCTACCCCTTGCTCATTTCCCCAGGGAGATGGGTTTAGGTTCTGGGACACAGACAGCCTGATATCAACATGGGGTGGGAGACAGGGAGGGGGAGCAAGCACTGTCCTATGCTCAGAGTGTCATCTGTGTACCCTGCCGTCTTGAGGACCCATCACCCCATCATTCCTCATCTACACCATTTGTATTAGTGTCCTAGGCCTACTGTGAGAGATTACCACAAACTTCAGAGTTTTAAACAACACAAATGTGTGCTTTTATAGTTCCGGAGGTCAGAGGTCTACAATGGGTCTCAAAGGATGAAAGTCAAGGTGTCTGCAGGGCTCCTTCCTTTTTGGAAGCTCCAGAGGGGAACCCATTTTCTTGCCTTTTCCTCTTTCTAGAGGCTGCCTACCTTAGCCGGGAGTGGTGGCCCATGCCTGTGGTCCCAGCTACTCAGGAGGCTGAGATAGGAGGATTGTTTGAGCCTAGGAGGTGGAGGTTACGGTGAGCTAAGATCGCAGCACTTCCCTCCAGCCTGGGTGACAGAGTGAGACCCCATTCCAAAAACAAAAACAAAAAATGTTTAAAGACCGCTTACATTCCTTGCTTGTGGCTGCATCACAGGGACCTCTTGCTTCATGGGCATGTATTTTTCTCTATCTCTGACCTTTTGCCTCCCTCTTATAAAGAACCTGGTGTTCATGTTAGAACCACCGGATAATCCAGGATAATCTTCCCTCTCAAGATTCTTAACTTAATTATATCTGTGAAATCCCTTTGCTATGTAAGAGGACACATGCACAGGCTCCAGGAACTAGGACGTGGACCTCTTTGGGGCCATTCTTCTTTTTCTATTTTTTGAGACGGAGTCTTGCTCTGTCACCCAGGCTGGAGTGCAATGGTGCAATCTTACTTCACTGCAACCTCTGCCTCCTGAGTTCAAGTGATTCTCCTACCTCAGCCTCCAGAGTAACTGGGATTACAGGTGTGTGCCACTACAGCCGGCTAATTTTTGTATTTTTAATAGAGATGGATTTCACCATGTTGGCCAGGCTGGTCTCAAAATCCTGACCTCGTGATCTGCCCACCTCAGCTTTCCAAAGTGCTGGGATTACAGGTGTGGGCCACTACGCCCAGTCTGAGACCATTATTCTTTCTTTTTTTTTTTTTTTTTTTTGAGAGGAAGTCTCACTCTGTTGCCCAGGCTGGAGTGCAGTGGCTTGGTCTTGGCTCACTGCAACCTCTGCCTCCCAGGTTCAAGCGATTCTCCTGCTTCAGCCTCCCAAGTAATGGGACTACAGGCATGCACCACCAAGCCTGGGGTCATTTTTCTATGGACTATACCACCTTGGGCACTTGGGATCATCCCGGGCTCATCCCCCACACTGGTTCCTCTTGCTGGATTACAAGAGTGTGAGACAACCATTTTATTATGCACACTATGTTGTTGCTCAGGAATTCAGACAGGACACAGTGGGAATGGGCTTGTCTCTGCTCCAGTGATGTCTACAGCAACAGCTGGTAAGACCCAATCCCTGGGAGTGACTCAACAGCTGGAGGCTGAAATCATCTGGAGGATTTGTAACTCTCATGTCTGGTGGTGGATGCCAGCTATTGGCTGGGACCTCACCTGGGCTGCTGACCTGCGGCCTCTCCTCATGTGCTGAGGTCACCTTGCAGCATAGCAGCCTCCAGGGAAACAGACTTCTTACACAGTGGCTCAGCTTTCCAAAACACAAATGTCCCAGCAAACACAGCAGAAGCCTCATTGCCTTTTGCAACCTAGCCTCAAAAATCACATAGAATCATTCATTTCTACTGCACACTATTGTTCAAAGCACTCACAAACCCAACCACGTTCAAGAACAAGGGAAATAGACCCTGCATCCTGATGGAAGGAGGTAAAGTCACTTTAAAGAACAGCCCAGGGGAGGGAGGACAGGGTTTTCTCTACATGCTGCATTAAGCAACCACTCTTTCTCCAGTATCTCTCTTCCCACCCCCAGAACTCTACCTGGAAATGGCTCAGGTCTTCTGATCTGATCCTACAGTCCTTGGGGGTGGATGTTGCCCCCTCCTTGGGGTTTGTCCAGAAGGCAGGAATCTGCAGCACTCTCATTACTATCCCTCCAACTTTCTCTTCTTCTCTTCAATCCCAAAGTCTCAAGCCAGGCCAAAATCAGCCAATCAGGCATCCATTCCAGGTGTGGGAGGGACAGGAGAGAGGCTTCTTTTTTTAATGTTCTCTCTAAAATTTATTGTCCATGTCTTAAGTTCTTTCCATCCCTCTAGGGATCCACATTTTCTAAACTAGAAAGCCAAGAGTTTGCTCAAAAATGCAATTTTTACCTCATTTCTTCTCCGAGGGAAAAGCTTCAAAAATTCTTATCTCTACTTGGATGGGGTAGAGAAGGCGGCCAAGGGAAGTATAGTGATGGAGGTGATACTATTACTAAGCATTTCCAAACATGTTATCTTGCCACTAGTACAATTCTCACAACAGCCTGTATCTTCTGCTGAGATTTCCAAGGACCTCTCCCCTGAATAAATAATACCCATTTTCCCAACCCAGGATGCAAATAAATAAGGAGTACATATGGGGCCCAATAAATCATTTATCTTCATCACTGTTAGTAGCCACGCTGAAGGAGGGGTCATAGGTCGGTACTGTGGACTAAATGTTTGTGTCCCTTCAAAAGGCACATGTTGAGGCCCTACCCCCTAATGTTTTGGTATTTGGAGATGGGATCTTTGGGAGGTAATTAGGGTTAGATGAGGCCATCAGGTTGGGGTCCTCACGATGGGATTAGTGACCTTATAGGAAAAGATGCCAGGGACCAGGCACAGTGGCTCACGCCTGTAATTCCAGCACTTTGGGAGGCTGAGGCTGATGGATCACGAGGTCAGGAGTTCAAGACCAGCCTGGCCAACATAGTGAAACCCAATCTCTATTAAAAATACAAAAATAAAAATAAAAATAACCTGGCATGGTGGGGGTGGGCGCCTGTAATCCCCGCTACTCAGGAGGCTGAGGCAGGAGAATTGCCTGAACCTGGGAGGCGGAGGTTGCAGTAAGCTGAGATCACGTCACTGCACTCTAGCCTGGGTGACAGTGCAAGACTCCACCTCAAAAGAAAAAAAAAAAAGAAAATATACTAGGGAGCTAGAGAGCTTGCTTGCTTGCTTTCTGTTTCTGTCTGGCTTTCCTTCTCTTCCACCCCCACCATACACACAAAGAAGTCATAGAGCACATAGCAAGAAGGCAGCTGCCTAAAAGTGTTGTTTAAGTTACCCAGCTGGGCATTTTTTATGGCAGCCTGAGCTGACTAATATAATCTGTTAGCCATGTGGGCTGCAAACACACAACCCAGAATGAGGCTGGCATACCCACACAGGTGCAAGCAGTGCTGCTGCAAGTGCCCCAACCCATGCTAAGATGCAGAACAAAGGAGACTCAGGGTCTCAGGGGAGTGCCCCCGGGAGGAAGGGTGCAGCTGAGGCAGACATTTCCAGAGTCAGAGAGAAGCAGAAATATCCTCTGGAGAAAACTCCTCCTCCTGGAAACCAGGAGTGGGGAAAGGCGTTCCCCTTAAATGTCATCTGTGGCTGCTGAACGCTGCATGCTTTCATTCACTTACTCATTCAGCAAACATTTACTCAGCATCTACCCTTTATCAATTGTTTATTTCTGTGGAAAAAATACTGCCGAAATCTTAGCCACATAAAACAACACAAATTCACTATCTCATAATTTCTGTAGGTCAGAATCTAGCCATGTCATCACTGGATTCTCTGCTCAGGGTCTCACTAGGCTGAAATCAAGGTGTCGGCCAGAGCTGTGCTTCTCATCTAGGTCACAGGGTATTCTTTCAAGCTTATTGGTTGTTGGCAGAATTCATTTCCTTGTGCTTATAGGACTGGGGTCCCAGGTGTCTTGTTAACTGTCAGCCAGGGTCTGCTCTCGGCTTCTAGAAGTGCCTCTCAGGTCCATCTTAGCAACAGAAAACCTCCCTCATGTAAAATCCCTCTCATCCTTTGAATGTCTCTGACTTGCCCTTCTGCCACCAGCCATAGAAACCTGTCTGCTTTGAAAGGACTCGTGATTAGATCAGGCCTATCGAGATAATCTTCATAATCTCCATATTTCAAGGGCAAATGATGTGACACTTTAACATCTGCAAAATTTTTTCACAGTTATACCTACCTCTATGGTTGATTGAGTAACCAGAGACTGGGAATCTTGGGGGCCATCTTTGAACTCTGCGTACTATATATCCCATGTGAGGCAAGAAACAAGGACACAGAGATGACTATGGCGAAATACTCATCCACGAGGGACTTATAGTAAAATGGATACAGCAAATACAAAGAAGTAACTAGATTATTGAGCGATAATTGCTAGTTCAAGGTTATGTTCTAGGTTCTGTAGGACTTCAGAGGATTAACTGTCTCTGGGAAACTACGGGAAGGCTTCCTATAGAAAGTGACATTTGATCTGTGTCATGAAGGACTGAGGAAGAGGGAAGGTATTCCAGGTAGAGGGTGCATCATTCTCAAAAATGGAAAAGACCATGGAAATTCTGGGGAGTGACAAGAAACCCAGTGATGCTAAATTGTAGAGGACAAGATTGGAAGAGGCAGAAGACTGGGCTGGAAGTGCTGCTCTTGACAAGTTTATGCAAGATCGCACCTGCCACCTTCAAGAGCAGAAGTAGAAAGCAATGAAAGACTGTAAGCAAGGAGGTGACCAAGGAAGATCTATTATTTTATTTTGTTTTGTTTTGTTTTGTTCTGTTTTTGAGACAAAGTTTCACTCTTGTTGCCTGGTCTGGAGTACAATGGCACAATCTAGACTCACTGCAATTTCTGCCTCCCAGGTTCAAGCAACTCTCCTGCCTCAGCTTCCCGAGTAGCTGGGATTGGAGGCATGTGCCACCACGCCCGGTTAATTCTGTATTTTTAGTAGAGATGGGGTTTCTTGATGTTAGTCAGGCTGGTCTCAAACTCCCAACCTCAGGTGAACCACCTGCCTCAGCCTCCCAAAGTGCTGGGATTACAGGTGTGAGCCATTGCACCTGGCAAGCTCTGTGTTTTGGTGATAGCATGGATAGTAGAGGTAGGAATTGGAGCCAGGGAAATGAATTGGTTGGTGTTTACAGAATTTCAAGTTCCTCGAACTGTCTTAGTCAGTTTAGGCTGCTACAGAACAAATAACCAGACACTGGGTGGCTTAAACAAGAGAAATATATTTCTCACAGTTCTGGAGGCTTGCAAGTCTGAGATCAGGGTGCCAGCATGATCAGGTTTGGGTGACAGCCCTCTTCCTGGCTATCTTCTTGCTATGTTCTCACTTGGTGGGAAGAAGGGAGAGAGGAAGTGAACTCTCTGGTATCCCCCTTTATAAGGGCACCAATCCTGTTAAAACCATAAAAGTTCTCTTGTCCCCCTCTCAGGGCATGCAATGAGGGTGTGGCTCACTGCTTCAGTGCCCCAAGCTCAAACCTCTAGGGGAGCATACAGACTGGCAGGCTGTGGGACTCCAACCCCCTGGCAGTGTCTAGGGATGAATGTTTACAGCTCCTGAAGCCCCAGTGGGCATATGTTACAAGGTGCTCTTTTAGTTTAGCCGTCTATAGGCAGCTTGTGTTAATCAGCTCAATGAGACCCCCTTTCTTATCACAAGGACAGAGGGATTTCTATATTCTGGTGTTTCTTGCCTTGCTGTACTGAAAGAATTAGATCACACATGGGCTTGGAGAATGAGTGGTTTTATTCAGTGGAAGTAGCTCTCAGCAGATGGGAGAGCCAGAAGAGAGATGGTTTTCCCCTGGAGTCAAGATGCTCAGCAGCCCAACCCTTTTCATCTGGCTGCCAGTGTCTATCTGCTAGAGTCTCAGATTTTTATAGGCCCAGGATGAGGGTGTAGCGGATCAGGGTGGTCTTGGAAAATGCAACATTTAGATGCAAAAGCAGAAGTGCCTGTCCTCACCTAGGTCCGTAGGGATGGAACCCTAGCCTTTCTCTACCCAGCACTCAGGTATCACCATCATGAAGGCCCCACCTTTATGATCTAATCACCTCCCGAAGGCCCCTCTCATTCCCTAATACAATCATATTGAGGATTAGGATTTCAGCATATGAAGTGGGAGGCAAGGGAGCACAAATATTCAGCCCTTCAACCCATGGCACTGATTCTTATGCTCTCAGAGGGAGCAACATTATAATAGATTCACACATGAAGAACTGTGTCAGGCAGCCAGGTGTCAGCAGTGTGAAACATGTACCACTGGCAGCATGTGTGGCCATGAGATGGTTTTCAATGATGTGTGTCTACAGCACAAAATAGCTTGACTCAGAGAAAGTTACAACTTTTCAATTCTCTTCCCATCCTTATATTAGCTCAAGAAAAAATTCTGTTTGGTGCTACCCTGTCTCTAATAACTTTCTAACACCTGACCCCTCCATCTCTACCTTCTGCAAATAAGAGGATCTAGCTAGCTCAATAGTGCTGTTTGTTTCCACACTTATTTTTGCTGTTACCTTTCATTGATTGATTTGAAAATTCAATACTGGATTTTCTTGTTTCTATTGTGACAAAAGCCTTCTTCAGCATTATTATTAAAGTGCATTTAAGTTTTTAAAGTGTGAATCGATGTAAATAAATTTTTTAAAAAAAAATTTCTCTTTTTGAGACAGAGTCTTGCTTTGTCGCCCAGGCTAGAGTGTAGTGGTGCAATCTTGGCTCACTGCAACCTCTGCCTCCCAGGTTCAAACAATTCTTACGCCTCAGCCTCCAGAGTAGCTGGGATTACAGGCACTCACCACCATACTTGGCCAAGTTTTTTTCTTATTATTATTTAGTAGAGGTGGGGTTTCACCATGTTGGCCAGGCTGGTCTCAAACTCCTGACCTCAGGTGATCCACCATCCTCAGCCTCCCAAATTGCTGGGATTACATGTGTGAGCCACGCACCTGGCCAAATAAAATCTTAAATTAAAAACACTATAGGCAGTACCTTTGCTAGGAACAAAATTGGTGAACGTGGTTTGCACATGAGTTAATTTGCAAGCCACAAGTATAGTGGGAAGCAGACAGGATTTGCAATCAATCAAATGTGGGCTCGAGACCTGCTTCTAACTTGTCAGTTGTATGGCCCATGGACAATTCACAAACTTCCATAAACTTGTTTCCTCCTACAAACTAGGAAGACAGTATACTATCCAGAAGGTTGTTTTAAAGATTAAATGACACAAAGTATAAGAAGCACCTCCAGGGCAGTCAGGTATGTACTAGGCACTTGCATTCCCCACCACAGTGTATTTACCTGAAGAATGGAAACCTCTATTCCTGGCAACACCAAACAGGAACTTTGCTCCAGCACCTACTGGGTATCTATGCTTGATAAATGAGTTATCTGTTTAGGATCTGGAACCTATGGCAGGGGATCCTTCATGAGCAACAACTAAAATCAAGAAAAGCTTTGATTTGGGCCAGGCACGGTGACTCACACCTGTAATCCCAGCACTTTGGGAGGCTGAGGCTGGCAGATCACGAGGTCAGGAGTTCGAGACCATCCTGGCCAACATGGTGAAACCTTGTCTCTATGCACGTGGTGGTGCATGCCTGTAGTCCCAGATACTCAGGAGGCTGAGGCAGGAGAATCACTTGAACCCGAAAGGTGGAGCTTGCAGTCAGCCAAGATTGCACCATTGCACTCCAGCCTGGCAACAGAGCAAGACTCCATCTCAAAAAAAGAAAAGAAAAGCTTTGATTTGGAGAGTGGGCCAGCTCAAGAATCATGGACCAAGAGGTCTCTCAGACCATAGTGCAATCAAGTTAGAACTCAGAATTCAGAAACTAACTCAGAACCACACAGCTTCATGGAAACTGAACAACTGGCTCTTGAATGTTGACTGGATAAACAACAAAATGAAGGCAGAAATAAAGAAGTTCTTCAAAACCAACGAGAGCAAAGACACAACATACCAGAATCTCTGGGACACATTTAAAGCAATCTCTAGAGGAAAATATATAGCAATAAGTGCCCACATGAGAAGAGTGGAGAGATCCAAAATTGACACCCTATCGTCAAAACTGAAAGAGCTGGAGAAGCAAGATCAAAAAAACTCAAAACCTAGCAGAAGACAAGAAATAACTAAGATCAGAGCAGAACTGAAGGAGATAGAGACACGAAAAACCCTTCAAAAAATCAATAAATCCAAGAGCTGGTTTTTTTAAAAGATCAACAAAAGAGACAGACCACTAGTCACATTGATAAAAAAGAAAAGCAAGAATAACCAAAGAGATGCTATAAAAAATGATAAAGGGGAAATCACCACAGATTCCACAGAAATTCAAACCATCATCAGAGAATATTACAAACAACTCTATGCACATAAACTAGTAAACCTGGAAGAAATGGATACATTCCTGGACACTTGTGTCCTCCCAAGCCTAAACAAGGAGGAAGTCGAAACTATGAATAGACCAATAACAAGGTCTGAAGTCGAGGCAGCAATTAAGAGCCTACCACACAAAAAAAGCCCAGGTCCAGATGGGTTCACAGCCGAATTCTACCAGACACACAAAGAGGAACTGTTACCATTCCTTCTGAAACTATTACAAATAATCCAAAAAGAGGGAATCCTTCCCAAGTCATTTTATGAGACCAACATCATCCTGATACCAAAACCTGGCAGAGACTCAACAAGAAAAGAAAACTTCAGGCCAATATCCATGATGAACATAGACGCAAAAATCTTCAATAAAATACTGGCAAGCCGATTGCAACAGCATATCAAAAAGCTTATCCATCATGACCAAGTAGGATTCATCGCGGGGATGCAAGGCTGGTTCAACATATGCAAGTCTATAAACGTAATTCACCACATAAACAGAACCAAAAACAAAAACCACATGATTATGTCAATTGACACAGAGAAGGCCTTTGACAAAATTCAACAGCCCTTTATGTTAACAACCCTCAATAAACTTAGTATTGATGGAACTTATCTCAAAATAATAAAAGCTATTTACGACAAACCAACAGCCAATATCATACTTAATGGGCAAAAACTGAAAGCATTCCCTTTAAAATTTGGCACTAGACAAGGATGCCCTCTCTCACCACTCCTATTTAATATAGTACTGAAAGTTCTAGCCAGAGCAATCAGGCAAGAAAAATAAATAAAGGGTATTCAAATAGGAAAGGAAGAAGCCAAATTGTCTCTATTTGCAGACGAGATGATAGTATATCTAGAAGACCCCATCATCTCAGCCCAAAAACTCCTGAAACTGATAAGCAACTTCAGCAAAGTCTCAGGTTATAAAATCAATGTGCAAAAATCACAAGCATTCCTATACACCAGTAACAGACTTAAAGAGAGCCAAATCAATAACGAACTGCCATTCACAATTGCTACAAAGAGAATAAAATACCTAGGACTAGAACTAACAAGGAATGTAAGGCACCTCTTCAAGGAGAACTACAAACCACTGCTCAACGAAATAAGAGAGGACACAAACAGATGGAGAAACATTCCATGTTCATGGTTAGGAAGAATCAATATTATGAAAATGGCCATACTGCCCAAAGTAATTTACAGACTCAATGCTATCCCGATCAAGCTACCACTGACTTTCTTCACAGAACTGGAAAAAACCACCTTGAACTTCATATGGAACCAAAAGAGAGCCCGCATAGCCAAGTCAATTCTAAGCAAAAAGAACAAAGCAGGAGGCATCACACTACCACACTTCAAACTATACTACAAGGCTACAGTAATCAAAACAGCATGATACTGGTACCAAAACAGAGATATAGACCAATAGAACAGAACAGAAGCATCGGAGGCAACACAACGTATCTACAACCATATGATCTTGGATAAACCTAACAAAAACAAGCAATGGGGAAAGGATTCCCTGTTTAATAAATGGTGTTGGGAAAACTGGCTAGCCATGTGCAGAAAGCAGAAACTGGACCCCTTCCTGACACCTTACACTAAAATTAACTCCAGATGGATTAAAGACTTAAACATAAGACCTGGCACCATAAAAACCCTAGAAGAAAATCTAGGCAAAACCATTCAGGACATAGGAGTAGGCAAGGACTTCATGACCAAAACACCAAAAGCATTGGCAGCAAAAGCCAAAATAGACAAATGGGACCTAATCAAACTCCACAGCTTCTGCACGGCAAAAGAAACAGTCACTAGAGTGAATCAGCAACCAACAGAATGGGAAAAAATTTTGTCAGTTTACCCATCTGACAAAGGGCTGATATCCAGAATTTACAAAGAACTTGAACAGATTTACAAGAAAAAAAAAAAACAAACAAGCCCATTCAAAAATAGGCAAAGTATATGAACAGACACTTTACAAAAGAAGACATACATGAGGCCAACAAACATATGCAAAAATGCTCATCATCACTGGTCATCAGAGAAATGCAAATCAAAACTACATTGAGATACCATCTCACACCAGTTAGAATGGCAATCATTACAAAATCTGGAGACAACAGATGCTGGAGAGGATGTGGAGAAATAGGAACTCTTTTACACTGTTGGTGGGAGTGTAAATTAGTTCAACCATTGTGGAAGATAGTGTGGTGATTCCTCAAGGTCCTAGAAATAGAAATTCCATTTGACCCAGCAATCCCATTACTGGGTATATATCCAAAGGACTATAAATCAGTCTACTATAAGGACACATGCACATGGATGTTCATTGCAGCACTGTTTACAATAGCAAAGACCTGGAACCAACACAAATGCCCATCGATGATAGACTGGACTGGGAAAATGTGGCACATATACACCGTGGAATATTAGGCAGCAATCAAAAATGATGAGTTCATGTCCTTTGTAGGGACATGGATGAATCTGGAGAACATCATTCTCAGCAAACTGACACAAGAACAGAAAATGAAATACCACATATTCTCACTCATAGGCAGGTGATGAACAATGAGAACACATGGACACAGGGAGGGGAGCACTACACATTGGCGTCTATTGGGGGGAATAGCGGAGGGACAGTGGAGTGGGGGAGCAGGGGAAGGATAGCATGGGGAGAAATGCCAGATGTGAGTGAAGGGGAGGAAGACAGCAAATCACACTGCCACGTGTGTACCTATGCAACTATCTTGCATGTTCTGCACATGTACCCCAAAACCTAAAATGCAATAAAAAAATGAAAAAAAAAAAAGAACCTCAGCTGGAGCTATTGTCCCTATCATCTTCATTTTTGCTCCATGTGGCCTCTCCATGAACCTTGGGCTTCTCCCAGCACAGCAGCAGGACCCTAAGAGGAAGGAAACAGAAACTGCTAGTCTCTTAAGGCTTGGATTTAGATATCTCAGAATATGACTTTCATTGCATGCAAAGCAATCACAGGACCAGTCCAGGTTCTAAGAGAGGGGAAGTAAACTCCACCTCTTAATGGTGACATATTTTTCAAAAAGGGAAGTAAAGGATTGAGAAAAGCCATCTTAGAAGACTACCACACCTCCTAAAGCTTTCACTTTTTGCAAAAGGTTTTTATTCTTGAAATATATGTATATTTCAACCAAGCAAATATGTACCTAGGAATTTAATGTAAGGAAGTAATCACAGATGATTCAAAAGATTTGACACAAGGTTGTTCATTGGAATAAAACTGAAAACTACCCAATGTCCAACAACAAGGGACCAATTAAATCCACTGGTGATTGAGGACAGTGTTTTAAAAGTCCATGCTTTGGGAAGCAAGTCAAATCAAGCTTAAATCCCAACTCCGTTACTTAGCCTCTGTGTGGTGTTGAGCAAGGAACGGTACTTAAGCTCTTTAAGTCTCAGTTTCTATATGTGTAAAATAAAGATACAATATAGATTTTTGTGATGATTCAATGAGATGGCACATATAAACAGCTCAGCACAGTGAATGATCAATAATTGTGAACTGCTATTATTTATGATAGTCATTAGTGATATCATATTAGTGAAAATCTTTCCCATTCTCTCCATTCCCAGGCAAAAATATTTCTACAGATCTTTACAGTTAACTTTGTGATTAGTTCTGACCAATGAGCTGTAAGTGAAACTGGCATACGTTACTTCCTGGCTGAACATTTACTTGTCTAACATTATTGATTCTGAAGCTCCTGAATCCTGTCAGGTAAAGGTCTGTCTACTCCATGTATACTTAAAGCAAACAGGGATCATAGCACATAATGCAAAAGCCGTCCTTGTCTTATTTCTCTTGTTTTCTCTTTATATGGTGCAAGTTCAGTCCATATTAAACTCTGAACAATTTAAAGACACTGCAACACATCAGAAGCCCCTCATCCTTGCTAGCAGCCATGAGATCCAAGTGCTCTGAAGATATGAGAACCTAGCAGACCGTTTAGAGGGTTACCTGGCTTCCCTCCACCCTGGTCCATTCAACCTATATACAATCTGTCACCCAGCCAGAAGCAGGTGGCGATGAGGTGGTGGCAAGGGAAATGGCTTATGGAAAGCCCTCCTAAGTGATTGATCATCCAGAGGAGGTGCAGCCTCAAAATAGGAATCGCTTCCTTAAGGTTTGGGTAATTTCCATGGAAACAGACAGAACTAGACTTATTTTAAAGGGGGAGGGGACAGGGAGTGGAATGGCCTGGAAGGGGCATAAGGCAAGCGATGTAAAAATGTTGAAGTTGGTGTGGCGGGGCGGGGCAGGACAAGGTGGGGAAACGGGGGTCTCATTTTTTTTCTTTTCTTTTTACTATTTTAGTTCACCCTGGGTGAGGTGGAGGTGGGGAGATCAGGCAATTCTGATGTTGATAGCAAGTAAATTAGGTTCTTAGAGAGCATGTATCAAATGAGGCTGAGAAAGACGTGGCCCAAATGATTACAGTCATCGAGAAGTTAACAGAATCCTGTAAGAGCCCCATCAGGTCGTCTTTCAGGTCTGCGAGCATCACGTAAGAGACTCCTTCCCAGGATAGAATCTTGTTTTATGGGCAATTAAAATGCAAACAGACAGACCGTACGTCAGCAACAACCGAACAAACAGGTACAAGCTAGTAAAAAAGTGTTGCATATAAGCTGTTTTAACTTCTGTTGTAAAGGATTTCTGGGGAGCCAGCGGGTATGTCAGAAATTAAAGCCCTGGGCCAGAACTTACAAAAACCTTTTAGCTACTTCCTTCTCTCCAGCCTCGGAAATGAAAAAGCCAAAAGGTCACCCAGCGCGTCTGCAACCCAGTCAGCCCCAAGACCAGCAGTCCTCACCACAGTCCCGGTCCTCACCGCTGCACACGGCCACCTGTTGACGCCCTCGCGCCCAGAGCCGAGTTGCAAACGGCCGCTAGAGTTCGTTCTAATTCCCCAGAGCAGAACTGGCCTGGAAGCCCCGACGCGCTGCGCCTGCTAATCTGCAGGGCGGGCGGGGACTCTGCAAAGCCTCCCAGCCCCAGGCTCCCTTTGTTTACTCGCTGCGCTCGGAGCTTCGAAAGTAACCCCCAGACCGCATCCCTTCGCCCCCGCCCGGGAGCTGCCCAAGCGTCCACAGTCCAGCGCAGGGGAAACAAGGTCCATCTGCGCAGGAACGCGCGGCGCAGACAGGTTGCCGCGGGAGGTTCCAAGGTGTGCTCGGATCCCGAATTTCTTAGAGCTCTTTAGCTGAGCACTGTGGCCGGAGCTCGGCGCCGGAATGCAAGTTCACGGTTCCAAGGCCGCGGGCGAAGGGCACTGCGATCCCCGGCCGCCTTTGCTTTCAGGCGCCGAGGGGAGACGAGGGGGGCCTGGGGGTCCGCTGTGAGAGTTCCGCTCCCGCTGGGAACATCAGAGTCCCAATTCCGAAAGCGACCCGCCTGGCTTCCCAGGGACTTCCCTGCGAACCCCACAGGGGTGTGCATTGCTTCGAATCTGAGAATTCCTGCGAACGCGGGCTCTACCAGAGTTTAAGTCGGCCCCTGGGGCGTCTGTTTATCAGCTCTTAAAGGAAAAAGTTTGAGGATCTTTAACCAGTCTCAGACCCAGCGCGGGCGGAAATCCCGAAATCTCCTCAGGCAAAAGTGATCTAACTTCAAGTCGTTGTATAAGTGGGGGCTCCTTCTTCCCTTCCCTACGCCCAGCCTTCTCAAGATCATTCCGGGAGTAAAATGCGACTCGCTCAACAGAGTTTTTAAATCGTTATGATTATTTTCCGGAGCCTGCATGCGGGTCAAGGCACACGCAGTTCCCGGGGCGCGTGGCGGCCCCACCCGCGCGCAGCCCCACGCAGAGGGGCCCGAGGCCCGGGGCCCGGGACCCGGGACCCGGGACGGGTGCCGCCAGGGCCCGGCCTGCAAGCGCGCCCTTCGGTCCCACGGTCCGCCACTGCACGTGGTCAGGATCAACAGTTTGTTGAGCTCATCAGTGACACCTTGAACTTTTCATAAAGAAAATGGGTATTGCACCAGGAGGGTTTGGCCCCGGCCGCCGCGCGGGGTCGTGCTTAATATTCAATGATCTCGCTCGCGCCTCCCCCTCCTCTTCTCGCAGAAATTTCACCGAGTCCGTTACTGGGCTCAGACTTTTAAGTTAATTTACCGCCCCCCCTACCTTGGCCAGTAACCAGCGCCTTTAGGGCTAGCCAACCCCCAAGCTCCCGCCTGAAAAAATGACATTTCGCCGGCGTCTCCGGAGGGGGCTGAATTTCACTTTGTAACTTTCTGCGGAACCCGAGCCCGGGTGGCAGCTCGGGTGGTGGTATCGTATGCAAATACGCATGCTGACGTTACAGATCATGTGGGTTTTGGCGTAGATTCCCCACTGATCGAGGCTTTTTTCCCCCTTTTTTTTCCTTTTTTTTTTTTTTCTTTTAAAAATTTTGGCCACCGTTCTCCGTACGGGGGCTTTGTCTGTCTGTCTGTCTGTCTGGCAGGCTGGCTTTCCCCCCCTTTCCCACGGAGCCCGAGCCGGGCGCCCTGTGGGGAGTGGGGAGTGGGTGGGGGGAGCCAGCAGAGTTCCATTTTGGAACGCCAGTGCCGCGTCTCCGCGTTCCCAGCCCGGCTCCCCGCGTTCCCAGCCCCGGCGCAGGTAAGAAACTTCGCCTCGGCGCGGAGCCCCCCCAGCCCGCGCCGCCAGCCCCGAGCCCCTCACGCCCGGCGCCGGCCACTCCAGCCCAACTTTCCCACCGCCGCCGTCGCCGCCGCGGCTCCCGAAAATGTGTTGTTAATGGGACTTGGCCGGGTTTGTGATTGGAAGGGGGGTACGGAAGGGGGGGGTGTGCAGGCTCTTTTTGCGGGTGGGAGGAAATGAGCGGATACAGAGAGGGAAGGAGATTTTTTTAAAGAGTTTTGATTACAAGTTTGGATAAATGGGAGCCAGAGCGAGGAGGAGGAGGAGGAGGAGGAGGAAAAACATGTCTACGTTTCCCTATGTCGACATAAGCCACAAAAAAATATGGCGTCCGCTTTCGACAGGGCGTTACGTAGACCCGACTGTTTTTATTTATTTATTTCGTGGCCGTCTCCCTCCCTTCTTGGCCAAACTGCGGCGCTTTGTGCAAACGGGGCAGGTCCCGCGGGGACTCCACCGGGACGTGGCCCCCGTCTCCGCGCGTTTTGGCAGGCGGGGGGCTGCGTGTGTCTGCTCCCCTCCCTCCCCCTCTCCCCTCGCTCCCCTCTCCCGGTGACGATTCGCCGTAATGTGGTGGCAGGAAGCATGACGCCGTGGGCCGAGGCTGCCGCTGCTCTCGTCGCTCCCGGCGGCTGCAGGCAGCGGGCGCGCAGCGCGGGCGGCCGCCGAGCTACCTGGCGGGGGTAGGGCCGGAGCGCGACGCCGTCCTCACCCCTGCTCAGGTGCAGTGGGGGCCCAGGGGAGCCGCGGGACCCCCTGCCCTGCTGTCCGCTGCCGGCCAGCCCGAGCCCACGTTCGCCGCCCACCCCCCGCCCCCAAACGGCAGCTGGCGCTTTTCGTCTGCCCCACGAGAGGTTAATCTTTGTTGGTGTTGCAGCTTCTTTGTGGCTTCCCTAGGACTTGGTATCCTCGGCTTTGCAAACTTGCCCTTTTCCCAGCCGCTTTGCAGGAGGCTGCGGAGACGCAGATGAGCGGAAAGTTGGAAAGCAGCAGGCATCACAGGACGGTCTCTCTGGCCTCGTAGCTGTGCTGAGACTGGGAGGCGGAGGAGGAGGGTTTGTCAGGCTGGGGAGAAAACTTGATGGGGAAGCCAAATTGTGATTTGTTCAGGTTTCCGCCTGATAGGCTTCAAAGCCAGTGGGGGCTCTACCTTCAACTGTTTCGCGGTGGCCTTTTGTTTGTCTGGGGCGTGGAGAAGGATGAATCCGGACTTTCCCTCGACCCCTCCCCTTTTAAAGACTGGTTGCTCAGCTTGGCCCCCTGGGACACTGCCTTTTAGGCCCGAGAGTTCTTCCCCAACCTGCTCTCTGATCACTTTCTCTCTTTTAAGTTAGCACATCCTCGGGTCTCAGGCAGGCCTTGAGGAGCAGAATGGAGGAGTTAGGGAAAGAAGATTCCTTCCCCAGCACTTCTTGGATTGCCCAGACCTCCCACAATTACCCTCTTAAAACCACACACACACACTCTCACTGTCTCCTTTATATAGGGCGGAAGTTAATGTCTGTAGAAGCGAAGGGAATGAGGTTCTGAGAGCTCTTCAAGATTTTGAGTCGAAAGGTGATTTTCTGTTTATGAGGGCAGCGAGTTTAAGCAGTTCATTCCCAGGGCAGTAATGTCAAAAAGCGTTTGGATGACGACCAAGTGGAATAAATATCTTGTAAAATGGCATGTTTAATAGTAAAAATAGATTAAGGGAGCCGTCAAGTGGTTGAATGGGACTAGCATAAAGGTTTAAGTTTAAAGGGAAAGTTACATAAAGCTGTAGGCACAGCTTCTTTTAAGGCCAGAAGGGGAAAAAAATCTACAAGTAAGGCTGAAATGTGTCACTGACAGTAATTGGACCGGTGATGTGTGGAAATACCGCTTTTTGAATGCTCTGCTCGGGGCGACTGTTGTCTTGTGCACTTGTACCTTTCTTTCTAGCCAGGTTTGCTGTCAGCTAAAGGATGCACCCGCAGATCATGCTTAAGGGGAAAATGCAAGAAACCAAGGCTTTAGGGCACATCAGCTATTAATGTCTATTTAAAGCGAAAAAAAATGCCACCCGTTTGTAGGCACTAAAGAAAGGATATTCCTGGTGATGTAAGTGCAGTGTATCTTGACATGCTGAAAGGTGACCCCACCCCATGTTTCTCATCCACATCAGGACCATGTGATTTGGCGGGATGCTGTACACTTATCAAAAAGAATCATGGCAATGTTTGATAACAGTTGCTAGCACCGTTACAGTGTGTGAGGCACGATGCTGTATATTTTACATGCTTTATCATTGAATTCTCACCACAACCCTGTGAGCTAAGCTCTATTATCTTCCGTTTATGGTTGAGGAAATGGAGACTCCCAGAGGTGAAGGAACTTGCCTGAGCGACACAGCAAAAAGCAAATCCAGGCCTAACTTCACAGCCTTAACCAGTCCATTGTAGTAGCATCTAGATACGTGAAGTCATAGAATAAAAAAGTAAAGGCTCAGGTACAGGCAGAAAAGAGGGAACAGTAGCCACCGTCCTGATGTCTGAACACCAGAATTTACCTGGATTTTATTCCTTTATTCATTTATTTAGCAACTGTGTGTTGATTTCTTTACTCATTCAGCGACTGTAATGTTCATTATTTTAATAACCCATAGTCATTAAGCACTTTTGTATGCCAGGCACCATCCCAAGTGCATATGACTAAACTATTTTGTCTTCATGATAACTCTGATATAAGTACTCTCATTCTCCTTTTTCTAGATGAGGAGGCACAAGCCCAGAGAAGTTAGCTAACTTGCCCAAGACCAAACAGCTAGTAAGCAAAGTGGCATCCCCAGAACACACACACACTCTGCTGTTGCAATGCAGAGTGCATAACCAGATGTTATGGAAATGCTGGGGAGACAGAGCCCCCTCATAGCAACTCAAAGCACTGCTTGCTCCAGGCACTGTGGAGACCTCCTGCCCTCTAGGAATCTGGGCCCACTGCAGGGAGGCACTCATTAAGCCAAATCAAGCAGGCTTAGTTAAGTGCTCTAATTGAGAAAAGTAACCACTGTGGAAGCAAAAGGAAAGGCATGAATCATCTACCCTGAGGGGATCACAGAGGATCTCCTAGAGGTGGGAGCAGCTGAACTGCCCCATGAATGAAGAGGAACAATGTCTGCAGGTGTACCTGATATCATTGCATTCAGCTGCTAGCAGCAGACTCTTGACTACCAGTGACTTAACCAGATACGGACTTTTTTGTGTCAGACAATGACGGCTGGGGGTGGGGGAAGGCGGGAGGCGGTGAAGGGGGACGATGCCTCAGCTGTGCCATTGGAAACCCAGACTACTTCTTTCTATTCTACCATGCTTAGAGTGGAGGCCTTCAGTCTTAGATTTACCATCTTATGGTAGAAAAGTGGCTGCTACATCTCCAGGTCTCACATTTGCATTCCAAGAAAGAGAAAAAAAGAATGAATGAGGCTCAAAGAGCTTTTACCCAGTACAGCGTCATTGCTATATCTGGGAAGGGGCATCTCTCTCAGGGACTTCTGTCCTTTGCTCATCAACCAGAGCTGTGCCACGTGGTGATTCCTGCCAGGGAAGAGCAGTCAAGTATTTTTAGTTGGGCCCATTGCTGTCATGAACAAATTGGGGTTCAACCTGTGAGGCAGAACGGGTGAAAGGAGGAATGATTGTTGAGTTGGCAGGGAGGGCATGTGCTGCCCAAGATGAGAAGAGAAAGGGCCCTGGGAGCAGTGCGGAGGGGGATGCAGGAAAGGCTGTGTGAAGAGATCATGCCAGGCTTGGGAGTGGACCTGGAGGAGGTTGGATTTTAATCTCTAGGTACTAGGGAGCTATGGCAGGCTTCTGAAGAGGGATTATCACGTGTTTGGGGAAGGGAAGACTAAGACTGACAGCAGAGTACCTTGTGCAGACAAACAAGCTTGGTTCTTATTTGAAATAAAATGAGTTCTGGAAAGTTTCAGGCCAGGGGACCAGTTTTGCCTTAGAGCAAAAAGAAGACAATGTGCAATAAAGAAGTGATGGATGATTTTCCTTTAAGTTCTGTCAATAAGAACCCAAACTTAACCTGATGTGAGTCAGCTGTTACAGGAAGGCAGTCAGCTGTCCCTTCTGGATAATTCAGTTAATGGGACTGGAAACTCTGGAAGGGGGGGTACCATTTACTCTCCAAACACTACACTACTTTTTCCTGACCAGGGCTCCTGGGCCCCAGCTGCAGCTCCACCACTCACCTTTGGCCGTGACCCTCACCACTGCTTTAAATCAAGGAGATGATATCAGAGGATGTCAGAGGCCTTCCCAGGATCAGTGACATCACTGCACTCCAGCCTGGAGAATGCAGGGGGCCAGCCTCTCTGATTCTCTTTGCTCAGGGTATTACCCTTATGACTTTGAGCTATTACTTACCTCAATTTTCTTATCTCTGAAATGGAGATCATTTTAGTAGCTGCGGTATGAGTTGTTAGGAAACCTAAGACATTTGTAAAAAGGCTTAGCATACACCTCACACATGAATTGTGCTCAACAAATCACCATCATCACTGCAGTCACCTCAAGGAAGTGACTTGATTGTAAATTTGAGCTGCCGAGTAATTAGCATGTGTGGATTTCATCATCAATCCCAGGACCCTGATCCATCTCATTGCCATTCCCCTTCTGCCTCCCCCCACCCCCAGTACACACATACACTCATTCTGTGGCAAGTCTGAGCAACTGCTGAAATAGAAACCTGACTCTGGAATATCACAGCGAGATACTGGTGTGGTGTTCGGATACTGCAATGTGGTGTGTCATGGCCACATCCAGACAGCGCAGCTCAGGAAGGTATGCTTGGCTGTGCACATGCCCCTTTGATAGAGAATAAGGTGGACCTTGTGTTCTGTATTGACAAGATTATTTCATTTTGAACTGAAAAAAATTTTCTCCTGATTCCCCTCCCCCACCCTTCTCGAATGCCCCTACCCTACATTGAACAGGTTGTGATTTTAAGAACAGCCACCCACAGTCTTCTTCCTGTTCTTACACTTGTATTTATGCAGTTAAGAGGGGTTGATTGGCAGTGATTGTGTGTGTGTGTGTGTGTGTGTGTGTAACAGACCTCAAGAAGAAAAACAGTCCTGACAACAGTATATCAATTTCCACCCAAACTTTAAGATGGAATAGAGACACCAGGGCCAGAACCTGTTTTCTTGCTGATACCTCTCTTTACCCCTTGGTGGGTAATACTCACCTATTAAAAGCCACAGTTCACACCCTTTCTTCCTTTCTCTCCCCACTACTCCCTAACATTAGAAGAAACACTTAGTGGAGATCAATTTTGTTACACAGTGTTTCACTGCAATGGTATTTAACACATAACAGAATCTGCAGTGAATGAAATTCTTGTGCTATTGATCCATGGGGGCTCAAATATGAAGGAATGTGAGCCAGGCATTTATTATGGTGTAAGAGATATGTGGTATATTTTAGGGGTGCACATGCCTAGTTTGGGATGGAAGAGCAGGGAGACCACACTGACTTTATCTTGCAGAGGGAAATCAGCAAAATCCTGGGGACCATTTCCTAAGTTCAGGGTCGGGGAATAGATTCATGGATCTCTGGGGCCTCAGGGAGTAGCCAAATTGAGTTAGCTCTTTCTTTAGAAGGAAATCCTCCTTGTTGGGGGCCCAGGGGCCACTTGTGTGAGAGAGAAAAGGAGCCTTCTATTGAGGAAAAGAAGAAGAAGGTTATGAATGAGAGTTCCTAGGCTACAGCCTCTCCTTGCCCTGGTTGGATGCCTGCAACTGCAGGGCTTGAAAACATCTGCAAAACACCGAAGAAGGACCAGAAGTCTAAGTTAAGGAGAAAGCAGAAGGCACTCATGCATGCCTGCATACGCTGTGCAGAGGTGACCGTTTAAACCAGTGTTGCAGAAAAGACTCACAAAAAACACTCCTCAGCAGGCCTGACAGTTATGCCCCCACAGCCATCTGATCCCCCACAGCCTGGTCCACTCTGGCTGGTGAAACTGAACAAATACAAAGCTCCCTAAACAACCAGCCACACAAAGCTCCCCACATACCCAGACACAGCACAAGCACACAGTGTTCACTATGTTAGGAACAGCAACAGCCCCTGAAAAGTAAGCACCTACTATGTGCTAGGCACTGTGCTAAACACTTTCCCTTCATTGTGTCATTTAATCTGACCCTGAGGAGTAAACTGAGAGCCATGGTATAATTCCACTTAAAAGGTAGGAAAAACAGGCTGGCGAGGTGGGTCGCACTTGTAATCCCAGCACTTTGGGAGGCCAAGGCAGGTGGATCACTTGAGCTCAGGAGTTCAAGACCAGCCTGGCCAACATGGTGAAACCCCATATCTATAAAAAATTAAAAAGTAAAAAAATTAGCTGGGTGTGGTTACACACACCTGTAGTCCCAGCTACTTGGGAGGCTGAGGCAGGAGGATCGCTTAAGCCCGGGAAGTCAAGGCTGCAGTGAGCCGTCATGACATCACTGCACTCCAGCCTGGGCAAGAGAGCAAGACCCTGTCTCAAAATAAAAAGATAGGAAACCAAAGCACAGAGGGGTTAAGTATTTATTCAAGGTCTTAAAGAAGGTAGCAGAGCCAGGATTCAAACTTAGGTTAGTCTGATTCCAGAGCTTTTCTGATGTTGTATGTAAGTCTCATGGAGGCATGACCCACATCAGTCTGGAAGAGGACGTGTGGGGAGAAGGGATGGTTTTAGATTGTGCTTTGGGATAGTCTGATTGCTTTTCTGTCTGATAAGGGGTGTAGGGATGCGTGCCTGCCTGCTTGAGCATGCGTGCACGTGTGTGCATGTAAGTTTAGTCAAAACGGGAGAAAATAACAAATCCATGCCTGCTATCTACAGCTCCCCAAAACACTCCTCCTCAAAAAGGGGCCATTGTAAAGCCTCTATCAGTGTCTCCAACAGAACATTCTCCGGGGCATTGCGCCCTCTGCCCTCTCCTCCCAGGGCCTGGAGGGAAGGAATCCCCGTGGGCCGAAAGCTGCAAAGTTCGAGCTGGAGAATCTGGGTGCTCCTTTCAGGATGCCAGTAGCCTCACCAGCCAATGGGGGAAGGGGGTGGAGGAAGCAGGCGGAGGGAGAGTGGAGAATGGCTGTGTTGCTGTTTTTATACAATAAAAGAGGATCATTGTAATTGGGAGCCTTTGAATCATAACACGTCTGCCTATGGCTCTCCCCAGCTGCAGAGCCATTTAGTTAAATAGCGCACAGAAAACTCCTTTCAGCTGATACTATGTTCCCGCTGTTCCTAAAATATGAGACTGGGCTGAATTGCTCTGAGGACAAAGCCATCTCAGCCCCCACCCCAAGCCCCTGGGTGTACCCAGAACCCCCTAGGGATCTCCATAGCCTGTGGAGGAGGAAGTTTTGAACTTATTTTCATTTGCGTGGCACCCGGTCTTTTTGAAAATAGATTCTTTAAGATATTTGCACACAGCCTGGTCAGAGCTGGATGTCATGGTGAAGTTGTTCGTGGCAGTGGCGGTCTGGAGGGAGTAGAGAGAGGCTAGGAGGCCAGCACTGGCAGTGATGGGGTGTGCCTTTGCTTTTGTGTGGAGGGGGTAGAGAGAGATAATGCAGGCATGTGGACTGACAGAAGTTGGAGAGACTACCTTCTGGCCAAGACATTTAGGGGAAAAGATGGGTTCCAGGCAGGAGAGGATTGAAGCTCCGGCTCTCTCCTAAGTTCTCCTAATAGAGAACTCATTATCTTGTAGAACCGCCTGTTACTTTCATCCGGGGAACTTGGTGTTAGAAAATTGATTCTGAGCATGTGGTGAACTTCTGCCAGAGACACATAGTCCAGGAGAGCCCGAAGGCTGCTCATTGTTTCCAAGAATCAGGGCTCTTGGGCAGACGGAGCCACAGAACCGAAACTGTCTTGATCACTTCGCAGTTCAGGGTAAACATTCCAAAGAACAGAGAACTTGCATTCGACAGTGTGAACTTGGACAGTGCCTGACTTTGGCGCTTTTAGAATGGGATTTATGGATTTCCTTATACAAGGCATATTATGTCCTCTGGAATCACGGAAAGTGGATTTTGAAGGATGAGTCTGATAGCCACATGGCGCATTGGTAAGCTCCATGAATGCTCTAGCTGAGAAAAATGTTTAGGGATCACGTAGCCCAGCTTGAGGAAACTGAGGCGCAGAAGGGTAAAATATTGGCCCAAAGTTGCACAGTCCTACAGGCATGTATTATTTTTTATTCTTCTCTACGGTCTAGCTTAGGCCCTTCTGTTTCCTCGGGCAGCCGGCTCATCACAGCACCTTCCCTCCCCACTTCATTCCTCTTCCCATTCAACACTCAGGGTGCCTGCCAGAGGAAGAAAACAATGTTCCTGCCTTCAGGAGGTTCGCAGTCCTGGGCACTCAGCCACCCTACCTGCTGGCTCATCACCATGCTAGCCCTCACTGACATCACAGGCACAAATTCTACATGTGTTTTGTGGGTGTGCTCAGGCAATCCTAAGAGATGTTGGGATTCTGTTTTGGTTTGTTGTTTTTGAGACGGAATCTTGCTCTATTGCCCAGGATGGACTGCAATGGCACATTCTCGGCTCAATGCGACTTCTGCCTCCCGAGTTCAAGCAATTCTCCTGCCTCAGCCTCCCAAGCAGCTGGGACTGCAGGTGCATGCCACCACGCCTGGATAACTTTTGTGTTTTTTTTTTTTTTTAGTAGAGATGGGTTTTCACCCTGTTGGCCAGGCCGGTCTCAAACTCCTGACCTCAAGCAATCCTTCCATCTTGGCTTCCCAAAATGCTGGGATTACAGGCGTGAGCCACCGTGCCCAGCCTGATGTTGGGATTCTGTTATTCCCATTTAACAGACAAGAAAGTACAAAGTGGGGAAGTTCTTTATCCAAGAGTTCTGGAAGCCAGGCAGGCTTGCACCACAACTGATGTTCATCAAGCCTGGGCATGTTTAACCCCTCCTGCCCTCCATGCACCTGTGGCTCTAGCAAAGGGGCTGTGGCCCCTCCTCCATGGCTTAGAACCCATGGCTGAGCCACAATCCAGCACTAAGGATAAAAGCAAGGACGGGTGTGCATTCAGGGTCTTCCTCTGCCAATGGTGTTCCTCACCCATGATTTTCCCCAATTTATTGGATGCTCCAGATATCTGCATGCCGTAGCCCATGTCATTTGTACAGCAACCCTACTGATACATATTCATATTAACTCCTAGATAATATGAAGGTCAGAGCCAGAACTCGACATAGGTCTTTGGAATCCAAGACTTGAAGAGTTTCACCCACATCAGGCAGGTGCCTGCAGCACTGCTGCAGCCAAAATAGCTGATTGGGAGACCTGTGTAGGCACCGGCAAGTCACTTAGAGACACAGGAGCGTGGGTGACTGCCCACTTTAGTTCCCCCAAATCCCCCTAAAAATGAAGGCACTTCAAGGGAATTTAGGCAACTTTTAAGTGAGCAACAGATACTTACTTGAGCATAATATGTATTAAGATGATGTATAGGGGCCAGGTACAGTGGCTCATGCCTGTAATCCTAGCACTTTGGAAGGCCAAGGTGGGTGAATCACCTGAGGTCAGGAGTTCAAGACCAGCCTGACCACCATGGTGAAACCCCATCTCTACTAAAAATACAAAACTTGCCAGGTGTGGTGGTGCATGCTTGTAATCCCAGTTACTTGGGAGGCTGAGCAGGAGAATCGCTTGAACCTGAGAGGCAGAAGTTGCAGTGAGCTGAGATCATGCCACTGCATTCCAGCTTGGGTAACAGAGTAAGATTCTCTTGCAGAGAAGAAAAAAAAGATGATGTACAGGATACTCTCAGGCATTGTGCAATGCTGTGCCACAGGTATCATTAGCCCTATTTTCTAAGATAGCATTATTGAGATATAATTTATGTCCCCAAGCCTCACCCACTTTGAGTGTAAAATTTATTGACTTTTAATATATTTACAGAATTAAGCAACATCACCACAATGTGACTTTAGAACATTTTTATCACTCCAGAAAGAGACCCTGTGTACTCATTAGCAGTCCCTCTCCATTCCCGTTTTCTTCCACTCCCACCCAGCTTAGCCCAAGCCCTACACAGCCACTAATCTACTTGCTGTCTGTAGATTTGCCTTTTCTAGACATTTTGCACAGGTGAAATCATACACCATGTGGTGTTTTGTCTGGCTTTTCTTCTTTCCCTTTGGAGGTTCATCCAAGTTGTTTCACGTATTAGTGTTTTGTTTCCTTTTATATCCTGTTATGTGGATAAACCACATTTTGTTATCTATTCACCATTTAATAGGCAATCAGGTTGTTTCTGCTTTTTGGTGATTATGATTCTGGTGCTATGAATGTTTGTGTACAAGTCTTTATTGAGAGATGTGTTTTCATTTCTCTTGGGTAGATACCCAGGAGTGGAATTGCTGGGTCATGTGGTAATTCTATGTTTAACTTTTTGAGAAACTGCCAAACAGTTCTCCAAAGCGGATGCCTTGCTTTTATGTTCCCACTAGCAGAGTGTGAGAGTTCTGATTTTGCCGCATCTCTGTCCACCCTTGGTATTGTCATTAGCCCCATTTTACAGGTGAGGGAACTGAGGCACAGAGAAGGGAGGGTCCCATGGCTAAGGTGGAGGAGCAAGACACACACATCCGCCTGGTTAGTGGACTGCCCAGGGCCAGGACTAGAGAAAAGCAAATGAGGTACCCAGCGTGCAAAATTGAAGCTGGCACCCACTCTCGGGTTCATAAAAGTGCAGAGTGGCATCTGAGAGAGAGTGCGTTCTTAAATTTTGCTTCCTGGGTACTTGTTTTGCAGCATACCTTACCCTGGTCCAGGCTCTGCCACCACTCAGCTCCTAGTGTATATGGCACCGTGCCCAGTGTTGTGGGGTGAACACAGAGATGGCCACACCGCTGCCCTTTCCCTGGAGTACTCGCTGTGGCTAGAGAACCCACACATCTGCAACTCCCACAGCTAGCCTGGCTAGACTTGCAGAGCTGAATTGCTGCTCACAGGGTTGCTGTGAGAATGACAGGGATCATACCTCTGAAGCACTTAGATCGGTGCCTGTCACCTAGTCATGCCCCAGAAGTGCTAGCTGGTGTCGTTGTTGTGATTGGCATATGTCTGACCTTACCTCCTGTGAGGATGCCTCTAAGTCCCTATAGGTTGAGGGACATTCTTGTGCCTTGCATCTGTGGTGGGTGGTCCCATCCTATCCCATGAAAGGAGAGGCCATCACCCAGTGACCAGGAAGTGGCCTGGGACAAAGGAAACTGGACATCCAGGCCCTCCTTAGCCCCACTGATCCTGACCTGGGCATCACAGGTTCCAGCCACAGAGCCCAGCACTGGCTCCAGTTGAGCTCATGGGTTCTGCTCTGGGCTGTAGATACTCCATACCTGGCTCTGTTATCTCCTAACCAGAGTGTACTGCCACGCTCCCCACACATGAGAAAACACCTGCTGGATGATGCTTGGGACAGCCATGGTGAGCCAGGGACGGGCTGGCCTTGGGTTGTCTCTGCTGAATGGTCAGTCCCCCAGTTTTCCCCAGCTGGGAGTAGGAGCCCTATCAGTAGCCTTTGTTGTAACCCGCTCAGTGTGCTGGCCTTTCAGGGTTCAGTTTGGGGAAGGGAGGACTAATTGATCTGTCATAGGAGATTTGGGAAATAACTTTGAGAATCCTAGCTGAATAAGAGATGCTTTGGTTACAATGATAGAAATGATGAGAGCCTTCTTGCCAGTTTGGTCAAAGGCTACGTAGATTCCACAAATGGCTTACATGGACTCACCCCTCTTAATTGCAGAAGATCAGGGGGCTCTGCCTCTGGGAAAGATTGCTTGCTGGCAGGATCATGGGACCAATGGCATCAGACCTCCTGCTGCCACCCTCCCCAGCCCTGTGCACATACCATGTCCTGGCATCCACCTGCTGGCACACCCTGAGTGTGGGTCATCTGTGCTGTTGGGAGATACCTTTTGTCATATACTATCCACCAGTCATCATAAATGTGGGTTGGTGCCATCCCGAGTCCTTGAATTTGCTGAACTCTGGAGCTTTATGTTTGATTCTTACCTCCCTTCCCCAACCCCCGACACCTGAGCACCTGGGCACCCAGCTTTCACTGAATGATTGCTCAATAAATAGTTGCTCAATTGATACACAGAATTCAAGAAAAGAGAGTCTGGGTATGTTGAAATAGGAGTGTGACGTCACATTGGTCCTAACTGCACAAAAGTGAATAGAAACTTTTCCAGAGTTGACTTCTTTTTCATCTGTTTTCCTTTGCTTTTTTCTAACAAGAGGGAAGGAGGAGGTCTTATTGGAAGGAATGCATGTTGTGTCATCTGTCACCAGTCTCTTCCTTCCCCCTTTCTCCACACCACTGAGGTTCTAAGACACAAAATTTGTTCATGTTTCACTAACTGCCCAAAAACCTATCCTGGTGACTGGTTTCCTAGGGGTCACAAACCCAGTTGCTTTCAAGAGCTTTGCAGGTAGCATGAAAGAGTGAAGGGGTCAAGTGTAGAAAAGTAGGAAGCAGTGAGAGGGGTCAGAGTAGAGAGCATATGTCCAGTCTAAAGATACTTAGATTTTTTAATGGACTCTCCAGTCCACTACCGACTGACAGTTGTAATTTCTGACCCAGAGGATCAAGTCCAAATTCCTGACCCTGGCATGGTGGCTCTTTAGAGCTGAGCTCTACCCACCAGGCATGCTTTGCCCTAAAGCCTTCCCCATCTGCCCCAACTATAGTTATATCAGACTGACCCCTGAACCCCAAAAGCACTGTCCTCTCTCCCCTTTCATTCCTTCTCTTCAGAAAAACTCCTGTAATTCCTTCTTCCCAGAAAGACTGTCTCGAAGCTTAGCAGAACATACTTTTTTCTACTCTAGAGATATTTGTTCTCTCTTCTAAGAGGTCAATGTCCTATGGAAATAACCTGTTATCTTAGCTGATGGGTTTTGATTCGTACATCTGCCTCCCTGAAATACTACCAGCCACTCCTCCACCCCAAGGGAAAGGTTCCTGTTTGTCTCTGTGTTCCCAGCACCAGCACAGGGCTGGCCCACTTAGGCTCAAAATGAATGTCTGTGGAATGATTGGATGGTTATATGAATGAGGAAGTGGCTCTTTCACTGCAGCCTGTAGGGAGTTCTATGCTCCTGGATTGGCACAGGTGCAGAATGAGTTGCTGCTTGCTGCTGCCCCTGGTGGCAGGTCATTGCCACAGCTTGGAAGGACCATTACTGGACTATATTGTAAGGAAGCAGTCAAGGCAGTGTCTATCTCAGGCCAGCTTTGTCCCAAGTTCAGGCGCTCTTGACCTATCTTGGCCAACCTGCCTGCCTCCCTGGCCTATCCCTGCTGCCCTGTCTGGACACCTGGCCTCTGGGTGCAAGCTGGGTCCACTTCCTCCCTTGGGCTTGGCCTTATCCCTTGTTTTTCCTCTCGTGAGCACCGTCTCCACCCTCCTTTGTGGCACACAGAGCCCTCTCACAGCTGTCCTTGCAGGATCTTTCTGCTACTTCCAATATTAAACTTTTTTTTTTTTTTATAGAGTCTGAACTTGAGACCAAACTCTATCTTAATCGTGGTAGGGAGGCAGGATGTAAGCGTGTTACGTGTCAGCCATTGAACCAAGCATGTTGTATACTATACCTTGTTTTATATTATTTAATCTCAACGACCCCCTTTGGTAGAAATTTTTATACTCATTTTACATATAAGGAAATTGAGGCTTCAAAGAAATTAACTTGCTCGAGTCACACAGTAAAAGGCAGGGCTGGGATTTGAAGCTAGGTCTGAGTGACATCTGAGCCCATATACTTGCCCTGTCACAGAGCTGGACTATTATGTAAAGGACATTAAGATTCCTTCTTAAGCCCAGGCACAGTGGCTCGCACTTGTAATTCCACCACTTTGGGAGACCGGAGTAGGAGGACACCTGAAATCGGGAGTTCAAGACCAGCCTGGCCAACATGATGAAACCCTGTCTCTGCTAAAAATATAAAACTTATCCAGGCATGGTGGAGGGTGCCTGTAATCCCAGCTACTTGGGAGGCTGAGGCAGGAGAATTGCTTGAACCCAGGAGGCAGAGGCTGCAGTAGGCTGAGATCACGCAACTGCACTCCAGCCTGCACAATGGAGTAAGACTCCACCTCAAAAAAAAAAAAAAAAGATTAAGTCCTTAGCAAGTAGGATAAGTAGACACTGGCCCTGGCTTTCCCACCAGAGTTTAAGATTTTGCTTATGAGAGACCACACAACAGAAACTAATAAAAACAGCGTCTTTTTCCTTCCCTTTGGAGGCACTGCTTAGCACTAACACAGCTTCTCATCCTCAAGACACTTGTCCTCTTGCAGTTTTCACCAGTGGGATGGTGGGGGACAAAAAAATTTTTTTTTTTCTTTGAGACAGAGTCTCTCTCTGTTGCCCAGGCTGGAGTGTGGTGCAATCTCAGCTCACTGCAACCTTCACTTCCCAGGTTCAAGCGATTCTCCTGCCTCAGCCTCCTGAGTCATTGTGATTACAGGTGTCCACCACTATATCTAGCTAATTTTTTTTTTGTATTTTTTGGTAGAGACGGGATTTTACCTTGTTGTCCAGGCTGGTCTTGAACTCCTGACCTCAGATGATCTACCCGCCTCCGCCCCCCAAAGTGCTGGGATTACAGGCATGAGCCACCTCACCTGGCCAATTTACTAAATCTTAATCCTCTTAGTGTGCCATGTTGTGTAATAGGAAAATGGGCTGGGAATTCCAGTCTACTATTTGCATGTGCATACACCCATGTTTAAGTAAAAGAGAGTAGCAGGCCATTCTGTAACAACTGTGTGTAGGGGAGAAAACCCAGTTTCCATTCTTTCCCTTTTTAGGTTCTTTGTGGAGCCACTCTCCTGAAAACAAAAGTCAGATTAACAAAAGAAAAACAAGCAAACGTTTATTAATTCGTGCTCTGCCCATCAGGTGGGAGAGGCCTTAGTTCAAAAGTATTTCTTTCTCAAGGTGGTAGCTTAGGGACCTTGCTTAAATAGTATTTTAACAAAGAGCCATAAATCCTATGTAGTGACAAGACAAAGAAGAGAGCAGTTCCTGTCTTGAAAAGGCGGGAAGATGTGGGAAGACAGTAAAATCTGTTCCCAGATTCCTCGGGGGCCTGCTGATGCCTCCAGTAAGGAAGGATCTGTGTCCTCTCATCAGGCAGAGGCAGGCTGGCAGGGCGTTCTTCTCCATTGTCAATGTCTCACTTACTGATCCTCAGTAGTTTGGAGAAAAGTATTTTGGATTCCTTCAGGTGCAGAAAACCTCTGGGATAGGCACTGGATGAGATACGTGACTAGTCAGGTTAGGCTAAGCTATGAAACGGTGGCAGATAAACCCCGACATCCCAGTGGCTTCATAAGGCAGAGTTTCTTTCTTCCTCTCGTGAAGCCCGCTGAAGGACGGCAGCTCTCTAAGGCAGCTTTCCTCCAAGCTGGGACCTGGGGATCCATGCTGCTAAAATGTTGTAGCCACTTCATTTGAAACAACTGGCTTTCAGGCTGCTGGAGGAGAGGAAGAGAAAAGGAAAGGGGTACATACCCACTTCTAAAATTGCCACTTCTGTTCACACAACTTCGCGTAGCTGCAAGGAGCCTGAAGACTGTGGGGGAAGCACGTGCCCATCGGGCCAGTAGTGCCTGTTTCTGCCCAGAGAGCCCTGGGCTGGCTGTGCTGCCTCGGCAAGCATTGTGCCTTGTTTTCTCTTCTGCTCACAAGGCAACCGGTTTCCCTTCTACCTCTAACGGGATTCCTGAATCCAGGCCCACAAAGAGTTTCGTGGCAAAGCCCAGACCCTAACAGAAGCTTCCCGACCCTTAGTCCAGTGCCGTCTTTGACACTAAGGGCAATGCTCAACTGTCCCTCCCAACAAGATGTGAAGGAGCAGTCCCAGGCTCTGAACTGCCACCCAGACATTAAAAAAAATTTTTTTTTTTGCAGCCTATTTGCCTTTCTTACATTTTGTAGGATACCATTACAATTTGGTTTTACATTGAGCATCCAGTCTGGCATAAAGAAAATTAACATTTAATGAGCCTCTAATTACTGCCAGCACTAATGATACTGAGCATAACAATAGTCATGCTAATGGCTGACAGTTACCAGGAGGGTTCAGCGTGCCAGGCTGATTCTCAGAACTACACAGATTAATTAATCTGTATACTCCACTCAACTCCCCTGGGAGGGCATCCCTGTGGTTCTCCTCCTGAGAGAGGCCTAATTATCTCTATGGAACAGAGAAGGAAACTGAGGCTCGTAGAGGTGAAGCAACGCAGTGAGGAAGGGGCAGAGCCAGGCCGGTCTAGCTGATTTTAAACCCAGCACTCGGAGGGTACACGTATGTTGGGGAATACAGAGAAGGTCAGGGTTAAACACCAGCACTTGAAAGTTTTCTGTGTATTCAGCTACGTCTTTGCATTCGGGGTGTATCAGAAGTATTAGGGATGCCGGACCCTTTGTTCATTCCTGCAGGAGATATTCCAGCCCCTACTGTGTCAGGCACCATGCTGATCAGGAGGGACCCTACAGAGGGAGCTGCTGCTCTCAGTCTAGACTTGTTTATTCTCCACTGAAGTTCCTTGATTTTTAAAAACATCACTTAAAGGTAACTGCAGATCTTTGATCTCATGTTCTGCCAAGGAATGGTGGTGTGTTGGAATTTTGGCTCTGAATACATTGCATCGGGCAGATGGACCCAGCTCAAAAAGTAAGGACATGGCTGGGCGTGATGGCTCACGCCTGTAATCCCAGCACTTTGGGAGGCTAAGGTGGGTGGATCACCTGAGGTCAGGAGTTTGACACCAGCCATGACCAACATGGTAAAACCCTGTCTCTACTAAAAATACAAAATTTAGCTGGGTGTGGTGGTGCACACTTGTAATCTCAGCTACTCGGGAGGCTGAGGCAGGGGAACCCAGGAGGCGGAGGTTGTGGTGAGCCGAGATTGTGCCACTGCACTCCAGCCTGGGCAACAGAGTGAGACTCCGTCTCAAAAAAAAAAATACAAAAAAATACAAAAATTAGCCAGGCATGGTGATGTGTGCCTGTAGTCCCAGCTACTTGGGAGGTTGAGGCAGGAGAATCACTTGAACCCAGGAGGCGGAGGCTGCAATGAGTGGAGGTTACAGTGAGCTGAGATGGTGCCACTGCACTCCAGCCTGGGTGATAGAGTGAGACTGTCTCAGAAAAGAAAAGAAAGAAAAGGATCCTCTTCAACCAACTGATCCTGTGATTAACCAACCAGGCATTTGTTGGTTACCAATTTTGTAGTAGTTCCTGCGGTGAGCAATCAGCCCACCAGGATGAAAGCCAACATTTGAGATCACCTAGTCCAAGCCCCTGGGTTTTTTTGTGGGAGAGGAAATGGAGGCCCTCTCTAGGTTGCGTATTGCCCGGGATTCCTCTGCTACTTTAGAATGTGCCCATGTTAAAGCTGGCTCCAGAACAACAAACCAAACCCGTGACACAAACAGTGCTCCCCGCTCCTCTCCACTTACATGAAGGAGCGAGCACGATAGAGTGTTTCACCACTCCCAGCCCTTTTGATGATAAGCCTCTTCTTTTGATCCTGATCACCACCTATAGTGTGCAGGGCAAGAGAGCCAGCCAAGCCTCATCTCCCCATGCAGCTGCAAGTCTGAGGGAGGTGGGTTAGACAGCGGCAGCTCTTCCCTCCATCACAGAGAAGGAAAATGATGCATACAAAATCAAACGCTAACTAGCCATGGACCTGGGCTAGCACCCTGTGCTTTTGGCTTCTGCGCCACTAATTTTTTTTTTTTTTTTTTTTTGCTTGTTTTTTAGTATCAGAATTTCATGCAAAGTTCTCTGACAAAGCTAATCATTTAAAATGGGTGGTGGTAGGTGGTGAAAGTCGGGGGGATAGGAATCCAGAGAAGTTGCATCTATTAAATATTATTTTGGTGAACTTCCACTTGTTTTTGTAGCTTGTTTTAAATTCTGGAATTTTGTTCCCAGAAAAATAATACTGTGATTTGATTAGCTCCATGGAGTAGAGGACTTGGTTGTGGCTCTTAGCCCACTGATAATCCATGGAGGAAGGCTGAGGGCTCAACCTCTGTGACTGAGGAACTCCTGGGGTAGGTGACCTGGTAGCATCTTGAGCTCCAGGAAACATCCTTCTTTCCCAGATTCTGGAGGAGACTCCTGTCCACCTTACTCGCATCCCTCTGCCTTTGCTTTGTAGGAGTAAAGGGATTTAACATTTACTTTTTTTTTTTTTTTTTTTTTTTTTTTTGAGATGGAGTTTCACTCTTGTTGCCCAGGCTGGAGTACAATGGTGCAATCTTGGCTTATTGCAATCTCTCCCTCCCAAATGATTCTCCTGCCTTAGCCTCCCAAGTAGCTGGGATTACAGGCATATGCCACCACACCTGGCTAATTTTGTATTTTTAGTAGAGACAGGATCTCGCTATGTTGGTCAGGCTGATCTCGAACTCCTGACCTCAGGTGATCCACCCACCTTGGCCTCCCAAAATGCTAGGATTATAGGCATGAGCCACTGCGCCTGGCCTAAATTTACTTTTGAGAGAAGAAAATGCTCTTTGTTCCCTCCTAGCTCATCTGGTACAGCAGGAGTCAGCTTGTCCTGCAGTTCAGATTGCCTTGATGGCAGAAGATACCAGTCACTATTCTGTCCTTTTCATCCCAGCCCCCAGCGCATCCTGCCCTCTTCCCCTGTCCTGGGTTCACATAGTAGCTATAGCCAGAGTCATGGTCATCCCTAGTGTTTCTGCTATGAGGCATCCCTGTAAGGAAGCTGGTACGTGGTTGCAAACTCTGGCTTCTGCAAAGACTGGAAGGGAGTCTCTGTGTCCTGGACAGCATAGTAGAGCCCCCGAGCTGTGGCGGGCACCACTTGTGCAGCATAGGTGCTCAATAAATATCTGTGGAATTTATGAGCCAGGCAGTGTTGATGGACCCACAGTGACACTTATCCAGGACACAAGCGATTAGAGACTTGGCACATTGGGGATTTGCCCTGGCAACTGATGAAACATCTTTGCCACATGTGTTATCAGTAACCCTAAATTCAGGTTCACAGTGAGTGTTTGATTTAAGCATGAGAATAGCTGTGGTCACTGAAAAGCCAAGTATTTTTGAAACCAAGGCAGGGCGGGGGGCAGGCATTGGGGAGTGGGGTGAGGGGAGGGGGGGGAGGGAGAGAGAGTGAGAGAGAGAGAGGAGAGGAGAGGAGAGGAGAGAAGAGAAAAGAGAAGAGAAGAGAGAAGAGAAGAGAAGAGAGAGGCTTCAGAAGCTAGAGAACTAAGAACATCTTTCGCCTTTCAAAACCATGTGAGGAGCTTGCCTGAAAGAGTTGTCAAAACAAAAGCGACAACTGGAGTTATGGCTTGTGTAGACAGGTGCACATGCCCGCAAACATACAAATATACAGAGCCAAAACACAGCACAGCTCAAAAGTTAAATATTTTTTAGCCTTTTGCTTGACGGTACATAGGTATTTGTGTCTAACTTTAACAGCATGAAAGGCACATGGAAGCTGATGATCAGTTTTGTAAGTTCCAAATTGCAGATAATTCAACTCTGCAAATCAAGGCTTTCAATGCGTGAAGAGGCTATACATTTTCTGTAGTGTTTGGTGGCTTGTTTGTTTAAAATAACCTATGAAAAAATTTGTAATTCTAGGTTCACAGAAAGAGACCATTTATTGCTAATTACCTACTTCATTATAAGTATCTGTAATAAAATTCTCAGGGCACATTGGGCAAATTATTTTAACAAAATAATTACTTAAGTAAACATATTCCTGAAAATTTCCCATAATGACTCTGACATGGATTTTCCTAAGTTAGGAATTGACGGCTGTCCTCATGAACAGGATTTTGTCATGGGGCTTATATTTGAGGGTCCTGGAAACACAGGGAGGTGTTTTCATTTCAGAGGACGAATCAAGAGACTAAGGAGTCAGGCACGGTGGCTCACATCTGTCATCGTAGCATTCTGGAAGGCCGAGGTAGGAGGATTGCTTGAGTGCCCAGGAGTTCGAGACCAGCCTGGGCAACATAGTGAAACCGTTTCTACAAAAAAAAAAAGAAGCCATGCTTGGTAGCACACACATATGGTCCCAGCTACTTGGGAGGCTGAGGTGGGAGAATCACTTGAGCTTGGGAGGTCAAGGCTGCAGTGAGCCATGATTGTACCGCTGCACTCCAGCCCAGGCAAGAGTGAGACCTCATCTCAAAAACAGATTAAAGAGGCAGAGATGTTTCATAATATCCTCCCTTGCCCTAAACGCACATCTGGAGGAAGATGACTGCCAGTTCCGGACACTCTGGCTTTCTGTTTGGATGTGCTGACATGGAACTTTTCTACGATTCTGAAATAAGTATGAGACCTGAGAGAAATTCCATATGCGGATAGGGGTCTGGAGACCTGGGATCACCCTGCCCAGCTACCCACAGCTGCTGACTTTGATTGGGTAATTTATCTCCTCTCTGGCCTCAGTTTCCCCATTTAGAAAGTAGTGGTGGCTGTACAGTCCCTGGAGTCACTTTTTTTTGTTTTTGAAACAGAGTCTTGCTCTCTACCCAGGCTATACTGCAGTGGCACAATCTCGGCTCACTATAGCCACACCTCCTAGGTTCAAGCGAGTCTCCTGCCTCAGCCTCCCAAGTAGCTGGGGTTACAGGGGTGCACCACCACACCCAGCTAATTTTTATATTTTTAGTAGAGATGGGGTTTCACCGTGTTGGCCAGGCTGGTCTTGAACTCCTGGCTCCAGTGATCTGCCTGCCTTGGCCTCCCAAAGTTCTGGGATTACAGGAATGAGCCACCATGCCCAGCCTCAAGTCACTTTTCTTCTCAGCAATCTTCATTTGGGTTGACTCTGCCCATCCCTGGGTGGCAGGGTTCTGTGGCTGCCCTAGCTCCCTTGCATGGCCTATTGACTCAGGCCTTTCTGGATGTATGTAAGGACTTGCCTTCCCACCCATATTGCCCCCACAGAACATGTCATGACATATCTGGAGAAAGCCCACGTGGTATTAAGCAAGCAGGCTGCCTTGCATGGCCCCTGCTAGTCCAAGCCAGGGGATACCAAGGCCATATGTCTGCAACTGATGTATATGGAAGCTTCAGGAAAGGGAAAGAGAAAGGGGGCAGAGGAGCAGGGCAGGAGATGTGTTCCGGGTCTCAGCACCTGCCTGGTAAAGTGAATGGGTCGTGTCAGTGGGGCGGGGGGGGAGGGGGGGGGAAGCTGGCAGGAGCTGCCCATTCACCCTTCTTCTCTGGGACGCCATGTTTATTTACTGTTCTGGGCATCCCTGTTTCTCTTGGGACGTCACTTTTTCCAGGGCTGGAGGAGGATGGCAGGCTGCCACCCAAGAATGCTCCCCTGCACCCCACCCAACCCCCAGTTAGAGCTCCAGGGCACCAGCGGGTGGCAGCAGGAGATGCTTTTAGAAATAAGAAGGGCGTCTGTAGGTGGTGTTGGGGGCAAGTGTGAGTGGTCAGCCCAGATTGAAACTCCCTCCCCATCCCCTGTTCCTGTTCTGAGCCTGGAACAAGGGTGGGGGTTCTGGGGTTTGGAGACATAAAAGTGAAAGCAGCAAAGCAAAGGCAGCCGGATTTCCCCTCCCTCCCCCGACCCTGCCCCTAACAAACAGCCCTCTCTTAGGTAGTGACGGTGTGAGCCAGGCTTGGCGGTGTCACCACCTGGGGCCTTTTTGTTAGGATCCTGATAGTGGCCCTGGCCCCGCCTCGCTCAGACAGGCTGCTGTCTGCTGCTGCTCCTACAGGCTTTCGTTGGTGGAATTCGTGTCTTGCCTCTTCAGTCTCAGCTCTCCTGCCACCTCCACCCTGCCCCATCTCTAGACTAGGATTTCTCCATCTCAGTTCATTTGGGCCTGGATCATTCTTTCATGAGGGGCTGCCCTGTGCATTTGTAGGGTGTGCGGCAGCATCCTTGGCCTCTGCCAGCTCCATGCTGGCGGCACCTCCCCTCCAGCTGGGACAACCAAAACTGTCTCCAGATTTTGCCAAATGCGCCATCAGGGGCAAAATGGTCCCAATCTCCTCGTCCCCCGTGGAGAACCCCTGGACGAAATCACACCCTCTGTTTTATCTTCTTCACTCTGTGAAATGGTCTTGTTTTCTTTTGGTCCCAGTAGGGCTCCTTGGCAGCTCATGATCCTCACCTGAGCTTTTGAAACTCCCAGTGCCCAGCCCCACCCACATGATTAAATCAGAATCTCTGGCATATCGGTGCACATTAGAGAAGCTTCCCAGGTGAGCCTGCTGGGCGGCCTCTTTGAGGCTGGCTGCTGTCTTCCCTCCCCTGGAGGAGAAGCCATTAGATTGAGGGCCGGGGCAGGCTTTGGTCAGTACATAGAATAGTGCCTGGCGCCTGGCAAGGACTCCTCCGCACTATAAGATACAATGAATGAACAAATACTGCAGAAAACCTGTCATCACTGGTAGATGTTTGTAGGGCTTCTTTCATTTTTGTCATTTATTCAACCATTTATTTATGTATTTATTTTTTGAGGCAGAGTCTTGCTATCACCCAGGCTATAGTGCAGAGGAGCAATCTCGGCTCACTTCAACCTCCGCCTCCCGGGTTCAAGTGATTCTCATGCTTCAGCCTCTCAAGAAGCTGGGGACCACAGGTGTGCACCAGCTAATTTTTGAATTTTTAGTAGAGACAGCGTTTCACCTTGTTGGTTAGGCTGGTCTCAAATACCTGGCCTCAAGTGATCCGCCCACCTCGGCCTCCCGAAGTGCTGGGATTATAGGGATGAGCCACCATGCCCAGACCCATTTATTCAGTCATTCATTCAACAAACATTCATTAAGTGCTTGGTAAGTGCCTGTTGTGGTGCTAAATGCCGGGGAGGCAAAGATAAGGAAAACCTGGCTCCTACCTTCTGGGAGTCTCCAGTCTCCTGGGAGGCACATTGGCAGGTGCACAGGGTGGCCCATATAGGGAAAGAATTGCTAGGCTGGAAGTATGCAGCAAGCAGTTCAGATGTTGGATAAGTGTCTCCCAGTGAGGCGTTTTACTTGCATTTTCACACTTGAACATCATCACAACCCGGTACCATTTCCAAGCTGAGGAAACTGAGGTTCTGGGAGGTCCCCTAACTCTCTTGGGGTCACCTGCCTATCTGTAGCCCAGCCTGGATTCAAACCCAGGTCTGTCTCACTCAGAAGCCCATTTTATTTCCAACATACAATGCCATGTCCAGAGTTGAAACTAGAACTCAGGGCCGTGGATTCCCTTGTGCACACAGCGGCCACTCTGTTGCCTCAGTATGTGCATAGCCTAAACCCACCCCAGTCATCCCCCAGCTGTAGACTCCAGGTGTGTTCCTGCCCCTGGAAGGTTACCTCTGGAGTCCCTTCATCTAAACTCTTGCATTCTGTGATGCTAAGAATCAGGCTGTCTTAGTTTGGGTTCCCCAGATGCAGATCCTAAGGCAAAGCTTCAAGTGCAAACAGTTTATGTGAGAAGCGAAGGGAGCTCTGGGTGGGTGGGGGGGCGTTGAGGGGAGGAGGTGAGACCTGGAGAGAAGGAAGCCAGGAAATTGAGCGTTGTCAAGCAGGTGACCACAGTGGGGAGCTCTGGGTGCCAGCATAGATCACACGCCTCAGCGCTGTCCCACTTGAGTATTGAGATGGGTGTGGAACCTGTTCACCAACTCCCATCAGTCACTGGCCGTGGGCTGTTCCCGGAAGGAGCGTAATTCTCTGATACTTCAGGCCTGGCCTGTGGGGAGCAGAGCAGCCACTGAAAATCAGAGTGACCCCCCAACCCCAGCAAGGAAACATAGGTACTGACAAGCAGAAGTGAGGCCAATGTTCACTGAGGTGGGAAGGACAGGGGGACGTGGGCCAGCCCTATAGCATCTACTGTGGACTCAAAGGAGCATCTCATGAAGATCTTTAAGTTGTCATTGCCAACTGTGGAGCTCCTGTTGCATACAGAGTTCCATGCCACGTTCAAAGGCTTTAAATACAATGTAAGAGCTTCTGTCCTGGCCGGGCGCGGTGGCTCGAGCCTGTAATACCAGCACTTTGGGAGGCCGAGGTGGGTGGATCATGAGGTCAAGAGATCGAGACCATCCTGATCAAAATGGTGAAACCCCGTCTCCACTAAAGATAAAAAAATTAGCTGGGCATGGTGGCGTGTGCCTGTAATCCCAGCTACTCAGGAGGCTGAGGCAGGAGAATTGCCTGAACCCAGGAGGTAGAGATTGTGGTGAGCCAAGATCGCGCCATTGCACTCTAGCCTGGGTAACAAAAGCAAAACTCTGTCTCAAAAAAAAAAAAAAAAAAAAAAAAAAAAAAAAGCTTCTGTCCTAACAGTTGTGGGTAGATTGCCAGAGCAGCCCCGTATAGGCATCATCTCTCTATAAACGTCAACATCAAAATGTCTAAGTCGCATCTCCCCAGCTCAGCAGTCGTGGTTCCTCATCACTGAGACCCGACCTCATTACTCTTCCCTGTCCCCTGCCTTGACTTCTCTGCTCTGGAATTTTTTAACTGCTTGTAGGTCCTGAAAAAAAAGTCCTTTCTTTCTTTCTTTCCCTCTTCCCTCTAAACTTGCACATTCCAGTCCCTCTTCCTCATTGCCGGAATAGTGCCTTGTCTTTCCCGAGTCTGGTTAATATCACCTCCTCTGGGAAGCCTTCTGTAACTACCCCATCACTAGTTCCCAGGTGAGCTTGGCCTTTGTACCGTTTCCTGTTCTTTTTCCTATCAGACTAGTCGTCACATACACATGATTGTAATTGCCTTTTTACTTACCTGCAAGCTTTCAGGAAGTCAAGGATGAATGAGTCACTTTCAATGACATTAAAGTAAGGCCAGGAAATGAAAGCTAGGCCTGAATCTGAAACTCGGCTTAACTACTTCCTAATTGTGGGGCTTAGGTTGAACTGTGTGCCTCAGTTTTTCTATCAGAAGAAATGGGCACAATAAGCTGGGCATGGTGGCTCAAGCCTGTAATCCCAGCACTTTGGGAGGCCAAGGTAGGTGGATCATGAGGTCAGGAGTTCAAGATAAACCTAACCAACATGGTGAAACCCTTCTCTACTAAAAATTAAAAAAAAAAAAAATAGCTGGGTATGGTGGCTCATGCCTGTAATTCCAGCTACTCAGGAGGCTGAGGCAGGAGAGTTGCTTGAACCCGGGAGGCAGAGCTTGCAGTACGCCAAGATCGCGCCACTGTACTCCAGCAGCCTGGGCTGCAGAGCGAGACTCCATCTAAAGAAAAAAAAAAGGCACAATAAGACTTTGTTTACAGGAGTTTCTTGGGCCGATTAGAGCCACCTAGAAAAGCAAGAGGAAACCTGAGAGCTGAGAAAGTCATCACAAGTTTTACAATTCAGAAAAGGAATGCATCTGCCCAGGTCAATTTGTATGCATTACAGAAAACTCATGAACTCTGCCCAGAACACGGTGTGTGGGTCACCGGAGTTAGGGCCGCAGCAGGAAAGAGATGGCACACACAAACAGTAGTGAGGACCGAGTAAATGGAGGGCCTGATGACAGAGGAGAGTGGCGGGTTAGCAAAGCCAACAAGGGAAAGGGAAGTACTGGGCTGTAACTCCTGAAAGTCCTACCTCCCCTAGGCCTGGATCAAGATGAAGGATGGCCACTGGAACTCAAGGTGTAGCTGTAGGAGAGTGACTTTCCCATGTGACACTGAAGAATAGTTATTTTACCTGCTGACATTTATCTTGTGCGAATGATGGCCAGGCACTGTTCTAAGCATGTTAACTCACGTAAGCCTCATTTATGGAGTATTACTGTCTGCCCCATTTCACAGATGGGAGAGCTGAGGCACAGATGGGAAAGCAGAAGAAAAGCGGAAAGATTAATTTTTTCTAGGTCTGATCACAGGGGAGGGGGAGTGAGGATAAATACCCAGACCTCCCGTTCTTAGACCCTTTGACCTCATGCCAATTCATCTCATTGGTAGAGCTCACTGGTAGAGGGTGGAGGGCAAGGATGTGCACTCACACAGTCCGCAGGGTGGAGAAGGGTGGACAGTGGAGCTGGGCAGCAAGGAAGGAGGCCTTGGTGAGTGGAAGCTGCTATTGTTGCTGCGGCTGCTGTTGTCATTATTGGATCACCAAAGCCTGGGACAATGCCTGGATCCTACTGGGCAGGGGCAGGTATTTTCCAATTTAATGAATGAACCATTGACCTATTAGCCACAAATTATAGCAACATCACTTGGATCCTGAATAGTGTATTTATTGAAAAATGAAATTGAAAATATTATCCTTTTAAGCTTCTGGTAATGGAGGAAATGGTTCATTCCTAAGAGTTTTAATAATATTACATATTTGTTGACTCAGAGAAGTCTCTTTGACATTTATTCAGGATTTCCAGACTGCATGGGAAGAAAAGCAAAAACACTATAATCAGCATTACAGATAGAAGTAGGAAAATAGAGTTTTCCTTTCAAATTGAAGTGTTAGGCACTTGGAAATAGGCTTTTACTTTAGGTGGAGAGCTTAACACTCTGCATGAGACCACCCAACCAGGGATTTCTGGAAAACACGTGTTATGCCCTGAGCACCGGGTCAGGAGTGAGACTGTGGCGGGTGATAAACAAAGGGCTCAGGACTGACCGAGGGTGTTGGAGGCCAGGCTGGCCACATACAAACCAGGAATAAGAACTGATGCTTACTGTGTGCTTTTATGTGCCAGGCCGCCTCCTGACATATATGACCACCTTCTAGAGTGAATATTGCCATTAGACCCATTTTGCAGATGAGCAAACTGAGACACTGGGAGAATAAGTAATTTGCTCATGGTTACCCAGGTGGTAAGTGGAAGACTCCTAACTCTGGACAGTGTCTCTTAACTGCCATGCCTACTCCCTCTCCATTAGAGAACGGTAGAGATGAGGTCTCAGCTTTACCCCTTTTATTTTACAAATGTTACTCAGAGAGATATCGCGACTTGTCCAAGGTCACCCAGCCTTGTTATTGGGAGAGTTCAAATGGCCTTAGTGCCTGCTTCTAACTCTAAACTATCCTGTCATCTTGAGTAGGCCACTTACCTTTTCTCAGTTTATCTACTCATCTGTAAGATGGAGCTAATAATTATGCCTTTAAATACTTTTAAGGGATTAATGATCATTTCCGTCTTGACTCCACTTAGATGTGAGCACCAAAGTTATAGATATGTATGCCTCAGGTCAACTTCAGGGTGCTAAGCAACAACAATACTGGTATATTAGTCCATTCTCATGCTGCTAATAAAGACATACCAGAAACTGGGTCATTTATAAAGGAAAGAGGTTTAATTGACTCACAGTTCAGCATGGCTTGGGAGGCCTCAGGAAGCTTACAATAATGCTGGAAAGAGAAGCAAACACGTCCTTCTTCACATTATGGCAGGAATGAGAAGGGCCGAGCCAAAGAGGGGAAAGCTCTTTATAAAACCATCAGATCTGATGAGAACTCATTCATTATCACAAGAACAGCAGCATGGGATAACCACCCCCATGATTCAATTACCTCCCACCAGGTCCCTCCCATGACGTGGGAATTATGGAAACTACAATTTAAGATGAGATTTGGGTGGGGACACAGCCAAACCATATCAGCTAGTAAGTAATAATAGCATAGAGCACTGGCTCTGGTCAGCAGAGTTCAAAGCACAACTGTTTTTTTGTTTTTGTTTTTGAGACAGAGTTTTGCTCTTGTTACCCAGGCTGGAGTGCAATGGCGCACTCTCGGCTCACCGCAACCTCCACCTCCTGGGTTCAGGCAATTCTCCTGCCTCAGCCTCCTGAGTAGCTGGATTACAGGCATGCGCCACCATGCCCAGCTAATTTTTTGTATTTTTAGTAGAGATGGGGTTTCACCATGTTGACCAGGATGGTCTTGATCTCTTGACCTCGTGATCCACCCGCCTTGGCCTCCCAAAGTGCTGGGATTACAGGCTTGAGCCACCACACCTGGCCCAAAGCACAACTGTTAACCCAGGTAATTCATTATTTATCATCCGTAATTCTCACTGCACTCCTTTCAGATTTACAGCTGAGGAATCCATTACAGAGAAGAGAGTGACCTGTCAGATTACCAAAGATAGTAATGTGAACCTGACTAGCCTGAGTTGGAGCTCCAAAGTGCTTGGTAGACAATTAACAAATATTGTCAATGTTGTTTCATTTTGTGCTGCATGTACTTTTTCTCCAGCAATAGCTATAGTCACACATACACACAAAAAGGAGATTTGTTTCTTATAAAAGCTGAATCTGGAAGGGACTGGTCTTTTTTGCAACCTCCTAAGAGAGATGGTGATAAATGCCATCAGTTCCAACCTCACAGGAAGAAATACCAGAAGCTGTGAGGTTCTTGGAAAGGAACAGAAGGGTCCAGGAAACTCAGCCCCTGAAATGATGTTGGCAGTTATATCGTAACACAGAGATGGGAGATGTCTGCAGTGGCTGAAGGAGGAAACCTGAAGGCACTAGAAAGAGGAGTTGGGGCCGGGCATGGTGGCTCACGCCTGTAATCCCAGCACTTTGGGAGGCCGGGGTGGGCAGATCATGTGAGGTCAGGAGTTCAAGACAAGCCTGGCCAAAATGGAGAAACTCCATCTATACTAAAAATACCAAAAAAATTGGCCAAGCATGGTGGTAGGCACCTGTAATCCCAGTCACTGGGGAGGATGAGGCAGGAGAATCGCTTGAACCCAAGAGGCAGAGTTTGCAGTGAGCCAAGGTCACATCATTGCACTCCAGCTTGGGCAACGGAGTGAGACTCCATCTCAAAAAATAAAGAGGAATTGAAAACCTCACAGGAAAAACAAAACTCACTTCTGCATAATCCCATGCTGGTATTTAATTATGCCCACCATGAGTGCTTTTAGACAACAAGAAACCAACACGCCTGAGGGAATCTGAGCCACATCCTTGCCCCATATGTCACACCTGGGGCCTGAAGTGTAAGAGCAGGACCTGGACAGAGGCAGAAGTGAGTTTGAATCCTGGATGCACCCAATGCCAGCTGTGTGACAGTGGGCCACTCTGCTGTCATTTCACCATCTGTAAAGGGAGATCATCATTGTATCTACATCATCCAAATTGTTTGACACTTACAAGAAATCCTGTAGTGGCGTGGTGGTGCACTCCTGTAATTGCAGCTATTCAGAAGGCCAAGGCAGGAGAATCACTAGAAACCAGGAGGCGGAGTGGCCTGAGATCACACCACTGCACTCCATCCTGGGAAGCACAGGGAGACCATTTCCTAGAGGAGGAAACCAGGATATAGAGAGGCGCAGAGGGAAGATGAGGAGGAGACAAAGGAAAAACACAGCACTGTACAAGCCGAGGAGAGAGGCCCCAGAAGAAGCCAACCCATCCACACCGTGGTCAGCCTTCTAGGCCCCAGGACTGTGAGAACATACATTTCTGTTGGTTAACCTGACTATTCAGCAATACTTAGGTATAGCAGCCCCAAAAAACTAATCCAAGTGGTAAGCTTTCTGTGATGTGTATTTTACCACAATTAATAATAATTTAAAAAAGGAAATCCTGTAGTTAGAGAAATCTCTATGAGTTTTCAGAAAGAGTTAGAAAAGGTTGACTCTGGGGAGTGTGTTGGGTGGGGGTATTGGAGAGCTACTTTTCATTAGAAGTTGATGGTTTTCATTATAAGCCCCTGTAGTGCTTGATTTATTGACCATGAGCATGTATTTCTCTTCTTAAAAAAAATATATTCGGTGGCTCAAGCCTGTAATTCCAACACTTTGGAAGCCTGAGGTGGGCGGATCATGAGGTCAAGAGATCAAGACCATCCTGGCTAACATGGTGAAACCCTGTCTCTACTAAAAGTACAAAAAATTAACTGGGTGTGGTGGTGCATGCCTGTAGTCCCAGCTACTCAGGAGGCTGAGGCAGGAGAATTGCTTGAAACTGGAAAACGGAAGTTGCAGTGAGCCGGGATCATTCCACTGCACTCCAGCCTGGTGATAAAGCGAGACTCTGTCTCAAAATATATATATATTTTTAAGCCTCTTGAGAGATCACATAAATCCAGCACCGTGCACAATGTTTGGTAAAGAGTAACAGTTTCATAAATGAAGACCTAAATGCTAGCCCTAGAGGCCATTCTGTGTGCAGACTTAAGAACTGGTAAAGCTACTTATGAGCTATGATGAAACATAAATACCCTTCGTCTCTATAAACGTCAGTTTCCTCTTCAGTAAAATGGAGGGGTAGTAACACCAGCTTCCCTGGCTTGTTTTGAGTATTAAATGTGACAATACAGGGAGAATGCTTGGCCTAATACCTGAGACCTTGTACACATACAGTAAGTGGTCACTATCATTTCACTGTGGTCAGAGATAACCTGAAGCTGGGAGCGATAGTGAACATGTTGGATGATAGATACAGCTTCCTGAAAGATCTCAGCAGACAAAAAGAATGGAGCAAATGTAACAATTCAGAGAACAGCATCAAGTCCCACACGAGCAGGAAATGTAGCCCTGAGGTGTCATGTCCTGCGTGGGTGAGGCTCTGTGGACAGCAGGTCCTGGAAGGGCCAGCAGTAAGGGGTAGGATGTGTATATATTTTTTAACAGGATCAGTAGCAGAATGGTATCCAGCCAGTAGCAGCTCCTCTCCCCTGGGGTCACAAACCTCACTGCAGGGTCGTGCCCATTTTGGAGTGTTGTATGTGAAGTGGAACATCTATAGACTAGCATGTCAAAGGGGAGTGTCTGGGATTATAGACAACTGAACCCAGGGTACCGAAAGTTTTACTTTTTAAAATTGGGAATGTTTGATGTTAGAGTTTTAGGGGTCAGTAAATGGCACAGCCCTGTTACCTGACCAGGTTCAAAATCAATTGAGACAGACATAGGAGTTGAACAAGTGGAGATCAAAATATCCATTTTGGGCTGAGTGCAGTGTCTCACGCCTGTAATCCCAGCACTTGGGGAAGCTGAGGCAGATGGATTGCTTAAGCTCAGGAGTTCAAGACCAACCTGGGAAACATGGAAAAACCTCATCTCTCCAAAAAAAAAAATTAGCTGGGTGTGGTGGCACATGCCTGTGGTCCCAGATACTGGGAAGGCTGAGGTAAGAGAATTGCTTGAGCCCAGGAGGTCGAGGCTGCAGTGAGCTGAGATTGCACCACCACACTCCAGCATGGGTGACAGAGTGAGACCCTGTCTCAAAAAATAATAAAATAAAAAATATTTACTTTGTTACTGATAGAACCAGACTAGAGAATGTGATGCACAGGGTTGGTGGTCTTTCGAATGCTCCCTGCCTTGCATCCACACCTTGGAAGAACCCGACAATGGGAACTGGGAGCCTGGAAAACAGACACGCTGACCCGGGACCAGGGCCACTGCCACCCTCTGATAGGGGGAGGCAGAACAGAAAGATGGAGTGTGTCTGTGATGTCTGCAGGAGAGTAACTGAGTTGAGAAATGGACCGTGAGTGGCCGTCACCTGCCAGTCAGGCCTTTACTCCACTTTCAGTGGGGAAGAGAAGGCAGGTGGGATGGTGACAGGTCCAGAGTGTTTGTGTAAAGACCCTTCCTCATGGAAAGAAAATGTGTGAGGAGTAAGAATCCCCCTTTCACATCTAAGAAGGCTGCCAAAAATTTAATAAGCACTCTCTTTGTGTATCACTGCTCTTCATGCATTCATTTAATAAATCATCAAATATCTATCAATCACTTGTTTTGTACCAGGTTCTCTTCTTAGGCTCTTAGGTTCAAAACAGAAAGAGATTCCTTCCCTCATGGAACTTAACATTTTTGATCTGGGGAGAGAAAGTAAGCAATAATCATCTTTAGTAAGGAAATCATAGACTGCTAGAAAGTGATAATTGCTATAGAAAAACAATAGGAACCTAAGACTTGAAGGAAGTGGAGGAGTGAGCCATGGGGCTTTCTGGGGAAAGAGCATTCCAGGTGGAGCGACAGCTGGTGCAAAGACCCTAAGGCTCCTGGGAGCATGCCTGAGGGGCGTGAGAAAAGCGAGGAGTCCAAGTGTGCAGCAGAATGGGCCACGCATTCTGGACATGTGGGAACCAGATGGAAAAGAGCCTTATGGGCCATGGTCAGGACTTCATGTCTTTCAGCGAGTGATGTGTTATGTGGTTCACACCCCGTAGCAACTCTGTGATAGTTGTTGTTCTTACTATCCCTTTTTTTATGTGAATAAACTGAGATGCAGAGCCAAAAGCCCCCTTTATTTTATAACTGAGAAAATTCATACCCAGAATAGGGAAGCAACTTGCCCAAGGCCACAGAGTGGGAAAAATGGCACGACCTAGGACTTGGCTCCCATGATTCTTGGGCCAGAACCCTTTCTCCCACATCTCTGCTCCAGAAATTAACTTCCTTTGAAGGAGGTAACTCTGGGCCTCTCTTGAAGATTCAGATGTAGATCCTGGAGCTCTTAACACTGCTTTGCTGCCAGATCTTCTATGTTGACTACAGTATTTCCTTCCTATGAAGAGGTTTAACATGGAAAACCTGAAAGAGGCTAACACATTAAACATGTATATTAGTAAATCTTGGAGGAGGGAAGGACAGCCATTGACCGGTGACATGGTGGCGACATCAGTCATAGTAAATACCAACATCAACTGATTGCTTCCCATGTGCCTGGCCCTGTTGTAAGCTGGTAACGTGTGATAGTTTATGTATTCTTTACCACCACCCTAAGAAGTAGGTACTGTTACTAGCCTCATTTTACAGTTGAGGAAACTGAAGCAAGAAAGATGAGCTGATGTGCCCAAGGTCACTCTGAAAGTCGTAGCCAGCTTCAGAGTCTGCATTCAACCTCACAGCTGCTCAGAGCAGGGAAGGTATAGCAGCTGCAGAATTTGGATCACCAAGATCATGTGTCCATTTCCCATGGGTGTCCAGGGAATGGATCAGCACCGCCTTTCAGTTTCCTATGTTCTTATACCTGAAAGATGCACCTCCTTTATAGCTTCCCATCAGACAGAGACTTTCAGAGCTCGGTTGGCATGATGACTTTCAGATACTTCCCAAGAAAGAAGTCGCCAAGTAGATGCCATCTCTTATCCCCTCTCTGACATAGAGCATAACTGTTTCTACTTGCTGCTATTTGAGTAGAGAAAGAAGCCATCCCATGGATTGAAAACAGAACTCAGTACAGGCTGAATATCTCTTATCCAACGTGGTTGGAACCAGAAGTGCTTCAGATTTTGGTTTTATTTTATTTTGGGATTTTTGCAGAATAGATATCAGTTGAGCATTTCTAATAAAAAAAATCCGAAATACAGAATGCTCCAATCAATCATCGTTTCCTTTAAGCATCACGTCGGTGCTAAAAAGTTTTGGATTTTAAGGCATTTTGAATGATGGATTTTTTTTGTTAGGGATGCTCAACTTGTATATGCTAATCTGCTAATTATGATGATGATTGGGACTTACGTAGTGCTTATTCTCTTCAACAGACTATCACGTACAGTCATTACATCATTCAGTCCTCCAAGGTTTCTGGGTGGTAGACATTCTTGTCCCATTTTATAGATGAGAAAGCTGAGGTGAATAGGTGAAGGTAAATGATTTGCTTAGTCATACTACTGAAAAATTGCCTGGAGAGAGAAGACTTGAACCCCAATCCAGAACCAAAGTTCGTACTACTAATCTATGCTGGCTGAACAGCTGCACTCTGAATATAGCCCTTGCAACTCCCAGAGGCAACAGATCATGAAAGCCACATGCATAAAGAGCCATGGCAGCTTGCTGGGAGTTTCTACTTAGACTCAAAAAATATTAAGCCAGTTTCTAGGATTGGCTCTCTACTAAAAAGATTGTTTTTATTCTCCGGGAACTGGCTGGCTGCATCTATTTCATTGTTGGATTGCTGAAGGGTTGACATGCGTTGGCCACATTTAGGAGTTCGTGTTGATATTACTGTTGTGAAAAAGCGCATACTGGTCCTCAGCATCTATATGATGTGACTATTTTTCTCTCTTCCATTACACGCAACTTTTGCTCACAGCCTGCTTGGCGTAATTGACACATTGGCTCAGGCCACCAAGACTGCCAACTTGGAGCCTTGGATTAGTTAGATCAGTTATGACAGATGTGATTATTTACAAGAAAATAGAAGTCACTATAATTAAACCTTCTAAGGAGCACATTTGGGTGGAGAATGAGAAAGCATGAGTTTAATCTGGCATGATGTGTTTGGATTTTAGCCCTGAGCAGGTTCTTCTCTAGCCCATGAAAGGAGGTGTTGGGGTGTCTGACACCCTCCATAGACACTGGCATCTCTCAGTTCTCCTGACATACTGTTTGATAAATGAAAAGGCCAGGTGGTAGAGCTAGCATTAGATGGGGTACCCAATAGAAGTGGGTTTAGTTCTCAGCTCAGCCACTGGTCCCTGGCATCAATTTTTAACATAAATGGGGATAAAAGCATAATCCTGGCCGGGCACGGTGGCTCACACCTGTAATCCCAGCACTTAGGAAGGCTGAGGCGGTGGATCATAAGGTCAAGAGATTGAGACCATCCTGACCAACATGGTGAAATCCCATCTCTACTAAAAATACAAAAATTAGTTGAGCATGGTGATGCGTACCTGTAGTCCCAGCTACTCAGGAAGCTGAGGCAGGAGAATCACTTGAACCTGGGAGGTGGAGGTTGCAGTGAGCTGAGATTACACCACTGCACTCCAGCCTGGGTGATGGAGTGAGACACTGTCTCAAAAAAAAAAAAAAAAAAAAAATGACAACCGTAATTCCCACCTCATCCTAGGTCTAGGAAAATTAGCAGTGATAAAGTAAGACAAGTGTCAAGCATAGTGCCACTGAGGGTTAGCTGTTCTGCCTTTCTTGAGCACACCACTTAATCTCCATGAGTCTCGTTTTTCCATGAGGAAATACAGACGATAATTATCTCATACAGTGCATGCGAGGGTTGGAGGAAATGAGGTAGATGAAAGGGGCTTCATAATCATTTGTTGCTGTTTCATGCCTGTCTTTCTTATGATTCTTACACATATCTCTAATGGTTCCCATTTATTGTATGCACTGTGGCCTAGGCACTATAGTGGGCAGGGTTGGCTTCTCCATTAGGTATAATAGGCACAGTGCCTAGAGTCTAGGATACTTTTAGGGCCCCAGAAAATGCTCATTTTTATTGCTCTTGAAATCAGAAGGAAAAAGTGAATATAATAATGAATATAAAAATAATAAATACAGGCATCCCTGGTTTTATTGCACTTCCCTGAATCATGCTTCATAGATACTGTGTTTTATAGCAAGAGAACTAGGATTAGAAGTGGAGCCTGAAGATATGAATGAATTGCTGCAATCTCATGATAAACTTGAACAGATGAAGACTTGCTTCTTATGAATGAGCAAAGAAAGTGGTTTCTTGAGATGGAATCTACTCCTGGTGAAGATGCTGTGCACGTGATTGAATTGATGACAAAGGATTTCGACTATGGCTTAAACTTAGTTGATAAAGCAGCCGCAGGGTTTAAGAGGATTGACTCCAATTTTGAAAGAAGGTTTGTGGGTAAAATGCTATCAAACAGCATCTCATGCTACAGAGAAAGCTTTCGTGAAAGAGTCAATGCAGCAAACTTCATTGTTGTCTTATTTTAAGAAATTGCGGACCGGGTGTGGTGACACATGCCTGTAATTCCAGCACTTTGGGAGGCTGAGGCGGTGGAACACCTGAGGTTAGGTGTTCAAGACCAGCCTGGTAAAACTCCATCTCTACTAAAAATACAAAAATTAGCCAGGTGTGGTGACACACATTGTAGTCCCAGCTACTTGGGAGACTGAGGCAGGAGAATCACTTGAACCTGGGAGGCAGAGGTTGCAGTGAGCCAAGATCGCACCACTGCACTCCAGCCTGGGTGACTCTGTCTCAAAAAAAAAAAAAAATTGCCATAGCTACTCCAGCCTTCAGCAACCCCCACTCTGATCAGTTAGCAACCACCACCATTAAGGCAAGATCTTCTACCAGCAAAAGGCTAACGGGGCAGATGATTATTAGCATTTTTTAACAATGAAGTATTTTTAATGAAGGTGTGTACATTCTTTTTAGGTATACAGCAGTTGCTTACTAGACTACAATACAGTGTAAACATAACTTATTACACGAGAAAATCAAATAATTCACGTGACTCACTTTATTGCAATCCTTACTTTATTGCAATGGTCTGGAACTGAGCTCTCAATAGCTCCAAAGTAAGTCTATAATAATAAACATAATAGTGAATCTATCTTATATCCATCTTTATACTGAGACCATTGTAAAGCCTAATTTTTATTTAGTTATTCTTTTTCTTTTAATAGAGGAAGGTGCATAGGGCTTACAGAATTCATATGCAACCTTGGTTGTGGAAGCTTTACAGATATTAGCTCAGTCATTCTCAGAAAGGTTTTTCTAATTCTCATTTTACAGGTGAGGAAACTGAAGCTCAGGGAGGTTAAGAAACTTATCCAAAGCCTACTAAGAGGCTATGTTAGGCAGACTGGGCCAACAGCTTTAACAACCCCAGAATTTAAATGGCTTAACACATTAGGAGTTTATTTGTTATTTCCATTAACAATTCAGGGTGTATGTTTGGCAGGCAGTCTTCTACACACCAATTCAAGGACCCAGGCTCCTTCCCTCTGGTGGCTTTTTCTCCCTCTAGTCCCCGGAGCTCTCCATGCAGATGGTGGATGGGGAAAGAACAAAAAGTGGGGGATTTTTATAGGCCGGGCCTGGAATTGGCCCACATCACTTCCGCGCACATTCCACTGGCCAGAATGCAGTCACGTGATCACAGCTAACTGCAAGGAAGATTGGAAAATGTGGTGTAGCTGTGTGCCTGGGCTAAAGAAAGGAACACGGATCCTGGGGAGGTCTTGTGCACACAATGTCCGCGTGCTTTCCACACCCTTCTGAGCTGATTCTTCTCACTCTTAGCTCCCACAAGTCTCCTTTACAGGCCCTTCTATCCTGCCCCACTTGCCCACTCACAGTGCCCAGCACCAGACCTTTGCCTACTCAGGACCAGTTGCTATGTGAGCTACTAGGAAGAGGAATGCATTGGGCACTTTCTCAGGCCAGCTTGAAAAGGCTGCAACCAGATATTATGTTCTCTGTATTGCCCAATCCCGGGCCACAGGGCACTGCTGGGCACGTGCAGAAGCCAGGGACTACCTCCTCAGCATGGGAAAAAGGGCTGCACAGAGGGTTTCAGAGGGCCCGGAGGAAAGAGGTTTGAACTGCAGTCTTGGCTGCACCATGAACCTTGGGCAAGGCATTAGCAGTAAAGGGGCAGTGCCAGATAACCCTGCAACACTAACATACCACAATCTTAGGATCACTGCCTCTTCCCAGAAGGGTACTGTGTGGCCCTGCCCGAATCCATCAAACATGCTGCCTTTGAACACCCATAATCCTACAAGACAAAGCTGCAGGAGCCAGCTGGAGGCTAGATGGCCCGTGGACACTCCTGAAACTGCTGGGCAGGCCCGGTGCTGACCCTGGTGATGGCCCGGTGGTCCTGGTGTTGGTGGGCACCCAGCTCCTCTAAGATCAGGCCAAAGCTGTCTATTTTGAGATCCTTGAGTGGAATCACAATATCTCCCTCCTCCAGGAAGCCTTTCTAGATCACTCAGCCTTCAGTGGTCCCACTTCCTCAAAGCTCAGGGCATTTGTTATCATTCTACCTAAAGGTGCTGGCTCTCCTCATAAGATTTCTTTCATCACCCCGTTTTTATTTGCTCTTGGCCTAGGAGGCAAGGAATCCAGGACCATGTTTAGAGCCAAGTGAGCCAGGGACTCTCCTGAGCACTCTGTAAGCATCACACACTGCAGGGCATTTAGTCAATTTTAACATTTCATCCAGATTTACAGTCAGACTGGGTTTCTGTAAAGAGAGTTGGTACCCAGGCACCATTCTTCTCTTTCTTTATATTTGAGAAAAGTATACTAAGGAAAATTAACAAGAAGCCATTTTGCCTAGTTATCTGAAATATTCACAGTCATACCCCTCATGTCTGTAAGGCGAATACAGCCACGTTGCATCCCCATGTCTGCATCAGACACAGCGCAGCCTCAATCAGACCCGGTCATATCCCTTTGCTGCCATTTGCGAGCTAATCAATGCTGGACTTGCACCCTCCTCCCCCTCTGCCTGTTTTCTCTTCCCTCAGATCAGGCTCTGACTGTGGCTAGCTTGAGGGTTGGCCATGAGGTCTAAATGAGGGCAGATCTGTATTGAGACAGCACTTGGCCTGGGGCTCTCCCCACATTCCCTCTTAGTCTCTCATACAGGCGCAAAACCTTGCTTTAAAAATGTGTCTTACAATGAAACTTGGCATCCAGGACGCACCCCGTGAGGAATTTGTTTTTGTTTTAATGCTGAGGACGTTTGCATGAAAACAGGATCTTCGTTGCTTAGGAATTGATCAACTCCTGCTGCTGCTTTTCCCTGCTGAAGTGCCAGTCCCATATTTGTCACAGGCAAACGAGTAACTGTAGGGATGGCCAGGACCTCCACAGATGGAGGATGGCGGCTGCTCAGGGGAAGGCAGAGGCCACAGAGTCAAACAGGAGAATCGGGAACCCATCTCAAGCAGAAGCGAGCTCACAGATAGAACCCGTCCTTAGCCATAGGACAGCAGGACTGAAGATTATTTTATGAGTCTGGTTTGTTCTAAATGCTTAAGGGAGAAGAGAAAGAAGAGGGAAGGCATTAAGACACAGCCTCCACCTGCAAGGAGCAGAAGGCCTTCTTGAAGGACAGATGGGAGCCAGTGCATGAGAAGACAGTGGTTGGACAGTGTAACAATGAAGACCCCATGCAACTAAGAGGAGCCAGTGCCTGCAGCGGGGAGTCTGGGAGTAAGACTGGGTTCTGCTACCTACTGCTGAGGTCACCTTGGGCCGGCTGCCTGGCCACTCTGCACCCCCGCTTCCTCACCTACAGAATGGCACGCATCCCACAGGGGCCTCATGAGTTGCTCCATGCTAAATGCATGGCATAGAGTAAGCTCTCCAACAGTCCAGACTGTGTGCGCTCATACTAGATGCTCTCCGTCCTAAGGAAGCGATACCCAGATGGTTGTAGAAGGCTTTTTGAAGGAAGGACTTGAACTTGATTTGAAAGGAGGGGAAAATGATGACCAGAGACCTGGGAATAAAAGTGTTCTTGGCATTTGAGTGGCCAGACCAGGACACATCTGCGTCCTCCACAGTCAGTTCCTAAGGAGATTTCATAGACACTGTCCAAGAAACCAAAGTAGAATTGCCCGCACAGAATTGGAGTAGGTGTCCTGCTCCATGGGGATCCCAGTTCATTTTTGGCCTCAGCCTGGCCCCACAGGCGTCGGCATAGAAAGGACGAAGTGGAGGAGAGCCCAGACTGGGCACTGCACTGGGTCAGGCCCTTCCTTTGCCTCCAGGCTTGGCTTCCAGAAGGCAATGAAGTGGTTACATCCAAATACCCACAAGAGGCTGGACACCTTTCTCTCCTGTATCCTTAATATATGCTAATCAAAGCTGAGAGCCTGCAGAAAATGTCTGCTTGGCCAAAGCCCCGCACCCTCAGCTTGGCTGGCCTGCCCATCCTCTGCAGGCCTCCCTTCCATCTGCCGCATGAAGGGCGTCCATAAATCCAGCTTTCAGAGCCCTCCGGGGTTGGCGAGACTGCCGTGAACCTCAGTCACATCATGATGGAAACAATTGGAAACCACTTGGCAAAAAGAAGGGGTGATCTAATGTTTGATAGCAACAATGCGTTTTTTTTTTTTCTTTGCCATTCTCACTCAAATCCAGGGGGAGAAGCCGGCTGCTCTCCAATTCCTGCCAGGTCAGTACCGCCAGGGTCCCTGACTCTTGTCCCCTGTCCTGGAGGAAGTCCAGGCTGTGGGGCTGGCTGTGGCCTTCTTGCGGGCCAACAAGGAGCTCAGGCCCCTCAGAGGCAAGAGAGAGAGCCACAGGGACCTGCAGAGAGGCCCATATATAGAGCCTGGGAAATGTGGGCCTCTGGCAGGCGGCCTGGAAAAAATGGCCGTGTTCTGAGGGTGAACGCCGCCAAATTATAAATAGCACCCGCCTCCCTCCCCTTCAGGCTTGCTGTGTCTGTCACTGGAGAGTTGACAGTTAAAATTCAAGAGGACTGAGCAGGACAAGCAAGTGGGAGCGGGGGATGGGGGAGATGCTGGATTGTGCAGGAAGCTCAGCTGCTGTCTTGGGACTGATACGGAGAATTGTCACCAGACGACAGGGCTGAGAGAGGGATGCATTTGGGGTGGCAGAATGACTCCTGATTTTATGCATTTTTTATAAGCTGAATAAGAGTGGAAGGAAAACTGAAGGAAGCTCCATCTCCACAAGATGGTTTTATGGGAGCTTTAGAGCCTTTAAAAATAATACGAATAAAAATCAGCTGCCTTCAAATATAAAAGTGTGTCCGAAAGCTCAGCCACCCTGGCTTCCAAATCAAAGCCGGTGGTCAGGTGCCCACACAGGCCTATGACTTGAGCCTCCTGCCAGAAGGCGTCTTCGTGTGTGCTTGTGTCTCCCTGACATGGAAGCAGCAGGGGTGCTTCCTCCTGCTCCCAAAACCTCTGCACGTTGTGCTCACCCAGCAGAGGGTGATGAATTCGGAAGGCGTCAGAAGGAAGGAAGGCAGGCATGTGCAGCCCTGGTGTGGAAAGGCACATAGCCATTCACACCTGGGTAGCAGTGAGGGGTGGGCAATGTTTCAGCGAATTCTAGGCTCTGGAGAAGGGGTACGCTGGTTCTGCGGGGACCAGGAGTCCCTCTTTGTGTCATTGGCTCTGCTGGCGTCTCCTGGAGACCAGCTGCCAGGCTTCCTGACTTGCTGCCCAGCCCTGCGTGGACAGGAACTAGAGTTCTGCTAGGCGCCAGGATGGGATGTGATGGAGGTGCCTGGGGGCTTGTTGGGGGCTGGGCCAGCTCCATGGGCATCTGTGCCTCCTCTGTGAGCACGCTAAGCTAGAGTAAGGGCTTATGTCCTTTGTTGTAACAGTAGGGGCTTTGGCTTCCATTGCAATGATTTACAAATAGGTTAATTTATTGGCTTCTCTCCTCCTGCCTTAATAAATCTCATATCTTACGTCCTTTGGAGCCTTGTTTGAAATAAAGCACTTTAAAAAAAGGAGCACGCAAGCCTTTGCTATCTTTTGGACACTTCTGAAAAGAAGATCCCAGACCCCACAGGATGCAGGCGTCACAGAGACGTGAGATGGGAGTGGGTAGACGTTGGAACCTGACAAACAGTGCTGCTACGGCGTAACTTTATTTATTTATTTAGAGACAGAGTCTCACTCTGTCGCCCAGAGTGGAGTGCAGAGGCGTGATCTCGGCTCACTGTAACCTCCAATTCGTGGTTTCAAGCGATTCTTATGGCTCAGCCTCCCAAGTAGCTGGGATTACAGGTGTGTACCACCACGCCTAGCTAATTTTTGTATTTTTAGTAGAGACAAGGTTTCACCAGGTTGGCCAGGCTGGTCTCAAAATCCTGACCTCAGGTGATCCACCTACCTTGGCCTCCCAAAGTGCTGGGATTATAGGTGTGAGCCACCATGCCCAGCCTAGTGTGACTTTAAAACTGGGCTTCTCGGAGCCCTATTGAGAGAGGATGCCTCAGTGGCCCAACAGAAAAGGGCCTTACAGACCCTCGCTCTTTTGTCAAGCAAAGCAGCTCTTTTCTTACTGGTATTAGGTATTAGATTGCATTTCTAAAACAATGAATTTCATGACTTAAAAAACTTGGAAACCAGTATCACAGCTTTACTCCATGATTTTAGTGCTGAGCAAGTGAAGGCGCAGAGAGGGATGGGGATTTTCCGAAGGTCAGGACTTCCGCTTGGTTTGCTGCTGTGATGGCGGCTCTTGCTTTGGGAATGGAAATCCCAGGGGTTGGAACCAAAAGGGATCTGAGAGAGCATTTTATCAACCCCTTTCCTTCAAAAACTGAAGCTCAGGGAACAGTGGGATTTGCTCAAGGACCAGCGAGTTGCAGAGCTCAGACTTGAGGCCATCTCATAGGAGACATGCTCATAAAAGGAGGCGTGGTGCACCCTAAAAACCCCAAATGGCAGGATTTGCGCTGATCAAGACAACTTCCTAGAGGAAGTGGTAACTGAGCTGAGCTGAAAAGATGACTGGTGACAAGAAGGTGATGAGAGCCTCCCAAGCAGAGGGACTGCTCCCAGGTTTGGTTTAGTACTTGTCTCCCCACTCCTGGGAAGCAGAGGTCCGGAAAAGGTGACAGCTCTCGGGGGTAGACCTTTCCCATCTGTCTCTGCATTGACTTCTTGCTGGGAGGAATGTGGAAAGCCAGCGACATCACCACCTGCCAGGTAAGGCCTGTATGTGGGCTCTCAGAGTGCTCCTCCGGTGAGCGTGGGGCCTGGTGGATGGTGAGTGGAGGCTGCTCCTGGGAGAGGCATTTCTGCCGGAGCTGGGCAGGCAGTGGCTCGGGGTGGCAGGCTGGAAGGCTAGCTGCAACAGGACTTGAATACATAATGTACCTCATCTGATTTCAGCTGTGGGAAAGTCCAGACAGCCTCCTCTAGACAGGAAAGGACATTGCAGGGACAGGTGGCTTCTTTTCTGTAAAATTCCGTATGGATTCCTCGGGGAGAATGTTAGTAACCCTCTCAGGGCATGTCCTTTCCATGAATGCAGCATGTGTCCTGGGCTGGGTCCCAGATCTTGTGTCTGGTCTTTGCGTGTTGAATTTAATCCTTTATCAAGACAGAAGAAAATCTTGGGCAAAGATCCCTGGAACTGGGGACCTTGATCATTGTCTCTTGGCCTCACTTTAAAATGAATAACACGTTCTTTAGAACAATGTAACATCCTAGGAGAAGGATTCCTGTTTTTATACTGGGCTCTCTCTGACATGTGAAAAACTAGCATCTGCTTAGTCCTACAGAGGCCATCTCGTCTAACCATGGGTTAAATGTTCTCCATCTCCATGAACCCTGTAGAACCAGCGTGAATCCAGAGCAGCTGGGGAGAGTATGTGCAGTGCTTTGCCAATCCTCAAGTCAAGCAGAGACCTCCCAGTTGGGGATGGGTGAGGAGACTGCTATATGAAAGGTCTTACTTTGCATTTATGAGATTCAGAGTCTCCGTTCCAACATGAGCACCTGGGTCTCAGGAGTATGAAGATGCCAGCTTTCTGCTTCCATTGTCTCTGTGCCTGAGTTTCTCAAAGCATGTTCTGAGAAGCAGAAAGATGCTCTGTGACAAAGAGGTTCCCTTGTCATTTCAGTTTGGGAAATGCTGATCTAATGCCTATTAGATCTGTGCTCAGATACGGACACCTCTGAAGTGTCTTCCCAGACCAGTTACAGCCACTGTGGACACCTTCTATCCACTCATCCTGCTCAGTTCTTCAGAGTAACTTTTACCTCCCGATTTCCTACTTACCTGTTGAGTTTTGCACCGTCTGTCTTCCACACAGTAATGATGCTGCACGCTTAGGGCCCTTGTCTGTTTTGTTCAGGACTGAATCCCTGGCACCTAGAACACTCTGATTGAATAAAACACTGTGTCGAATGAACACATGGATCAATTCATGCATTCAAACACCCAGGACCCCTCCGTACATAATTCTGTTTAATTTTGTTGAGCTCAATATTTTTTCAGACTTCTTTCCCCTTTCCTTTCATGCCTGTCTCATCTCATCACTTAGTTCTGAGTCAAATCTGACCCTGGGAGGCCAGCCTTGTCCGCCCTATGGAAACCTGCTCTTTCTCGTCACCAGGATGCATTTTCTTTATGGCACTAATGACTGGCAGAAATTAGCTTGTGTACTTATCCGTTCACCTGTGCAGTAGCTCACTCCCTGATCTCAGCTCCATGAGAACAGAGACCTTGCCTGTCCCATGCGCCACTGACTCTAAGGGCCTAGAACAAACTGGGCCTGGGAAATGCTCAGTAGCGATTTGCTGCATGGAGAGCTCTCTTCCCATGAACCCTCACCAACAGCCCATAGAACTGAAATTCCACTAACATGCTTAGGGATATGCTGTTCTCTGTCAAACCTCACAAGTTGTCAGCCATTGTAGTACGGTGGCTGTTCCCCTCTTCCATCAAAACACAAAGTGTCAGAACTGGAAGGTACCCTAGATACCATCCAGCCCAGGGCTCATGTTTTCAGAGGAAGAAACCAGAGAGTCAAAGAGGATATTTGATACCCAACAAAGGGCCAGTCCCCCATCTCTGGGTCTGATTCTCCTCCTGTATTAGTTTTCTATGGCTGCCGTAACACATGACCACAGACTGATGATAGAAAACAACAGAAATTTGTTATCTGACATTTCTAGAAATTAAAAGTCCAAAATGGACCTCACAGAGTTAAAATTAGAGTGTTGGCAGGATGGCTCCTTCTGGAGGCTCTGGGGGAGAATCATTTTCTTGCCTTTTCCAGTTTCCAGAGGCTGCCCATGTTCCTTGGCTTCTAGCCCCTGTCCATCTTCAGAGCTGGCAGTTGAGTCTTTCTCCAGCCGCATCATCCCAACACTGACTTTCCTGCCTGGCTCCTTCACTTATAAAGACCCTTGTGATGACATTGAGCCTCCTGGCTAAGCCAGGATCACCTCCCCATCTCGAGATCCAGAACTTAATCGCATCTACAAAGTTCTTTCTGCCACATAAGGAAACGTAACTGCAAGTTCTGGGGATTCGAATATGGACCCCTTTTGAGGGTGGCAGGGCACTATTCTGCCTGCTGCACCTCCAGTCATGCCATCTGCCTGTTGGTGTATCCTCAGGCACATGCACATTCTCCCCCAGTGACCCCCCACACCTTCTATCCCCCACCATCACAATACCTGTCACATTGTTTTATAGATGGCTTAGTGCTTGGTGGCCTGATTCGGTCATGACTTCCTCATGGCCGAGCCTTGGTCATCGTTACACCCAACCATTGGCACATCCCTGGCACTTGGTAAGCATGCAAGTTGTTCTGGCTGCCTTGGCTGCGTTTTCCTGCACCCCACCCCTGTTCTTGTTCAATGAACTTAAAGCACCTCCCTCCAAGTCCTGGTTTTTGAGCTCTGCCATGGGATCAGGCCTCTCCCAGGTCAAGAGAGATCCTGGCCACCATATTTTAGTCCATATTTTTAGTCTCCTGACATATGAAAGTAGGAAAAAATATTGAAACTAGATTACAAAAATTGTGGGTTTGTAAAATATTCAAATCAACAGCTGTCTCTTTTGACGTCTAAACTGCTATGCAATAGAACTTTAGGTGTGATGGACGAGCTTATCCCAAGATTTGTATGTAAGATATATTATTCAGGGGATCTTATAGGTGATATTGTCCCAAATTCAGACTGCAGTATTCAGCTGTGTCTTGCGTGGATGGTGTTAAAGTTTTAATTCATGTCATTTCATGAATGAGAGGTCTAGTCCAAGAAGCTCTCCTAGTCACACCCCCTGTCCTCTGGTCTCTGGCACTTCGAGAGGCCCTGATTGGAAACAAGACTGAAGGAAAACCTGTAGGGTATGGTTTAATACTCTGGGTCAGTCCTTGGGCAAGTCACATCTCTCCTTCAAACTCCTGCGTACCCACCTGTCAACCAGGGACTCAGAGCCCATGACCTCTAAGTTCCCTTCTTACGAGCATCCTTGTTCTAGTTCAAGCTGCTATAACAAAGTACTATAGACTGGATGACTTCAACAAGAAACATTTACTTCTGGAGTCTGGCTCAAGTCTAAGATGAATGTGCCAGCTAATTGGAATCCTGGTGAGGGCCCTCTTCTTGATTTGCAGATAGCTACCTTCTCGTGTGTCCTCACGTGGCAGGGAGAGAGAGCAAAGCCCTGCTCCCCCCTCTTCTTCTTCTCATAAGGACACTAATCCCATCATGAGGACCCTACCCTCCTGACTTCATCTCAACCTAATCACCTCCCAGAGGCTCCACTTCCATATACCATCAAATTGGGTGTTCGGATTTCAACATGAATTTTGGGTGGACACAAACATTCAGCCCATACTAACTCTGCTACCTGGAGGGATCTTTGGTAGAGTCTGCTGCCTGGCTTCTGGTCAAATCTATCCCGCTAATGCAGGCATGACAATGATTTAGCTTCCAGTCTAAACTAGGGGTGATCACAGCAATGTCCTTCTGTTCCCAGACACTCTGGCAGTGCCTCTTGCTAGCCCATCATTTGTAGCTTCATAGAATCCCAGAACATTAGAACATTGGCTCTATCTGAGGTTCGGAGAAGGTATCCTGCCTTCCCCAGGTGTACAAGTTGGGGCATGCACCCCAAGTCTCTCAACCGCTTGCCCCCTAATATTTTTGCTGTGCCATGACAAGCTGGAAGAGGTAGTCCAGTCTATTACTCTGCAGTGAATACACTTGAAAAAGCACAGGGAAACCCTGATTTTAAAGGAACTCTGATGGCTTTTGGAAAGAAAACAGGAGCCAAAAATGTTACAAACAATTGAAAACAATTTCTATGTTTATGCATTATGTGCTTTTCTGTTTCTGTTTTCTACTTTATAATAAAAATATATCTGAAAAGTCACAAATAAACAACACTGAATAAATGGAGCTTCAGGTCCTTGAGTAAGCCAAGAACCCTTCACTTCTTTCCTGAGCTCTTTTTGGGCCTGCTCTTATCCCTCCCTTTTGCCCCAGGCCTCCTGCCCATCAGAAGCCCCTCCACACCCTACAGCATCTATGACCTGGACTCGTCTATCTATTTATTCATTTGCTCATCTACTCATCATGTAGTTATAATGGTCCTACTGTATTTAATGTGCCCTATAACCCTTAGGTTGCCCTTGATGACACACAGTGTGATTTAATAAAAATCGCACAGACCTAGATGTCCAGCAGAGAGACCTGCACTTGCTTCTCTCTCTCTAGCCCTCAAATTCCTCATCTGCAACGTAAAAAACTTGTCCTAGGCCAGGCTTGCAAAATCAAATGCATACAAGGGCCTGGCAGGTCAGTGGCATGGGAGAGGCTACCTAGAGGTAAGTAATAGGGAGTGGTGGTGACTTTGGCAAATTAGAGCCCACATCCAGTCCAAAAGGGACAATTGCCACTGAGCCCCAGCTGATTGTTTCCATGTAATATTGTGGGCTCAGGGAGGCCAGAAGGTCCCTTAATTTTTTCAAAAAAAGATGGAAATCTTGATTTTTATGAGACATGTTCAAGATGTTTAAATCACTGGCTGAAGTGGGTGGATCACCTGAGGTCAGAAGTTCAGACCAGCCTGACCAACATGGTGAAACCTGTCTCTACTAAAAATACAAAAATTGGCTGGGTGTGGTGATGGATGCTTGTAATCCCAGCCACTCAGGAGGCTGAGGCAGGAGAATCACTTGAACCTGGGAGGCGGAGGTTGCAGTGAGCCAAGGTCATGCCATTGCACTCCAGCCTGGGTGACAGAGAGAGACTCTGTCTCAAAAAAAAAAAAAATTGTACAGGTCAAAGAAAACCTGTCTTAAGTGCTAGATTCAGCCCAGTCACCAGTTGGCAAGCCTTGAGAGACGGTAGATTGCATTCCGGCTTTCCCGCTCTGCCATACATACCTCACTTCCTTTTTGTCTGGATGTGTGTCTCTCCCACAGCAATCAAGGTATATAGTTAGAGGTAAGCATTTAGTTGTCCTGGGAAGATAGTCGATGCTCAATTAACCAATTTATGCCTAGTGTTCCATTACTGGAACGCTAAACGTGGAGTGATTTAGATCCTACTGCTCAAGGTCATCACCAAGGTCTGATTTTCCACTCATGCAAAAATTCAAAAAATTGTAACCTCTGGCATAAGTGGGTTAATAATAGCTATAAAGGCCTAAATGTATGTGTTGTACTCCTGTATTGTACCCTCCCCACCAACACTAGTTCAGAACTGGGTGTATAAAATAGTACCCAGTAGTATGTGCTTATTGAATAACTGGGAGCTGCAGCTTTAAATTGTAGAATAAAATAGGTTAAGGCCAGGCACAGTGGCTCACACCTGTAATCCCAGCACTTTGGGAGGCTGAGGCAGGTGAGTCACCTGAGGTCAGGAGTCCGACACCAGTCTGACCAACTTGGAGAAACCCTGTCTCTACTAAAACTAAAAAATTAGCTGGGTGTGGTGGCACATGCCTGTAATCCCAGCTATTCAGGAGGCTGAGGCAGGAGAATTGCTTGAACCCGGGAGGTGGAAGTTGTGGTGAGCCGAGATCGTGCCACTGCACTCCAGCCTGGGCAACAAGAGTGAAACTCCCTCTCAAAAAAACAGGGAGGGGTGGAGTGTTATAAAATAGGTGCAAGAAGCCATGGTTTTGGCAAAATGGCTCTAATATTTGGTAAAGAAGCTGATGCACCTGAAACCTCAAAGAGAGACTCCTGGTCTGTAACATATCCTTCTCCATATGCAGGTAAGCAAAACAGAGTCCTGAAAAAGCAGGGCTATATCGTTTGTCAAAAACCACACTGCACCAACCCCTGTGGGCCTAAATTAATTTATTCCTCCAAGCCATAAATTTCTCTCTCTCCCCCTCTCTTTATTTCCTCCTTCATTATCCCCGACTCTCCAGGAGGAGTTAACAGACAACTCAAGGATGTATCTCACCAGCGGCAGGACTTGGACTCTGGGCAGAAAAGAAACCCATTATTCCCGAATCTGTGACTCTAAGGGTGATCACACCTTCTGTAGCTGAAGGCAGTACAAAGAAACACTTGAGCCTAGTGGCATGGCCCTATTCTCCTCCCTAGAGGGAAAATGGGCCATTATTCTCACCATGCCCCATTCCCACCAGCCCTGGGTTTAGCAGGTTCCACGCTGGACACTCCAACAACATATTAGCATATTTTGCATTTAAAAAGGGCTTGGAAAATGAATTAAATGATTGGCATGGTGTTTCAAACGATTTTTTCCAAACTACTAGTAATTGTGTGGTTTTGAAATTTGCTATTTCTGCCTGCCATGCCCTTGGCTCTGGCAGCCAGCTTAATCAGGAGACACCGTACCAGGCAGGGGCATATTTTAAGGCTCGTGATACCCAGTGATTGTTGGAACACTACCTGGAGACTTGCTAAAGAGAACCTTGTCCTAGTTTTTCAGCAGAGCTTACAGTTCGTTTTCTTTCCTTACAGAGCTGAGATTTATACCAATTAGAAACTGCTTCTCATGAAAGGGTCTGGGTCAGCCCTTTGAGACTGCTGAGGTGCCAGGCAGTGTAGACACCGTCCGAATCCTGACATGGAGCTAACAGGGGTACAGCTTGGGGGTGGTGCTAGGGTGTGCGCTTGTTCACAGCGCATGGCACTGCTGTAGCCAAGAGGGCTGTGTGTAGGGGCGATTGTCTTTGGAATGGTGGAAGCTTCTGGAATGTGCTTGGAAAATCAGGTCCAACTTCTTCATTTTTCAGGCAAGAGAGAACCCAGAGAGACTGTTTCATGTACAGGGTCACAGCCATTTTTACTCTTCTGTGAGAGTAGAATTCAGATTCTTCTGACTTTTAACATAGGTTTGTTAATTTTACAAGTCCATGGAAAAGAAAAATTAACCGGGAGTTAAGAGTTTTAGGTTGAACAGCGTTCCTAGGTGGAAGTGAGAAAGTCTGGGATGGACGAACTTACAAAATGACAAGCTCTTGGGGTACCACAGGCATTTTTATTTTTATTTTATCTTGAGGCAGGATCTCACTCTGTCACCCAGGCTGGAGGGCAGTGGCCCTATCTCGGTTCACTGCAATCTCCAAATCCCAGGCTCAATTGATCCTCCCACCTCAGCCACCCAAGTAGCTGTGACTACAAGTCTGTGCCTCCATGCCTGGCTAATTTTTGGGGTGTGGGGGTTGTTTTTTCCCATGTAGAAACAGGATTTCGCCATGTCATCCAGGCTGGTCTCAAACTCCTGGCCTCAGGTAATCTGCCTGCCTCGGCCTCCCAAAGTGCTGGGATTAAGGTGTGAGCCACTGCACCCAGCCTACACAGGTGTTTTTTAACAACTGAGGATTGCTATTAATGAATATAATTAATGATAACAGTAGTAATAATTGCTAACATTTGTGTGCTTTCTCAGTCTCAAGCACTATGCCAAGTGCAGGCCGTGTGCTAGATGACTTAATTGTCACAACAACTCTGAAGCAAGTTAATACTAAAAGAGCCCTGTTTTACAGATGAGAAAACTGAGGCTCAAGAAATTAGTGACCCAAGGTTACCCAGATCTGCGTGACTTCAGAATCAGAATCTTTAGGGGAGAAAAAAGGAGAGAATCTGACTTTAGAATCAGAATCTTTAGGGGAAAAAAAGGAGAGAATCCATATATAAGTGATTAAGAAATGGGATTCTCAAGGCGGGCAGCCCTCTTTAAAGTGTTTAGGTTGGTGTAAAAGTAATTGCACTGAAACAACTACATTTGCACCAACCTAATATTAAACACAGACAAGATGAAATAGCAGAGAGCTGGGCCAGGTGTGGTGGCTCACGTCTGTAATCCCAATACATTGGGAGGCCGAGACAGGAGGATCCCTTTGAGCCCAGGAGTTCATGACCAGCCTGGGCAATGTGGCAAGACTGTGGCTTTACAAAAAAATTTAAAAATTAGTTGGGCATGTTGGTGCACAACTGTAGTCCCAGCTACTCGGGAGGCTGAGTTGGGAGGATTGCCTGAGCATAGGAGGTCGAGGCTGCAGCGAACCATGATCTCACCACTACTCCAGCCTGGGTGACAGAGTGAGACCCTGTCTCTAAATAAATAAATAAATAAAGCTGGAACACAAGAGAGACCCAAGGGCACCTAGACAGTGCCAGCTGAGAGAGCAGAGGTGAGTGTAGCATGCATGGAACCAAAGCACCCCTGTGGAGTGGACAGAAGCACAGACCTACAGCTTAGGGAGGGACAAAACAAAAATTCCTTTGTTTTTTTTTTTTTCAGGAGCTGAAGATAGAGGAAATATCTATACAGTGCACGAGTGTGTGTGTGTGTGTGTGTGTGTGTGTGTGTGTGTAGGTGATGTGAGGGAAGAGGCTCTCGCACACCAGGAGACTGGAGGGAGCGTGCATTCTTATGCTGGCTGAGCATACGGGCCATGACGCGGTCACTACGTGGATAAGAATGACAGAAGATAAACCAAAACCTAGCAAGAAAGGGAAAGCTGCGTCCCACAAATGCATCTAGCAGTGTGCGGCTAAATGCATGGCAGGAGATGCCGTCCCTGTGACGTACCTTGTTTAACCAGAGAGCCCCTCATGCTCTGTGTAATAACTGGGTGGGGCCACGGGCTGTGGGGGATGTGCTGGCAGGAGCCCTGATGGTCACGGGCACTGATAAGGGGCTGCACTGAGGGAATGAGTGGTTCATTTCACCTCAAGTGTGTTCCCACGCTTCATGGCACTGATGGATTGTGCCTGCGCAGGGGTTCTTGGAAGGCTCATTCCAGGTGGTTCTCATTGCGAATATAAATGAAGTACAACAGGTTTGGGCTCTACCCAGGGTCTTATGGGCTGGTTTTTATTTTATTTTCCACAGAACCCAGGAGATGGCAGATAATTCATTTATTCATTCACTACAAATGGAAGACATTGATCTTTTTTTCAGTTATTAAAACACTGTATTTCACCAAAAAGGAAACATTTACTTAACTCTGAGCCACTGATTAAATAAAACATTATAGAACAATTTGAAGTTTGATTATGAAGACTGTATAATAGGCTGGGCATGGTGGCTCATGCCTGTAATCCCAGCACTTTGGGAGGCCGAGGCTAGCAGATCACCTGAGGCTTGAGACCAGCTTGGATAGCATGGTGAAACCCTGTCTCTCCTAAAAATACAAAAATTTAGCCAGGTGTGGTGGCCCATGCCTGTAGTCCCAGCTACTTGGAAAGCTGAGGCAGGAGAATCTCTTGAATCCGGGAGGCAGAGGTTGCAGTGAGCCGAGATCATGCCACTGCACTCCAGGCTGTGTGACAGAGTGACCAGAAAGAGACTCCATCTCCAAAAAGAAGACTGTATAACAATAAGGGTAGCTGCTTACATGGGACATTAGGTAAAATGAGGAATATGTGTAATGTATGTGCAGTGGAGTAACATCTTCTGAAGGCATACAGATATGCCCAAAGTCAGAGAGATCAAGCAACTGGCTTAAAGTCATACTGGCTGGGCCAGGATTCATCAACCCAGGAAGGATGTATCTTCTTAATCACAGCTATACTAAACTACCAAGGCTATCTTATGATACATTCCAACTTCAAATCTGCAAATCCAAAACAATTTGTTCAACTCTGCAAAAGATGCATCAAACAAAGCCTGTTACCTTTCACTGTCATGAAAGAGCTTCAAGAACTCTTAACAATGCTTAGACTTGGGTGATGAGCTCTCCTAGCTTTTTCTTTACTTTTCAAAGTTTTTTTAGTATGCTTATATTCGCTTTATAACGACACGGACACACCTACATCCATACAAATTAGGGAGAAAATGAGAATAAGAACAATGTGAAAACTCTCCCACCTCATTCTCAGAGTTGGGGGGAAAAACATTTCTATTTGAGCACTGTTAGGAACAGCGCGTGAAAGATTGGTTCCACCTTCAAGTGCTGAGGAACAGGGTAGAGACCAAATACACAAGCGAGTTTCTGTGACAACAGCTGAAAAGCAATAGCTGTAAGAGTTGAGTGCTCTGAATTTTCAGAGTGCCAAAAGGATATAAAATAAATGACCCCAGACAGAATTCATCCTGACAAGCTTTCTGCCTATATTAGGTGAGTTTGGAGAGGCATTTGGAAGTAGCGATGGCCCTCCCTCGAGTGGTGGAAGGAATGGCATGGATAGATTGGGAAGTGGAGCCCTGTTGGTGATGAAGAAGTGGGTTTGTCACTAGGGAGACTCTGAATGTGCCACATTGAGGGATGTGAGCATGTTAAGTTTTCAATATTGTCAGAGGCGTTTGAACTAGAGCAACTCCATCTTGAATAGGGGCTGGGTAAAATGAGGCTGAGACCTACTGGGCTGCATTTCCAGATGATTAGGACATTCTAAGTCCCAGGATGAACTAGGAGGTCGGCACAAGATATAGGTCACAAAGACCTTGATGATGATAAAACAGATTGCAGTAAAGAAGCCGGCCAAAATCCTCCAAAACCAAGATGGCCACGAGAGTGACCTCTGGTCTGGGCATCCTCACTGCTACACTGGCACCAGCACCATGGCAGTTTACAAATGCCATGGAAACATCAGGGTGGTACCCTATATGGTCTAAAAAGCAGAGGCATGAAGAATGCATCCCTCGTTTAGCATATCATCAAAAAATAACCATAAAAATGGGCAACCAGCAGCCCTGGGGGCTGCTCTGTCTATGGAGTAGTCATTATTTTATTCCTTTACTTTCTTAATAAATTCGCTTTCACTTTACAGACTCCCCCTGAATTCTTCCTTGTGCAAGATCCAAGAACCCTCTCTTGGGGTCTGGATTTGGACCCCTTTCCAGTATCTGTATCACTGACCATCAAAGGAAACCCCATCTGAGCGACGGGTACCAGATCCCCATCTCTAATCTTGAGCCCCATCCTGGAAGTCACTTGTAACGTGGAAAGTTATTCTGTAAGCTGGTCCCGCCGCTACTCCTACAGCTTTCAGACACCCACCCTCCTTTCCAAAACCAGACCCAGGTTAGTGTGGTCACCTACTGGTGACTTCATTTGCATTTGGTGGTCAGATCCGTCAGGATGTAATTCGGCTAAATTAATCGTGCAAATTCCTAGTGGGTTTTACAGGTGGGGAATAGTGGGTGAGAATTTGGGATTTAAAACTTGCATTTCAGAAATACTGTCACATTAGAGCTTCATTTCAGTCCCTTGGGGTGGCCACCAAGTAAACAGCTCAATTTCCATCCCTGCTGGAGGTACAGAATGCAGCATTCACACTTGCCAACAGATAATGTCTCCTTTCTTTGTCGGCGCTTAATGGCTTTTAGTAGAGTTAAGGCTGGGAAGAAAGGGACTGACTTCCTCTTATTGGGTAAAATTGAAACACTGGGGAGACAATTCCATTTCAGACAGACCCTTTCCTTCTCAAATTACTGATCCGAAACCCAGCCAACTCCTTTTCAGCTCATTCAGGTAACTTGGAAGACAGAGGGCACCCGCCTGCGGGAGCGGAGGGGAGGGTGGAAGAGCCGTTGAGCTTGGTGTTTGGGATTTGTCAGCAGAGAGGAGATTTGCATTTCTAATTAGAGCCCGGTCCGTCCGGGTGTGCTTCAGCCCCGTGGCTGCACATCGCTGCAGCTCTCCAAGTGCTCTGTTTGCAGAGAGCAAGGGAAGAATCTTCTCCATAAACAAACAACTGTGGGAAGAGAGTAGAAAGCACAGGATAGTGGGGTGCCAGGGGCAATTCCTGGGTACGAAGGAGCCTTTCAGATGGCATTGCAGCAAGCCACCATGGACACCCTGTCGGATATCCCTCATGTGTCCATCCCTCACATGCCCTTTGTCTATGTAAGAGAAACTCATTACATGTTCTACTCTGAGATTTGGAGATTTGTTGTGATTTCTCCAAAAATAAATAACGGGGCATGTCAATCACGGTGTGTTTATGCAGCAGAAAACTGGGAAAAGAAAACAAAGTTCAACAAGAGGTGAATGGTACGATAATTGAACAGTTAAATAAATAAATGGTTAAATACGTGGTAGAAACCCTTCCATCATACAGGAAGTCTACAGTATTTAGTAATCTGATTTTTTTTTCTTTTACTGGTAAATGTTAAATGAAAAATGCAGGATTCATACTGTATATATAGTTTTTTGTTTTTGAGATGAAGTTTTACTCTGTCACCAGGCTGGAGTGCAGTGGTGGGATCTCGGCTCACTGCAACCTCCGCCTCCTGGATTCAAGCAATTCTCCTGCCTCAGCCTCCCAAGCAGCTGGGACTATAGGCGCGTGCCACCACGCCCAGCTAACTTTTGTATTTTTAGTAGAGATGGAGTTTCACCATGTTGGCCAGGATGGTCTCGATCTCGACCTCGTGATCTGCCCACCTCAGCCTCCCAAAGTGCTGGGATTCCGAGTGTGAGCCACTGCGCCTGGCCTATAGTTTTTATTTAAGAAAAAAACATGCATGATGAAATTACAGCAAATTGTTAAAAAATAAAAAAAGGTTGAGAACTTCAGAGATCAAATCAGAAATTATTTTTCTTGCTTTCATTTCTAAATGTATTCCAAAGGGGTTTTCGTTTGTGATTATAGAAGTTATCTGTTGAAGCAGGGAACCACCCTATACCCTCATTACTTTTTTCCTTCCTTCTTTTTTATCTTGGGCACACACTAGAACGTGGCCTTGCTCTCTGTGGGCCCATCCACGCTCCATTCAGCCAAGCATTCTATTGCTAACAGAGAGAAAAGCAAGTTGCAGAAGCCATGGACAAAACCTGAACATTTCCAACTTCCCTCACCCCATCATTCACTCACCCGTTAGTTCATCTAAACCCTTCTTCCACTTGTTTATATTTTTAGCTGGTAGAGCCTCTCCGGCCCAATGAGTTCCATGTGTTTTCCACCCTCCGTGTGAAGTGGCAGAGGCCTGCCCAGCTCGTATCCTCAGATGACCTCCTCTGGACTCCAAGGGGTCCTCCCTGTTTTTTACATTTCCAGCATTAAGGGAACAAAATAAGAACCTCCATGACACTTTTGCAATTAGCAAAGCACACGTACGGACACAGTTTTGTAAAACTGTAGAATTTGGTGTTAGAAGAGGCCTTAGGAATGGTGTAGGTCAGTGTTTTCCTAAAAGTCCACAATATAGGGAGTATTTCCAGAAATCACTGGAAGTTGTACAGTCCCCAGAATATGGTGGCACTGGATGCTTAAAAATATCATGGGGGGGTGGTGGGTTTGGTTTGGTTTGGTTTGGTTTTTGCTTTGAGCTGCAGTTGGATAACAATGGTTACCTTGTTTCGTTCAGAAACTCCAGCAGTTATACACATGCCTGGTTATTTTGTTAACAGAGACGTTAATTAATATATGAGAGACAGAGTCTTTTAAACCTTGTGTTGTGGACAACGTGGACACTGATGGGACTCTGCTATTCTGAGCCAGATCTGTAAGTGGAGAGGGCGGGTATATTCTGGCTCTGCCTGAAGGGTGAGAAAATGGGCTTCGAAGTGGCTCCCTGACCCCGGCAGAGGAGGCTGGTGCACAGGGCCATCAGACTAGAATCCAGATTGTTGGACTCTAAGGACCGGGCTGTCTCCAGGGTACCTGTTCTGCCTTTGTTTAAACGAACTTCCTGAGGTGTACTTTCTGCGCTAGGAATAATTTAGTAGATTCTGAATTTGTGCATGCTCCAAGTGTGGTCTTTCTTTCCGGACTGAGTCTTCTGTTTAGAAAATGATTAATTATTTTAATTTCCTAAGTCCTTTACTCTTTCCACAGTTACTCTTTCCTAACTGTAGAAATACAGACTTCCAAGTTTGGTAGAGTATCGTGGGAAAGAAGGTAGGCTCTGGATTCAGACAGCCTGGGTTCAAATCCTGGCTCTCCTGCTCGCCAGTCCCCAGTCCCAGGTTTAACTTCTCCATGCATTAGTTTGCCCAGCTGCGAAATGGGAATAATGATAGTATCTGCCTTAAAGGGCTATTGTGAAGATTAACCGATGTGATGAGTGCTTGTCATTACATCACACTTGTAAAGTACTTGACGTTACTCTTGTCATTATATTGCATGGAAAAGTCATTACAAGCACAGAACAGTATTCGTCCCAGGCTTCATGCTCAGTGCACACTCAATAAACATGAGTAGTCACCATTGTCACTGTCCTTGTCGTTACTGTTGGGTTTTCATGGAAGGACCCCTGCCATCACAGCATCAGCTTAAACTCATTTTGCTTTGCTGGACCTGTGACCATTACTTCCTTTTCTGTGTTGTTTGCTTTATCCTTTAGAGGAGAATGATTAAATCTCTCCCATTCTGTCAGTACCCATTTTAAAGAGCAAGACCCGGAACTCCAGTATAACTTGCTCAAGGTCAAACAGCTTGTGAGGGCAGAATGGGAGGAAAAGCCCGAATCTCCCAACCACCTGCCGACAGCTCTTTGCGCCATGGTGCCATGTATCCTCTGCATGCCTCCTTTCATTTTCCACACCCGGAAAATAGAAACAGGAGAATCCACCAAATACATGAAAACCCTTGTTCCTTGCACTGAGCACTGACTGTTCACCTGGCCATTGGTTTGTGTCTGTCTTTTATTTTAGCAGCAGCATTAGGCGCTGCTGCTCGGAGGAGTGCTGTTGATTTCTGTGTCTCCTTCCTCCCTGCCAGTCTTCCCCGAAAGCTCCCTGCAGGAGACCACCAGCCCTATCAGCCCTACCGAGAATTCTCAAATGGTGGAGTGAATGACAAAGGCACTAGAGGCCTGGGGATAGCGGGGAGTCAGCTGGTGGCTTCTGCCTGGTTTGAAGCCCTTGTTCTTCCCATAAGCATTTAGCCACCTGTGAGGCTTCTTCCAGGTCTCTAAGGCCTGGAAATCTCCCTGTCCACCACTTCCTGAGCACGCCTTGCAAATGCCAGACATTTTGAGGTTGCAAAACCCACTTCCTGCCTCACAATAGGGAGTCAGGAACAGACTGTGAACCAAAACACATGGTTCTTGCACAGACAGAGCACTTGGAGGGTCGGGGGTTGGGACAATCCAGGCAGAGGGACAGCCTGAGCAGAGGCACCGTGTGAGTTCACACTTAGCCTGCAGCTGAACACTTCATTGTTCTCTGACTGCTTTGAGGATATTTCAGCCCTCCAGCTAGAGAGAGTAGTTCCGGCAAGACCTGCTTGGTGATGAAGCCTCCCTTTCCTCCCTAGCTCCTGCATTTGCCGGGCTCACTGACAGCTTGGAAAGCCTCATCATGAATGTGATTGTATTTGAGCCTCCCAACGTCTGTGTCAGAGCAGATGTTATCCGCCATTTTACAGATGAGGAAACTGAGACCTTTAGAGGGCGTCTCGGGGGCTCAGCTACCCAGGACTGAACCTAAACTTGTACTGAGGTATGAAGTCTGACTCCAACACCCCATATGGTCAACTCTGGGGAAATGTGTGCAGATGTAGGGCTTGACTGTAGATCCCGCTCCTAGAGACACGAAGAAGAAACAAACAGGTGAGCACAAGCATCTCCGGCTCCGGCTGCCTGTGTTTTTCCCTATGCAAAGAAAAGGAAGTGGGGAAGAGGGTTGGAAAAAGGGAACTGCCCTGTGGGCACTGATCTCTTGGGATGCCCGGAGGCCTCTACGCAGAGGCTTCAGAGTGCTCACTCTTGGTTTTGAAAGGGTAGTGTGGGAAGGGTACAGTGGGAAGGGTGCTGGCTTTGGGAGTGAGACCTGCGGCTCAAGTTCCAGCTCTTCCAGGCATGAGTTGCATGGACTTGGACAGTCATGTCTCTTTTGGACTCAGTTTCCCTAGTTGGAAAATGAGACGGTTGTAGGAAGTTCATCTCGTAAATCTATAGGCCTGGCATCGAGAACATTGCTCTTCAGCACCTTCTCTCTCAGGCCCCCAGCCCTGCCACGCCTGCTTCCCCAGACCACTTCCCACCACATCCATCCCCAGTTTCCTTCCAGGAACAAATTCTCCTAATAAACTCAACCTCTAGTTCAGTGGAAACATCAGGGAGCTTGTTAACAAGCTGACTCCCAGGTTTTGCTCCACAACCTAAAGACTCTGAAGCCTTCCGGAATTTCTGATGTTCAGCCAGCTTTGGCAGTTGTCGCCTGCGCTTTGTGGTTCTCGAACTCAGTGGGTGCTGGAATCACCTGGGGGTGTGTGAAATGGCTGGGCCTCACCCCCAGAATCTCTGATTCAATAGTTCTGGGTTGGGTGAGGCCCCAAATCTGCATTTCTAACAAATTCCCAGGTGATGCGGGCATGACACTTGGAGAACCATTGCCCCAGCTCATTTTCTGAGAGCCCAACTAGCAGACCATCAAAAGAACCTTTACTCATGGGCCGTGGTTGCAGGGAAGCATCTCTGACCGCATGGGAACTTTTTAACAGAGACCCTCAAAATGATCGAGATCCTTACAGCAGCAACTGCTGTTCACTCAGACCTATTACATGCCAGACTCTGCGCTAGATGTCCTAAATCGCTGTTTCTTATTCTTTTACAAAAATCAAGGATCAATGAGATTAAGTCATCATGTAAGATTACACTTATTACAGATGTGATTAGGACTTTCTAGAGCAAAATGTGGGCCATTTTCTTTACCTCACTAGGCCTCTCTTTGTCATCTGAGCCATGAGTGACTCTATTACGGGAATTTCAAACCAGGTTCAGACAGGGGTCATTACCCAGGAGTTTTTGGTTAGAGGAGCCTTTCATTAGTTCCCCACAAATTGCATCCTACTGATAGCGGCCTTTGGCCCCCTCCATGAGACAGCACTTCTGAGTGCTCGCTTTTAAGGTACCCCTCATGTCAACAGGGATTGTTGCATCTACAGTATTCTGAGCTCTTGCGGTGGAAATGGTGAACTGCTGGCGGATCTAGGAACACCCCACCTTAGTGGGTTTCCGCCTGGGTTCTGGGCGGGCTGATGTTCTGTTTTGCTGAAGGATCTTGGGAAAGAGCTGTTGGCACCGGATCCCAGGGAACGTTCACCAGCTAGACAGACATGGAGGAGCTTATGTTATGACCGCAACACTTGCAGCTGGTGGGTCTTAGTGGGGGAGCTGCTTTCTCACTAATTTGTAAAGATTCATCTGTTGTAATAATAGGAAGCTCATGGATTTGTAAAGAAGTTTAAAACAGAGTAATTAGGAAATACAGGTGGCTGTGAGAGCTTTTTCTATCCTTAGCTTTTTGTTCTCGCCACACACACACACACACACCCCCCATGCTTGTGATTTTCTTCAGTTAATTTTACATCTGCAGGGACCTCAGGAAGTCCTTCAAGCCATCTATGCCTTTCCTGGAGAATCTCCTACTACATTTGCCTGTGTTCTCTCCTATGCAAAGGAAAGCAAGCGGGGAGGAGGGAAGGAAAAAGGAAGCGCCCTGTGCAGGCATTGATCTCTTGGAATGGCCAGAGGCCTCCACAGAGGCTTCAGAGTGCTCATTCTCTCTTTCCGTTTTGAAAGGGTAGACACATGTAGGTCCTAGACAGGCTCCATCCACACCCTCGAAGGCAGCTGGCAGCTTGGTAGAATCAGCTAACATTGGAATTGGTGTTGAAACTTGATGACGCTAGCCCAGAGTCCACTTATTAACCATGCCACCTTCTCTGAGCTTCGCATCGCCAATCTGACCTGCCCATCACCCAAGGGAGATTTTGAAGGCAAAAGAGATCATGGATATAAAAGTATCCCTCCAGTCTGGGATCCAGAAAGGACTCTGGGAATCTAGAGGTTTCGATTTACTAATGATAGAACTGGGTTCCAGAGAGAGGAGGTAACTTGCCAAAGGTCGCAAGTGAGTGAAGCAACCAGGGAGGTGGAAGAAGGTTGGGGTGGAGGGAAGACTTTGGGAATTTTTCTAGGAAGAGCACCCTCATCAGTTTCTAAAACAGAGCGCTATGGATGACTACTGTTTCTCGCTGAGTCAGTCTCTCTCTCTCTCTCTCTCTCTCTCTCTCTCTCTCTCTCTCTCTCTCTCTCTCTCTCTCTCTCTTTCTGTGTGTGTGTGTGTGTGTGTGTGTGTGTGTCTGTCTCACACACATTTTTTGGTTTAAATAGCAGAATGGCAATGACTGCTCTTTACAGGAGAGAATAACACTCTTTTGCACTGACGACAAGGAAACCTACTGGGCATCATTCAACTTTGCAAGTTACAACGTAAGACATAAAAGCAAAAAGCTACAGAGAATCTGTTGCCCAACTACCTTGCATGTGCGGGGCTTGGTGGCCTTACACCTGCCTGATGCCCTGCCCAACTGTGTTGTCCCTATTTCTCTTCCACAAATACATGCATTCCTGGTCCCCCTGTGCCCTAACACACATAGGGCAGAATCAAAGACCATGGGCTACACACACACACAGGAGGAGAATTGGAATTTTATTTCTCACCACCACTGTGACCTTGGGCAAGTTACTTAACCCCTCTGAGCTTCAGCTTCCTCATCTGGACAATAATAATATTTCCTAATGCTGTTGTGAGGATTAACCAAGGTAAAGCATACAAAGTGCTTAATACAAGGACTGGCACAAAGTGAGGTTAATAAATGTGATCTGCCGCTATTGAAAATGTTGGAGGTGACATTGAAGATCACATTATTGTCATTTTCATAAGAAACTTAACTGGTTTATAATTTAAATGAGATCTCACTAAACTTCTAGCAGTCTGACTGCATAATTAAAACTCTGGTTTTCTACCCAGGAAAGAACAAATATTGTCCAGATTGTAAGCACACCCTCGCTGGGCTGTTTTCTCTAGAATGCTGAGATGCTGTCACAGTGGTCTCCAAAATACCTTGTGTATATAAACATCCTTATATCTGAAAAGCATATCGAATGACAAACAATAAAAGGTACGGATAGAATGGAACTGGAAAGCATGAAAGCAAGAGTGTGAACACAAAAGCCCAATTATAAGCAGGGTAAAAGTTAAAGGTGCTGCACTTACAGTCTACAGAGTACTTTGGGCGGGGCGCGGTGGCTCACGCCTGTAATCCCAGCACTTTGGGAAGCCGAGATGGGCAGATCACCTGAAGTCAGGAGTTCGAGACCAGCCTGACCAACATGAAGAAACCCCATGTCTACTTAAAATACAAAATTAGCCAGGCATGGTGGTGCATGTCTGTAATCGCAGCTGCTCAGGAGGCTGAAGCAGGAGAATCGCTTGAACCCAGGAGGCGGAGGTTGCAGTGAGCCGAGATTGCACCATTGCACTCCAGCCTGCGTAATAAGAGTAAAACTCTGTCTCAAAAAAAAAAAAACCAAAGTGCTTTGTATGTCCCCACTCCTGGTGGCCCCACAGCCAGCCTGGAAAGTAGACATTACTCTGCCCACTTCACAGGTGAGGAAATCTAGTTTTAGCCAGGTGGCAGGACCAGCATCCAGAGAATAGTGGGAGATGCTGAGTCAGAAGAGATAGGAAAGGGCTACAAAACATAGGGCCTGGAGGACTTGGTAGAAGACTTTGGATGTTGTTTGGGGTTCAGTGGAAAGCCTTCAGGGCTTTAAGCAGGAGAGTGCTGTGACCTGATCTACATTTTCAGATCAGCAGCCAGAGTGGAGAAGGCAAAAGTGGAGCCAAGGAGGCCACTTGGGAGGCTGCTTTGGAAGTTCCAGTAAGAGATGAGGGCAGTGCCCGTGGAGATAAAGAGAAGGGGACGGATTCAGAGATACAGAGAGGGTCCAAAGGTAGCCTTACTAAGGAATGGATGTAGATGTTGGCAGAGAGGGGAGAAGGCACGCTTTCCCAGTGGGTTGCTGGGTGGTTGATTTAGGGTGTCTTCAGGAGGAACCTGTTGGAGGTTGGGGGGAGGGGAGTCAAGGGATCCTTGCAAACCTGTCAGGTTGCAGCAACCTAGGCATGCACTTTTGCACAGAGTTAAGTTCCCTAAACATGCACCCTTCTCTGGCAGAGAACAGGTCTTATTCTTTTGCTCCTGGGCATTGAATAAATGCTTTCTGTGAACTGAGGGAGCTCAGGCCCACCCCACTCAGTCTGTCTGTACAGAATGGTGCCGCCAGGGAACCAGGGAGCAAGTAATGACTCTTCTCAGAATGTTGGGCCTGATACAAGAAACAAACAAAAACCCCTGATGTCCTACCTTCTAATGTTTCAGGCTCCGGGTAACTTTTTCTTTTGCCAGTCTCCATGGGATCTTTCCTCTGCTCATGTTTGAAAGTGAGTCTTTTTTATTTTTTTTAATGTCGTTACTCAGGCCTTAAATAACCTTTGTCCTATGATGGCTTCTGGAAGGATGAAGCCTAAGTTAGTGTAAAAGTAATTGCAGTTAATACAAAAATTAGCCAGGCGTGGTGGTGTGCGCCTATAATCCCAGCTACTCAGGAGGCTTAGGCAGGAGAATCACTTGAACCAGGAGGTGGAGGTTGCATACAGTGAGCCAAGATCGCACCGTTGCATCCAGCCTGGGCAACAGAGCAAGACTCCGTCTCAAAAAAAAAAAAAAGTAATCGTGGCTTTTGCCATTGAAAGTAATGGCAAAACTGCAATGACTTTTGCACCAGTAGGATAATAAGATCAACACTAACAATAGGCATTTATAGAGTGTCATCCCATTAAAAGACCTCCCTTATATACACTCCTTGATTTTAGCCTCATGAAAATCTCTGAGGTAAGATAAATGGCATGTGTGGCTCTATTTGAGAGGCCAAGGAACGTAGCAGCCACAGCATGTAAACAACAATAATAGCTTGTTTCACTGAAAGAGCTGAGCTGGATAAGGTACTCAGAACAGGGCCTGCAATATGAATGTTCGATGATAATGTTGTTATTGTGATCCACCTCCAGATAGAGAAACTGAGGCACAGTGAGGCTGTGATGTCCCCACACTCAGTGTTGGAATCAGTTTCAAGTTGTATACACTCTGGTGTTGCCAGACGCCACCCTCAGAAGGCCACAAACTCTATGTGGCTTTTGGGGACATGCATTTGCACAGGAAGGCCTCTGCCAGGGCTGGGTCCTGGTGAAATTCTTCTCTCCTCTGTGAAGCTTCCCCACCTCTCCCCCAGCCTGAAATCTGTACTTCTCCCATCAAGTCTGCCTTCCCGCTAAGAGGGGTGGAGCTCGCTGTCTGGGACCACTCTACCCTGTCCTCCCCGCTCTGCCTCCTGCCCCAGGTGGCCTTCCCTCTGCTTCTCACCTTCCAGTCCTCTACCCAGTGCCTTTCTCCAACAGGTTTCTGCAATCAGGAGTACCCCAGGCCCTGAGGACAGGCCCGTTATGTGTCATTGAGCCCAGGTCCCTCCTCAAGGGTGGGTCTTGGCAACAGAGACCTTGCCTCATACCTTGTCACTCTCCATCCCTATGTGCCATGCCCAGCACCAAGCCCAGAGCAGGTACCATGACACTCTGTACAGCTGTCTTCTAAAAATTGACAAGGACAGTCATGACTAGAACCCACCTTCGCACATGGGGGATGTGCTCCTGAAGACTGACCCCTCGAGGAGCGTGCCATTTATTCCAGAGGTTCATGGAACCCCTGAGAATACCTCCCCACCACCACCCGGCACCACACTATCCTCCCTGGTGTGGGCCAAACTCTGCCCTCTGAAGGTGGCTGCAGTCACACCTGAGGAACCAGGAGTGTGACTTCCCTTCAGAAACACAGTTGAGGGGAGACAGGTCCTCAGCACAGGAGACACTTAGTAATGATCCCAGCTTTACTCTGGGCCTCATAGCACAACTCTGAAGACGGCTCCAAACCTGGCTTTCCCCCAACATGTCCTGGGCAAGGGCCACATCACCGGGGTAAAGGTAAAAAGTCCACCGCAGGGAGCTCTTTCAAACAATGGCTGTCCTTTGGCTGGCTCAGGTGAGCGAATGTGTTTACATTTTGGCCTCAAAATATATGTTGAGGAATGAATGAGTGAGTGTAGCAGTGCGATCTCATCCCCTCACAGCCGAAGCATGGGTTTGAGAGACAACATGCGTGTGTGTGCCTGTGAGAGAGAGAAGGGCCGCTGAACCAGAGACGGTCTCTTTTTCTGAGACAGCCCCCAGACTGCGACACCTCTTTTCAGTTGTCACTGAAGAAGGTGAAAAAGATGGCCGGAGTCAGCCGCCACGCTCCTTCCTTTGCTTCTTCCTCTCCCCCATGGCCTGCAAATTTGTTTCAGCCCAGCGGCTCCCTTCACTGACCTGAATTTAATTATTTTATTCTTTATAAATGGAACACTTCCCCCATCCCCTATTCTCAGCCCCCCACCACCCCCCAAATTGACTGACCTCCCCTCATTAAGAGTTCTGAGGACTCAGTTTTGTGTGGGAAGATGTTTGGGTCCCGTTCACAGGCCTTGCTTGTTTGCAGGTCCCACTGTCCATCTCTGTTAAAATAATGAAGATTTGGCCAGGCAGGGGGTCTGGAAGGATGTTTTGCCTGAATTCCCAATATCTGCTTTTCGTCCAGCAAAATATTTTCCTGGGCATTGGTGGGAGAGGAAATGGACAGTCGCTGTGTCTTCAGAGAGCAGTTTCTAGCCGGCTGGCAGCGGTTCTGAGGCCGCCAGCACACCCTGCCCCCGGCACTCCTCTGATCTCCATTCTTGTGGCCAGGGTGGGGTCAGAGCCAAGAGATTTTCAGCATGGGTATCATGGAAGAGGAGGCGGTGTTGAAATCCAAACTCTATGCAGTTCCTGAGTGATTGTGATGAGTGCTGAGGTGCCGCTGAAACCTGTTGACCGAGGCTGCTACCACCAGGGTCTCCTCCTGGCCACTTGCCTGTGAACTAAAAATCACTGGGTTGGATGGAATTCTCAGCAAAGCCCTTAATCCATTTGATGGTCACCAAGAAGCATGGGATGGCTGGGCAGGGACCTTTCTAGGTTTTTCAAGGTGGAAAGGTGGGAATTGATAGTGGGATGGGCCTCTGGCCTCCCTGCTAGAGGCCCGAGAGAGCCTGGTGCTGCCTTTTACCAGCTGTGTTCCTTGTGGCTCTGAGTCTCCGTTTCTTCATTGGAAACATGAAGTTGATGCTGCCTATTTGCTGGGTGAGCAGCTCTGGAGCCACATTCCCAGCTCGGCTGCTCACTTGCTGTGGGGCTTTCGGCAAGTTGCTTACCTCTCTGTGCCTGCTTTTCCTCGTTGTATTAGTTTCCTGGGGTTGCTGGAACAAATTAGTGCAAACTGGGTGGGTTAAAGCAATAGAAATGTATTCTCTCACAGTTCTGGAGACTTAAAGTCTGGAATCAAGTGAATGCCAAACCCTATTCCCTCCGAAGCTCTAGGGAAAATCCTTTCTGGCCTCTTCTGCTGCTGGGCTGCCGGCATTCCTTGTAGCTGCATTTATTTCTTCCATCTCTGCCTCTGTCTTCACGTCCCCTTCTGTTCTGTCTGTGAGTTTCTCCTCTGGGTGTCTCAGGTGGACATTTGCCATTGGATTTAGGCCCATCGGGATAATCCAAGATGATCTTATCTTGAGATCTTAATTACATCTACAAAGATTCTTTTCAAATAAGCTCACATTCACGGGTTCTGATAACTAAAACATGGACATATCATTTGGGAAGCCACGGTCAACCCGCTACACTCATCTATCCAATGAGGATGGTATCAGTGCCTAGCATGCTATGGAGTTTACATGAGCAAATGCGTCTCGTGCCCCGCACACGGCAAATGTTTGTTCTTTTCATAATCCGTACTGAGCCACAATTCCATAATTACCACGATCATCATCACCATCATCATAGCCAACTTTCATTGAGAGACTTTCTAAACTTAACACATCTAAAATTAACTCTTGACTCTTTCCCAGTCTTCAACAGCTCAGTAAATAGTACCTCTGTTAACCCCACAGCACAAGCCAACATCCTACAAATTATCCACGTTTCTTCTTTTTCTCTCACACTCCATTCCATCCAGAAATCTTGGCTGTTCTGTCTGCAAAATAGATCTCCAAACCAACCACAGTCTTCCAAGACCCCTGGGTGGCACCCCCCCAGCTGCCCTTCACATTTTGATGGGTGTGAATGGTGCCCCTGGACACACATGAGCTTCAGTAATGCTGCTTCTCACCGCCTCTACCACTGTCCCCCATTCAAGACACCACTACCGGCTGGGCGCAGTGGCATACAACTGTAATCCCAGCACTTTGGGAGGCCAAGATGGGCAGATCACCTGAGATCAGGAGTTCAAGACCAGCCTAGCCAACATGGTGAAACCCCATCTCTACTAAAAATACAAAAAAATTAGCTTGGTGTGGTGGTGCATGCCTGTAATCCTACTCAGGAGGCTGAGGCAGAAGAATCACTTGAGACCAGGAAGTGGAGGTTGCTGTGAGCCGAGATCACACAACCACACTCCAGCCTGGGTGACAGAGATTCCTGTCTAAAAAAAAAAAAAAAAAGCCACCACTGCCTCTCACATGGATCATTGCAGTAGCTGTTGGCTGTTCTCAGCTTTATCTCTTGCTCCCAGCACCCCCTTATCTCCTGCATGTACCCATGACTGTCAACTCTCCTTGGAGCTATTTTTTAAAAACATGAGTCAGATTTGTTTCTCCTCTGTCCAAGCCTCCACTCATTCCCCCATCTCACTCAGAGCAAAAGCCAAAGTCTTCCCAGAAGCCCCACATCCTCACCTGCCCCTCTGTCACTCTGCTGCAGCCCCCGGACCTGGGGCTCACTCTGGGACACCGGTCACTTGTTTCGGCATTTGCCCTGGCTGTGTTCTCAGCCTAGAACCCTCTTCTCCCAGCTATCATCGTGGTCTTCTCCCTCACTGCACTATCACTCACGTGTTTCCCATAGAACTCCACTCTCACCCACCAAAACATGAAGAGCACCTGGGGGGTGCAATACAGGGGTCCTAGAAGGCTGTGGTTGGGTTGGAGATCTATTTTGCAGACCAAATGGCCAAGATTTCTGGATGGAATGGCGTGTGAGAGAAAAAGAAGACGTGGATAATTTGTAGGATGTTGGCTTATTGGTTGGAGTTAATAGAGGTACTATGTACTGAGCTGTTGAAGACTGGGGAAGAGTCAAGAGTTAATTTTGGACGTGTTAAGTTTAGGAAGTCTCTCAATGAAAGCTGGCTATGGTGATGGTGATGGTGATTGTGATAATTATGAAACTGCGGTCCTGCTTAAAAGGCACCCCCTCCAGGAGGCCCTTCCCTGACAATCACAGCTCTAACAGCACCCCATCAATCTCCGTCCCTTTATTCTGGTTTTTCTTCAAAGCACTTAGTGTTGCTGATCTTGCTGGTCAAATTATCTGCTTTCCCCATTACACCCAAGCTCCATGAGGCAAAGGGCTTTGTGTTGACTCCTCTAGGATCCTCAGCACCTGGCACATGTGAGCCACATCGTAAACATTTCCTGGATGAGGGAATTATTATGGGCTAGGATCTGGCTTTGTATGCATGACCTCATATCTCCCAGCAGCTGGGTGAGTTTGGTACTGTAATATCCTTATTTGCCCCAGGCTTGGGGGCTCAGAAAGAGTAAATAAATGTTCCCTGGCTACTCAACTAAGTCAGTGTTAGCAGCAGGATCTGAACCAACTCGTCTTACTCCAGAACCCACTCTGAATCACCATCTGTCATGAGGCAGAAATGAAAGACTGTAAGTGAAAGACATTTGGAAATGGAAACGTGCTGCCTAAAAGTACCAGAAGGACAGCGGACGCGCCTGCACCGTCTGGGCACATCCCTCCGAATTGATTTGGTTCTCCTTCCTGTTTAATTTTAAAAATTTTGAGAACTATTTTTGCTGCCTCCTGGACGACAACAACTTGAGGTGGTAAGAAAGGTGTCTGCAAAGCATCATTGCACACTGTTGAGTGACCGTCAGGCTCTGATGGCTGGAAATGCTCTAGAAATGGGCACCCAGGCTGCATGAATGTACCCTTTATTCCAAAAGGTCATTTTACTTTTCTGCGTTTAATAAACATGGCATACTGACTAGAATCAAATATTTTGGCATAGAGGATATGCAGAGAGTGTTCATCTGAGTCAAGATCCGTTTATTCCCAGCTCTGTCACTAAAATACCTTGTGGCTTTAAATAATAGTGACTCTTATTTCTGAATCCTAGCAGGCGGTAGGCACATTCCAAGTGCTTTACATTTATTAACTCATTTAATTCCACAAACCTCTCCTGGAAGTAAGTACTCTTATTAACACCATGTAATAGTCGTCACTGAGGCACAGCGATGTTAAATCCCTTAGCCAAAGTTCCACAGCAAATCATTGGCAGGCCCGGGATGTGAACTCAGGCAGTCTGTTTCCTGGGGACACTTAGTAACCAAACCGGTTCTCTATTGTGACTCTCAGCTTCTTTATCTGTAAATTTCAGGGAATGTACTCTGTCATAGTTTCCAGCTTGAAAAAAATCCATGTTTCTGAGACTGAGAATCTGGTAGGAGTTTAGAGTCATGGGTGTGAATGCAAAAAGAGAGTAAGAGAATGGGATAAGACTGGGCAGGCCGAGAGTATTACAGACAGGCTGAGCTACGGGCTCCCTTTCTGACCGGTTCTTGCCTGCATCTTGTCACACTGTTGTTTGCTACTTTTCTTGCCTCAGTGGTTTGTAAGAAATAAGAGCCCCAGGTACACATCTCCCCTATCCACTCTGTTTGGGCAAAGGAAAATGAAGTCCTTACGGTCACCTGGTGTATTTAACTTTAAAACAGCCTCATATCTCTTTTCTTATTTAATTCACACAGAAATCCTGTGTGCTGAGCCTAGGATATTCCCATTTTATAGACAAGGAATTGGAGACGGGTTGAGAAAACCAATATTCAGGTCACATTTACCTCATCCCGACTCTTACAAGTATTTCCTGAGTCCTATCCCATGGTTTTTTTCTACTTTACTAATTTTTTTTTTTTTTTTTTTGAGATAGGAGTTTCATTCTTGTTGCCCAGGCTGGAGTGCAATGGCACCATCTCAGCTCACCACAATGTCTGCCTCCTGGGTTCAAGCACTTCTCCTGCCTCAGCCTCCCAAGTAGCTGGGATTACAGGTGTGTACCACCACACCCAGATAATTTTGTATTTTTAGTAGAGACGGGGTTTCTTCAGGTTGGTCAGGCTGGTCTCGAACTTCTAAACTCAGGTGATCCTCCTGCCTTGGCCTCCCAAAGTGCCGGGATGACAGGCGTGAGCCACCGCGCCTGGCCGTACTTTACTAATTCTAACAAACGCAGCCTTTGATCACTCTCAGCTACCTCCCACACTGGTGCCATCACTAGGTGGGTTATATTCATGATCATGATATTCCCCATGATGGGAGCCTTCTATGTGCCAGCAATTTTTCTGGGGGCTTTTCACATCGTATTTTCTTCTAATCCCCGCAATTCTCCTTTGAGATGCCCAGTGTTATGATGCCCATTGTACAGATGAGGTGAGATGCTTAAGGCCACACAGCCCCAAATCAACACATGCAGACATCACATAGGTAGGAAGTATGAATCCAGCATCTGAATGTATTAGCACAGAGGGTCCCCTCCCTGGCTAAAGCCTTCTGGAACTCTCGGTCACACAAGACAACGTCCAAAATCCCTGGTGTGGTGTGCGTGCGCCCCTGCAGCCACTGCCCTGCCCCTCAAGCTCACGAGCTGGCTCCACATTCCCTCATCTTGGCCACACCCAGCCAGGCTGATTCTCTCAGCCGCGCCGTTGCTCTGGACCTCACCCCTCCACTCCCCTCCTTGGAATTCATACTCTCCAATCCCTTTCCAGCTGGCGATTTCCACCCATCCTTCATGGACCAGGCCAAACACCACCTTCCCCACGCAACCTCCCACCCACCATCTCCCTACACCCTTTTCCCTGCCCTATCACCCCTCCCAGGGCATCTGCAGCACTCACCAGCAGGTCACAGCCCCCTAACACAGCCCATACTCCGTGGGAACGTGTGCCCCACCTAAGGGTGTCTGATGCCTCTTTTTTTAACACATTGCTCGAGCACAACAAAACATCTTTGTGGCATGTATTTGAACCACTGGCCACCAGCCTGTGGCTCCTGGGAGCCCCTCAGTGAATGGCATACTTCTCTACCTGGTCAGTGCTCTGTATGGTCAGGCCAAGCCTCCCAGGCCCCTGAGGAGTAGGAGCAGCCACCACTAGACAAGCTGAGGGATGCTGGGTGGCCCTTGGTCTACCCTCCTCTCACGGCATGCCTGGAGCCTCCTGGACTTCTGATGTTGGGCCTCATACCTTTTGAGGAGTGGGAAAAGGGGCTGCATTGGGATGTGGAACCCCAGGTCCTCACCCTACATACTTGGATTCAAATCCAAGGGCTTCTATGAATGTGGCTTTTCTGGCCCTTGGTTTCATCATCTACAACATGATGGGATAAATTGGGAGCTCTCCAAGGTTCCACCCAGTGGGAGCATTCAGGCACTTCCTTTATTTCCCTCCTTGTAGCTTGGAGAAACTGAGGCACAAGAGCAGGGGACTTTCTCAAAGCCAACCCAGTTGGAGGTGGGACTGGAGCTCCTGCCCTGGCCAGATCTTCAGCCCTCCACCTTGCTCCGATGTCCTGACTCCTCTCCCTAACCTTCCAATCCCTGGATGCCTCTTTCCCTCCTTCCGCCCTGCCAGTGTTTCTCACCTGCATGACTTGAAGTTCAGCCATGCCAAGAGTTGGTCTTGAATCAGAACCAGAATGGGAACTCCTGGGGCACTGGTCACCTAGGTGTACTCACTGGCACGAAGCAGGCAAGGCCTTCTCTGGCTACCTCCTGTTTGAATCCTATGCATCTTTCAATCTAGCTCCCACAGCACCTCCAACCAGGCAGCCCTTCCAGGGCACCCCACAAGAGACATCATCTGAATAAGCCCTCCCATCCATGACACAGTGTAGTCCCCCTGTGGGCGTTTTCATTTCCTTTTAAATACTTGTGTGTACACTGTAGCTCCTCCACATGATTTCAAGCTCATTGAAAGCAGTAACCAAATTGCCTCCATTTTCCGATGCCTGCCACTCATCTCTGCTTCAACACCTGATATAGTATTCTAAGTGTTGGATACATATTTGCGGAATAAATGGAGGTCTCTTCCTTCAGAATGAATGGTCAGGTATATAAGCATCCATCCATTCTAGGGCCAGACTGGGTTGAATCTTAGCTATGGTCTCTGTGCACGGTGGGACCTTAAGTCAAGCGACTTAACACTTTGGTGCCTCTGTTTCCTCACTTGTAAAATAGGGATAATCATAGTGCCTAGCTAACCAGGTAGCTCTGTGGATTACATGGGTCATCATGTAAATGACATGCTTAAAAGAGTGGCCAGCAAAAGTTGTTAAATTTTGGCAATTTTTTTATACTGTAAGTTCTGGGGTACGTGTGTAGAACGTGCAGGTTTGTTACATAGGTATACACGTGCCATGGTGGTTGGCTGCATCCATCACTCCATCATCTACATTAGGTATTTCTCCTAATGCTATCCCTCCCTTAGCCTCCCAACCCCCAACAGGCCCTGACAAATCTACATGCAAGTTTGTATTTGATTTTTTGAAAGTATATGATACCACCTTGCAGTTTGAGTTGGGCTTTAGCTAGCTGCCAAGCTCTTCCCATCCTTGCATTTTCTGCATCTGCCTCACATATGCACAGCCCAGGTCAGAGTGTGCCCCAAACAACACTCTTTCTTGGAACAAGGGGTCAGGGAAGGGAGAGATGGATTCCCAAATCCCTGTCTTAACTGCCCGCAAGTCTGGGGCTCGTGGCCACATTAAGTGCTCTTACTCAATTCATGTAACTTGACAAATTTGGAATGTGTTAGGGAAAGGGAGTTTTTCCAGCTATGAGTCAGTACATTTATGCACTCACACACACACACACACTTTTTTTTCTTAAAAAAAAGTTTAGCGAGAATCATTTATGAGTGTAAAATGGAAACCTCTGGAAATTTTATTTAGACCCTAATGCCAAGTAATATTTAAGACATTTAATAAAGGGTTTGAAACAAGGTATGGTTGGAAGAAAACACAGCTAGCTGCCTTCTCCTTCTGTATTCTCAGCTACCATGTTGTACGCAGGAAGATCCAAATTACATGAGTTTAATCTCATTCCTCTTGAATACTCAGATTTTTGCTAAACGTGATCAGGAAATAAGAGATGTATAAATGCAGGGGTGCCAAACCGGTATCTATTTAGCACCTAGATATACTGGAGAGCCGTCAGTGCGGGTCATATCCCAAGTTCAAGAGGCAGTATAGGGGGAAATGAAACAACTTGATTCAGACAGGCTTGGGTTCAAACCCCAGCACCTCATTTCATAATATTATCTAGTCTCCATCATATTCCATTTTATGGATGACAAAGCTGAGGCTCAAAGAAGATCAAATATTTTGTTTCTGGACGCAGAGCGCTTAGGTGGTAGAAACTGCATTCTAAACTGAGTCTGTCAGTCTCTAGCCAAGAATACACTATCTCCCTATGCTAAAGAAAGTGGTTTCAAATTATTGTTTCTCAGAGTGGAGTTTCCATACCAGAGAGGGAGACAGACACACCCATTGTCAAAGGTAATGTCTGTAGATCCTACCCAGGCACGGCTTCTGGGAGAGCAGTGTCTTCAGCCACTTTCCAAGCCTTGCCTCTGTGTCCTGCCTGTTAGGGATTAGGAAGAACCTGGTTCCCCCAGGTTGATCTTCTTCTTACTGTTGTTTATTTTAAAGAAAGAAACCGCCACCCACCCAGAGGGCTTTTGTTTTCTGGTTCACTGATCTCTCTTTTGTGAGCGCTCACTTTCATAGACTTCCAATCTTGAGGGAGCTGTGTCTTTTTCTCAGAAACAGGAGCCATAATAAAAGGTGCATTCATTCCTCTCATATCTGTCAGCAGCCGTGTTGGAGCCAGTTACCCGAGGCAGGGCAGAAGGAGGCGCAGGCCAAGTACCAGGGAGATTTTTCCCCTAAACAAATCAGATCACCCTATGGTTGCCTCTTCTAAAGATCGTGGGGTGCCTGGCAGTGCTTCTTAGACTGCTGGGGGATCTGAAAGGGGCCTGGGGAACAGGACACATCCTTTCGTCTTACAAATACTTTTGAGGGCCACCATATTCTGGGAACCGCAGACACAGAATCCAATTCTTTAGTGGCTTCCCATCACGCACAGGTGAAGACAGAACTTCTTGAAAGGACTCCAGTTCCTGGGGTGATCTGGGTCTGCTCTTTCTCTGGCCCTGCTCTTTCTCTGGCCCTGCTCTTTCTCTGGCCTTCTCGGCTTCAGCCACTCTGGCAGCGGCCAGTCTCTGGGGTCCACCGTGTCCCACCTGCCACTGCCCACACATGCCCTCGGCCACTCGTTCAGCTTTTCTTCCTCTCCCTGCCTGGTTTGTGCTGCCTGTCCTCCAGGTCTCGCTGCAATCTGCCGTATCCTGTGCCTCTCCGTGCAATCCTGCCACACTGCATAGTGCTTCAGTGAGCACAATAATGTCATTGAAGCCTTTATCTCGAGCTCAACTCTAAGGCCAGGGTTCGCCCAATCTCCCCATGGCCTGGCCCCTAGTCAAAGCCCCATAAAGAGTTGTTGAAAGAATGAAGAGACATCAGTGAGCAAAATAGATGCTGCCCTTGGCAAGTGACACTGTCGCAAATGGAAAAAAAAAAAAGATTCTGGCCTTCGCAGTGCTGGACATGTACATCTTCCTTGAGTGTCAGTTGTCAAATGGTACTTGACAGCTTTGAGGGAGAAATATTTTGAAACAAATACGGGTCAATTCTAGAGTTGAATTCCACATCCTCATAAATGTCCAAGATGTCAAGCTGCGTCTACACACCCCAGGGCAGTTGGGAACACAGGCTCTTCTGTCCTCTTAGGAAATCTCAGTTGAAGTTAGGTTGTGGCTGTTGGGAGAGATGGTCCAGTTTTCCACAACTCCAGTCACACAGCCACAGTTGAAAAGGCAGTGTGGGGAAGAAAAATGGAGAGATGGTTCAGTCAGGCCTGAGTTCCAGCCTCGGTGTTGAACTTTCTACTCTTACGACTCTGGGCAACTTCTTTAATCTCGCAGGTTCAGGGTTACCATCTATAGAATGGGTATGTAAATGCCTGCAGTTGCCGCTGCTATGGAAAAGGAAGATGAGGCTCAGGAGCCAGCCCAGAGCTTCCTAGCACAGAGTGTGTGCGCCGGACGTGGCGGCCATCATGTGAGCGATTGCAGATTCACAAATGACCACTGTGTTTTGTTTTGTTTTGTTCCATATGAACAGCATTTTCTGCCCTTCTGAATTAAAGGCTATTGTTAGGGACCAAAGTGAAACATTGCCTGGAACAAAGACAGGTCACTGAAGACTGCACTTCCGGCTTGCAGAGTGAGGGCTGAGCCCAGACTCCACAGAAGTCTCTTGGAGCTTTCCACTGTTTCTGAGCTTGACCTTGCTCTTATTTCTGGGCTGGACTGGCTCCGGCCAGAGCTGGTTTCTCCCCCCCCCCCCCCCCCCCGCCACCCCGCATGCTCCCTGGCTGCACTCACACCTCTCCCTCAGTTTGGACACCCCCCACCCCCGTCACGCGCATGCTCCCTGGCTGCACTCACACCTTTCCCTCAGTTTGGACACCTTAGGACATCACTGCATTTTTGCTAGACCTGGAGCCTCTTATTCATCTGCTAAATGTTTGCTGAATGAGAAGTGGAATGGGATCAACTTCTTAAGAGGGAGTGACCCTCGGGGAGGGCACTTCTCTTCTACAGGCCATTAAAGTCGCTTCCCTGATTCTCCTGGCAATCTGACAGGCTTAAACTAGGCCAAAAGGGAATATGTGGGGACTCATGAGGAAAATGCCAGTGGCTTATTTTTCCTTATTGTGATTTTCTCCATCTGACCAGTAATTTCTGGCAAAAGGAGTTCTGAGCCAGGAAGGTTGGAAATGTGTATGCATTTGGAGCTCAGAGGGCACTAAAAGCCCTATAATTCAGGTTAACTCTGCTGCCCTCCATGTGCAAGAACAGTAGGCTCCACTCGGCATGCACTGTGGCCTTGGATTCCCCTCCACAACTCAAGGAGGCAGCTCTGGTTAGAGCCCTGCCTGACTGAGGAGGAAACCAAAGTCCGGGAAGGTAAGTGATTGGCATAAGGGCACAGAACACGTGTGTGTGAGAAGCGCGACCAGACTCAACCCTGCTGTCTCCAAGACCAGTGCTCTTTCCACCATGCTCCTTAGGATGTACTGGGGTCTAGCGGGGTGATGGTGCGGCACTGGGTTCAAGGAGAAATGGAGAAAACAGAACTGATTCAGGGAGAGTCCCTAGCTCTGAGAATAATTCACTGCGCAGCCCAGCCAAGTCGCTCTGCCCCTGTGTACTCCAGTTGCTGCCTAGTCAGTTGAGGATAACAACAGGTATCATCAATAGCAGGAACAGCTAACACCTGCTCGCGCTGTTCTAAGCACTTTATATGTATCACCTCCCTCAATCCTGCAGGGGAAGGTGCTGGTAATTAGGGAAAGAGTGAGGGCAAATCATTTGAGAGAGGAACTAGCATGACTAGCTATGTGGCTGTGGAGCATGTTGGGTTCAGGAAAGGAGAAGAAGCCACTGAGCCAGGAACACGGTGTGGGGAGGGGGGTGGGGAGAGGTGAGCAGGCAGCAGCCTCACAGGGCTGCACAGGCCGTGGGGTCGGGAGCGTGATCTCTGCCGTGACACAGTTGAGGAGTCCGTTAGCTGCCCCTGTCTTGCACCTCCTCTTTATACACTGTACCTTCTCCCACTCAGTCTATTATTTGTCTTTCTCCTTTTTTATGCCATGAATTTCTTAAGGGTAGGGACCAGGTTTTACTTATGTCTATCTGGTACTTAGCAAAGAATCAGATATACATGGGTGCCCAATGAATGATTGTCAATTAGATATTTAATATACTCAATATTTAATAGTAACATGTTTAATGTTTAATAACTGTGTATATATAATACATTTAAGTTCTATATTGACATTTGTACCTGTATCAGTCTGTTTTCACAGTGTTGTAAAGAACTGCCTGAGACTGGGTAATTTATAAAGGAAAAAGGTTTAATTGACTCACAGTTCAGCATGGCTGGGGAGGCCTCAGGAAACTTACAGTTATGGTGGAAGAGGAAGCAAGGCACCTTCTTCACAAGGGAGCAAGAGGGAGAAGTGTGAGCAAAGGGGGAAGAGCTACTTATAAAACCATCAGATCTCATGAGAACTCACTATCATGAGAACAGCATGGGGAAAGCCACTGCCATGATTCAATTACCACCACCTGGTCTCTCCCTTCACACATGGGGATTGTGGAGATTACAATTCAAGATGAGATTTGGGTGGGGACAGAAAGCCTAACCATAGCAGTACCTATAATGTAACTTCCATTATGCAAGCATTTCTGCTACTAAATGATATATGCATTTCTGTAAATCCTTCCATTCTGAAAAATTCAAAAATCGCAGAGATTTGGGAGACAATAAGGTTGCAGCCCACGACTCACAATTCATGCAACTCTGTAACAAACCACAGTCCTAGTGACGATTATAGCATAGTTAAAATGGCATGCTCAATTTTGAATTAAAAATACATTAGTAATTCGGGAACCTGAGTAACCATAGGGCTATATTTTACAAACAAAAAGGGGGAACTCAAAGGCAGGTACCTAGAGAAGGTTTGAGGCTGCTGAGTTATGGAGGCAGGAGTGGACAGATCTTCATCGGAAGTTACAGGTACAAGAGCAGTTGCAGGCTTTGCTAAAATGTAGCAGAGAGGAGTGGTCTAACATGGCCTTTGCACAAATATCAGGGAGAAGTGAGCACCAAACTCTTCTAAGACAGCACATGGCCATGCTGAGCCAAGATGAAGAGCATGGAGTCATCTATGGCTTACTACACTCAGCTGTGTCTGGGATCTTTGCATTCAGCTGCTGTTACTTGGTGATGCCAAAATGTTAATGCGCTGGAAACATTTGCCTGAGAGCCAATACTACTTCCACATTTTATGGACATCATTCCACTGTATACCTTAACTTAGCTGAACTATCTTATGGAAGTAAGTGCAGTAGAACGAATGACGTCTAATGTAACATATGCTCATTGGTAAGAATGCCAGCTGTCTACTTTACATTGAGAAAAGTACTGGCCATGCACCCTGCATGAGTTGTGGACTGTTTTCCTCTTGGTCTGAGAGTGTGGAGCAAGACACTAGTCGAGAATATCATAAATCTGTGCTGTGATGTCCCCCTCCTCATCAGGAGCAGCTGGACTCCACTGATTGCACCTCTGCGCTTGGAGTCTGAGGATAGTCACCGCAGCCTGCCTGATAACTGTGTGACCTCAGGAAAGTCAGTTAACTTCTCTGTTTTCCCAACTGCAAAATAGGGCTAGTGACATGCCCCTTAAAAGTAAGGAGCCGATTAGCTGGTGGATAAAAAGCTCTTTCTAAGCTACAAAGGGCTTTGGAGAATGTTGTCGTTCTCACAGGTCAGCGCCTGGAATGCTCAGGTTAGCTTGTCTCCCGGGATGCCTCCTCCCACTGGATGGTTAGTTCTAAAGGGCAGTGGGCAAGAGCACTCAACTTCTTGGAATCAAAATAAATAAATCACTGAGATAAACTGCAGAAGCTCAAATTCCCCTGCAGGAAGGAGGTCCAGAATTTTTAACTGGGGAATTTTGCTGGCCCTTGACAAAACTGAAGAGGAGGGGAAGTCTGTGACCAGTATTCAGTGCCTCCCTCCCTGAATGCTCTGCCCAGTACCTGGGGCCATCACTCACCAGGACTCTAGTCACCCACCACCCGTGGCTGGAACCCCTCCCTCAGCCACTCCCACAAAGCCAGGTCTGTCTGCTCCTTCCCCCAAATAATATGAAAGGAACATAGGCTTTGGAACCACATGAACATGGCTTTGGGTCAGCCTGACCACTCACCAGCTCCACATCCACGGTGACCAAGTTGTCACTTTTGGAGCCTGTTTCCCCATGTGGAGAATGGGCTGCAACTTCCTTCCATCCTTGATTAAGATGCCAGCACTTTGCAGACTTTAACCAGCCCAGGAGTCACCTGGAGGTCTTGTTAAAATGCAGGCTGCTCCCATACCGTAGAGCTTGATGGGGCCAGGGACTCTGCTTATTCAGCAAGCTCCCAGCTGGTTCGATTGCACGCCGAATAGCAAGACCCCAGCTCAGGTGTGTGAGGTGCCCGGCGCATGGTAAGTACTCAGTCAATAGAATCTGCCACCTGAAGATTTTCTTTCCCCCAGCGAAAAGGTTCTCCTTTGAAAACAGGAATGGATGAAAAGAGAAAGCTCTGCTCACCACAGAATTCTTAGGGAAACAAGAAAAAACAAGTTTGGCTTTCAAGGCAGCCTGGGTGTGGGGAGTAAGAACGGTGTGCCCTCCACGGCAGCTCCCCAGCTCGGTGGCTGCTCCATGCACATGTGCGCCGCAGGTCGCCTCTGCCCTGCCTGGTTAAACCTCTAGGGCTCAGGCCCCAACTTGCCATGCTGTGAACATATCCTCAGAGCCGGGCACAGGCCTTTTTCTTCCAGCTACAGCTCTTCCCGAGGAATTTTCAAAGCACACGGGGTTCGCTTGGCAGGAGTCTCCCAGGATATAAATACGCTTTGGGGGCTTTTGTTTTTAAGCACTGCGGTCTCTTTTCGACTTGAGGCCCTAGCACAGAGCTTTCCCCCTTCGCCCTCACCAAAATGCAACCATGAAGGGCTGCTGCCAGGAAGACTCCAGGAGACTCTGAGTGAGGTTAAAGAGAGGCCTCCCGCACCCCTACCCCCGCTGATTTTGCCTTTAATTTCGCTCTTCTGGAAAGCCTGCTTCTCCACAAGCTGCTGACTCATCCAGGGCTAGGGTCTTTTTTTTTTTTTTTCTTTCTCAGAATCGCCACAAAGCCCAGAGATTTTGAGGTTGGTTTAATGAGCGGCTCAGTCCTCACCATTTCCTTTTCATTCATCTTCCCCAGCTCCATCCCAGTCCTCCATTGACTCCGTCCTGCTGGAATAGAGATGGATACCCAATTGCTCTGCCCTGCTTCTGATATTGAGTTTCTGTCCTCTGTAGGTTTGGATGCACCGACTGCTCTTGGAGTAAAAAGATTCCCAGGATGTGAGCCACACGGGACCGGTGAGTACTGTCACGTTTGGCAATGGTGGGGCCTAGGCTGGGTCCAAAAAAGCTAAAGGAGAGGGTTGGGAGGGGCAGTGGCAACTGAGCTCTGGCAGCTCTGAAACTGTATTTCCATGCACATGTACCTAGAAACAGTACAGGGCTGAGAATCTAGGTGTGAGTGAGTCCCTTGGAATCCACTGGGTTCCTGCCAATCCCTCCCTGGGAGCACTGGAGCCTGCAGGTAGCGGGGCTGCCCTCCCTCTGCTCTGATGATGGCAACTCAAACTCCCCATCCAGAGGGCATGTGCTCAGGAGTGTTTCCAGCAAACCTCTAGCCAGGGCTAGGGAGATATTCTTAATACAGAGAGGGAGCTACCTGGCTCATACCAGTTGGGAAACCACGGCCTAAGGAGACAGACAGGAAAGCCACCTTTGCACATTTGAAGGACTGTCATGAGCAGGACAGAGGTGGAAAGCTGTTGACTCCACCTAAGGAAACATTTCTAACAGAAAGCTACGCAAGAGTGTAGTAGGCAACTTGGGGAGCAGAGTGAGTTCCCTGTCGCTGGCAGAATTCAAGCAGAGATTGGAGAAACATCTGTGGGACATTTCAAAGGGGAGAGTGCAATGTTTTACAGACCCTGTTCCCTGGTGATCTAGAATGCTGTGAGGGACAGGCAGTGGGAGGAGGGAGAAGGTGGAGGGAAAGTCTGAAAGAGGGAAGCTTTTGAACTCATGCCTGCAAACGCTCGGCACTGCCTCTTTTAGGTGCAGTCTCTGCTATAAAACTGTTTGGCAGCCACCAGATGAGATGACTCTCAGGTCTCTCCTATGACTGTTGCCCATTGACTGGCTGTACCTGAGATAATGCCAGACAATGCATATATCATAGGCATGAGCCCAAACACCTGCTGTATGTGGTCGGGGGACAACTCCCAAAGCATGATGGGAGTTCTGCTCAGAGGCTCTGGGGAGCCTCTCCCCTGCCAGGACCACCGGAAGAGCTTCTGGCTAGTCATCCCATCAAGGGACTCAGCCCAAATCCAGACCACAAAGACAAGAGGAAAAGGCACTGGGGAACAGGTGCCAAGACTCACCCACCTCCCACTCCCCAGGGCCCCAGAGAAGGCAAAAGCAGGTGTGGTTCAGGCAGATGGCTTGGCTTCGCCAGGAATCATGGGTCTTTAGGCAGGGGCAGTACCACATACTCCAGTGGCCAAAACCTGGCCCACTGAGCGTGAGAAAAATTGTACTCCAGACGCAAATGGGGAAGTTACGGCAGGAGGGACACCCATCGCGCTTGGGAGGGTCTGAATAATGAGCACATGGGTTCCTTTGTGCTTTGTAACTGGGTCTTCTTCCCCTGGGGTCTGGGTCAGCTGCAACAGTAAATATTTACCAAGGGCCCCTGAGGGCAGGGCTCTGTGGGAGGCCAGAGATGGTGTTTTTCTTTAAGAAACTGACAGCCTGGATGAGAATCGAGTTTGACAGTGGTTGCGCACAGGCTGTATATTCAGCTGAGCCCTGTTTGCTGTTGGCAGGGGCAGGGAAAGGAGGGAGAGGGGAGGGCTGAACTGTGACTTGGCATGTTTTGGAGTTGAACTTTGAGGACAGGTGTCGTGTGCTTGCATTCATAGAACCTGGCACTTAGTAGGTGCTCAGTAAATTATTGTCAAATATAGTGATGAGGAGGCAGCCCAGGGAGGCGATGTCTGTGGTTCAGAGGGACCCTGGAGTCAGAATTCCAGTTTCCCATCCCAGCTCCTCTACTAGCTGTAGGACCTCATGCTTCCGTCTCCTTCCAAGATGGGGATAGTGGTTGGGAGGATTCAATGAGTTAATTCACATGAAGCTGCCAGTCCCTAATGTCGGGACATAGTAAGTGCTCAATAAACATTAGTCCTTATTTTAGATATGGGACACGAACCCGGGTTAAGGCTCGATGACAGGACAGAAAAAAGCAGTGTAGGTTGGAGGACAAAGCACTGGGCTCTGAGTCAGAACCCCTGGCATAGCTTCAGGGCAGGGACAAGGAAGCAGTCCCTCCTGGTGAGTGCATTCTGTAAGCTGGAGATGCTGTGGAAGTCTGTCAGGGTGGCACTGATTTTCCTGCTGGCTCCCTCTGGTCCCTCCTGGTTGAAAGCAGTGGTGGCTCTGCTATTTATTCCTAGCTGTGGGCTTCCTGGAGAGTGGAGTGACCTCACAGAACACCCCTTTTTCCCAGTGAATGGGGACATCCTTACCATCCTCCTTCCCCCGGGAAGTAGCGGTGAAGACTGAAAAACACCCGCACAAAAGAAACATTCTGTTGATACAGATGGAGAATCATTTAAGACCCCAGTTTGGGTAGTGTGGTCTCAAGCCCCACAGTTGCCTGTGCCTTTCCCAGTGAGGTCTGGCTGTCTCCATGGCTGGAAGACAAATAGTGTATCGCCGGATTCCCACAGTGATGATTCACTCTGCAAAAGGCACTCCCCACCACCCCAGGATTTGGAGCATATTTCAGATAAAAATTGCATTCGCCTGAAACACTTGTCAGGGTTACATTTCTTACATTGGTGGTAGACTTGGAGCTATGGAATGAGCTTGCTTAGGGGCCTGCCTTTTGGCTCCCTTGCCCCATCTCACCCAGACCCTAGCTGGATAGCAGGATTGTAATATAAGCCAAATTGTATGTGACACAAACACAGCCCCTGTGCCTAGGGGATCTAAAACGATTCTAGTTTCCTTTTCCCATCACCCCCGTCCCTACATCTGTCAGGTGGACACAGCCTCACTTCCAACTTGGGTGGGAATGTGGATGGCATGAGGAATGAATTCGTCATGGCTGCCAGGGGCATTGTGCTGAGAAGGGTGCTGGGGCATATCCAGGAAAGAGTATTCTGCAGTGGATTACTGATGTCTGCTGAGGAGGCAAGAACTATAGCATTCCTGCCACTTTTGGGCATCCCTAGATAAAACAATTTATTTATTTTTTAATTTTTTTAATTTGTATCGCTCTGCCACCCAGGCTAGAGTGCAGTGGCACGATCTCAGCTCACTGCAACCTCCACCTCCTGGGCTTAAACAATTGTCCTGCCTCAGCCTCCCAAGTAGCTGGGATTACAGGTACACACCACCACAGTGGCTATTTTTTATTTTTTTATTTTTAGTAGAGACGGAGTTTCACCATGTTGGCCAAGCTAGTCTCAAACCCCTGACCTCAAGTGATTCACTTGAGGTCTTCCAAGGGCTGGGATTACAGGCATGAACCCACCTCACCCAACCCTTAGACAAAACGATTTCTAAGTCAACCTTCCTGCATCAGACTTTGTGGTCTTATATTAGCAACCTTGTTTTATAACAGAGGGACAAGGCATAGCCAAACCTCATTAATCTGGACCACATTAGGAACGACCCAGGTGAGTGAAAAGTCTTCATCCCATGGTGTTGCTGCAAGCAAGTGGGCTTTCTTACCCTTCAGTCCACAGACAACTCAGCCCAGCCCCGCTAACTGGTGCTAATGCAGGAGCCACAGGACCTGTGCTTAGCAGGTCTGACCACATGGCTGAATGCACCTCACCTATACTTTTATGCCACTTACTCTTTCTGCATGCTTAGGAATAAATACCACTGAAACCCTAACAAAAGCAGTGTGTTTTTTGAAGTAGAAAATCATTCAATGGGCAGCTTTGCTGCTATTTCAAATTGCCAAGGAATTTGAATTAGAGAGACTTTGTACTAGCTGGGAATAAGCTGTTTTTTTTCCAGAGTTATATGCAGAAGATGAAACAAAATAGTCCAGAATTAGATTTCCCCTGAGTTTCCTGATCTGTAAAATGGGGAAATAACACATCTCGCTGGATGATTTGGGAGAGTAAATGAGATAAAATGTGGAAGAGACGTAGCATACATCTTTTGCTTACAAAAGATGGTCAAGAAATGCTATTTCTTTTCCCCCATACCACCTCCCATCTATATTCACACTGAAAGCATAGCTTTTTTCTTGCAATATGTTCAAGAAATGATGTTACAGATAGATTTTCTAAAATAGCATCATACTTTTCAAATGACTCCTGTTGGCTTTCAGAGGCTCTTCCTTTTTATTGCTGATGATTCTTCAATTAGCAATGTCTGCTTAAATCTTCAGCTTGAGTTCCTCTGCTCTGGTCTTCTGGGTGGAAGAGCTCCAAGGGTCCTGCCACGCATGTGGACGAATGTCTTTGTAACATGATTGAGACTGTTAGCGGGTTTCTGTAGTAGAGACTGAGTCGTACGGTGATTCGGCCATTCCACATCTTTCCTTCAACACGGCAAGTGTTCACACCTGAATTCTATCCCCATTGGCAGGAGAGTCAGGACAAGAAAGCTGATCTAATGCCAAATTGACAACATCCATGTATCAGAAGGATGGGCTTTACTTGTTAATAACAGGTAAGAAGTTTGCATTGAAAATCTTTTTTCATCCTTAGTCTCTGAGACTCTTCAGGAGAAAGATTAAGTTTCTGCTTAAAAAAAGATCAGTCGGGTGCAGTGGCTCATGACTGTAATCCCAGTACTTTGGGAGGCTGAGGCAAATGGATCATGAAGTCAGGAGATCGAGACCAGCCTGGCCAAGACGGTGAAACCTCAACTGTACTAAAGATACAAAAAATTAGCCGGGGTTGGTGGCACACGCTTGTAATCCCAGCTACTTGGGAGGCTGAGGCAGGAGAATCACTTGAACCTGGGAGGCAGAGGTTGCAGTGAGCTGAGATCATGCCATTGCACTCCAGCCTGGGTGACAGGACAAGACTCCATCTCCAAAAAAAAAAATTCAAGGACAATCTCAGTGGCTCACACCTATAATCTCAGCACTTTAGGAGCCTGAGGAGGGAAGATCACCTGAGCCCAAGAGTTTGAGGCCAGCCTGGACAGCTCAGGGAGACCCTGTCTCTACAAAATATGTTTTAAAAGTTAGTCAGACATGGTGGGGCCCGCCTATGGTCCCAGCTACTCAGGAGGCTGAGGCGAGAGGATTGTTTGATACCAGAAGATCAAGGTTGCCATGTGCTACAGTCATACTAGTGCACTTTAGCCTGGGCAACAGAGTGAGACCCTGTCTTGGAAAAAAAGAAAATACTAATGAAATCTATGTGAGGCAGGGAGAGGGACCCGTATGGCCGGAGGAGCAGCATCCCTCATCACAGAAGCAGAGACTCATTAGGACTTCTGGGTTATTGGCTGAGAGCTGGGGCTCTAAGGCAGGCGACAGACAAATGCACCTTTATTCTAACCACCTTGAGCATCAGCCCCCAATCCTCTCTGACCTGTAACCTGATGAGCTGGGTGACACGACCTTCCTCTTCTCTCTCGTCCTTACCTGAAGGCAGAATACAGCTTTCTTACCTTTCAGTCCACAGGAACTGAAAGGAAGCAGCTGAGAAGCCACCTGCCTCCTTCCCAGGAGAAGGGAGCCAGTGGTCTTCCAAGGCTTCATGGGCAGGTCAGAAAGAGGAAGGTAACCCCATCCCGTCCTCCCATTGTCCCTCTGAGGCTCCACTCTGTAGTGTGGTGACCCTGCTGTGGATCCCTCTCTTCATCCTCTTTTGAGATGAAGTTTTGCTCTGGTCGCCCAGGCTGGAGTGCAGTACCATGATCCTGGCTCACTGCAACCTCTGCCTCCTGGGTTTAAACGATTCTGCCTTAGCCTCCCAAGTACCTCTCTTCTTATCCAGCTTCAAACTCTTCCTTCCTGAGGATGGAGCTGTAGGACACCGTGGGGCTGGAGAGGAGGTCTTGAGGTTAGAGTGCATGGCCAACATAGGCCTCCTTAGGGAGCTGTCACCCAGAGGCCCAGGCAGGAGCATCAGAACTCAGTGCAGGTCCCGCAGCCTCCTCTGAGGCCCTGGTCTCCTCTCTGAGCATCTGTGAATCTTACAGTAGACACATCCAATGTGAGGCAGTATTGCAGAGTCATTGAGAGTGCACTTTGGAGCCAGACTGGCTCCTCAGTTAGAATCTCAGCTCCACCTTTGCTAGTCCTGTGATTCTGGCAAGTTATCGAACATCTAAGTGCTGTGCCTTCCTCAGCTATAAAATGGGTTCCCTCATAGGGTAGTTATGATGACTAGATGAGTCTGTGGAAGGTGCTTGGGGTAGTGTCCAGAGTAAAAGTGTTAGTAAAAAAAAAGTAAATGAACACAGAAGTCAGTATGTTGTTGATCACTGGATTGACTTCAGCAAGATGGTAAGTTTCCTACCCACAGAATCAAAGTCTTTCATTCTGTCTGTGGGTTCAGGAAGGCTTTCAATTAGACCCTGAAGGAGGGGAAACCTGGGCAGAGGTGGCAGAGGTAGACGAAGCTTGGACATTTGGAGGCTCTCCAGAAGTTAGGTTGCTGGAGCAGGTAGAGCCTCATGGGCAGCACATGGCAGTTGAGATGGGCAAGTTCCAGGATTAGGAGTGGACTCAGTGTAGCTAAGCTAAACCAAAGAAATGAGGGAGGAAGTGAGAGGGCACGCATCCTTCTCTGCAGTCCAGCTAAAACTTGGCCCTAAGTGCTCGGACCTAACCCCCATTCCATAATGTTTCAGAGCTCAAAGTTTCTTGGCCAAGGAAATGCTAACACCTAGAACTCATAGATACCGATACTTAAGTGGGTATTTGATTATATCAGTCAGACTTTTGGTTACAAGATGGAAATCCAATTCAAATTGACATAAGTGTAAAACAAAAAGGCGGTTCGTTCGTGTAATTGAAAAGCCTGAGCTGGCCTGGCTTTGCGCCCAGCTGGATCCCAGCAATGTCTGCAGGCGTCGTGTCTCTCCATCTCTCGGCTCAGCTTTCTTCTGTGTGGGATTTACTCAGACAGGTTTCCCCCACCAACAGCCAGCAGCTTTTCTGAGCAACTCCCGTAGAAAGAAGGCTGTGCTTCCAGAGTGCTCCTAGCAAATGCCCTGGAATTGAGAGACTTGGGTCACATGTCCATCCCTAAGCCAAGTACTGGAGCCAAAGGGTGCACAGTGCCAATTGGCCAGGCCTGTGTCACGCACTCCCACCAGGCATTGTGGGACCACATGCACCAAGAATGGGTGGTGAGAAACTGGGGAGAGAAGAAACTAAAGCCAAAGCGCCATATGTACGTCCTGCAGGAGCCTTGAGAGCCTTAAGGAAAGGACTGACTGTGGCTGTAATTCTCAGAGCAGACTCAGTGGGGAGCACTGAACCTGGAGCTGGCCTTTGTGGTCCAGAACACGTGAGAGTGAAGGCTGGGCAGGGAAATGTTTTCACAGAAGTGATAGTCTACATGCAGGTCTTCCTCTGTAGCATGCTACCCCACAATACTGTAATTACATGCAGATGTGTCATCTGGACTTGAGCCGTGTCCTCTGCGTGCTTCCATTTCTCTCCACTCCCCTGCAGCCCCTGGGCTGTTGCCTGCCCGTACCTGGCCCCTGCACAGTACTCAGGAGGTGGTCAGTGTTTGAGCAGCATCAGAGTGGGCGTGCCGAGGGCTCCTCATCCTGCAGCCGATGCAGGATGCCATCTTTGCTTCAGGCAATGCTCCCACTCTGGTGAGTTCCCTGGTTTGTATTCCAGATGACAGTGTGTTAGATCTGATGGCTGCTCTAACAAATTCCCACAAGCTTAGGCTTAACACCAATTTATTATCTTACTGCGCTGGAGGTCGTGGTCCGAAATGGGTCTCACTGAGCTGAAGGTGACAAAGTATTGACAAAGTACATTCCCTTCTGGAAGCTCTCAGGGAGAATCCATCTTCTTGCTTTCCAGCTTCTGGAGGCCTCCCAAATTGCTTAGCTCAGGGCCCCCTTCCATCCTCAAAGCCAGCAAAGGATGGTTGAGTTTTTCTCATGCTATAGAACGTGAGAGCATGCAGTTGCTCAGACTCTGACGCTCATCGGCTTCCTACATCTTTAAAGGACTCTTAGGATTACCTTGTGCCCACCCTGATAATCCAGAATAATCTGTTTATCTTAAGGTCTGATGATTAGCAACCTTAATTCCACCTGCAATCTTGTTTTTTTTTTAGACTAGTCAAGTGCAGTAGTGAAAAGGGGAAAAGAGTAGACAAGGAGTTCGATCTGTAACTGACTGAAAAATCCATTGAGAAAACTGACTACCTTCCAATCAGCCTCTATCTGCAATCTTCATTCCTCTTTGTCATTTAACTTAAAATATTCACAGGTTCCAGGGATTAGGGCATGGTATCTTTGGGGTCCCATTGCTCCACCTACCACAGCTATTGTTATAATCATCAGTTGTTATAATATTTATCCAGCACTCAATACCATTTGCTAAGTCCTTTACAAGAGTTTTGCTCTTGTCACCCAGACTGGAGTGCAATGGCACAGTCTCAACTCACTGCCACCTCCACCTCCTGGGGTTCAAGTAATTCTCCTGCCTCAGCTTCCCGAGTAGCTGGGATTACAGGCTTGTGCCATCCATCACGCCCAGCTAATTCTGTGTTTTTAGTAGAGACGCGATTTTGCCATGTTGGCCAGGCTGGTCTGGAACTGCTGACCTCAAGGGATCCGCCCACCTTGGCCTCCCAAAGTGCTGGGATTACAGGCGTGAGCCATCCAGCCATTTAATCTTCATAACCACCAGGAGGTACAGTAAACATCTCCATTTTACCACTGAGAAAACGGAGGTAACTAAAAGCCAATTATCTCCCAGAGACTATCCACAAACCCAGTAAAAGTAGATCACAGTTCTGCCAGACCCTAAGGTCTGAGCTTCTAGCTGGAGAGTCAGCTGATAGAGGGTGTCAGGAGACTCAGAATAGAAGAAAATGGAGATTCTTTTCTATGTTCACAGTGGGGGATGGGGCAGTGGCGACGTTCTCAAGTGCCAGACCACCCACGTGGGTTTATGTCCCAGCTCTATCCCTTACTAGCAATGTGACCTTGGGCAGGTCACCCGACCTCTGAATGCCTCCCTTTCCTTGACTTTAAAATGAGCAGACAAGGCTATAGTAAATCATGGCTGGTTTTACTTTTATTTTTAAAATCAAATTCCTAGATCCAGATTTCTCTCTTTTATGCATATCTTCAACCTGCTTTTAGAGGAAGGAAAACCCATATATACATCTCCTTTTGCTTTCCCTTCCTTTTCTCCTGTCCTTACTCAGAAGGCAGCAGGGCAGGGACCAGCCAGCTATGCCTGTCTCTGTGCGGCCTGTGGGCTTAGAATGGTATTATATTTTTAAAGGGTTGTAAAAAAAAAAAACACAAAAAGGAACAAGATGTGACAGAGGTTGCATGTGACCCAAAAAGCCTAAAATACTTACTATCTGACCCTTTACAGAAAAAGTTTGCTGACCTCAGAAAGAACACGGGCGGTAGTGTCAGCCAGACCTGGGTTCTGGTGCTGTACTGGATGGTAAGGACTCAGTTGGACCTTTGGGTCATGAAAGCACCTTGGGGTCTTCCCACAGTGGTGGCTTTCATAGCACTGTAGCAATAGCAGCAGCGCCGGCAGCACTGGCAGGTGCGGTAGTAGTAGACATGATGTTGGTATTTACTGAGCATCATCTTCCTTAATCCCCTCAACAGTCCTCTGTGATAAGCATGGCTATGAGCCCCTTTTACATGTGTGGAAACAGAAGCTGCCGGTGGAGTGGGTCCCCCACCCATGGTTACACAGTGAGATGGGACAGAGCCAGGACTGGAACCTAGGCAGCTTGACTCTAAATTTTTCTACATTGCCTCCCTATCATTGCCATCAGCTCTCCCTTCAGGCAGAATAAATCTTTGCCTTCCCTTGTTTTCCTCCCTGACCCCTTTTCCCTAATTCTCTGGCAAAATTCATTTTCACTGTAAAAGGGCAACTGAAAAATAGAAGAGCTTTCAAAACAGCTCTGACACAGACATCTGTAATTTTGGTTTGGGCATTCATCCATCCGTCTCATTCATCCATCCATCCCTCCACCCACCCACCCATCCATCTATCCACCCACTCATCCCTCCATCCCTCACCCAGCCATCCCCCCCACCTACCCATTCATCCATCCACCACCCCCCCATCCTTCCCTGCCTCCCTCCATCCATCCATCGCAACACAGCACCAGAAACTCATAAGAACTCACATCTTTGACACTGACAACCAACCTGGGCAAACCCAAGCCCCTGGGTCCTCCAAATTCATTGTTACCAGGAAACACAGAGGGAAGCTCATTAAACAGTACCAAGTACTTGATTAATATTCTGCAATTCGGGCAGCACCAGACTATTTCAGTGCCCCCTCCCCTTACCCGGTTACCATGACAATATTATTTTACCAAACAGCTCCTTAATATTTAATGAAAATTATGCTCCTGACAGACGAGCAGAAGAGTAACTGAACTACAAAGGGCTCAGACGGTCTGCCACGACATTTTGCATGAAGCCATCAGTTTCCCCCGATCCCCGGATGCTATTTGTTACCAGAAAATGCAAGTGTTCTGGAGGCTGGATGCCAACATGATGCCAGGCCTTGGTTACATGCAGCAATTGAGGGTTGTCACTTTTTTAATGCAGAATGTCACAACGGCTCCATGAGGATGGGGTAGCGTGATAGCATTATTAAACACTCCTTTGTACACTGATCTGCTAATTTCATCCCTGTTTGCCTGCGGCTGCTGAAAGCCTTGTTTCAAGAGGCAGCTTCCTGTGTCTTGAATCGAGCCGGATTGTAAGACTGGGTGTAGAGAGGCCTTGCCTGTGTGCACCAGACTGAGAAGGAGCCCATCATTCCTCTGCAAGGAGATATCTGTCCCACCCAGTCAGTTCAGCAACAAGCAGGTGCAGGGATTGGGGGACCCAGGCCTCTGCCCTCAAGAGGGTGAATGTTAAGACAGAAAAGGCCACGGACATACTGACCACTCTGTGGCCTCCACCACTAAGTTGATAGGCTTATGTTCCAGGCACTGTGCTAAGCACTTGAAAGCAAAAATTCATGACACATCCCAGATCCCCAATGAAAAAGATGAGTGAATAACTGTAACAAAGTGGAGAGAGGATGGCAGTGGCAGTGGGTGGCCTATTAGCTGTGTGACCTTGGGTAACTTACTTAACCTCCCTGTGCCTCAATTTTCTCAGCCATAAATTGGGGATAATAACACTATCTACATTAACCATTGCCATGAGGTTTAAAATGAAATAAACACAAAAGAAGCACTAGGACAGTACACAAAATATTTAAAACAGTGGGCACATGGTAAGCAGTAAATAAAAGCTTGCTAGGACTGCAAGTTCCCGTGGTATCATGCAAACGATTATAATAACGGCTAACATGTACTAAGTGCTTACTCCACCCCGGGCACTATGCAAAGTGTTGGAGTCGTACTACATCGTTTAAGCTTCACGGGCAACCCTGTGAGATAGAGACCATATCATCATCATCATCCTCACCTTGCAAATGACGAAACTGAGGCTCTGGGTTTTTGGAGAACTTGTCCTAAGGTCCTGAGGCTGGGAAGAGGGGATTTGAATCCAGCTTTATCTGGATTTGCTGCCTCATCGAAACACGAACTACAGTATCACAAAAAGCACACAAATGGTGGTACTCTGGGAACACAGGGACCTCGGTGGTGGGGACAGGGAGGGCTGTTCAGTGGAAGTGACTGCAGGTGCCTTGAAGGCCCATGCATCTTCCTGGACAGAGAGGATGGGACTGGAAAGTGGAGGAGCAATTTTTTTTTTTTTGAGACAGAGTCTCTGTCATCCCGGCTGGAGCACTGTGGCATGATCTCAGCTCACTGCAGCCTCCACCTCTTGGGTTCCAGTGATTCTCCTGCCTCAGCCTCCTGAGTAGCTGGGACTACAGGTGCACACCACCACACCTGGCTAATTTTTGTATTTTTAGTAGAGGCGGTGTTTCACTATGTTGGCCAGGATGATCTCAATCTCCTGACCTCATGATCCACCTGCCTTTGCCTCCCAAAGTGCTGGGACTACAGGCGTGAGCCACTGCGCCTGGCAGTGGAGGAGCAGTTCTAAGAAAGGAGGACTTGGGGGGAGCGAAGACATGGAGGAGGGAAAGTGTGAGCTGCATTTGGAGAAGGAAGCACAATCCGATTTGATTGACTCTTCCCACAGGCAGATTCTTGGTACCCAGTGGGAGCTTATCTTAAACAAATATGACCTATTTATTTAAAATATACATTGGATTTTTATTTCAATAGATTGGAAAAGGAAGAGTGGGACATAAGTGGGGAGAGTAAAGCTTGTAGAGATTTCCATTCCCTCCTATCAGGATTTCATTGTGTGGACTAGTATGAGAATGTCTGTAACAGTTTTGTGTGTGTGTGTGTGTGTGTGTGTGTGTGTGTGTGTGTGTGTGTGCATGCATCAAATAAAAACATTTCTTACCAGTACCTCCAGTAGCAAAGATAGAGGCAAAGAAAGGAAAGCTTGAACAGTGTAGCAAAAGACAATCAAAGTCATGGTATGTTACATTAAAAAATATATGTGTTTGTGTGTATATGTGTATCAGCTACTTATTGCCACAATAGTGCTTCATGGCAACTGTCCATACACCTCAGTGGTGAAAAAGAAGCAAGCCTTGTTTAGCACGATCATCTACAGGGTTCAGTTGATCTCAGCTTGGGTTGGGATTGCTCACATACCTAGGTCAGTGAGGGGGTCCTGCCAATCTTAGCTGGGGTCACCCATATCTTAGGGGGTTTTCTGAATGTTGGCTGATCTAAGATGACCTCCGATGGGATGATAGGGGTGAGTTGACAGCTTCACACATCATTCACGCTCCAGCAGTCTCACTCATGGCAGAGGAGTGAGGGGTCCTCTTGCAGAAAGGTATAAGAGCTTTTTCAGGTCTTGGCTTGCATCGCATCCTTATTATCCAATGAACCAAAGCGAGTTACATGGCTGAGAGTCTGTGTATGGGGTGCGGGGAGCATGGGGACTCTACAAGGTGACATGTCAAAAGGCAGGAATACAGAGAAAGGTAAAGCACTGGGACTGTTACTACTACCAGTAACTTGTTTCTGGAAGTCCACCTCATGAAACCTTCAAGCCACATGGAGGAGTCCTCCAAGTCCCATGTCTTTGGGATATTTACATAATTTCTTCTGCTCTAAGAACTATGAGGTGAACTTGACCTCAAAGTGAGACCTTGACCCAGGGCATTGAACTCGGTATCTGTGTCTTTCATACCACACCTGATCCCTGACCCAAAGTGTCTACAGAGATGAATGAAACCCACCATTAGAGGAATGGGGACCGGCTGTGCTCTCCATGATGCCACAGTTGGATGTGTTGCTTCTCCTAAGCAGCTTCCCTGCAGAGCAGCACCGCACAGCCTCGGAACCCAAGGTTAGCCTCGTGCCTCTCAGCAGAATCTGTTACCCAAGGTTTTCTGAAAGGCAGTCTGTCTAGAAATGGAGCTCAAATGAAAGAAAGGCCTGACTAAGGATTTTTGTTGTTGTTTATAATTCTGCATCTTTTTTTCCCATAGTAGCCCAACACTTTGGGTTTAGTTCATACTTAATACTTTCTACAACAAACACTAGCATTATTCCCATTTCATGAAGAAAGTGAGGCCCAGTTTAAGTGACTTCCTCAGAGTGGCAAAGGCAGATGTTACCCCAGCCCTATTTCTGTCTCTACCACCACCAATCTCTAATTCGGCCCTCAGGCCACTTTCCCACACACTCTTAAGACTGTGTTCAAATCCTGATTCTGTTTACTGCCGTCACGTGGCCTTGGATATATCACTTGCCCTCCCTGAGCTTCTGGAGAGACTCTTACCTTCCCAATAGTGTTGTTATGAGGACCTAACTTAGGGACTAAGAATCTTGAGTGCTGCCCTGCAGTTTGGAATGTACCTAGCACTATCTCATTTAATCCTTAAAACAACATGAGAGAGGTACTGTTGTTACCTCTTTTTTTCGTTTGTTTTTTGAGATGGAGTCTCACTCTGTCGTCCAGGCTGGAGTACAGTAGTGCGATCTTGGCTCACTGCAACCTCTGCCTCCTGAGTTCAAGTGATTTGCCTGCCTCAGCCTCCCAACTACCTGGGATTACAGGTGCCCACCACCAAGCCTGGCTAATTTTTTGTGTTTTTAGTAGAGATGGGGTTTCGCCATGTTGGCCAGGCTGTTCTCAAACTCCTGGCCTCAGGTGATCCACCCACCTCAGCTTCCCAAAGTGCTGGGATTACAGGCATGAGCCATCACACCTGGCCATTATCTCATTTTTATAGGTAGGAACCTGAGGCTGGTGACACAGAGTGACTTCCAGAGGTCCCCCCCGTGGTGGGGCTGGGACTCAGAAGCAGACTCTCCTGTCCAGAGCATGTACACTCTGCCCTCTTCCCTCTTTCCTGTGGAAAGGCTCAGCAAGGGCTCCACAAATACTTTCTACCCTTGTCTCTTTGGAACCTTGAGATAGGGATGCTCATGAGGGGCCAGGTGCTGTGGCTCACAACTGCATTCCTAACACTTTTGGAGGCAAAGGTGGGCAGATCATCTGAGTTCAGGAGTTCGAGACCAGCCTGAGCAACATGATGAAACCCTGTCTCTACTAAAAATACAAAAGTTAGCTGAGCATGGTTGTGCACATCTGTAATCCCAGCTATTCAGGAGGCTAAGGCAGGAGAATTGCTTGAACTCCGGAGGCAGAGGTTGCAGTGAGCTGAGATCATGCCACTGCACTGCAGCCTGGGCAACAGATTGAGACTCCACCTCAAAATTTAAAAAGAGAGAGAGAGAGGCTTGTGAGCAAGAACATGCCACAGCAGAAGTCCAGGTAACACCCTGGACATTACCCTAAAGAGCATCTAAAACAGATGCTGCCCAATCACCCCATCACTTACAATAGGAAGTCAAGTTAGAGAACCCTGAGTTCTCAGTGGCTCACGCCTGTAACCCCAGCACTTTGGGAGGCTGAGGCGGGCAGATCATGAGGTCAGGAGTTCGAAAGCACCCTGAGTTTATGTCCCAAGAAACCACAGGAGAAAAACTCACCCAGGGTTTTAGTGCAGTGAACCTGAATGACTGACAAAGCAGTGGCATCATCTCTCCGAGTCCTAATACTTGATTAATGCCCAGTGACCTACGTGACCAAGTGCCTGATGCGGATGGGATATCGCTGACGGGTCATTTGCTGGGAATGAAAGCCTGGCTGCAGGATCCGTGCGGGAGCACTCAGGCCCTCCCCCTCATCCTGAGGCTTCAGTATCTGTAAAGTTTCTCTAAGCACCTTGACATTGGAGCCTTTTAACTCCTGGAGGGAGGTCATAGTGGAGAGGAGTGTCTGTATTTTACAGATAAGCAAACTAAGGAGGTAAAGGCTGATACTAATTAAAGCTCTATTTCTTTGCCTTTGATCAAAATCTTAGGTTCGTATTTGTGGCCCACCATTTACCATCGGTGAGATCTTGGGCAAGTTATTGACCTCTTGGGGAAGTTAGTGCCTCCATTTTATCCTCTGTAAAATGGGGATAATTGTATTTACCTCATAGAGTTGTTATGAGAATTAAATAAATTCATATAGTTTCACTTAGAACAGTGTCTGGAATAAACATAGGAAGTGTTTGGTAAATGTTACCAATTTAACATTACTGTGTGCATTTTAATCATGTAGAAATGGAATCGAACTTGATAAATATAGTTTGTGGCATGGGGGTGAAACCACAAAAGGCATGTCACAATGAAAACATTTACGGGTCCATTGGAATAGATGGCTTGCCCAAGCTCACCCTGCAGGTGACGGACCACATGGGGACTAGAAGCCAGCTTCCCTGATTCCAAGATCCATACCCTTTCTTCTTTTCCAAGCTACCTGACTTTCTGAGAAGGGGCTTCTGTTTTATCCCTAAATCAAGCCACTGCATGATTCTCACTATGCAAAAGTACCTGCATTCCTATGGAAACCCCCATTTCCTTAAAACTTTCAGCCAGCAAATTTCGTGGCACTGTGCACCCAGATTTGCATTAACCATGCAAGAAGGATACAGTTTGTTTCTAAGAACACTTAATTAAGCAGTAGGTTTAATTAACTTAAATCAACCTCTCTACCTGCTCCCATGTTTTCCCCGCTCAAAAGAGAGGGCTGCTTTAAGTATAGTCCCTCACTGGAAGTTCTGATTTTTATCAGTTTCTAATCAGACTCAAAATTGCTAGCTCGTTGTCTCAATCTGCCCCTGAGATACCAGCCTTCCCTGTGTGATTAATCTCCCCTTGCTTTGGCCACGTTTCAAACATAGACAACCACCGCACTGCAGTTTATCATGTTGTGGTTATTGTTCATGAATGGAGTGAATGGAGACAATAGCCTCTATTTGCGTTGTTCTTCAAGCACCTACCCCACATGTACAAACACACATGCACACACACACACACACACACACACACACACACATACACACATACACTCTCTCTCTTCTCTCTTATTTCCCAAGCCAGTGGATAAGCTTTGCCCTTCTGCAGTCACCATGACTGTGGTCCTTTGCCTCTATTCTCAAGAATCTATGAATATTTTTGCAAGTTTTTTCTTCTCTCTCTAAAGAATAGTGACGCACCCCAAACTGGACAATAATGAAATATACAGAATTGGACCTTAGGTCCCCTAGACTCTCTCCCTTCTCTTCCAAGTTCCCAGAAACAACAGCAGTGCTGGCTACTTCCTGAGTACTCCTCAGCCACCCTGGTACAGACCCCACCTGAGTGGTCTGCCCACTCCCAGCCTTTGTGTTTGCAATCTTTCCATCACACCCCAGACAGTGTTATCTTTTAAAAATACAGACCAAGAGGCTAGGCACGGTGGCTCATGCCTGTACTCCCAGCACTTTGAGAGGCCAAGGCGGGAGGATCAGTTGAGGCCAGGAGTTCAAGACCAGCCTAGCCAATGTGATGAAACCCCATCTCTACTGGAAATACAAAACTTAGCTGTGTGTGGTGGCGCATACCTGTAATCCCAGCTACTCGGCAGGCTGAGGTAGGAGAATCGCTTGAACCTGAGAAGCAGAAGTTGCAGTGAGCCAAGATGGCACCACTACACTCCAGCCTGGGCAGCAGAGTGAGACTCTGTCCCAAAACCAACAAACAAAAAATCACATCACTCCCAGGGATTGTAATCATCTGAGAGCTTCTCATTGCACTTGGCCTGATGTCGAGACTTCTTTATCTGACCAACCAAACCCCCCAAGACCTCGCCTTGCCCTTCCTCTCCACCCTCGTTTCCTCCCACATCCCCTCATCTGCTATGCAGCAACCATGCAAGCTTTCTCTTATTCTTCAGATACACCAAGCCGGGTTCCACCTTACGGTTTTGCATTTGCTGTTCCCTATGTGTGCAATGCTCGACCTGAGGCCGGGTTCCCTGGAAAACAGACTGACGCCATACTCATGACACCTGATGGATGGAGGAGATGGAGGTGGGAGGGGGATGTGTAATCCCAGACAGCAGCAGGAGTGAGGGAGAAGGGAAGCAAGAGAGAAAACAAAGCCTGCAAATACATTACTCAGCTGACCCATCACTTCTTGAGAAACTCTAGCCAGTTGCTCTGACACATGGGATTCTTTGGAGTGGCAATATGGAACACACTTATACCATAATGCAACATATGTATTCCCCAAACCATCACACTATGCAGAATTGCACTTTACAAATCACAGGGCTTATGGGGAAAATGTGGTTAGGGACACAATACTAGAAAAAAAAGATAATAAAGGCAGTAACATAGTTTACTATGTTACTATGTGCATAGTTACCATAAGCACATCACATATGGTTTAGAAATACACAAACAATACAGTAAATACAGTACTTCACCTTGCAGCAAGAAAGACCCATTTGTGGGTGGAACCCAATGTCAGAAAGGTTTCAGATTGTGAGTTTCTGTGAACTTGTGGAAAGTGGTTGAAATCAGATGAACATTGAAACACCAGGTGTAGATGGGTTTGGCTCATAATGCACGACATAAGTTGAGGTGGCTGGTAGACATTTGAGATAAATGCGTGTGTGTATTTTGTGTGGAGTCATGTGCCACTTAATGACAGGAATACACTCTAAGAAATGCATTATTGGCCGGGCGCAGTGGTTCATGCCTGTAATCCCAGCACTTTGGGAGGCTGAGGTGGGAGGATCATGAGGTCAGGAGTTAGAGACCAGCCTGGCCAATATGACGAAACCCCGTCTCTACTAAAAGTACAAAAATTAGCTGGGTGTGGAGGTGCTTGCCTGTAATTCCAGCTACTCGGGAGGCTGAGGCAGGAGAATCACTTGAACCTAGGAGGTGGAGGTTGCAGTGAGCTGAGATCGAGCCACTGCACTGGCAACAGGGGCAAGACTCCATTTCAAAAAAAATGAAAAACAAATGCATTATTAGGCCATTATTAGTGAACATTACAGAGCGAACTCGCAAACCTAGATGGTATAACCAACTACACACTTAGACTGTGTGGTATAGCCTATTGCTACTAGGCTACAGACCTGTAGAGCATATTACTGTACTAAACACTGCAGGCAACTGTAACACAATGATAACTATTTGTGTGTCTAAACATATCTTAATATTTTAAAGGTACAGTCAAAATACAGTATTGTAATCGTAGGAGACCACAGTACACACGTGGTCTGTCATTGAAGTGCTGCTATGTGGGGCGTGACTGTTTTCTTTTATGGCTCCATTCAGTCGGATACAGTTTTCTGTGCTCACCTACTGTTTCTCACTGATAAAGTTGGGCACAAGCAAATGCAAGATTCATGGTCTATTCGACCTGTTTTCTTATTTGTCAGTCACATTGGAACAGATTTTTCAAGCATGCATTACAGCAGAATTGACAGTGCTGTGTCTCAGAGGAAAGTTCACTGGGGTGGAAAGAGGGAGGAGTTTGTCACCTCTTCCCTTTTGTGCTTCTCGCTGTGGTCACAGAGCCCCCCACCAGCACCACCTTGCCTTCGCATGGAGGAGCCAGAGCCCTTGAGTCAGTCAGGTAGAACCTGAGCACAGAAGCGGCAGCAACTCCCTTTTTGTGGGTATCCGCTGGCCACAGAAGCCTGGTCTTCACTGAGGGGAAGGGGTGATGGAGGAAACTTGCGGAATCAGGAGCACATGGTGGAAATGCAGGGTGCAAGGGCCAAGCAGAGCTGTGGGAGCACATGCGCCCGGCCCAGACGGGCCCTTTCAGGAATCTTACACGTCCAGCTTCCAGTCCTTCAGAATTCTACTTAAGGAAAATCCTTCAGAAGATGGAGGCAAGTGCCAGAAACAAGGTGGTAGCAACACCACAAAACTCATCCATGGGTCTTTGGAATTTCCAAAAAAAATGGGAAGCCATTGGAGCCATTTACATTTTTTAAATATTGCGCTGGGGCAGTGTAAAAGATGGATTGTTGGAGAACCAATGTCAAAGCAGAAGACCAGGCAAGAGGTGATGATAGCTTAGACCAGCACTAGACGAGCAGAGCTGGTGAGACACAGTCAGATCCAGGATATATTCTTCAGGAAGAGCCAACATAGAGCTGCTGATGGATAAACCAGGGCGAGTGCTAGAGCCGACTGTGGCCTGTCAGGACTTCACTGGTGAGACCTTTCTGGCTCGTGGAAAAGTCACTGGATTGCAGTCAGGAGACAAGCCTCAGCTAGAAGCATGATCTTTGGCAAGTCAGTGAAAGCTTAAACTCATCAACAGGTTGAATTTGTCATCTTGAGAGGAACCAGCCAGAGGCCAGTCTGCATGTGTCAGCATTTGGTTGTGATCAAAGCAAACACACCGAGCGAGAGTGAAACGCAGGGAGATGTCAGGGGACGGTGGGTACCCCCACTCTGCCTTTTAAAGAAAAGGCTGTCTCCTAGAGCATGGGAGTTTTCTTGGAGTTTTGGGGTGGCACAGAAATTTCTCATCATAACAGCAGTGACAATAACAAAATATTTAACAGTGGTTCTCAGTAGTCGGTTGGGTGACCGCGAGGGATCCATTTTACCTCCAAGGGGACATGAGGCAATGTCTAGAGACATCTTTTCTTGTCACAATTTGAGGCAGGGTTGCTACTGGCATCCAGTGGATGAAGGATGCATTAAGCTAAGCCTTCTATGCCACCCATGATAGACCCCCTCAACTAAGAGTTATCTGGCCCAAAATATCAGTTCTGCCAAGGTTGAGAGACCCTTGAGAATACCATAAACATTCAACATTGCAGGAATGGGTAACTCCTTTGAAGCCTGCTGCAGAAGCCCATAGTCTATGGCAATGGCTGTGTGGCCTAGCAGGCTCTGCTAGTGTCTATGCCTGATCCACAGCTTTTTTTCTCTATATATTTGGGAGGCATTAATGAAGAATTGAGTACATGTACATTTGGGTCAGGGTTTTTGAAAGGCTTCCAATTCAGGAAAAAAAAAATAGACAAATATACCAAAATGCCAGTAAAAGTTAGGTAATATGTGCTAAAAATTAGAAGCAACCAGAATGCCCTTCAGTGGGTGAATGGATGAACACACTGGGATACATCTATCCAGTGGGGTGTTATTCAGCCATAAAAAGAAAAGAGCTATCAAGCCAAGAAAAGGCATGGAGAAACCTTCAATGCATATTGCTAAGTGAAAGAAGCCAATCTAAAAAGGCTAGATACTGTATGATTCTAACTATATAACATCCTGGCAAAGGCAAAAATATGCAGACAGTAAAAAGATCAGTGTTGCCAAGAGTTCAGGAGGAGGGATGAATAGACTGAGCACAAAAGATTTTTAGGGCAGTGAAACTGTTCTGTGTGATACTGTAACAGTGAATACAGGCCACTGTGCATTTGTTAAAACCCATAGAACTGTACTTCACAGGGGTTAACGCTCATGCAATCCATGGACTTAGGTTAATAATAATGTATCAGTATTGCTTCATCAGTTGTAACAAATGTGCCCTACCAATGCCAGATATTCATAATAAAGGAAACCAGGAAAAGAAGGGGAGAGGCGGTATATGGAACCCCTCTGTACTTCCTGCCCATTTTTACCTGTAGACATAAAACCACTCTAAAAATCAAAGACTATTAATTTTTTTAAGTTAAGTAATGTGATAGGACAGAATTAACAAAATTATTGTAATCATCATAATAGCCAACACTTATTGAGTACTTCCAAAGAGGCAAACGTGATAGAAATAACTGTTGGAGAAGTTGTAACAGAACTAAGGAGGAACAGCTCTTCCTTAATGAGCACTTCCTCAGGTCCAAGCAGACAAATATTTGAGCCTTTTATATTTGGTCTGCACCACTGCCCATCAAGCAAGGCCCTATTAATCTTTATTTTATAAGACAAGAAATGAAGGCTCAGAGAGGTTAAGTCATGTGCCCAGAGTCACACACACCAGAGCATCAGAGGCAGGATTTGAACCAGATCTAATTGACTGCAGGGCTCATGTACCTGACACTGTGCTCTCACACTGTGTGTGTGTGTGTGTGTGTGTGTACATGAGTGAGTTAGTGTGGGAGTGAAAAGTCCCTTGAGTGGGAATGTGGGGGTGTGAGCACATGTGAGTGTGTGACACAGAGGGAGATGCAGTGGTGATTCATGAGTGTGGGTGAAAAGAAGAAATAAACTTTGGCTGGGTGTGGTGGCTCATGCCTGTAATCCCAGCACTTTGGGAGGCCACGTGGGTGGATCACTGGATGTCAGGAGTTCAAGACCAGCCTGGCCAACATGGTGAAACCCCGTCTCTAAAAATGCAAAAAAAAAAAAAAAATAGCTGGGCATGGTGACAGGCACCTGTAATCTCAGCTACTCAGGAGGCTGAGGCAAGAGAATAGCTTGAACCTGGGAGGCAGAGGTTGCAGTGAGCCAAGATCACGCCACTGCACTGCAGCCTGGGCAGTAGAGCAAGACTGTCTCAAAAAAAAAAGGAAAGAAATGTCAAAAATGAAAAAACATATATATATACATACATACAAATGTATATATACATAAGATAGATATGTTGGTGCAAAAGTAATTGTGGTTTTTGCAATTTCTTTGCAAAAGTGTACTAAAGATTAGAAGTAACCAAATAAAAGAAAATGGAAAACCGGAAGTGGTAGAAGGAGCCCCTGGCAAAGGGCAAGGAGCCGCATGGCCTGGAGCTGCCTGGAATTGCAGGCCTGGGCCTTGGGCTGAGGAAGGTTTTCCCAGGCGATCCCTGTCCCGCTTCCCCCACTCCCCATCCACCGCCCTGTGTCTGGTCTCTTCCTGTGGGTGTTGCCACCCTCTGCTGCGCTTGCCGGCCAGGGCTCATCAGGGGACAGTGTGCAGCAGTGACCCAGGCTGACCAGTGTTTGCACTGGGCTCTGACCAGCCCGAGAGCTGTACTGCAGCGGGCCTCCTGCCGTGGGTGGTCCTGGATTACTTCTCTCACCCCAGGTTGGCTAGAGGGTTCCAAGCCACACAGCAGGAGCCCCCATCCACCCCTTCTCCAGGGGTGTTCTCTTTTTAAATGGCACTAAGAGGACCAGGCAGCAGTCATCTCATTCTTCAGTAGGGCCAAGCAACTCAGGATCCCCCGAGCTGCGTCTGAAACTGAGACAGAGACTGCAGAGTTCGGAGTCCAGTAGTGGGATTGCTAGATTATATGGTAGTTCTATTTTTAGCTTTTTGAGGAAATTCCATATTGTTTTCCATAGTGGCTGTGCTAATTTATGTTCCTACCAACAGTGTACAAGGGTTCCCTTTTCTCTGCATCCTCACCAGCCTTTGTTATTTTTCGATGATTGATAGCCATTCAACTAGGGTGAGATGATATCTCATTATGGTTTCGATTTGCATTTTTCTAGTGATTTGTGATGTTGAGCATTTTTCTCATCTATTTCTTGGCCATATGAATGTCGTCTTCTGTGAAATGTTAATTCAGATCAACCGCCCATTTTTTAATTGGATTTTTATTTTTGCTGTTGAGTTTCTTGTATATTCTGGATATTAATCCCTTGTTGGATGAAGTTTGCAAATATAGTTGACCCTTGAACAACAGGGGTTTCGACTACGTAGATCTACCTATTCACAGATTTTTTTTCAACCAAATAAAAATAGAAAATAAAGTATTCACAGAATATAAAACTTGCATATACCCAGGGCCAACTTTTCATACAGTGAGTTCCTCAGAGCTGATTGCAAGACTCGAATATATGCAGATTTTAGTATAGGTGGTGGGGGTCAGGGAGGATCCTGAAATCAATCACCTGTATATACCAGGAGATGACTGTATTTTCTCCTATTCTGAAGGCTGTCGCTTCACTCTGATTGTTTCCTTCACTATTCAAAAGCTTTTCAGTTTGATATAATTCCACTTGTCTGTTTTTGCTTTTGTTGTCTGTGCTTTTGAGGACTTATCCGTAAAATCTTTGGCTAGACCAATCCTGAAACATTTCTCCTCTGTCTTTTTCTAGTAGTTTCCTAGTTTGGGGTCTTACATTTATTTCTTAAATCCATTTTGAGTTGATTTTTGTATATGGTTAGACATAAGGATCTACTTTCATTCTTCTGTGGTGGATATTCAGTTTTCGCAGCACCATTTATTGAAGAGACTCTCCTTTTCCTGATGTATGTTCTTGGTGCCTTTGTGGAAAATAAGCTGGCTGTAAATACATGGATTTATTTCTGGGTTCTATATTCTATTTCATTGGTCTGTGTGTCTTTTTTAATGCCAATACCATCCTGTTTTTTTTACTATAGCTTTGTGATATATTTTGAAGTCAGCTAGTGGTATCTCCAGTTTTGTTCTTTTTTCTTTAGGATTGCTTTTGCAATGTGAGGTCTTTTGAGATTCCATACTAATTTAAGGATTTGTTTTTCTATTTATGTGAAGAATGTCATTGGTATTTTGAAAGGGGTTGAATTGAATCTGTATATGTCTTTGTGTAGTATGGTCATTTTGACATACTAATTCTTCTAATCCATGAATATGAAATATCTTTCCTTTGTTGTTTGTGTCCTCTTCAATTTCTTTCATTAGTGTTCTATTGTTTTCTTTGTACAGATCTTTCACATCCTTGGTTAAATTTATTCCTAGGTATTTTATTTCTTATAGCTATTGTAAATGGAATTGCTTTCTTGATTACTTTCTCAGCTAGTTCATTATTGATATATAGAAACACTACTTTTTATTTTTGATGTTGATTTTGCAACCTTCAACTTTACTAAATTCGTTTATAGTTTCTAAGTTTTCTGGTGGAGTCTAGGTTTTTCTATATGATATGATCTTTTCATCTTCAAACAGTGATGATTTTACTTCCTCCTTTCCCATATGCAAATCATATGCTTGTATTTTGTTGAGGATTTTGCATCCATGTTCACCAGGGATATTGGCCTACAGTTTTCTTGTTGTTATATTCTTGTCTGGTTTGGTATTGGTGTAATGCTGGCCTGATAGAAGAATTCTCTCTGTTTTAATATTTTGGACTAATTTGAGAAGAATTGGTGTTAGTTCCTTAACAGTTTTGTAGAACTCAGCAATAAAGCTATCTGGTCCTAGGCTTTTCTTTATTGGGAGCCTTTTTATTATTGATTTAATCTTCTTCTGTTCAAGTTTTCTATTTCTTCCTGGTTCAGTCTTGGTAGATTGTATGTGTTCAGGAATTTGTCAATTTCCTCTAGGTTTTACAATTTGTTACCTTATAGTCATAATGGTCTCTCACGATCCTTTTATTTCTGTGTTATCAGTTGTAATGTCTCCACATTTTATTCTGATCTTATTTACCTAGGGGTGTGTGTGTGTGTGTGTGTGTGTGTGTGTGTGTGTGTATGTGTGTGTGTGTATCTTTTAGTCTAGTTAATGGTTTCTTGATTTTGTTTACAAAAAGCCAAATTTTCATCTTTTGTATTTTTTTAATATCTATTTCATTTCTGATCTGATCTTTATTTTTTTTCTTCTACTAATTTTGGATTTTTGTACTTGATTTTCTAGTTCTTTGAGGTGTATCATTAGATTGCTTATTTGAAATCATTCTTTTAGATGTAGGTGTTTATTGCTATAAACTTCCCTCTTACTACTGCTTTTGCCGTATCCCATAGGTTTTGGTATGTTGTGTTTATATTTTCATTTGGTTCAAGAAATGTGTCAATTTCTTTCTTAATCTCTTCATTGAACCAGTGGTCATTTAGGAACATGTAGTTTAATTTCCTATATTTGTACAGTTTCCAAAGTTTTTGTGGTTGATTTCTAGTTTTATTCCATTGTGGTCTGAGAACATACTTGATATGATTTTGATTTTTTTAATTTGTTGAGACTTGTTTTGTGGCCTAATATATGGTCTATCCTGGAGAATGTTCCATGTGCTAATGAAAAGAATGTGTATTCTGCAGTTGTTGGATGAAATGTTCTATAAATGGCTGCTGGGTCTATTTGGTCTATAATATAGTTTAAATAGGTTGCTACTTTGTTGACTTTCCACCTAGATGACCTGTCTGATGCTGACAGTGTGGTGTTGCAGTCTTCAGCTATTATTGTTTTGGGGTCTCTCCCTTTTTCCCTTTAGGTCTAGCAATGTTTGCTTTTCATATCTGGGTGTTCCAGTGCTGGGTGCATATGTATTTACAATCCTTGTATCGCTTTGCTGAATCGATCATTATATAATGACCTTCTTTGTCACTTCCTTCAGCACTTTGATTATATCACCTCATTCTCTTTTGCCCTGTGAGGTTTCGGCTGAAAAATATGCTGTTAGTCAAATGGGAATTTCCTTATATGTGACTTGATGCTTTTCTCTTGTTGTTTTTATAATTCTCTCTTTGTCTTTGACATTTGACAGTTTGACAATAATGTGCCTCTGAAAGTACCTGTTAGGGTGACTCTACTAGAGAACCATTGACATTCCTAGATCTGAATGTCCATATCTCTCCCAAGACTTGGAAAGTTTTCAGTTTTTATTTCATTAGATTTTCTGTGCATTTTTCATCTCTTTTCCTTCTGGAACCCCTATACTATAAATATTTGTTCACTTTATGGTATTCTATAGGTCCTGAAGACTTTTTTCATACTTTTTTATTCCTTATTCTTTTCTTTAAAAAGGTTTGACTGGGTTATTTCACAGATCTGTTTTAAGTTTAGAAATTCTTTTTTTTTTTTTTCACTTGATCTAGTCTATTGTTAAAGCTCTCAATTGTCATTTTTGTTTTCTTGATTGAATACTTTGGCCCCAATATTTCTGTTTGGCTCTTTTATATATCTCTTTCTTGACTTTTTCATTGAAATCATGAATTATTTTCCTGATTTCATTTAATTGTCTATCTGTATTCTTTGTATCTTGCTGAGTTTCTTTAAGATCATTATTTTGTATTTCTCTTCAGGTATTTTTTAGATTTTCTCTTCTTTGGGACTTGTTACTGGAAAATTATTGTTTTCCTTTGAAGGTGTTGTGCTTCCTTGCTTTTTCTTATTTCTGTGTCTCTATATTGATATCTGTGTATCTGGTGAGACAGCTGCCTCTTCCAATTTTATATTCATAGGCAAAGACTTTTTCCTGTAGATGTGTCCTATAGCATTGGTTGGGTAGGTGCTTTGGCTTTGGTGTGGGGTGGGTGCAGTAGTGCAGTCTGCATGTGATTTCTTTGACTGTAATCATGTCAGAAGTGCCTACAAATGCTTAAGTGGCCTAGACTGCAGGTTTTTGTGGAGACAGTGGCATGGCCTTTCTGGGGGCGGGGGATGTCAGGCAGGCTGATTCTTGAGCTGTAGGGTTTATACACTAGGTGCTAGGCAATGCCACTTGAGAAGGCAGGACAGCGGCCTTTTCTCCTTTGAAGGTGCCAGAATAAATTGCCCTGTATCACCCAGTTTCCCAACAGCTTCCGGCCAGGTTGCTCTGTATAAAACCATGACATAAAGATCCAGCTGCCCTGCCTGACATTTTTACATCCTTTATAAGGCAATGCCATGCATGGGAAAAAATGTAGCCATTCATCTCTCTCTTTAGCCATTTTTCTGATTCTGCTTTGTCATTTTAAAAAATCCATCTTAGTATTGTGACCTCCACCCTTTACCCACTCACAGAGAAGCCCACATGATAACACAGGTTTTGTCTTCGACATCTCTGTCCCCTTCTTTGTCTGGGATAGTGACTGACACACAGCGTGTTCTCAAATGTTTGAATCACAGTACAGAGAATTAGTAACAGTCTGACTGACACCCTCCCCCACCCCCACCCCCCTGCAGAAAATTCAGCAAGGCATTTTTTTCTCTCTATTCCAAATTTCAGCTGTAGCCTCTTGTAATTCTCATATTGTTTTTCAATCACCAGAATTGATTTCCCTCATCCCTCTCCCCAGGGTCATCGCCAGTGAACTGTATTAAATTGCAATTAATGTTGACATTTGTTTTCCTCTTGCTCTCTCCCTTCTTTAAAGGGGGCACACGGGTGGTAGAAAATTGAAGAGCCAATAGTAATCACATCATAGGGGAGGTGTGAGCATTGGCAAGGGCATTTGCAATTAAATTAGGTGACACTTTTGCTGGTGGAGAAATGCACTTTCTGAGGAAGGAACACCAAGTGGGTGTTACCGGCTTAAGGCAGGCTGGCTTCTCTTCAGATGAGCTGCCAGGAGATGCTACTTCATAGCATGGGAAGAATGTGTGACCACTGGAATTATTTCCAGCATAATTGGCTTTGCATGGCTGAAGTTTTAGCAATCAATTTCTATAAGCCCTTTTAAAATTGGAAATCAAACAAATCTGTGTGCTGTCATTTTGTGGCACTTTTTCTGCACTTTTTGTTGTTTCATTGTTCCTCTCACTGCTACCTAGCCAGCATCCTGATGTCACAGAAGTGGACCAAATGTTTTCATACCCATTATGTTCTAGATGCTGTGTTAAGATGCAGGGCAACAAGGTAGATGCCATCCTTGCTCTTTAAACATCTGCAATCTAAGGCCCAGACAGTTTGGATATGATGTGGAAAAGAAAAAAGCTCTCACCAAGATAATCATAGAAGAAAGGAGTATTCTGCATTTGGACCATCAGAACCATGCAAAAAATCTCCCATTGGATTCTAATACCCCCAGCCCTCCCACCTGCTAACCCAGACCCTTCCCAAAGAATAAGCTTTATTAAGAGTTTCAATCAGCTCACCCTTAATTTTTTTCTTTCTTGCAATCAGTGATTCATCAGCCTGCAATTCATTAGGATTACCATTTTTGTTGATAATAGCACAGCTGGGCACTCTGTCTCAACCAGTAGCTCTCTGCTGACAGGAGGGGTTGATGGCAAATGCAGAGGTGGGGAGTCCATCCTGCCTGAAGCTGAAATGCCTCAGAGGTGGAGGACTGAAAGAGGCCAAAGGACCCAACAGTCTAGATCCAAAGTCCCAAGTCCCATTACTCTTCTGTTCTCCCTGGACTGACTCTAGACCTTCCCACAGATTCTTACTAGGACTCTCTTTTTTTTTTTTTTTCTTAAGGGCATATTGTTTTTAAAAGGGATGAGATTGGCCGGGTGCAGTGACTGGCACCTGTAATCCCAGCTCTTTGAGGCCAAGGCGGGTGGATCACGAGGTCAAGAGATCGAGACCATCCTGGCCAACATGGTGAAACCCCATCTCTACTAAAAATACAAAAAAAAATAGCCAGGTGTGGTCGTGTACACCTGTAGTCCCAGCTACTTGGGAGACTGAGGCAGGAAAATCGCTTGAACCCAGGATGGGGAGATTGCAGTGAGCCAAGATCATGCCACTGCACTCCAACCTGAGCAACAGAGAGAGACTCTTCTCAAAAAAAAGGGAGGGGGAGGGGGATGAGCTCTTCTCTAAAAATTATTTTACTGCCTACCCTCTTCTTCAGTTTCCTTTTGCAAAAAAATGAGCATAGCAAGACGTATTTCATGGGATTCTTAGGATGATGCAACAGGATAATGAGTACAAAAGCCTATGACACAGTGGTGTAGGTAATTGGCATTTTTGAGCATTAGTTCTATGTTATGCATTGTGTATACCATATTTTATTAAATCTCTACAGAAATACTGTAATTTTCATTTACTTATTCTTAAAAATATATTTATTGAGCATCTGTACATGCTCAATATTATGCAATATGCTAAGGCTCCAGCCTTAAGCAAAACAGTTTTTCTGCTGACAAGGAGCTTATATACTAGAAGTGGCTGTTATACCATTTAATAGACTAGAACATCAAGGTTCAGAAACATTAAGTCACATAGCCACCTGTCTGGCTCTGAAGCCAGTCCCTGCTCTGTTGCCCTCTACCTCCCTGTGTTCCTGGTCTAAGCACAGTACTAGACATGAAGGGAGCTTTGTAAATGTCTGAAGCTTTCTCAACCCTTGCTTGATTGTGTTTAATGGATATATGTCATCAGGGAAAGAACAGTGTCTGGGAATTAGGAGATGATAAATGTAGACGATGTGTCCAAACTCAGAAAAGTCATTTAACTTTCAACAGCCTTAATTCCTGTGGCTGTGAAATGGGGGTAAATATACTATTGAAACTTAAGGTTATGATGGATTTCCAGGTACCCAGGGTATGGGAATACACTTTAGAAACTGATGTCCTGAGCCAGTATGAGTTTTTCCTTGGCAACTTGATAGACCCTGAGAGTCCTGGGAGCCTGTTTAAATGGCACTGAACACTGGAGTCACTTCCAGATCATGAGAGGCAAGAGAGCATGGTAGCTATGAACCGTGTCAAATTCCAGCATCCCACTTACTAGTTTTGTTACTAACCTCACTGTGCCTCAGTTTTGTCACCTATTAAATGGAAAGAAAAATTGTACCTACCTCATACAGTTACCAGAATGAAATGATCTTTTAGGGGTAAGAGTAACCACCATGAGGAGTCAATGCTTTTGATCACCATAGTTTTATTCTTAAGTTTTATTCAAAACCCTACAATTCTAGACATCACTGATGATTACATTTTTTGGTGTGAAAGTCAAGTCTAATTGTTTCTGAAGAATATTGTGTCTCGGTGTATGGTTTTGGATTTATCCCTTGCAGACTGAGAGGTTTTTGTTTTATCTGTTTATTTTCTTAATGTAGTGTTTAGAAATTTAATGGAGCAATTTAGTTTCCATTTACTGAAATAGATTTTCAAAGGAACAGGAACACTAAAGATTAGGTTCACATCTCAGAGTATTGCCTCACATATGATGTGATTTTTCATGTTTTCCTGACCAAAAAAATAAATGAGAGTTTATATTTCCTTAAGCTGGTTCATGGCAAAGCCTCTTGCTTCATGCCCAGCCAACTCTCTGGATAACTAAATGGTTGGAAGTGGGGCTAAGAGGGTAACACAGGGATAAATCCCCACCCAGCATGTCAGGACAGCTTGGTTCTTCTTGCCAGATCTAGTGGCCTAGATCACTGAAAGACCACATTTTTGGCTTAGAGGCCTCAAACAGTATTGCTCAACCTAGAACCCAAAATTCATGCAGAGAAATCATGCTGGTCCACTACCTTCAAATGAATGAAACACTTCAGGATGTTAAAAGGGAAATCACCAAGGTATGCTGACTGATTTGTCCGCATCGTGAAAATAAGCCACCATTTATTCAGATCTCCACGCATGGGACAACCCTTGCCTAGGTGCCTTGTAGTTTTTACAGGAAACCCATCTTATAGTTGAGGAAACTTAACCTGATCAAGGTGAAGTGACTTGCCCAAGGTCACACAGCTATGAAGTTATTGAGTGAGGTCTTCTTTGTTCCAATGCTCTTATCATTTTGTTAAGTCACCGGAAAGAAATTAGGGATGAAGAAAGAGTAGAAAAAGCCTCAGGGAAAGTTGATGGTGATGGTGGTGGTAGAGGTGGTGGTGATGGAATCATCAGTGGGAAATTGCTGTTCATCCTGATAGTGGTGAAATCATTAACTATCCATTTTTAGAAAAGGATCCAACAACCACTTAATAGGTAAATACTCAACTCTGGTTAAAGAAATGAAAAAAAGGAGTGAAGTTTACAAGCCTAAATTCAAAATGTCAGAGGCAGAACTAAGCCCAGTTCCTCCACTTCCTCTCTCTCCCTCATCCATCACAAGTTCCACATTGGAAGGTTTTTTCGGCTTTAAATCCACATCAGAGCTAGCAATCCTAATAAGTCTTGGCCACAGAAAAACACTAGCAAATGATACTTATTAAGCACTCTTTGTGACCAGCATTGCTCTAAGTACTTACCTGTGTTAACTCATTAAAGCTTCACAATCATCCTTTGAGACAGATCCCATTATCATAATCATTTAACAGATAGGGAAACTGAGGTGGAGAGAGTGTAAGCCACTAGCCGAGGTCACTCTCCTAGCAAGTGGGTGTGCTGGGGTGCATGGCCAGGCAGGACAGCCCCCAAGTCTGCTCTTCCCCTCTTCACTTTGAGCTCCTGCTCTCGTTCTGCAGAACCCGCTCCTGGCCTTGTTCTTCTGGTTGTAGCAGTGGTTTTGCACAGACTTGCCCAATACCCACTGGAGCTTCTCACAATTTTATAGAAGTCCTGGTGTCCAGGTTTAGAGACTCAGTCAACAGCCATGGAACACCTATACAACAAATGTGTATTAAATCCCTCCTGGCCCAAAGCACTGAGCTGGATACTGTAAATCCAAGTCCTCATCCAGGTACTTGTGAAATTCCAAGTTTCCTGAGGGCTGGAATGCATTTTCTATTTTTTTTCTAATCTCTCTCCTCAGAGCTACAACCCCCTGTAACTCCTACAAAGTTCCTCTTACACCCTCTTTAGCTCTCCCACTTAATTTTTCTTCATAGCACTAGGAACATTTCCTCTCCTAGACATGTATTTTATCTGCCTTTCTTCCCCACTTCTACTCAGTGAGAGCAGGGCTTCGTTCTCAACACAGAGCCTGCGTGACTCGTAGTAGGTGCTCAGTAAATGCATATCAGTGGTCGAAGCTCAAACCTCATATTATCTTTTCAGTTTGAGCCAAACGGGATTGATTTACAATTACACAGAAAGAGAAATGTTTTAAATAACAAGCCCTTTGAGGCAATAGAAAAAGGTGTATCCATTTATGGCTTCACTCAAAACACCCCCTTTCGCAGATCTTTACCTGGAAGAGAAATGCTATCATGAGTTTTTGCTGCATTTGCCTTACCTGAGTCTGAGGGTATTGGGTCTTAACCTCCTCCTAAGGCAATTCCACAGTCACACCTCACACTCCACTTGCTGATCTCCTGTCTTACATGGAAAATCAATGTATTTCAAGTTGGAAACAACTAATATAGAGAGGTTTCACCTGAGGTGGAAATTATGCAGGCAGCTTAATGCAAATTGCAGGGAAAAGCCAAAAATAACGTGGAGTTAGCTAATACAAGTGTGCTCATAATCTCACGCTGCTGCTTTCCTCACTGGGGCTGTAGCAAGGTGGGCTGTGTGCAGAGCCCAGTTAAAACTCACATTATGTTGAGTTGAGGCATTTTGGGAAAGGATGAAAATGGAAAGATGAACTGCTCACATTTATCCTGATTTGTAGCAGAGGCATTAAGCTTTTTGTAGCTTTCCTTGTATCACGCTTCTCCCTCTATTAATACTCCCCATCCCCAACCTATAAAGAGGGCTCTGGAAACAGGAGGATGATCATGGTGCCTTTGTCCATTTTGTGTTGCTATATGGGAATATCTGAGGCTGTGTAATTTATAAAGAAAAGAGGTCGATTTGCTCATAGTTCTGCAGGCTGTACAAGAAGCATGATGATGCCAGCATCTGCCTCTGGTGAGGACTTCAGGCTACTTCCACTCCTAGTAGAAGGCCAAGGGGAGACTCATGTTTTTGTGCAGAGATCACATGGCGAGAGAGAAAGCAAGAGAGGCAGGGAGATGTCAGGTCCTTTTTAACAACCAGCTTTTCGAGAATTACTAGAGACTCACCCAGAAGGGGAGGGCATTCATCTATTTATGAAAGATCCGCCCCCATGACCCAAACAATTCCCACTAGGCGCCTCCTCCAACCTTATGCATCAGATTTCAACATGAGTTTTGGAGGGGTCAAATATCTGAACTGTAGCAAATGGAAACCAGTTTCTAGTTACAGTGACTTCTGCTCCTCACACAGGAGTTCTGATATCTAAGGCTCAGTGACATTCAAAATATGTTGGCCCTTAATTTTGTCCTGGTGCTAAATTTCAGATGGTTGTTTTCAAAGGTTCCTAAATGGGAGTTGGTGGCTGTCCATGAGGCCACATAGTACCACTGAGTGTGGTCAAGCATGTAGCAGTTGCTAACTATATTCTTCCTCCTCCAGGAAGCAGCAGGATTGCCATCCATTCTTAACGGGAAGCTCTGATTCCAAATGCAGAGCTGTGCATGTCTGCCTTACAGAGCATGCAGTTAACCATTTGTAGCACTCTCCTGGCAGACTGCCATTGCTTTGCCACGATACGCTGCTTCCCATGTGTTACGTATCAATTTTCTGTGGCATGGGCAGATATTTTTATTCTCATGGTAATATACTCTCAGGAGTATGAAGAAAAAACTAGCTGATATAACTAGCTGATACTCAATAACTAGCTGATAATAAATATAACTGTGATTTATTGGTTATTGTTGCTTAAAAATATGTTAGAATTCACAGAGTGATTTGATCTTTTTTAATTATTAAGCAAAGAGTAACATACATGGTATTTGTCTAGAGCACAACTCATAGTGGTATGTATAAATGATGGAAGCTGACGAAATCATGCTAGGATGTGAGAATTTTGAGTTACCTTTTTAAAAACCACCATGCATATGGTCTGTCTACCACTACCCAACCTACCTTCCCTACTGGAAGAAAATATCAGTGTGCATCTGGATCACCTGGGGGTGTCCTAAAAATGCACACCCCTCTTACTCTCCCCAGGAGAGTCTTCTTCGGTGGTGTTGAGGTGAGGCCAAGAAATCTGCATGTTAATAAGCTCCCAAGCTGGGTTTCTAGGAGGAGATTCTAGGACCTTGCTTCTCAAAGCACTGTTTCAGAATGTGCTCCCAAGCTAAGATGGGTCTTTGGCACAGAATGCTCACTTTCCTTTTTCCCCTGGTGATCTTTGCTCTCTGGGAATCAAATCTCATAAGACCTAATTTAATTGTTGGGCAAGGCTTCCTCTTCAAACCCACTTGTACATGCAGATCTGGGGGCTGCTTGGCCAATCCAGAGCTCTCAATCTCAATATTCCTGACATTTTGGGCCGTTCGTTCTTTGTTGCGATAGATCATCCTTGCACTAGAAGATGTTTAGCAGTGCCCCTGGCCTCCACCTGCTAGGCAGTACTAGCACTCATACCCCAAACCCCATCTTGTGACAATCAAAAACGTCTCCAGACATTGCCAAATGTCCCTTGTAAGGCAGAAAAAACTCACCCAGCGTTGAGAACCACTGGGCTAAGTTGGAGTCTCTGAAAACTCAAGTTTCCAGGTGTAAAAAATATGCTCCAGTAGAAATTATTCATTGTGCAATAGCCCTTGAATTTGTACTCTGCCTTTTTTTTTTTCAGAAGCCCTAGGCCTATGCTATGTGAAAAAAAGAAAAAAGGATGTTTTATGAAGTGAGTAAAATGGAATAAGTAGCCTGCAGCCTAGCTTAAACCTACTTTAGATGAGCTTGTGCATTTGTCTTCATGGACTTGGAAAGTAGTTGGAACATATCAGGTGGCCGGTGGGTTCCCCTTCTAAGGGAATTCAACTGAACCAACATGTATTACAGGGTTACTCTGCTAGTTACTGCAGAAGCTGTTGAGGACACAAAAAGGAGTTAGATTGAGTTTTCTTCCTCAAGAGGCTTAGATCTGTTAGAAAAAGCCAGGCAAGTGCCCCAAAAGACACAGCATGACATAATGGTTTGTAGTGACATTGCCTGGGTTCAAATCCTGCTTCACTTAGAACAGCTGTTTGACTTTGAGCAAACTGCATGATCTCTCTGTGCCTGTTTCCTCAGCTGTACAACTGGGGGTAGAAATAATACCTACCTCGAGGAGTTGCTTGGATGATTGTACAAATTCATATATGTAAGGACCTGAGGACAATGACTGACGTATAGAAGGGGCTATCTTAGAAAGCCCAGTGCTGAAAAGCAGGCTTTATGTCAGGAGACTTGGGTTCACATCCCCGCTCTGACTCTTCTGAGCTTGGGCAAGCAATGTAATCTCTTCAAGCTTCAAGTCCTTCATCCATGAGATGGGATGATCATAGTATTTACCCCATAGGATAATGGCAAAGATAAAAAGAGACACTCCAGGGAATGCCTACCCCAATCTGATACATAGTACTGAATAATGTTTACTTGTTGTTATTGCTATTATAAATAGGTTTACGCCAACCAGCCAAACTCAAACCAGAGGCCTACTTCAAATGAAAAATAAGTATGCCATGAGCCCAGACAGCTGCATCTTTGGGTCAGTTCCCTAACTGTACAGAAATGGTCATAGGAAGCTGGATTCCCAAGGCCTCCTGGGTGGGCACAGAACTCACTCCAGAGCTGGTGAGACTCATGTGCACAGGGCCTCAAACGGGGCATCCATCACCACAGTGGAGCTGTCTCCATCTCTAGAACCCGTAGGCCTTTCCCCAGGTCAGGACACTCCTGCTGGCTGGGTGACTGCTTCTCTTAGCCCTCTTCTAAGCTTATTCTTTTTTTTAGATATATTTATAACTTTGATTAGATTCTCTGAATTCTGCCTACTCTCCTGCTTCTTTCTTACTGGTGTTTAAGATAACTTTGCCCATAGCTAATCTTATCTTCCTGGCACTGAATTTCTGTTTACTTCTCAGAGTTCTGCCAAGAGATTCATACTGACAGGCAAGGGCCTTTAGATATTCTTTCCAAAAGAGTATTTATCAGGTGCTCATGCATGCTGTGAGACAAACATGAAGCATGACCCAGTCCTTTATGAATTTAAAATCTAACTGACCTTCGGTAATTATCAGTAAAAGGGCCAAATCCTGAACTGGGTGTCTATTTCAGCTGGAAGGTATTAGTGGAGAACATGGGCCTTGAGAAATGGGTCTTATGTGCAGGGATGGAGTGAGGGGAGCAGACATGCCAGGCAGAAAATAAGCATCTGCCTTCAAATGAAGGGGACCTCTGGGTGAAAAGAACACAGAGGCTAGAACTCTGAAGTGTCCGTTGCCAGGCTAACGAGTTTGAACTTTGGTCTGCAGACAGTGTAGAATCATAAAAGACTTTCAGAGGGGAATGACATATTGCTCTGGTATCTTCTGGTGCTGGCTTTTCTCCCAAGGCGAGAAAGAAAGAGCTGGTATTGACATGTCGGAGTAGATAGAGGGCTGGAAAGAGGGGAATGAAAATTGCTAATATTGATGAATCATCACTTTCGATAAAATGGGGTAGACACACTTTCTTCTATTTCTCCCACTGAGTACATCTAAAAACCTTGGGCATTATTTATAAAGCAAGCATAAGACCCTGAAAAGTAGAAAGAAGGTGGCAGATTGACTAGGGACCTCATTACCCTAGGAATGACGTGGTGGTGAGTTCTCTGGGTTTTTGTTTCTTGTCTTTGTTTGCTTTGCTCTATCCTAGACTTAGAGTTGAAGAGGCCATCAACCACAAATGCTACGGGGCCCAGACCCCTCCCAACAAAAGGCCCCCAGAAAAGCCTGCTCTCTCTAGCCAAAGAATCAGGAAAGGGGCAGCCTGGCAAGGCTGAAAACTTTTAGACAGTAACTGTTCTGCTCTAGCCAAAGGTCACAGGAAAAACTGTGGTCCAGTCGCCACTTCCACCAGCAAAAGCCAAATGCAGAGCCTAGAATTCCACACTCACCAGGTTATAGCAAGCCTCCCCAATATTCCCCTTCTCTCCAGCAGGGTGATGTTAGAGAAGGCCAAGTGGAGAGTAGACTTTCACCACCTCACTGGTGGTGACCTGGCCTTACCCACTCCCTCAGTATCAGTTAAGGTCATGTGGGAGCAGTAACAAGGCACTTCCTGACTCCTCCCAGTCAGAGAGAGGTGTCAATGGAAGCTCATCAGGAGCTGGAACTCCCATCACTGCCCAGTAATGAGGAGATTCTCCCTCAAGTGTCAAGGCCAAATGGGGAACCTGGACCCCTACTTAGCAATCATGAGGTACCATAAACCCGCTATCCATGTTGGAGCAGTGACAGGGAAAGCTAGGGTTTAGATAAGTTCCGAAATCTTATCACCAGTTTTCAGTTTTCAAAATCACTCATACCAAGAACTAGGAAGATCTCAAAATGAATGATGAAAGACAACAGATGATAAAACTGAGATGCTAAAGAAGTTAGAATTTTACAGATTATAAAGCAGCCATCATAAAAATGTTTCAATAAGCAAATATAAACATGCTTCAAACAATTAAAAAATAGAAATTCTCAGCAAATAAATGACATAACCATATGGAAATTTTAGAACTGAAAAATACAGTAGCTGAAATTAAAAACCCACTGGATGACCTCAGCATCCAAGCCAGTGGGGCAGAGAAAAGAATCAGTGAACTTGAAGACAGAACATTAGAAATAACCCAGTCTAAACAACAGAGAAAAAAATAGACTGGAAAAACAAGAAACACTCAAAGAAATAATGGCTTAAAACTTTCAAAATTTGCCATAAACCTACAGATGCAAGAACTAGATGAACTTTATACAGGATGAATCCAAATAAATTTACAATAAGATAGACTGTAGTCAAATGTCTGAACAACCAAAGACAAAAGCCCTTAAAATCACTGAGACTGAAACACCTACTAATGAGAAAAACTATATGCATGGCAGCAGATTTCCAATCAGAAACCATGAAGGCCAGAGGGAAATGGCACAACCTTTTACACACACACACACACACACACACACACACACACCCCTACCTGTCAACCCAGAATCCTATATCCATCAAAAACTCACTTTCAGGAACGAAGGGGAAGTCAAGACATTATCAGATAGATGAAGGAAAGCTAAGAGGATTTTTAGCCAACAGCCCTTCTATAAAACAATGGCTAAGAAAGTTCTCTAAAGAGAAAGGAGATGATAGAAGGAATCTTAGAACATCAGGAAGGAAGGAAGAATACAAGGCTGTTTCCTATTCTGCCAAAAAAAAAAAAAAAAAAAAAAGCAGAAGATGTGAATTTTGAAAAGCAAAAACAGTCTGAGTCTCAAGTCACCTGTGAGAAGAAAGAAATTACTTGGTCATGCCCATGATAGAAAAGTGGCTTAGGCACCTGATGAGAGAATACAATAGGTAGTTGATACATTAGAATTCTTGTCCTTTGAATTAGGATTGGGTTGGTGCAAAAGTGAGTGTATTTTTGCCATTGAAAGTAATGCAAAAACCGCAATCATTTTGCACCAACCTAATAGAATATAATGATTTGAGCTAAAGCAGAAATGCTAGGCCATCCAGATTCTTCCCTTTTTCATATTAAGCTAGATTTGCACAGCTTCTCTTAGAAACCTAAAACACAGTTTTATTTACCTTATGCCATGTAGTTTCCTGCAAGAACAGAGTCTCATTTAGAGAATGAATTCGAAAATGTGCAAAAGTAATATCATTCAGTTCAAAATGTACCTATCTGAACTCAATTTGAATATTGGCTTAAGCAATTATTATAAACCCAAACTATGGAAAATAACTTGTTTTCATAATGGTGAAAAGACTGAGACCTATTTAACTTCAATAACTATTTTTTAAATGAGTATTTGCTATAGAAATTGAGACTGTCGATTAAATAAAACTATAAAATAAGGCTAAAAATAATAGCTAATGTTTGTTGAGAGTTTACATCTCAAGGATCTGTTGCATTTAAAATGACATTTGGTACAGCATCTATGAGAAATTGGAGATAACCTGTGAATCCATCATTAGGGGAATGGCTTATGCTACACTGAGACAATGAAATCTGTTCAAGAGGATAAGCAACACTGTGTGTGTTGATGGGAAATCATAGCTGTGACACATGGTTGAGTGAATAAAGCAAGTCATGAATAATGCATCCAGTGCCATCCCTTTTGTGAAAAATAAACTGCATATGTAGGTGTGTTTATGCATGGGAAAAGCTTATACATTAAACTGTTAAAAGCAGTTACTTCTGGGGATTGGAAATGGAGAGGCAGAGATGGGAGATACTTTTACTTTAAACACTTTTATATCACATAATTTTCTTTTCTTTTTTTTTAGACAGTCTCACTCTGTTGCCCAGCCTGAGTGCAGTGGTGCGATCTCAGCTCACTGCAACCTTCTCCTTCCAGGTTCAAGTGATTCTCCTGCCTCAACCTTTCAAGTAGCTGGGATTACAGGCGCACACCACCATACTAAGCTAATTTTTGTATTTTTAGTAGAGACGGGTTTCCACCATGTTGGCCCGGCTGGTCTCAAACTCCTAACCTCGAGTGATCTGCCCCCCTCAGCCTCCCAAACTGCTGGGATTACAGGTGTGAGCCACCACACCTTGCTATAAGTTTCATAAAAATTATATGCAGCTTGTGAAATTAAATGATATAAGTGGTTTCGACTTAAAGGTGACAGCAGAAACTCCTATTCCATGGCAGTGGTCAATCATCAAGTTGCATCAACCCATCTGAGCCTTAGTTTCATCACGTGAACCCAGAAAATCTGAGACAGGCCTGTTAATTTAGAAAGTTGATTTTGCCAAGGTTGAGGACGCACCTGTGACACAGCCCAGGAAGTCCTGATGACATGGGCCCAAGGTGGCTGGGGCACAGCTTGGTTTTATACATTTAGAGAGACATGAGACATCAATCAACATGGGTAAAAAGTACATTGGTTCGGTCTGGAAAGGCGGGACATCTTGAAGCCAGGGCAGGAAGGAGCTTCCAGGTCACAGATAGCTGAGACACAAAGGGTTACATTCTTTTGAGTTTCTGACTAGCTTTTCCAAAGGAGGCAATCAGATACCATCTATCTTAGTGAGCAGAAGGGTGACTTTGAATAGAAGGGGAGGCAGGTTTGCCCTAAGCAGTTTCCAGCTTGAGTTTTCCTTGGTGATTTTGGGGTCCCAAGATAGTTTAGAGATTTGCCTTGGATAACGTAATGTAATGAGAGAGTACACAGCAAAAGATGGAACACCTGCGTACATGCTTGCCCTGTGCCTTTAAGTCAGTTCACAGGGCTGTGTGTGCTCCCTGGATGAAATCAGAATGAAAATCCTCGCCCTCACTCCCCACCCTCCCCCATCCACCACCAAAATCTCACAAGGCTGTTGTGAGCACAAATGGAAGGGAGAGTTGGAGCATGTGTCAGCGATAAAGTCCTTGTTTTACATGGACCACCGTGGTGGTGGGTCATCAAGCTGCTTAACGTCATCTGAGGCTGTGGTGGTCCATGTTTCCATAGCGTGGAAAACCCTTGCTGTCACTGTCTCCCTTTTTGTTTGACCTGAAACCTTAACAAGTATGTTTCTCACGCCCTCTCAGCATCCAGGCATCAGAGATCTGGGCTCACAGTTAATTTTTCAGACTACTGCAAAGCCACTTGCCAGTGAATTAACTGTGGCTAGGGTAAGAACTATGAAGTGAGAAGGCAGAGGGAAGACTTGCTTGCACCTTCCAAAAAAAGAAGGCAGTTCTTTTTCAAAAGTAGATGTTGGCTCCGGCTCCGAGCACACCTCCCAGGCTACCTGAGCTCCGTGGGCAGCTGGAAACTTGCCCTGCCCCAGGGGCTGGTGGAGACATTACCTTTTCAAGTTTCCCTTGTGATTTCCTCCCTTCCATTGCCACCGGTTAGTTCTAACTTGTTCTGTGATTTAGAACTTCTACCACGTCCCAGAACTCTGTGTGGCAAGGCACTGAGACAATGGAGGTTAGAACTCAACCACATGGTTGCTTAAATAAAGATCATCTGATTTGGGTGTAGTAGCAAAGATGAGTTAGCTTTGGTTTTTAAAAATGGGCCAGGTGTGGTGTGGTTTATGTCTGTAATCCCAGCACTTTGGGAGATTGAGGCGGGTGCATCACTTGAGGTCAGGGGTTCAAGACCAGCTTGGCCCATGTGGTATCTACTAAAAATATAAAAAAAAAAATTAGCCAGGCATGGTAATGCCTACCTATAGTCCCAGCTACTCGGGAGGGTGAGGCAGGAGAATGGCTTGAACCCAGGAGGTGGAGGTTGCAGTAAGTCAAGATCGTGCTACTGCATACCAGCCTGGGCAGCAGAGTGAGAATCTGTCTCAAAAAAAAAAAAGGAAAAAAAAAAGTGGGGCAGGTGTTGGGGGATAATTTTGTGAATACTCATTGCTCTTTAAGTTAATTTTTAGGTTTTACATCCCTGGAGGTTTCTAAAAATAGATGAAACACCCAACACTCTTATTCACTCGCCTTCGGGCTGGGCAGACAATCCTCCTCCTCTTCTACCCCTACAACCTGTTCCTCCTGATTCCCTCTCACTCAAGCAGAAACCTAGGAGGTGCCAGGGTGTGGCATTCACACTGGTCTCCCCGTTGACTCCAGCCTCTGGAGTGATCCTTATCTTCTGCGCTCCATCCACTGCCACTGTCCTGTGGACTGGGCATCTCACACCTGGCCTCTTCCAGAAGCCTTGGGCTTCACCCCTTCCCATTCATCTTACACCCTGCAGCCAGGGCAATTTTGGAAGACACAGATCTCACTGTGCTTCTTGTCTGCCTAAAACCCTGTCTTCACTGGCTGCCCCAAGAGTCCAGGTTGCCCAGTTGCCCCTCCCACCGGCTCACCTCTCACTGGGAGGGCAGCCTCTCAGAACAGGTTTGCTCTCACTTCCCTTAAACATGCCACACCTCTGAGCCTCTGCTGTTCTGTCTGCTCAGACACCCTCCTTTCCTCTCTCGTCCAACTGGTAAATCTCTGCTTGCTTCTAAGAGCCCGGCTCAGGAATCCCTTCCTCTGAAAAATACATCAAAATGGGGAGGAAAAAAAAATCAGAGCTGGACAAAAGACAGGAGTGACCTGGTAATAATCATAACGACTTTCTTAGATTCAGGGCGTTGCCCTGGACCCATTCCGTTACCTTATTCAGTCCCCATCATGACTCTAAAGATAGATCCTGGCATTATCTTGGTTTTGCAGATGAGAACACAGGAGTTGAGGGTTAGTGACATGCCATAAAACACAGCCAATTCGTTGTAGAATTGTGATGGAAGCTTCAGTCCACCTGATGGAGGTTTGCATTTTTGTCAGCTGTAATGCCCTGCCAGCTAATGCGGTGTTTCTCAAACTACCAGTCGTGATGCATCTATGAGTTGCAAGATTGGTTTAGTAGGCAGGGCTGGCTGCATGATGTGTGGGACTCAATACAAAATGAAGATGGGGCTGGGCGCGGTGGTTCACGCCTGTAATCCCAGCACTTTGGGAAGCTGAGACAGGTGGATTACAAGGTCAGGAGTTCGAGACCAGCCTGGCCAATATGGTGAAACCTGTCTCTACCAAAAATACAAAAATTAGGTTGGTGTGATGGCGCATACCTGTAGTCCCAGCTGCTTCGGAGGCTGAGGCAGGAAAATCACTTGAACTTGGGAGATGGAGGTTGCAGTGAGCTGAGATTGCATCAGTGCACTCCAACCTGGGTGACAGAGTGAGACTTCGTCTCAAAAAAGAAAAATGAAGATGCTGGGCCCCCTGTTCAAAAGGCAGGGAAAGCTTTTTCCTTTTTTTGGCAGTCTCTCAGCTTGTGGTCTTTTGTTATTTGTACTTTAATGCCACACTCCCTCAGGCACAGGGTTATTGGTAGGGGAGTATGGACCAATCCTCACCCTGGGAGGCTTGCCTGATCAAGACCCTTCCGCAGCCAGTGTGCAGGCCCCTGCCAAAGGTAGGTAGGATAGGGGGGGAAATAGAGCCACTGACACTAACCAGGGGCAAGGGAATGGGGTGGATGGCCCAGAACCCGGGAAGTGGGGCCGTGCCTCCCGTCAGACCTCACTTAGCCCAAAATCAAAGAAAAATTGACTAAGAATTTCAAGGTGGTGACCACAGAGCATTAAACCCCAGGCACAGGGCTCCTTCCAGAACACCAGCCCTGCCCACTGTATGGGCTACATGCTCCTGTTATAAGTCATGACAAGAAGTGGTTTCAAAATGGAATAGAAAATAATAGGAGATGTTAGAATACATCCAGCATAGTGAAAGCAAGTGTGACATTGTCCCCTTGGGGTTTTTATACATCAGTCTACACACACACAGGATGACCTCATAAAACATGCTTCTCACTGTGGGTCTCAGAAACCTCTGAAAACCAGCAGGGTGGCCCCACAGTCCTGTCGGGCCACTGGTTAGATCTCTGCCACTTGGGAACTGTTGTCCTTCCCTGGTGGTTCCTGGGGGTAGAAGGGGGCTTTGCCAGGTTGGGGGTAGGGGTGGATGTGAGGTGGGCGGAGTTGCAGGACCAACAGGCAGCCTCCTGTCTCTTTAGCACCCTCTCGTCCTGCAGAAGCCTTCATACCCTGCTTTCCCCACCATCAAGTGTGCCTGCCCCCTCTTCCTCTCCTCTCCTCCCCTCTACTTTCCACCTGGGACCAGGTCAGGAGGGGAGACTACTCTACAAGGAGATCCTGGTTTCATGGGGAAGGGAACAGCTGCTACCAGCCAGAGTGGACATGTGCAGAAGGGAAGAGACAAATGTTAGGTCGGGAGCAGTGTTTCATGCCTGTAATCCCAGCACATTGAGGAGGCTGAGGCAGGCAGATCACCTGAGGTTGGGAGTTCGAAACTATCCTGACTAACATGGAGAAACCCCATATCTACTAAAAATACAAAATTAGGTGGGCATGGTGGTGGATGCCTGTAATCAAGGCTACTTGGGGGAGCTTAGGCAGGAGAATCACTTGAACCTGGGAAGCAGAGATTGTGGCGAGCCGAGATCGCACCATTGCACTCCAGCCTGGGCAACAAGAACAAAACTCCATCTCAAAGAGAAAAAAAAAAAACGTAGTGGGACTATTTCCCTGAACAAATATTTATTGAGGGTTTCCTGTGTGCCAAGCTATATGCTGAGCCCTGGGGACACAGCAGTACAAAAGAAGGATCAAGGTTTCATCCTCATAGCACTCACAGAATGGTGGGGAAGACAAGTCTTAGACAATCATAAATAGACCATGGAAGGAAAAACACACAGAGCTATGAGCCTATATGGCGGGACTTACTCTCATTTAGAATGATCAGACCCAGTTTCCATGAAGATGGTACATTTCAACTGACTTTTGAGAGATGAGAGGGATGGGCTGAAGGGTGGGAGTGAGCCCCCTTCCAGGGTCAGGGAACAGCTCCACTAAGCCTCCAAGGCCTGGAGAGGACGCATGCACTTGCAGAGCTACCCCTGGAACCCCTGGCTAAGGTCTGGGAGCCCAGGTGAGAACAGGAGACAGGCACTCAGGGTTCTAAGTTTCTGGTGGCCTGAAAGACTTTCCCCACATTTTTGCATATTGGGTTCATGAGAATGGTGGCGGGGCTTCCGGTGGTCATAACCTTTACCCTCACCCGGCTGGGGTTTTCCAATGTCACGCTTTTCCAGTGTGTCACTGCTAATACACAGCGAGGACTCAAGAGTGGGAGTCAACCCTGAATGGCAGTGGCAGACACGGCCCGGGAGAGGCTTTTCAGTGCCCCTCCAGACAAAAAGAAAATGCCATCTGTCATGTCCACTGGCCACAGCCTGGCCTGAGCACTGGGTATGCTGGACAGCACATGGGCATGTCCTTTCAGAGCAGTTCCTCACATGAGCCCCACCAATGGCATCATGCAGGCTGCTCTATGTGACATCTTGGCCATTCCCTTCAAGATGGACATGTGATAGGAGGTGGGGGGGTGGGTGACTAAGCATTGAGATTCACTCAGGGTGACTTAGAACCTCCGTTATGAATTTATACTAAATAAATGTAAGAATGTGAAGGGAGTCTTGGTGGGTTGAACCATCCCTAGCCCACTTAAATTACTGTAATGGTGTCAGAGTGCATTCATTCATCCGTCATTAAGTCAGGGTCTGCAGGACAGACCTCCACAGGTGGTAATTGACATCTCAACTAAGGAACAGAATTCCCAATAGCACAGATCCTCCTTCAGGAGCCTCATCTGTGACACTGAGCCACATATCCAGAAAATTGTCCTTTAGACAGCATTGTTGTATTCTGAGACCTGCCAGCCACCTTAAATGCCTAATCTCCTAATTAACAGTCCTTTGCAGAAGGCTTTTAATCTCCATTTTACAGATGCTAAAACTGAGGCTTAAGGAACCTAAGAGGGTTTCTCAAGGCCACATATTGATTTGTTAGCAAATTCATAAGCACCTACTATATCCCAGGTCCTCAGACTACATTGGGGGCAAAGCAAAGGGTTCCTTGCCCTGGTAACCCTATTGTCTAGGAGGAACCAAGAAGAGGTAGGAATTTAGATTTCAGAAAAAAATAACAACAGCTTTATTGGGGAATAGCACACATACTATATAATTCATCCATTGAAGGTTTACCATTCATTGGTTTTTAAATATAGTCATAGAGTCATGCAACCATAACCATAATTATAGAACATTTTTATCACCTAAAAAAAAAACCCTATACCCATTGGCAGTTACTAGTCTGTTCCCTCCAAACTGCCCGGCCTCCAGCCAGCTCTAGGCAACCACTCATCTATTTCTACCTCTATCAACTTCATATGAATGGAATCATAGAGGAAATGGTCTTTCATGACTGGCTTATTTCACTTAGCTTAGTGTTCTTAAGCTTTGTACATGTTGTAAGTGTGTGTGAATACTTCATTCTTTTTTTATGCCAAAGAAGATTCCATTGCAAGGGTAAGGCCACATTTAGTTTAGCCAGTCATCTGTTAGTGGACATGTCCACTTTTTGGCTGTCATAAATAGTGCTGCTATGAGTATTTATGTGTAGGTTTTTGCAGGGTAAGAACCCAGATTTCAACCCAATTTTACCCTACTCCAAAGCCTAACCACTGTATTTCTCAGCAGTTTTCATGTCCCCAAAAATAGTGCCTTCCAAGGAGCCTTCCAACCTTGAACCTAGGTATGTGTTGAAGGCAAGAAGTCGTGATCACCTGCTATGGCCTTAGCCGAGCCTGGTAAACTTACTGGCAGGTGGGAGCCTCCCTCTGAGGCCTTAGGAACGAGGCAGTAGGGAAGTTTTCCTGCATTTGTGTTGCTCCTCATGACAGGGACAGGCAGAGGACAAAGGCTAAGGCCTTCTGTTCTGAGCAACCCTAAACTCAGGGGATTCAGGGGCTAGTTTAGAAGTTTGGGCACCATCAGCAATGGAGTTTAAATGTGGCACCCTCTGGCTTGGACTTACTACACTGACCACAGGGCATGTGCTTCACGTCACTTATGGCTCTTTCCTGAGCCAGTGACCTCCTTACTTGGTCCTCTCTTATGACAAAGAAGTGTTGTGACACCATCAATTGTTGATAGATAGAGAGGGGGCTGTGTGCCGAGAGGCCAAGCCAGCAAGTCATGAGTGAATCCAACTTATAGCAATGGCCTTCATGAGAGCAGCTGGCTCCTGGAGCAAGCCTTTTCTGATCTCCACCCCCATAGAATCCATGTACTCTATTCTCTACTCACCAATAGTAGTTTCGACTTCCTTTGTTCACAGAACTTAAGCCATTGACTCATCTCTGTCTGAGTTTTTATCTACTTCCTTCCTCCCGGAAGCCCAGGAGAAAAGATTGCCTGTTGTCATATTCCAAGGACCTAGCACAGCTCTTGGCATTGTGGAGGTACTTAGAGAAGTCTGTAGAAGGAAGCAAGCCAGCCATCAAGTCATGCTAGGGAGCCACTGCTCTCATCCTGCTGTCTGATCCTGAGAGTCCGTGCTCTGCCAGGCTGCCTGAGCCAAGGTGGCCATGTGTACAAGCCAGAAGGGACAGAGAAGCACTGAAGGCATGTGAGCCTCAGAAGCCTAGGTCACCATAACAATGGTGGAGTCGGGGGAGAAGGCAGCAGAGTGGGCAGGAGCCGGAGCAGATGGTGTTTGCCTTCGACTTTGACTGACAAAGCACAAGGGCCCTTGTGGTTATTTCTCAGCCGTGCCTCCAGGCCCCATTTCAGCCTTGGCCTAGTTTCAGTCTCATTACCGGGTGCTGCCAGAGGAAAATGCTTGCCCTGTCCCTGGCTCCCAAGACCTGCTCCTTCAGGCCCATCACTTGGCATTTTACCACTTCCCAGATTCACCACTTATCAAAACCCCAACTAATTAAAACTCGCAACCAATTTTCTTTCTTTATTAAAGAGTAGACTTCTATTTGCTAATAAATCTCATGCACTCATTCAGACATGTCCATCAGCTCCTGGAAACGTGCTTCTCTCTTTATTGCTTTGTTATGTGAGCTTTTTCCTCTCTTCCTTGGATTTTGCTGATGTTCAGGGTCTGTATCTGTAATTGAGTCATTCCTAGAGATTTAAACTGCTTGGGTGGCATTTCTCACTCTTTAAGATTGTTTCTGCTGCATGAAATACTTTAATATCCCCAAAGAGGAGCATCTTGCCTTCCTTCTTTGCTATCACCAAACCTTAGTCTAGGCTACATCTGTCACATCTACTTCCTGCCACCGTAACAGGGCGTGCTGTGGCCCTCCACCCCTCCTGGTGACTCTCAGTAGCAATGGTGCTCTCGCCTTTCTTCAAATAGCTGTTATCATATTAGAGTTCTAGGGGGCTGGATCTGAAGGACATGAGAGATCATCCCATCCAATCCCTGAGCTTTACAGATAATGCAGTGAAGACCCAGAGCAGGATGAGCCTGCAGGGACCATGTGGCTGTGAGTGACAACACTAGGAGGAGCTAGTGTTGAGGTTCCTGATGCCCCTTCAAAGGTCTTTACCATGTGGATGCCTTCCCAGAGTTACAATGGATAGCCAAGGGCCCGAGATCTTATGAACATGGCCCAGCCATGCTAATATAAGGTCTTTAAGGCTGACTGACGGCGCCGTCGATGCTATGATGACTCCTGTGACCCACTCGTACACCTCTGGAGGGCCTTCCAGAAATAGAAAACCTTAAGTAGCTAGAAAATCATGAAAAATGGAAGGATGATCAACCCCTAAAGTGCCTAACTAACCTAAGACATTCTTCTATTGTTTCTTATTCCGGCCTCAATTGACAAGGCTATTGGACTTTGTAACCAACCTTGCAAACCTATGACCCCTTCCCAGCTTTCAAAAAACCACCCTAAACTGTAACTTCTGTAACTTTCCACTGCCTACCCCAAACCTACAAAACCAGCTCCTATCCCACCGCCCTTTGCTGACTCTTTTTGGACTCAGCCCACTTGCACCCAGGTGAATAAACAGCCTTGTTGCTCACACAAAACCTGTTTCAGCGGGCTCTTCATTCAGAGTGTGTGTTTTAACAGCTATTAGGGTGGACGCCCCTTAACCCATCCTGCAGCTGCTCCCTCCCACTTAACTCTGCTGCCCATAGACTCTACCACCATCTTGGTGTCTCATGACCCCAACGGACGACATGTTCCCTTTAAACTTGGAGATTTCCCTGAGTACCTCTTGTAGGTCATTTGTGGGAAATAGCAAATAAATAGAAATTTGTTAGAGGTCCCATCCTGATCCTTTGAGGATTTCATGTGGAAAATCATTCATCTCTTTCTGCTTTTGATTTCTTGGCTTCACGCTGCAAGAAAACATTTCCTCCTTCAGTTATGGGTGATTAATAGGACCACATCCAGACTTTGGGTTCTAACAGCATTGCGAAATTTCTCTGGAGAGCAAATAAAAGCAGAAAAGACTCCATTAGTGTCTCATTTGCAACAGACTTGTTCTTTGCTCAGTTCTGGTGGAGTCTTACTTTGTGATGGCAATAGGAAAGGATTTGTTTGTGGTGCTGGGAACTCTTCCCCCCTGCACAGTGTTCTAAAGACCAAAGAAAGTGATCAATAATATTTTGCAGGCAAGGAAAGAGGGCGATGGAGTTTTAGCTCTCCAGCTCTTCCTAAAGTCACGCTCCAGGCCCAGGGCCCTGTCTTCCTCTCCTCCTGGACCTCCTGCAGCCCGTGGGACACACAGCCAGTAGACTCTCGTTCCAGGACCATCTCTCACCCAAGCCCAGGCACCTGGGGGAAGGGCAGATGGGCCTCTTGCCTCTGTGGGTATCAACAGCCTGCCTTGAAGTGCAAATGGCAGGTGTTGGCTCCTCCGTGCCTTTCAGAGCATCCGCCTGGCTCTTTTATGAGATTACAGACGCTTTCATCTCAGCTTTGCCCCGGTTTTCCTTCTTCCCAGCAAGGCTCCAAAGACTGGCAACGAGGCGAGAACAAGGAGAGGAGGCTCATTCCTGGCTGCGTCCCTGCTGGGTAGGGCAACCCGGCCTGCACATCTTCCAGCCGCGTCCTTTTGAGCCATCGAGGCTGAGAAGGGAGCACAGAGGATCAGGTTAAGAGGGGCCCTTCCCCTTGGTGCCTGGAGGAAGTTGCATTGCATCCTGGGAACGCTCTGATCATACCCTTTGCTTTGTGCCTTCCACTTCAATTCAGTGGAGAGGGGCTTCGGTGCCTTTCTTTATCTTTCTCTCTTTTTCCACCTAGAGGTACTTTTCTGAGGCTCGAGGCTGAGAACATAACACATCTCCTGCCCTTTGGCTTTATGTGCATACGTACACACACCCTCAGTTCTTTGCTGTATTTGCTCGTAATCTTGCTTTTCAGATTTCCTTTCCTTTAAAAAGCCCAAGTAGTTTCCTTCCCATATTGTTCTCAGTGAAAGAAAAGAGCATCTCCTCTCTCCTAAATCCTAATCCCCTCTTCCATCCATCCTATCGTTTAACCTGTTCTTCCAGAGCCAGGACTTTGTGTCTGCTCCTGACATCCACATCCCTTCCAGATCTGTCTCCTCACTCCCCACCACTTCTGGCTTCGCCTCCCGCCACTGTCTCCTGACCTCCATCCACCCCAAATCTGCACCCTTCGCCGACCCAGCCTTCTGTTTCATGCCTCTGTTCTTTCGCTCATGCATGTCTCCTGATTTTCAAGACCCAATTTGCAACTGTGCCTGGCTCAACTCTTACCTCTGTGAAACCCTCCAGCACCTCTGTCCCCCGTCCCCCACCAGGCAGCCAGTGATGTCCTCCCTGTCATCCAGAGCAGTCATCCCATGCGATGTTATAATTATTACCTGTGTTTCTCAGGGCTCCCAGCCTTGGGTGCCAAGTTGGGTCACTGTGCAAAGGGCTTTGTCTTCACCCACTGTAGCGGGGCCTCCAAGCGGGTCACAGCCAGTCCCCTATTTCTGGGAATTCTCAGAGAGCATTGCAGGTGTTCTTTACCCTAAAAAGGCACCAAGAAACCATTTCCTGCCCCTGCTGGAGTTGGGGGTCCTGTCCCTGTCCCCATGAGACCACATGATCTGCCAGAGCCCATCATCCACCACAGTGTCCCCCATGCCCACCATACCCAAGCCCACAGTGGATTCTGCTGCCATGAGAATCCCTCTCCCCCAACTCCTCATCTCTCCCCACTCCATGTTACTTTCTACCACAGAGCCCTAGCAGTGCTGCCTCACATAGTGATTTTTATTAAGACAACTCTGTCCAATTATACTTGTCCCATACTCTTGAAATCAGACATGAATCCTTGTGACCTAAGGCAAAGGATGACCTGATGAAGATGAGGCACAAGGCGGCGGTCAGAACTGCATTTCTGCCTCATGACTAACACGGTCTTCTTAAGTCAGGGTATGTGCCTTCCTAAGGATGAGTTACTTCCCCCAAAGCACCTTGGGTCTTGGAATTTTAAAAACCACTATCAAACCTGTGTTGCCAAAATTCCAAATGTGCCCTGGGATGTCTGGATCCTAAAACAAACAGAATATAGGCTACAGAGGCACACATACCACCACTGCACATTCCTCACCCAGAACAGACATCACCAGTCAATCACATCACAGGTTCTGCCTAGTAAGGCCCTCAGGATTCTTCTAAACACACCGAGACGTCATCTCTACTCTGAAGTCTTTCTGGATCTTCTTGATAGGAATGATCCCACTCTTTTTTTAACTTTCATAGCCCTAAAGACTCTGCTACTCTTGTCTGGGCTTATCTAGATTGTAGTAATAAGACTAGTGGCTAATCTTTACTGAGCTCTCAATTTGATCAGGCACCATTCTAAGTGTCTCTTATCAAACTCATTTAATCCTCACAGTCATGTGAACTAAGTACCAATCTCATGTGACAGATGAGAAACCTGAGACACAGGAATTATACTATTCCAAGTCAGACACTATGTCCCGACCACCGTTGTCATTTCAATCATTCAACCAGCATTTTTATTAGGCACCCATGTGTGCGAGGCACTGCAATAGGCCCTGGGGACGAAAGCTGGACCTAGCATGGTCCTGGGATACAGCCCTTGAAAAAAATCATTTATTGGCCGGGCGCGGTGGCTCAAGCCTGTAATCCCAGCACTTTGGGAGGCCGAGGCAGGTGGATCACGAGGTCAAGAGATTGAGACCATCCAGGTCAACATGGTGAAACCCCGTCTCTACTAAAAATACAAAAAATTAGCTGGACATGGTGGCGCGTGCCTGTAATCCCAGCTACTCAGGAGGCTGAGGCAGGAGAATTGCCTGAACCCAGGAGGCAGAGGTTGTGGTGAGCCGAGATCGCGCCATTGCCCTCCAGCCTGGGTAATGAGCGAAACTCCGTCTCAAAAAAAAAAAAATCATTTATTTTGAAAGTTGCTTTTATGGGGAGCTTAATTCAAGAATGGGAGTGCTGAATTAAAGACTGAGAGAGAGGAAAGCTCATGCAGGAGTTTTAAATGAGTGGGAGAAGGCCAGGTGCAGTGGTTCATGCCTATAATCCCAGCACTTGGGGAGGCCAAGGTGGGTGGATCACCTGAGGCCAGGAGTTTGGACCAGCCTGGCCAACATGGTGAAACTCCATCTCTACTAAAAATACAAAAATTAGCTGGGCCTATTGGCAGGCACCTGTAATCTCAGCTACTTGAGAGGCTGAGGCAGAAAAGTCGCTTGAACCCAGGAGGCAGAGGTTGGAGTGAGCCAAGATTGTGTCATTGCATTCCAGCCTGGGTGACAGAGTGAGACTCCATTTCTAAATAAATAAATGAAATGAATGGGAGCGAAGACGATAAAGCTGGAGTCTGACTAGCATCTTTTACTCTCCCTGACACTCCTTTACTCCTTTTCGAAACTCACTCCTACCCACCAAGACTCCCATACCCGGCTGATGGCATTGGAATTTGTTGAAGGAGCTAGTGCCACCTAGGGTCGGGGAGTATCGGAGGAGGGTCTTCACCATCACATCCCCTCAGCCTCTGTCACTGTTCTGACAGAGGCAGCTTCTCCCAGCCTTGCTTGGGATGTCAAAGCCACTGCACATGACTCTCTTGTACCCCTAGGGGTAGAGCCATCACCCTAAGCCTCACCAGGATTGACCGTAGGCTGATCCATATCCCCAAAGCCTCTGCCTCCCCAGCAAATTTGGCCAAGCTGTTTTGCTTCCCGGAAAACAAGAACTGTCATTGTGGCTTCCAGGTCCCAGTGTGTCCGCCTCCTTGCCACAGCCACCACCCTCAGTGCCTTACCCATCTCGCCTTTGCCTTGCCCCCATCCCACTCCTGTTACACTTCTTGCCTTGTCCTTGGAGGAGACCATGGTTCATTCAGACTTCTTGGCCAAGACATATTTCAGGCTGCGCAGACCAGGTCTCCGTGGCAAGGACTCAACTCTGCTGTTGAAGCATGAAAGTATTCATGGGTCTCAATAAAACTTTATTTACAAAAACAGGAGACAGGCCATAGTTTGCCAACCCCTGGCCCAAACTGTTCTCCCACCAGAATATCCTTCCTCCACTCTCATTTTGTAACATCTGTTGCTTCCTGGGCTTTGAGGCTCAGCGGTAGTCTCACCAAGCCAGGCAGGCCTTCCTCCCCTGCCTCACCATCACCACAGCACGTGCTAATCTCTCCCGTCAGCCAGCTCTTCTTTCACTTTTTGATGTTTTGTTTTGTTTTGATTTTTGAGGCAGAGTCTCACTCTGTCACCCATGCCAGAGTGCAGTGGTGCAATCTCGGCTTACTGCAACCTCTGCCTCCTGGGTTCAAGCGATACTCTTGCCTCAGCCTCCTGAGTAGCTGGGATTACAGGTGCCATACCTGGCTAATTTTTGTATCTTTAGTAGAGACAGGGTTTCACCATGTTGGTCAGGCTAGTCTCGAACTCCTGACCTTGTGATCCACCTGCCTTGGCCTCCCAAAGTGCTGGGATTAAAGGCATGAGCCACCACACTTGACCCTTCTTTCAATTTTTTTTTGCATCTGCTACTCATCTCTTCCTCCTCCAATGGTTAGCTCCTTGAGGTGTGCATCTTCCGTTTTTTCATATGTACGTTAGCTGTAGCCATGTGCTGGATTCATAATCAGTACACAGTAGATGACAGACAGTTTTTAAGATTTGTTTGATTGCAGTGTCTGGGGAAGGCAGTGGTTCTCAGTCTATTTTTTTCTGCTCCAACACATGGTAGGAAGCATGACCGTCATTCATTCCCCATGTATTTCTTGTGTACTTACTACATACTAAGTGCTCCTTTTGTTTGCTTGTTTTTTAATAAATCATGTGCCAGCTTCAAGCTGTTACCAGCACAAATGTGTGATGTTGCCACACTTGCAAACCAGTGGATTCAGATATAAAAGAAATTTTTAAAGATGAGAGGGTGGTGGTAATGACTAGTCAAGCTGTATCTTCAGATTTATAAAATACTTTGCATCTGTTGTCTCATTTAATCATGACAACCTCAGAGGTGAGTGGTAGCGTCCCATTTGCAGATGAAGACACAGGGTCCAAAAGTATGTGGCCTGCCCAAGGTCACACAGCTTCTGAGAAATGGAGCTTCGCTGAAAAGCTGTGCTATTGTGTTTGCTCTCTGAAAACAAAATAAAACCACTTTTCTGATTCTGTAGAGAATAATCGAGGTTATTGCAGAAATTGTTGAAAATAAGCAGAAAATTAAAATCATGAGAAATTCCTACACCCATAGATAGCCGACATTAACAGCATCTGCATATTCTTACAATTTGAATGTTTTTACAAAAGTTCGAATTGAGGCCCAGCTAGGTGGTTCACACCTATAATCCCAGCACTTTAGGAAGCCGAAGCAGGTGGATCACCTGAAGTCAGGATTTCAAGACCAACCTGGTCATCATGGTGAAAACCCATCTCTACTAAAACTACAAAAATTAGCCAGGCATGGTGGCACATGCCTATAATCCCAGCTACTTGGGAAACTAAGGCAGGAGAATCGCTTGAACCTGGGAGGTGGAGGTTGCAGTGAGCAGAGATTGTGTCATTGTACTCCATCCTGGACAACAAATGCAAAATTACTTCTCAAAAACAAAACAAACAAAAAATTCAGATTGAATCCTGTTGTATATACTGGTGTGTAGCTGCATTTTTTTTTTTTTTTTTTTTTTTTTTTTGGCTGCTTCTTTTCTTTTGATAACTTTAGTACCGGCTGCCTTTTTACATTAAGATATAATTTACATCCAATAAAATTACGCTTTTAGTGTACAATTCTATGAGTTTTGACACACCCATGCAGTTGAATAACCACTACCAACTTGAAGATATAGAACTGTTCTATCACCCCAGAAACTCCCCTGTAGCCCTTGTAGTCAATGCCCACCTTCAGACCCTGGAAAACAATAGATTTGTGTGATTTGCCTTCTCTAGATGTCGCATAAATGGACTCATGCAATGTGGTGCAGCTTCATTTTTCATTTAGCATTATAGGCGTGTGTCCACATGAGGTTATATACTCTTCAGAAGCATTGCTTTCTAATGACTACCTGCCCCGCCATGGGCCATGTGCTCTCCAGTTCACAGCCCCAGACTCTCAGAGACTAGAAATGAGAGGTCGAGAGCTGCGTTGAGAAGCATGAGGGCAGGATTGATGTGATGAGTGCAAGTCACCCACAAGAGGAGATGCTGGCTCTTCTGCCTTCAGGCCGATGGCGGTGATCTCCGAATGGGTGGGCTGGACAGCATCATGCCACAATGCACAGCACCAGCATTCACATCCTGCTTTGTGCTTTTAGATCCCTTGCTCATATGTGGCACCTTCTGGATTCTTGGTTTCAGATTGAGTTTCTTCAAGGAAGTGGAGATAAGAATGTTCTCTTATAGGGCTATTGTAAGGATGGAAGGAGTTTTTTTTTTTTTTTTTTGAGATGGAGTCTCACTCTGTCACCCAGGCTGGAGTGCATTGGTGTGATCTCTGCTCACTGCAACCTCCACCTCCTGGGTTCAAGCGATTCTCCTGCCTCAGCCTCCCGAGTAGCTGGGATTACAGGTACCCATCACCAAGCCTGGCTAATTTTTTTTTGTATTTTTAGTAGAGATGGGGGTTTCACCATGTTGGCCAGGCTGTTCTTGAACTCCTGACTTCAGGTGATCTGCCCACCTCAGCCTCCCAAAGTGCTGGGATTACAGCCACCACACCCGGCCGGAAGGAGATGATTTGTGCCCAAGTTCTGACCGCAGGGATGAGCAATCGAGCTGGTTTTTCTTCTTTCTCATCCCCACCACCACTGCTGCCTCTCCCCCGGGGGTTGGATCCGCAGATCATAAGTGCTCTCACCACAAAAAAGAAGAAAAAGAAGTGTGGGTGTGGTGATTCACGCCTGTAATCCCAACACTTGGAGGCCAAGGTGGGAGGATTGCTGGAGCCCAGGATTTTGAGAGCAGCCTGAGCAACATAGGGAGACCCCATCAAGAAAGAAAGAGAGAAAGGGAGAGTGAGGGAGGGAGGAAACAAGGGAGGAAGGGAGATGAAAGAAGGAAGAAGAAATGGCAACTATATGAGGCGATAGATATATCAGCTCAATTGTGGTGACTGTTTCACAATGCATACCTATAACAAAACAAGTTGTACACCTAAAATATATACATTTTTTACTTGTCAAGTATACCTCAGTAAAGCTTGGGGGAAAAAAGAGAGATAAGTTGATGTTAACCCAAAGTGTTAAAAACAGATGTCACCTAGTTGAAGCTGCTTCCCTGTGTCACCAAAAGGATTAAAAGAGAATTAAAGAAAAAGAGCACTTCAGGGAGAACAAGTGATAGGCTGGAAACATACACAGGGGCCTGCAGAACCTGTGCCTGATGATGAAGAAGGAATCCCCCGGGGACAGGCTGGGAGCACGGAGCTGGGATGACACTTGTAGCTCTTTGAGCTAAAATGGCTCAGGCATCGTCTGCATTCGTTGTGGGTGCTGAAGTTTTAGAACTGTTTTCCCCGCCCCCACCAACACCTTCTTCTTCCTCCTCCCGGGTCTGTCTTAGACTTCTCCCAGCAAAGCAGAGTCCGTATCCTAGTGTGTTGCTATGGAAAGAATGGCAACATCACTGTGAGTTCATGAAAAAAAAAAAAGGAAAGGAAAAAAAGAAAAAATAGGACAAGCGGGATTTTTTTTAAGTGTTATGAAACTGGAAGAAAAACTGTTCCACCACTAAATATATCCACTTACAAAATCAGCAGATGTTAGGGAAGGGCTCGTACAGTCAGTCCCTCTGTCCTGCAGAAAACTCTTAGCAGAGCATCTTCATAGCCATTGCTCCTGTGGGACTCTGAGAAGCTGTTAGGTCTCGGGGCCGGTGGCTATAACCTTCCATGTTTGCCAAAGGGAATGTGGCAGCCACTACCTGGGGGACCTTTGAATAACCAGACTGCACTTTGTTTTACAGCCTTCCTCCTGGTCCTTCTTCTCCATTTCCTCATAAGATCACCCCAACTTTTACCTTTTTGGGGTTCCTTCAAAAAGCACAGCTTTCAAGCCTGGGTTTGCATCCCAGCTTTGCCTTGCACTGGATGTGGTACTTGGATGGATTACTCAACATCTCTGAGCTTTCGGTTTCCACATACATGAAACACTTACTGTCAAGGGGTAGTAAAGTTTAACAGTAACACATGAACCACCTAGCAGAGTAGTCACCTTAAAGCTGTTAGTCATATTGTGTCATAAAGATTCTCTTCCCTTCTAGTCACATTTTCTAGCTGCCTAGTGGACTGCTAGGGACTGCAAAAGGGGCAGTTTAGCCTCTGTCAACCAGCTGACAGAGCCAACCAGGTGGCCCCATCAGGTGTGGACTCCACCACAACCTGAGACCCTCCTCAGCATCTTTCATGCCTTCCCAACATTATTTGTCAGTGTAAAAGTCTAGATAGAAAGCATCTTCTCACACTCCTGGTTGATATCTTGCATCAGCCTCTGTTCTGGTGAACTGCTGTTGCATAGCAAAACCAGGAGTTGCACACAGAAGTTTATGATTATTATATCTCACAGTTCTGTGCATGAGAAGTTTGGATAGACTGTAGCAGTTATGGCTTGTCTGTACTTCAGGAGGCCTGGGGGCCTCAGGTGAGATGGGCCTAGAGCAGATGGAGACTGGCTGAGCATCTGTCTCCCTGTAAGGGTAGGTTGAGCTTCCTCACAGCATGGTGGCCTCAAAGTAGTCAAGTTTCTGACTCCTCCAAGGAGAAAGAAGCAGAAACTCATGTCCTCTTAAAAGCTTTGGTCCAGAACTGTCATAGATTCACTTCTACCATATTATACTGTTCAAAGCAGTCACAGGTCAGCACAGATTCAAGGAAGGTAGGGATGGGAACATGGACCCCATCTCTCGATGAAAAAAGTGTCACACAATTTGCAACCACCTTTAATCTGCCACTGTGTCTGCCACAAAGTCACTACACCCACCTGCCTGCTGGTCCTAGAAGGAAAATCTGAGAAGCTGATGGTGGAACCTGAGAGCAGAACTAAGTGACAGGACCAACATCACTCATCACAGGAAAAGGCAGAGCTCAGATAGCACACCTTTCAGAGTAGCTGGCTTTTTAAAGAGTTGTCTGCAAACCAGAATTCTGGGATGGCCACTAATTATGAATGCTCCATGGGTATGCTCTCTGACAGATTCCTATCAATAACCACCACCCCTCAATTTCTCTATTGTAAATGCCAAGCCTTTATACATCAAATTTGCTAAAAATAAGGCATTTCCATTCCAAGTCATTGTGTTCCATCTTGATGAAACATAAGGTCTTCTAGAATAGAAGATCCAGAGGGCAATAGTCCCAGTCCCCAGAACAAGGCTGGTGTATCTTAGGCCCTCAGTACGTATTTTACTGAATGAAGGATCCAGTGAACCAGGTGGTCAGTCAGTGAACATCCAGTGACCAGACAGAGAGAACAGAAGGTCCACCATACCCCATATGCTGTGGCTTCTGATCCTAAGTGGCCAGGGATTTGAGGGTCTCTGAGTTGTGGTCTCAGTTGTTTTGGGGTCTTACAGTTATTGCTGTAGTTACTTCTGCTGCTGCTGATAATATGGGAGAATTCACAGTTCTGTCCTCCTCCTCTGAAGTTGAGTCAATGACATCTTGCTATTAAGAAAAATACAGGGCAACTACATAACTTACTCTGCGTTAAGTTCTTACAAGAACTCCTAGAGAGAAGAAAAGGGAACCCCACTGAAAAGCTTACTAGTTGGCTATACAAAAGCAGTCCCAGCATCTGCCTGACTTCTCAGCCTTTGAGATTTGTATCTTCACCCCAAGATAACTTTGGAGTAAGTTACACTGATTTGGATGGACCTTGGTACACAGTTGTGGCATGAATTACTAGTTGATTGTTCCGCTTGAAATCAAATAATTGCCGAATGAGGTTCTTTGTAGGGTCTTGCACAAATTGCACTAGACACCAAGAGAAGTGCGGGACAGAGGAGGACGCGGTGAAGTGTGATTGATGATCCGTAACTGCCGATAGAGCACCTGCTGAGCAGGCCCCAGTGCTTAGTGCTATGGAAGACACAGTGATGAAGAGCACCAGGGTCTTGCCCAAAGTGAGCTCTTGACCACTGGGGGAGAGAAACACCCACACAGGTAACTCTAATAGATGTCTGTGAAAAGTTCCAACTGTGTTCTCTGCTAGTGGAGAGAAGAGTAAACAATCTGACGGGGGGAATCCAGATGCACTGTTGTAGGAGAAGGGATGTGAGCGAGGCTTTGAAGATAGGTTAGAGGTTGGCCTTTGATAGGAAAATTTTGGAGAGAGGGCTGGTTCAGGTAGAGAGAACAGCTCGAGCAAAGCCTAGAGGTGGAGGAGGGCAGGGCAGGTTTGGAAATAACCAGCAAATGTTTGAGTCAGAAGCCAAGGCTCTCTAAGCAAGGCTTTGAAGATGACTCAGAGGAACTCAGACAATATTTGGGGAGTGCTAGGGAGCCAGGAAAAGATTAAGAGAAGGGAGTGGGGTGTTTCAGCAGATCACAGGGATAGAGTGGAAGGTTGATTGGGAGGCCATTGTGACCACAGGTGGAGAAGTGGACATGGGACAGAGTGGGGGACACACACAGAAATGGACTTTCTGGTGACAGCTTAAGTGAGATGACAGCCCAGATTTATGAACCCACCTAACAGAGGAACTGAATGGGAATAGCCCCTCATATCAGTGTCCTTCATAGAAGCCACACACATGCTCCCCAGCTCAGATCTCCTGGGAAGTGGCTAGCCTGAGACCAGTGCTTCTTAAGCTGGGCTGCACACTGGAACTGTCCAGGAGCTTTAAAAAATATATAAATGCCTAGGCCCTACCTACAGAGAAACTCTCTGAATTGATACAGGGTGAGGCCTGAGCACGGAGGTATTTAAAAGCTCCTCTGCTGATGCCAGTGTGGAACAGAGATTGAGGGCCCTGCCTGGAGAAATGTCTTCCCGTGCAAAGACAGGCTGTCTGGCTGCTCTCAGTGTGTCATTAGATATTAATTTGTGTGGTTCCTTAATTAAAGGCTATGTCCCACACTAGATGGCCAACTCTCTGAGAATAGGGATTGTATAGTTTCCTGTGACTGCTGTAACTGAGCCTCTAAAAGGCCATTTCGTCATTCTGTCAAGCCAGCGGCTTCAGGGTGATGGGGAACATGGGAAGACCCATTAGTTCCGTGGCCCATCGCTGCACTGTAGCTGCGGTTGTTTACTCTCAAGTGGCAAGTGCAGATCTGAACCATCTGTCAGCCAGGCCCCAGTGTGTTTTCTTCCTCGTTCAGCCGGTTCTAGGGAACTCCTCATGCAGCATAGGCATCAGCATGGCCACACTCACTCGGAGGCTCTGGGGGAACATCTGTTTCCTTGCTTTTCCAGCATCTAGGGCTACATTCCCTGCATTCCTTGGCTCACAGCCCCTTCCTCCATCTTCAGAGCTAGTGCATGGCATCTTCTCTCTGACTCTGCTTCCCTCTGCCGCTGTCACGTGCCCTTCTGCTCTTCTGTCTAGACTCTCCCTCTGCCTCCCTCCTAGAAAGACACTGAGGATTGCATTTAGGGCCCACCCAGATCATTCAGGATGATCTCCCCATCTCAAGGTCCTTACCTTAATCATATCCACAGTATACAGTAACAACTTTGGGACATATAAGATAGCGTTCACAGGTTCCAGGCACTAGGACCTGGGTATCTCTTGGAGGACCATGATGCAGCCTACCACAGGGATTATGTGTTTTCTTTGTAGCCTCACAAACTAGTACAGCACCTGGGACTGGGTGAGCCAGTGACATAGTGATGAATAGACAGTGTTGTATTAGTCTGTTCTCATGCTACTAATAAAGACATATCCCAGGCCAGGCACTGTGACTCATGCCTATAATCCCAGGACTGTGGAAGGCCCATGCAGGTGGATCACTTGAAGTGAGGCATTCGAGACCAGCCTGGCCAACATGGTAAAACCCCGTCTCCACTAAAAATACAAAAATTAGCCAGGCATGGTGGTGTATCTCTGTAATCCAAGCTACTTGGGAGGCTGAGGTGGGAGAATGGCTTGAACTTGGGAGGCAGAGGTTGCCATAAGCTGAGATCGTGCCACTGCACTCCAGCTGGGTGACAGAGTGAGACTCCATCTTAAAAAAAAAAATACCTGAAACTGGGTAATTTATAAAGAAAAGAGGTTTAGTTGACTCACAGTTCCACATGGCTGGAGAGTCCTCACAATCTTAGTCAAAGAGCAAGACACGTCTTACATGGCAGCAGGCAAGGGAGCTTGTGCAGGAGAACTCCCTTTTATAAAACCATCAGGTCTCGTGAGGCTCATTCACCATCACAAGAAAATGGGAAAAACCTGCCCCTGTATCCAATTACCTCCCACTGGGTCCCTTCCATGACACGTGGGAATTATGGGAGCTACAATTCAAGATGAGATTTGGGTGGGGACACAGCCAAACCATATTGGCAGATCAAGATCCCATTAGAAATCAGACTTAGGAATCCAGAAAGAGCGCTGGAGGCAAGCTAGGGAGCACCAGGCACGGGGGAATTTAACTTGGTGGCTTCTGAAATACACATCAATTCATGCCACTCTCCACTGCCCTCAGGATAAACACTACCAAGTTCCTGCTTCCCCTCTTCTCCTCTCACTGCTTTCGTTAAGTCCATACTGCCCCTAAAATTACACTATCAGTACTTCTGTAATTTACTTTTTCTCCACTAGACTTAAACTCCAAGAGGACAGCAGCTCTAAGCCAGACTCTATCTCCTCCATCTCATTTATCTCCCCTGTTCCCACCAGGACGGAAGCTGGCACTTAGTAGGTACTCAAATATCTGTTAAATGAATAGAGGAACTACTAATGGGTTGATGAGAACCCGACAACCTTGCTTTTGAGAATATTGGCTTATCAGGGGAAACTGGATTGTTTTGTTCACTACTGTGTCCCCAGTGCCTAGACCAGGGGGTCTGGCTGGCAAATCATCAAAAAATATTTGACAGAGAGAAGTAGGGAACATTCAAAGAGCCTGTGGGTCGGAGGGGCAGAATGTTCAGGGAGGAGAGAGTGTGAGGTTTGGGAAGAGCCTTGGAATTACGTCTTAGGAGAAGAGTTGGGATGAAATTCAGTGAGAATGGGGAGACAGCACAGATCATTACTGAAAGAAGAAATGGGTAACAAAGTTAGGGGAGATTTGCCTGGCAGCAGGCACAGGGCAAATTGGGATGGAGGAACTTGGGAAGGAAGGAAAGTCCTTCGATTCCCATAATCTAGGCAAGTTGTGAGGACAGTGCAGACTAATGTGGAGACATCTAGAATGTTACAAACAAATGACAACAGAGCTTGGATTCAGATTGTAGGAGAGAAATCAGGAGCTAAGGCCTCATACCCTGGGCCCAGCAGCGGGGATCCAAGATGATTCTGTGTTTACCAACCTGAGTGACAGAGTGTGGTGCCCCCACAAGTGTGGGAAAGAAAATGAGGAAGCCAGGTGATCGTTTTGACTTGGGACAAGTTGAGTTTTCCACAAAGATAGGACATCCTAATATTTTTTTTACGGTTGTTACAATTACTATTTTTATTATCTTATTGGTTAACATTATTGAATATTTCCTATACACCAGTTGTGTTGTTTACTTTTCTTCAACCAATATTATTTGATTCCACCACAATCTTTTGTTAGTTTCTATTATCTCCATGATACAGATGAGAAAACTGAGATTTCCGTTTATTTCTGAAATGTGCTTTCCCTCAAACACACTAAGTTGTTATAACTTTTTCTAACATGACCCATGTGGCACTGGGAGCACTAACTTTTTCGTTTCTTCCCATATATGCCTGCTTTTATCAGCCAGAGCTCCTTGACCAGATTTGCTCATTCCATCAGCCAAGAAGCAACCCCGCTTCTCATTTGTGTGTAGGGTTTTGCTTCTTCATATCTGTATATGCCTTTATATTTTGGCCAAGCTTGCTTACCCAGGGTCATTGCATCTTGGAACATTAGGACTGACAGTTGGATCCCAGCACTTTTGGAGGCCAAGGTGGGCAGATCACTTGAGGTCAGGAGTTCAAGACCTGCCAACATGATGAAGCCCTGTCTCTACTAAACATACAAAAATTAGCCAGACATGGTGGTGCACGCCTATAAGCCCAGCTACTTGCGAGGCTGAGGCATGAGAATAGCTTGACCCCAGGAGGCAGAGATTGCAGTGGGCTGAGATTGTCCAACTGTGCTCCAGCCTGGGCGACAGAGTGAGACCATGTCTTTAAAAAAAAAAAAAAAAAGACAGTTGGGAATTCCTCCAGAAAAGGATAAAGCAAATCACAAAGACATGCCTTCCATGTCTGAAAAAATCCACTGAGTGTTATTTTGTTTCTTGTCCTTACATATACCCATAGCTCAAACTGTCTCAAAATCTGTAGAGTACAGAGGTTACTAGTATAAACCCAACTCTATGGTTCTATGGGAAGCTATGACTGCCACATGGCTGTTGAAATTGACTAACATGTTCTTGCACCTAATGGAGTATCAAAGGGGCCAAAGAAGGACCTAGTTTTGGTCCCCAGCTGAATTCGGCAGTCCGGCCCCATGCTGTAGCTCCTGTTTGTTCAAGAAGATAACAGTCTTTTCATTACCTGCTTCTAAAACCTGGAAGGTAACAGCAGAGTGGGTATAATGAAGGCTCTGAGATAGATTGCTGAAGGAACCTCTCTTCAGCCTCAGCGGCCTCCAGGGAAAACAGAGGTCCTGACATTTCCTGCTCTGCCTCCTTAGGGCTAAGAGGCTCTTGTAAGAGGATGCATGTAAAAATGTTCTGTGGGCTGTATGGCACACTCGGGACCTGAGGGATAGTTATTACCATCAGCAGCATTGCTGTGGTCGTTATTGTTGCAGAGGCGATGTAGAGGACTGCTGCAAAAAGGAACGAGCAGCGTGGTGACTTTCAACAAGAGAGCAGCAGTTTACAGAATTGCTTAGAAATGTGAGCGGGATTGTGAAAGAATGGACAGCCCCCACAGGTTCTTTCTCAAGTGTAAATAAAAAATCATGCCTTTTTAGAACCCTTCCACGCTGGACAGACTTGGTAAGAATTTTGCCTCCGTGGTGAAGGGAATCCTGAAAAAGACCTTCTCTTCCCACTTTTTGGTGCATCCCACACGTGTCCTGAGAGACCTTTTTTTTTAAATTTTGAGACGGAGTCTTGCTCTGTTGCCCAGACTGGAGAGTAGGATTCAAGTGATTCTCCAGCCTCAGCCTCCCAGATAGCTGGGATTACAGGCGTCCTCCACCATGCCCAACTCATTTTTGTTGGGGGTTGGTGGTGCTGGTGGTGATGGTGGTGGTGGTGGTGGTTGTTATTGTTTTCAGAAGATACAGGGTTTCACCATGTTAGCCAGGCTGGCCTCTAACTCCTGACCTCAGTTAACCTGCCTGCCTCAGCCACCCAAAGTGCTGGGAATACAGGCGTGAGCCACTGTGCGCTGTCTGAGAGACCTTCTAAGAGATGGAGAACAGGGGTGCTGGGAAAATTGTCAGGCCCATGGGAAGTAGGGGGACTGGCTGGCACACTGGCATCCACCAGTTGTTGGTCCGTCCACCAAGACATCACACCAGCAAGGTCAACCAGAACCATCCCTTTTTCAGCCCAAAGCTGGTCCTGGTGTTATCAGGGGAGGCCTCCTTGGCCTGAGGGCTGTGCTAGGTCCAGACAGGGTATGTCTTCCCTCAGGCTGTCAGGGGTCCCCTGCCAATAGCCCCCCAGCCTATGTACCTTTTCATGGGCTATAATACCTTTCTGATTCTTGTAAAATGAGCGGGGCTGAACAACACCAGGTCCAGACTTGCAGCCATAATTCCCCTGGCCTTCACCCTGCCGGAAACAGAAAGAAGCTGTTCTGTTGTGTTAGGACACAGTCGTGCATGGGGCTCCGTGCCTGCAGCTGCCTGCAGCCTCCAGCAGCCACAGGGATTGTGCAGAGTTTGCACACTGCTGCCTGCATGGGAAGGGCCAGAGTTTGTGCGGTGGGCCTCGTGTTTCTCCCAGTTAGCCTTGGGTCCACAGAGGAATCTGCCACAAGACATTCATCTCTGATAAGACTAAAGACAGGAAGGAAAGAAGAAAGAGAGAAAGGGGAGAGAGCGGGTAATTACTGTTGCACTCCTCATGCCATCTGATCCTCACTGCAGTCCTAGGAAATAAAAAGCAAAATATTTGTTAGTTCCACTTAAAGACAGATTTAGCTCCAATAGTTTCAAAGTAAGATCCTTCACCTCTCAAAGCAGGGGTTCTACAGAGGGGTATGTAGCCGAAGGTGTAAGTCACATATGTACCCAATCATTACACACTGTGGCACGGGAGTCTTTAGGAGATTCTCACCCCAGCTGCCCATCATAATCACCCAGGGACTTCAAAACCTACTGATCTTTGGCCCTACCTTAAGATTCTGATGTAATTGGTCTGGGGCATGGCCTGAGCACCCAGGATATTTAATTTAAGCAGATGTGATTTCTGATCTTAAAATATCTTTCTGGAGAATTAATGAATGGGAGAAGGAAATGAGCAGGGACCCAGGAGAAACCAGGCAGGAGGCCTGGATGAGAGATAATGGTGCCTTGGATCGGGGTGGTCGTAGTAGGAAATGAGAGCGGTGGATGAACTGGAGACCTGATTTGGAGGTGACATGGACAGTACGAGCTGGTACGTGTCTCTCTAAAGACAATCATTTTCAAATGTGGAGCAGAGGCAGTCATCATCCTAACTGTGGCAATTTTGTGGAAACTGAAAACAATAGCAGATCTTGGCCTTGTAAATCTTACAGGATGGGGCTGGGAGTTCTAGCTCACTGTCCATTCCCAAGAAACAGCAGCTCAGCTTCTCCAGGGCTGCTGGAGGTGGAGTGAGAGGAACAGCACAGGTGCAAACCGAGCTCAGCTTGCCCCCTGTATTAGTTTCCAGGGGCTGCTGTTACAAATTACCACAAACGTAGTAGCTTAAAGTACCACAAGTTTATTCTCTTAAATTTCTGGAGGTTAGAAGTCAAAAATCAGGCTGGGCCCCGTGGCTCACACCTTTAATCCCAGCACTTTGGGAGGCTGAGGCAGGTGGATCACTTGAGGTTAGGAGTTCAACACCAGCCTGACCAACATGGTGAAACCCCATCTCTACTAAAAATACAAAAAAAAATTAACCAGGCATGGTGGCACGTGCTTGTAATCTCAGCTACTCAGGAGGCTGAGGCAGGAGAATTGCTTGAACCCAGGAGGTGAAAATTGCGGCAAGCTGATATCATGCCACTGCACTCTGGCCTGGACAACAGAGTTAGACTCCATCTGAAAAAAAAAAAAAGTCAAAAATCAGATGCCCTAAGCTAAAGCCAAGGTGTTGGCAGGCTGGCTTCTTCTGGAGACTTTGGGGAGAATCTATTTCCTTGCCTATTCAGCCTCTGATGTCCACTTGCGTTCCTTCTCCATCTTCAAAGCACTTCACACCAACATCAGTTTCCATCATTGCATCACCTTCTCCTCTGTAGTCAAAACTCCTGCCTCCAGAATTTCTTGAACCCAGGAGGTGGAGGTTGCAGTGAGCTGAGATCACACCATTGCACTCCAGCCTGGGTGACAAGAGTGAAACTCCATCTCAAAAAACAAAAAACCTCCTGCCTCCTTCCCATAAGGACACTTGTGGTTACATTTAAGGCCCATGTGGGGAATCCAGGATGATCTCTCCATCTCAAGATCCTTAATCACACCATCAAAGCCCCTTTTCACATCATCCAAATCCCTTTTGCCATACAAGGTAAGATTCCCAGATTCCAGGAATTAGGACCTGGATATCTCTGAGGACCATTTTCCAGCCTACCCCACTGTGGGTCCTGTGCAGAGACATACAGAAACACCGCCTCTCGGTGTGGTTTGAATCTCAGTGGGTTTTGTCTGGGATTTAACTGGCTTCAGTGAATAGCTTTGTGGAGGACATTCTATCAGAGAATAAGAGTAAACCTTCACCCTTTATCCAAGGCTTTGAGATAAAGGGAAGTCTCTTCGAGGTAGAGATGAAAGGGGTTCAAGGGAAAGCTGCAAAGGGTGGCCTGGAGGCGGGGATGGAGGGTAGAATGGAGAAAGAGATCTGACAGACAGAATCTAAGAACTGCTGAAAAGCCCTGTCTCGCCCTGATCCGTGCCTGGGGAGCAGAGAAATCTCATTCCTCTCCCGGCTCCAGGAAGATGGAGTGTGCACGAATCACCCACGAGGAAGGAAATGAAAAGGTTACACCAGGAATTGTCGATATTATAAATCCCTCTAGTCTCTCAGCCTCGCTAAATGTTTTGATAGCAGAATTTGATGGATTGTAAATCAGAGCAGGCTTATCTTACACATTTGATAGTGCCTTATTTATTTATGTATGTGACACATAAAGCCAGAATTGATTCTTTTTTCTTTCTGTCTTAGCAAGATTTTTTTTTCTGCTTTCAGAAACACATCACTCTTCTCTTTTCCGTGTTTGTGGGCGTGTAGGTGTGTGTGCTTGTATATGGTGGCAGCTGTTATGAATCTTTCTATACAGAGAAAGAATACTTTGCCTGGGAGAAGATTATAGCATCAGGAATTAACTGCAAAAATAATAAAGCCACTTTGCTTCAAAATATGTCTTAATCTTACTACTTTAAAAAAAAAAAAACAAGAATATTGCTCAGAGAAAGAGGGGGAGTAAAGGCGTTATAATGTGATCGATTTGTGATTTGAAACCTAGGTAGATATACATGCAAAGACAGTTTCCTGAGTTTCCTGGCTCAGGAGGTAGAGTCATGAGCTACCTCGATCTCCTCAAATGGATCAAACCAGCCTCACCTTTCTCATACTCTTTCTCACACACTAATTTCAGCTTTATACTACATTTAGGTTTGGGCACAGTGGCCCATGCCTGTAATCCCAGCACTTTGGGAAGTCAAGGCAGGAGGATCACTGGAGCTCAAGGGTTCAAGACCAGCCTGAGCAACATGGTGAGACTTTGTCTCCATTAATAAATCAATAAAACATCTATTGGGGCTGGCCTTGAGTCAGCATAAATACTGCTTCCGTTTATTGCACGTTTACAGGTACCTGGAGTTATGATGGAGTCTTACAAGCATTATACCATTTAATCCTCACAGCTCTGTGTGGTGGTCATTAGCTCCCGATAAAGTTTATTTATTACAGATAAATAAACCAAATCTGGGAGAAGTCACATATCTTGCCAACCTCCTACAACTGGAAGTGTCCGAGAGAGCTGTAATTCAAACCATTCTGTTCTGATTCTAAAGCTAATGGACTTACCCACTCTACTTAACTGGCTTCTTAAGATCAGTTCCGTCCAAAACACCCTGACCTTGCCATTGACATTGAGGACAGACAGCCACCTCTGGAAGACACTTCACTCACCTGCCCAGACACACAGACCACAAACGCCCTGTAATGGTGGTGAAGCTTCTCTCACCATATTTACATTCTATTCCTTCACAAGCCTGTGGTTGACCTTGACTAACGAATCAGATAGGTCACCTCTAAGAGTCTGCCCATGCTAGTGCCCTACGGACCTTCTTGATTCTGGCTTTTCTCCATCAGCTTCTCGCATCAAAGATGGAGCATGGCATTTTGGTGCAAAGTTCTTTTTATTTATTTATTTTTATTTTTTATTTTTATTTTTTGAGTCAAAGGTTCACTCTTGTTGCCCAGGCTGGAGTGCAATAGCGCAATCTCGGCTCACTGCAACCTCCGCCTCCCGAGTTCAAGCAATTCTCCTGCCTCAGCCTCTGGAGTAGCTGGGATTACAGGCATGTACCACCATGCCCAGCTAATTTTGTATTATTAGTAGAGATGGGGTTTCACCACATTGGCCGGGCTGGTCTCAAACTCCTGGCCTCAGGTAATGCACCCACCTTTGCCTCCCAAAATGCTGGGATTACAGGCGTGAGCCACCACGTCCAACCTCAAAGTTCTTTTTATCAGCTATCAAGACAGCGCATCATCTTGACTACTTCAAAAAGCCATGTGCTATAACTTTATCTTTTATCCAGTTTATGAAAACTATTATTTGGAATTAAAATTCCTTCTGATATTTGATCTGGACTCACAGATGGCTTTTTTTCCTCTCTCTCTCTCTGTCTTTTCCCCCAATCTGTTTGAAGTTCTTATCTCATATTTATCTATTCCTGAATTGTCTTAAATAGGAGACAGAAAAACTTATTTCCATTGTAAAACCATTGAGGAGCTTTGTTTTCATGTTGAAAAGGGAAAACACATTTCAGTGGAGCTTTTTAAGACCTTTCATAAAAGTGCCTTCGGGGAGAATATGAATTTTAAATAATAACTGAATAATTTGAAAATTATTTTGCAGTGAACATAAAATTGTCACAGGTGATCAGTGAGCTGCCTCCTCTGTTTTCTCTGACACTCATTAGTGTGTCAAGGCTGTTCCTATGTGTAGATCTCTGGTACCCTCTCCTCAAAGAGGCTTTCCCTGATTCTATCATTGAGAGTCACTTTCTTGTCACCATCACATCATTTTTAAAACCTCTCTGCATAGCACTTACCACTGTAAGTTTTTTGTTTTCTGGTTACTTTCTGTCTCCCCTCCTTGACTATGGGCTCCTTGAGGGCAGGAATCTTAGGCCTTATTCCCTGAGTATGTAAAGCAGCATCTGGCACACAGCAGACACTCAAGAATGAATGGATGAATGAATGAGTGACTGCCTGAGCTATGTTTGTATTTCTATTTTAAGAAAAGTAGATCTTCTGCTGTCAATCCCTTTTAAAACACCAGGAATGTTTGAGGAAGGGAACGGGGTGGTAAGATGCAGATTGCTGGCGACAGGTGCCTCTCACAGCTCACGCCCTGTACGCACAGGGAGGTGTTGAAGACAGGGATGACGGATCAGATTCGTGTTTAGAAACAGGACGTTCAGTCATGGCATCAGTTGTGAGGTATGGGGCAGCAAGCAATCTGTTGCTAAAAATAAAGCCTTGAAGTCTGTGAGTGACTTACTTTTCTTGATTGGCAAGGACTCAAGGTTATTCCTATTAAAATGTCATCTCAGTTATGTCCTGAGATTCTTTCTTAAGGGAGAGTGAAAGGTGTGGAGTGAGAGCCAACGCAACAAAGATGACAGGTAACCCTGACAGAATGTTACAAATAGGCATGCCAGCCACCATGCTGTCATGGCCGGAAAAGGCTGAAGATTGCTGTTTAGAAAGGACTGGTGGCAGTGAAGAGGCTGGCCTGAAACTGTGTCTGTCAGGATGTTTTCAGTTACAAGTAACAGAAAACCCCATCAAACTGGTTTAGACAAATTGACATCGTGGAAAAGTCCATGAGTCTGTTGGACTGGGACACGGTGGGATTCAGTGGGACATCATCGGGATGGGTTTTCTGCATCTCTCAACTCAGCCTTCAGCTCAGCACTCAGGCAGGTTCTCCACTGTAGTGGCAAGATACCCACTGGTGCTTCTTGGCTTATATTCAATGCCCTCAGCAACTCCCCCAGAAAGGAGGACATTCATTCTCCCAGGCCTCCAATAAAAGCCCCAGAATGGAATCCCACTGGTTCTGACTGTTCCACTTGGGTCAGGCTTTTTGTTAATCACTCACTGTTCCTGGAGGCGACAATGTTCTCTCTGGGCAGGACAGAGTCACCTGTGCAGCACTGGGGGTTCCATCTGGGCCAGGCATGGGTAGGGGTCCTTCTCCAGAAAAACTGATAGCCATTGCCAGAGGAGGGAAAGGACACTAGAAAAGCAATGCCTGCGTCCAACCGGAGGCCCAGGGGTCAGGCCAAGTGCAGCACTTACTGCAGTTGTAGAGGAAACTACCGAGGAGGACTCCACCTGGGGCAGAGGAATGAAGAAGTAGGAGACTTCACAGACTTCATGAAAGCAGAGGCATGAAGGTCTGGGGCATAGCAAACTACAGGATGGGAAAGAAGTGGAAGAGCCAGTGGCATCCTGGTTTCCAGCCTGAATGACTGAGTAGATGCTGGTACATTTGTTTGGAATAAGGAACATTACAGAAAGATTAGGTTTGGGAAGCAGGTGATGAACTTGATTCTAGATTTGTTAAATCTGAGGTCCATGTGAGAACCTTCACTCTTTCCCTCAGTGGTGATTATAGATGCACACAGCATGCACTTGGAAAGACTCTAAAAGCCATCCAGCTCAGCTGCTGCCAAGTTTCCCCTTCTGGTAGGGATGAGTGAGTAGACCTTGTTCTCCAAGTGGAATTGGATCATCTATCATCCATTTTTGCGGGGGTGGGGAGTCAGTCTCATTCTGTCACTCAGGCTGGAGTGCAGTGGTGTGATCTCAGCTCACTGCAACCTCTGCCTCCCAGCCTCCTGAGTAGCTGGGCTTACAGGTGCCCACCACCATGCCCGGCTCATTTTTGTATTTTTAGTAAAGACAGGGTTTTTCCACGTTGGCCAGGCCTCCTCCTGGGCTCAAGGAATCCGCCCGCCTAGGCCTCCTAAAGTGCTGGGATTATAGGCATGAGCCACCACGCCGGGCGGATCGTCTGTTTTTTACTCATGCATTATGTTTCTTGGTTTTCATGAATCATTCTGACTTTGCTTCAAAAAAAAAAAATCAGCTTTCAGTGGAGAGTGACCACCCCAGCCTCTGTCCACTTATAAATCCATCTAGTCCCTCCAGTCTTGCCAGCCGCCTGCAGCTGGGAAGGAAGGTCTGGGGCTCTGGAGAGAGGGGCCAGGGCTAGGAAGGTTGGCTTGCTAGATATCTGCAGGGATGAGCTCACATCTTTGGGATGGATGAGTTCACCAAGAAGGATGGAGAGGAGAGGGATGAAAAGAGCCAAGGGCATGGCGATGCACCTACTGACAGCAGGAAACAGCAGAGGAAGCTGAGGGGCTGGGCACGGTGACTCACCTGTAATCCCAGCACTTTGGGAGGCTGAGGCAGGTGGATTGCCTGAATCTGGGAATTTAACCCCAGCCTGGGCAACATGCTGAAACCCCGTCTCTACTAAATACAAAAAAACTAGCCAGGTATGGGGGTGTGCACCTGTAGTCCCAGCTATTCAGGAGGCTCAGGCATGAGAATTTCTTGAGCCCAGGAGGCAGAGGTTGCAGGGAGCTGAAATTGCACCACTGCATTCCAACCTGGGCAACAGAGCAAGACTGTCTCCAAAAAACTTAAGAAGAAGAGGAAGCAGAGAAGGAGACTGAGATCAAGAAGGAGCAGCCAGTAGAGGTGTTTTGAGGATGGCCATTTGCCCTGCAAAGTCAGTCATGCGGGATATATTTGTCAGCTTAAGAGAAAATTGTCAACAGAGGTGGGAGGGCATAATCCACAGAGGTAAGGGGCAAAGCATGGGGTAAGAGAAGCGGTGAACAGATGTAATCATAAACTTCCTTTGAAAACTTTGACGGTAAAATCATTTTAACAACAGGTACCCTCTAGCTCATCAAAGATCAGGCACAGAATCAAATATACTCTAATTAGCTCACTGGATACTCTCAGCCACCCTTTGATGTGGCTACCATTTTCATCTCCATGTTACAAAAGGAAAGGCTGAGGCTTCAAAGGATTAGGGGAACTTGTCCAGGGTCTCTCACCCATGGCATGGAATCAGACCTCGAAGGCACAGTTCCCACTCAGGAGCCAGACCTCTTCACCTCTGCCATAGGAAGAAGCTGGTACAATGATGTGTAGATGGTGGTAGAATCGAGCTGTCACGAGAGATTTAGCCTTGCTTTTCATGTTTGCTTTGCTTTGTTTGCCTTTTTATGGAAACGGCAACCTGAGGTGTTTGTAACCCAAAGGGAAAGGGACCCAGTTCAGGGAGATGGGAGTTGACAGAGCCCATGAGTGCTGGGCTGGAGGCCCAGTGGAGCGATTAACCCTTTAACAGGGAGACCAACTACCTCCTTCTAACTGGCTGGAAAGCACAGAGATGCTCAAAGATGGAAGAGGTGAGCTGGATCTCAGCAAGATCCAAGGCAAAGTCTACTAAAACAGAGAGGCAAAGTTGGGAAATTCATGTTGGAATAGTTACACAGGAAATCCAAGAGGTAGGAACAAAAGAAGAGTAAGAAACATCTCAGAGCAGCGTGACCAGGTGAGAGAGCTAGCAGAAATGCACAGGATACAGCGGCTGGCTGCTGAGAGGCACTGTGGAGGAAAACGGGGTCTGATGGGGAGGAAGGGTGGAGCAGTCCATCTGAACATCAGTTTCCCAGTCCCCGTACCACTCACAGTAGGTTACTCACCAAAGTCACCCTTTGATTAGATCCAGAACACACCAGTGTCAAAGGTCCTCATTCAGGCCAGTCTGCAGGTAGAGATTCACCCCATTTTACAGCTGCAGGAACTGAGGGTGGCCATAGTGAATTAACACACAGCATTTGGTGTTTTCCAGCTTGCATGTGGATTTGGGGGCTGTGAGGTGGGCACCAAGGCTGTGGCCAGAGAAAAGTGGATTCCTAGTAAGGGATGAAGCCAGGATTCAAACTAGGGTGCTGGCTTCGGCCTGTGCCCCCCTTCCACTGAGCTGGTGGACACTCATGGTGGGCACTGATGGAGAACAAGGCCCCTGGAAGCCAAGTCTTTACCTATGAAGGGTTGGAAGGGTCTGAGCTTTGGAATTCATTGTTTTGCAGTAAATGAGTAAACTCTGGGCACCAGGTTCATATGGGTCCAGACCCAGTCTACCTTCTCAGGCATAAGTGGCTTCCTCTGCCCCTGGGTACTGACTACCCTGTCTGAAGCCACCACCCTGTCCCACCACTGGCAGGACACCCAGCCTCCTCTCAGAGCCCTGTGTCACCCAAATGCCTGGCGATGCTCACACAGCAGGCGGTGTGAAGCAACCACAGACCTCACTTCAAATTTCCATTGGCCATTCATTAAGCTTTTTTGGTTAGAAAGCATCATGCCAGCTTTCTTCCTAACAAGAGCTTCTCAGAGAAGCAAGTTGAAAAGGACATCACAATTCAATTAAAATCTTCCTCCTTTGAACACTCCCAAAGGGGAAGGCCACTTGGAATTTGTGAGAAATCTAACTTCCTGATAGACACAGAATCAGGAAGTAGAATTGTTAACAATGAACAACTGTTTGTCATAGAGATGGAGCAGCAGGTATGGAGACAGGATTATCTGGGTTCTACAATTCTTCAGCAAGCCATGAACCTCTCTGAGTCTCAGTTTCCTCATCTGTAAAATGGAGATCACAGCTGTCAGCTGGTGTTCTGGAAATAATAGAGATTATGCATGTAGGCCAGGTGTGGTGGCTCCCACCTGTAATCCCAGCTCCTTAGGAAGCTGAGGCAGAAGGATCACTTGAGCTCAGGAGTTCAAAACCAAGCTGGGTAACATAATGAGACCCTCCTCTCTCTAAAAAAAAAAAAAAAAAAAAAAAAATTGTTTTAATTAGCTGGGCCTGGTGGCCTGTGCCTGTAGTCCCAGCTACTCAGGAAGCTGAGGTGGGAGGATCACTTGAACCCAGGAGTTTGAGGTTGCAGTGAGCCATGATCATGCCACTCCACTCCAACCTGGATGACAGTATGAGACCCTATCTCTAAATAGAATAAAATTGTAAAAGATTGTGCAGGTAAACAACATTTTAGTACTATCGAGTTTCCTTAATCAACAAACTCCTTCTTTTCTTTTTAAAAATGTGTCAGTTGGGCCGGGCGCGGTGGCTCACATCTGTAATCCCGGCACTTTGGGAGGCCGAGGCGGGTGGATCACGAGGTCAAGAGATTGAGACCATCCTGGTCAACATGGTGAAACCCCGTCTCTACTAAAAATACAAAAATTAGCTGGGCATGGTGGCGCATGCCTGTAATCCCAGCTACTCGGGAGGCTGAGGCAGGAGAATTGCCTGAACCCAAGAGGCAGAGGTTGTGGTGAGCCGAGATCGCGCCATTGCACTCCAACCTGGGTAACAAGAGCGAAACTCCGTCTCAAAAAAAAAAAAAAAAAGTGTCAGTTTGAGCAACTAAGCGATACAAAAAGTTGTTTTTTTTTTTTGGTTTTTTTTTTTTTGCCAATCATTGAGAGCTTGTAAGGTTGCTGAGGTTGGTTGGCCTTGAACTCTTGGCCTCGCCTTAAGCAAGCGCCATGACATCCGGCCGGAGCCACTTTGGGCCCCGATACAAAAAGTTAAAACACAAACACAGATAACAGGGAATCGCTTCTCACATCTCAACTTTCCCAAATCACCAACTCCGTTTCTGTGGATCTTATTTATAAAAACGTTTTATGCCATGTTATCAAGCAACCAGCATTCTGTTTTCTTTTCCAGGATTGTAATTTTGTACAATTATTCCCCCATTTCCACCTCATCCTCCAAATTGTCTGTCATTCCCTTTGGGATTATCAATATGGTATTCTACTCCCTGGCATGGCAGGGAGCTTTGGCTGTTTGTAATTTTAGTTGCAGAAAAAAAGAAATACAGCTATGAACATCTCTGTGTCTTCATGGGACAGTGTTTCAGCACAACCAGTTCCAAATTAGAAGAAGCCAAATGATCTCTTAATTCCAAAGGTAGCAAACAAGGCTGCACAGCAGTTGCGTGACTTCTGATTAAAAATACAGATTCCCAGGCTCTGCACCTGGAGGCTTGGGTATAGTAACTCTGGACTGAGATTTGGGAACTGGTGTTTTTACAAAGCATTCCAGGTGATGTGTGATGGTTTTGAAGCCACATTATAGGCCCAACCCCAAAATTCAAATTTCGATTTAAGGTAGAATGAGGAAAAAAATCAGAAAACTCAGGAATTAACTCTCGGTCACCAGTGACCTTTCAAAAGCAATTCTGTTTAACAGATGAGGAAAACTAAGGCCAGGACAGATGAGAATATTGCTGGGTTGCCGGAGATCAGAGCAAAGCCCAGGCCCTCTGCTTTGCAGCATCTAATTCCTCCCGCCCTGCCCCCACCCACCTCCCTTGCCACTACATATCTATCCAGCAGAATGCCTTCTGGGGGGTGACATGTTGTGATTTTAAAACACAAAGGAGCAATTCCTGCCCCTACCCTCTCAAAAAAGATCTACCCTTGATGAACCGAGGCAGAATCTGTTAACGGCCCTGTCAGAAGACCCCACAAAGCTAAAAGCATCCTTTTTGGTTTTGATGTCTTGACAAGATGCTTCCTTTGAAAGCTCCCAGACAGCCCTGTTATTTCTTCTGACAGCCCCAGTGAAAAGCTCTGCGCTGAGAGGAGGCATCCCTGTCAAAGCCCGGAGGTGTGATTCCCTGAAAGCGAGTCAGCTCTTGAGCGCTCCCTGGGCTCAGAGCATGGCTGCCCTCTGGGTAGACCCTTGGAATCCAGGCTCTGCAGCTCCCTCCGGCCTCTGATCCCCCAAGGGCTAGAGATCCACTGCTGCCTGAGGGCTCTGCAGTCTGACTCCTCATCTCCCCCAGATACCTCCCTAGGGAGGTCAAGAGCAGAGCCATGTAGCATCCTGACAGCCAGACCGAGCCAGCCACCTTGAGAATTTTCCAGGGGCTGGTCTGGCAGTTTGATCCATTTTTGCCTTCTCCCAGGGGCTTCAGGCCACTTCTAGGGAAAGGTCAGGAAATGCCACTACCTGTCTCTGGAAATGACAGTAGGAAGGAGAAAGAACAAAGAATGCCAAGGGGAGAGGAGGGTGCTTCTTGGGGAGCCTTACAGAGCCCTGTACCTTAAAGCTTGCCACACCTGCATAGTAGCGTCCTCACCTAGGAACCTGTTAGAAATGTACAATCATGTCCAAGCACTGTGGCTCACGCCTGTAATCCCAGCACTTTGGGAGGCCGAGGCAGGTAAATCACGAGGTCAGGTGTTCGAGACCAGCCTGACCAACATGGTGAAACCCCGTCTCTACTAAAAAACTACAAAAATTAACTGGGCATGGTGGCGCACACCTGTAATCCCACCTACTCGGGTGACTAAGGGAGGAGAATCTCTTGAACCAGGGAGGTGGAGGTTGCAGTGTGCCAAGACTGTGCCACTGTACTCCAACCTGGACAACAGAGTGAGACTCCATACTCCCCCAAAAAAAGAAGAAAAAATGCAAAATCATGGCCAAGCACCGTGGCTCACACCTGTAATCCCAGCATTTTGGGAGGTTAGGAGTTCAAGACCAACCTGGCCAACATGGTGAAACCCCATCTCTACTGAAAATACAGAAATTAGCTGGGCATAATGGCACACACCTATAATCCCAGCTACTCAGGAGGCTGAGGCAGAAGAATCACTTGAACCCAGGGTGCAGAGGTTGCAGTGAGCCAAGATTGCACCACTGTACTCCAGCTTGGGCGAAAGAGTGAAACTCTGTCTTAAAAAAGAAAAAAAAAAGTACAGTCATAGGCCCTACGCCAGACACAGTGAGTCAGCATCTGTATTTTAACACAATCCCTAGGTCTACACATAAAGTTCGTATCCCAGTTTTTACTGCTCCAGGCTGTGTGACCGTGACCAAGCTCCTTAACCTCTCTAAGCCTTAGTGTCCACCTGGGGTTTCTGAGAAGTAAAAGTTAGCATTTGGCATATACTAAGGCTTCGGTGAATGTTGGCTGTCATTACTGTTGGGGAATTGATTAAGGGAGAATCAGAGTTGTCGCATTCAAACCCCAATTGCCCAGCCATTCTGTGGTGGGGAAGAAAGGCCAAACTGAATGGGAGAAAGTTCCAGATGAAAAGTGAAGAGCTCCCAGCATCTACTTAAAGGAGAAACTTGGAGGTGGGAGGGAAGGATATCTCTCAACAGGCTGGGCCTTGACCATTTAATTTGGGCTTTGCTGAGATTGTCATTCAGCTGCCTTGTTTGAGGGTTCATTCTTCATTGATGTACCTCTCTTCCTGCCAGCCTTACCCCACAACCTTGAATCCGAGACCCCTCTGTTTCCAGGTCCCTGCCCAAAAAGCTTTGACCCTCCCTTGCCTGCAGGCCAATATCCCAACTCTCTGGTGCGGCTTTCCAGACTCTTCACCCTCTAGCCCCAGCCTAAGTTGTTCAGCCTCCCGCCTGCCTCCCGCCTGCCTCCTGCCTGCCTCTGTCACACCCCTGCCCCTTAACCTCAGTCCTTGTCATTCCTCAGATGTTTTCTTGCTTTCTGTCTTGCTCCTGCTCTGCCTGGGAAAACTAGGTTCCTCTGATAGGAGTCACTCTCACGTTCCTCTACCTCCCAGAATTCTTCTCCTGCTTTGAAGCCCTGCTTATCAAGGACAGGCTGTGTGGTGGTGTGCCAAGAGCACAGGGTCTGGACAGACTTTGGTCAAATCCGAGCTCTGCAATGAACTAGCTGTGTGACCTTAGGTGAGACACTTACCCTCTCTGGTCTTGGTACTTTCATCTGCAGATTGAGGGTAGTGCAACTGCTTTGCAGAGTTGTTGTGAAAATTCGCCAAGAAAGCATGCAGAATTTTTATTAATTGTAGCTATTACCATTTTATTTCTAAGCAGAGGAAAGTTACCTCCCTGGAAAGCTTTTATGTACCCTTCCCCAACCCTGCCCCACAAAATTAAGTACAGCCTCCTCTCTGTTTCATACTCTTTCTCCTTCTTGTATTTGCAACATCCACATGCTCCACTGTCACCTTCTCAAGGAGGGAGTCCCTGACCACCCTGCTTAAAACCTGAGGTTGCCCCTCTCTACACCTTTAATGCATTCCCTGTCTCACTCTCCTCCACGGTGAGCTCTGCGTGAGCCACAATCTCTATCCATCCACCGCTGTCTCCTGGGCGTCTAGAACAGCATCTGGCACCACTAGGTGCTCTGTCAGTGCTTGTTGATTGCATGAACCAATCACTTTCTGTGCCATCGGAGGGTGCCCTGCCCAACTGTTGTAGGATGAATTATGCTCCCCTAAAATCCATATGTTGAGGTCTTAACCCCCCATGCCTCCGAATGTCACTGTGTTTGTAGATAGGGTAATAAAGGTAATTAATTACCCTAACTCTAAGGTTATATGAGGTCATTAGGGTGGGCCCTAATCCAGTATAACTGGTGTCATTCTAACAAGAAGAACTTAGGAAACAGAATCCCACAGAGGGAAGACCTCAGGTAGACACAGGAGGAAGACAGTCATCTCCAAGCCAAGGAGAGAGGCGCCGAAAGAACCCAACCCTGCTGGCACCTCGATGTCAGACTTCCAGCCTCCATAACTGTGAGAGAATAAATTCCTGTTGTCTAAAGCCACCCAGTCTGTGATACTTTTGTCATGGCAGCCCTCGCAAACTAATGTACCAGCTACAAACTCCCTGAGGACAGAGCTGCGGCATCTTCATCTTTGTGCCCCCAGCTAGCCACAGGGTTCTGGCTCATACTCATACTCGGTAAGCAAGGGTCTAATTGAATTGCATTCCACTCACCACAGGGAGGGTAAAGATGGAAGAAGCGCCTTGTGGCGAAGGGGAGAGCCTTGCAGAGACACCAGAAACAGCCTCTTTGTCATTGTCTATGTAGACTGATCATTCCTCTTTTATATAAACCCTGTCTCTGCAAAAAAAAAAAAAAAAAAAAGTATGTATTCCAAGGCAATTCATTCCAAGGCATTTCATTCCAAGGCATTGTCATGGTGTCATTACGTTTAGGGTTTCCTTGAGGTGCTTAGCAAACGCTGCAATGGATAAAAGGAAAACTGAGTCAAGGTCAAAAACATGTAAAGGCAGCAAGAGTGTATTTGGAGCTCCGGGTTCCTTTCCATGTAACATGTGCTTGTCACGTTCCTAGTTATCCCATGAGGAGCAGGACTGCAGACGGAGAGGGGCAACACAGGGAATAGCTGTCTTACCTCTCCTCCCCTTGCTTGGGAACCAGAATCTTAAACAAGTGTGCTCCATTCTGAGCAACCTCCCGAGTGCAGGGATGTTTCTTGCTCCGGATAAGGATGGTCTGTCTACAGCCATGCCACCCTGAATATACCCGATCTCCTTAGACAGGGGATGGGGTGATGAATGGCTGCAGTCTCCCCACCGCTGGGCCCTGGGTGACATAGCCCAAGGGAGAACTCCCTGCTCCCTTTGTCTTCAGGTTGGCACAAGATGTGACTGTGCCCAGTTGAGACCTGCTGAGATGCTGGCCCAGGACAAGAACCATGACTTTGCAGCAGGTCTGCTGGGACACGTGCCACTCACTATGGAAGGGACTGTGTTAAGAGTTTATTTTTTATTTTTATTTATTTATTCTTTTTTAGACAGAGTTTTGCTCTGTCACCCAGGCTGGAGAGCAATGGTGTGATCTCGGCTCACTGCAACTTCCGCCTCCTAGGTTCAAGTTATTCTCGTGCCTCAGCCTCCAGAGTAGCTGGGATTACAGGCGCATGCCACAACACCCAGCTAATTTTTGTATTTTTAGTAGAGATGGATTTTCACCATGTTGACCAAGATGGTCTTGATCTCCTGACCTCATGATCCACCCGCCTCATCCTCCCAAAGTGCTGAGATTAGTGAGCCACCGCACCCAGCCTAGAGTTTATTCTTAACATGCATTTTATATATTCATTCATTCACTTATTTTTCATTTTTGCCAAATTTAACCCAGGCATATCATACCTGAAAACTTTGCTCAAAACACTTTAGACTTTCATTCCAGCAAGGCCTATGGTGCTGGTCCTCACCTTGCTGGTGCCTCGCAGCCTTTCAAAATGACAGATGCCAACACCCTACTGTCCTTCAGACACCCAATCTCTGGTGCCAGGATCATTCCTCCAAAGTCTGTGTTTCTTGCAGCTCCACCAAGGGAACCCTAAGAAATAGATTCTCAAAAGGCTCTGTGTTTTCTCAGCTCTCTTTCTTCTCTCTTTTCTTCCTTCTTCTTTTCTTCTTTTTCAACTGCTTTGGTTTGGATTCCTGGTTGGCGTATTCGTTTTAGATGATGCTTTTATTTTCAACCACAGTTTCTGGAACACTGAGAAGTTTCCAGGACATTTTACCACAATTCACCTCATTTTGGGGGCTCACTTGTCAACAGATTTAAGTCCTGTGGGTTATGTGGAGTTTCTGTAAGAAAGGTCTTTCCTCCTCTGAGTCTACTCCTGCCTGATATCGTCTTCTCTGTAGGAGGAAAGTCTCTTTCCCCCTTTCTTTTGAAAAATCCAAGCCCTTTGACCAGATGTTCATAGTTGCCTAACCACATTCTGCTGTGTCAATAGTACTCCCCACAGAACTGTAGCATCTCTTTCCCCTTACAGAGTTCCTGCACTCATGTGACTCCAACATACATGTTCACATGTGTGCACATACACTACTGAGCATTCACAGATTTTAGCATACCTCATCACTGAGCTGCAGTTCCCAAGCAGTAGCCTCCCTGCAGTTAATTTAATTTCTAATGCCTGGTACCGTGGCTCACATCTGTATTCCTAGTACTTTGGGAGGCGGAGGCAGATGTGTCGCTTGAGCCCCGGAGTTCAAGACCAGCCTGGGAAAAAGGGTGAAACCCTGTCTTTGCAAAAAGAAAAATATATATATTAGGCATGGCAGCTTGTGCCTGTAGTCCCAGCTACTTGGGAGGCTGAAGCAGGAGAATTGCTTGAATCCGGGAGGCAGAGGTAGCAGTAAGCCAAGATCAGACCACTGCACTCCAGTATGGGCAATAGAACAAGACTTCATCTCAAAATAAATAAATAAATAAAAATCTTTCTGCCTTTATGGAATGTCTGCTCTTGAATAGTGCTGTCCAGTAGGACTATGCACAATGATATAAACGTCCTTCACTGTGTCAGACAATAGCCACCAGCCACATTTGCTTCTTGAACACTGGGAATGTGGCTGATATGACTGTGGTACTAAATTTTTAATCTTATTTCATTTTAATTAAACTCAAAGGCCACATGTGGCTAGTGGCTACCATATTGGGCAGCGTGTTTCGGAGGGAGACACAAATGATAAACAGGTAGATGGACACCTGCTCCTCTTTTAACCACAAAACACTGAAGTACGATGTCAGCTATTGACAAGTGCCGTGAAGAAAGCCACGCAGGGTGGGGAAATGAGAGTGCTGGGGGGGCATTGGTTTACAGAGGGGCGGCTGTCAGCAAAAGCCTCTCTGTGGGAGGGTAACTTTTCAATGGAGACCTGAAAACCCAGCTGCTCTCAGGGTGGGATGTTCTGGAAGAGGCGCTGTGAGGGGTGAGGTCCTGACAGAGCCACTAGAGCATGAAGAGCAGTGGGAGAGGGAGCAGCAGCTGGAGCTTACCAGGTCTTGGTGTTGCCAGAGATAAACTCTGAAGTCATGGCAAGTATTTGAGAGGTGGGATGTAGAGTCTGAAGATCACAGCAGATGGAGGCTGGAGGTGGCAGTTTGGGCGTGGTCAATAAAAAGAAACGGCTGCCCTCTTCCGTGGTTTGCCCCGTTCTCTCCTCACCGCTGCCTGAGGGGCCTGCACCCCACTGCTGATAAATTTGACCAGTCTACAAGTGCCAGTGCTTTCGTCTTAGAGGGGCCAGTTTCTGGGTTCACAAGGAGGGAGTGCTGCTCTCCCCAGCCCTGCCCAAGTGCGTCACCTGAGCCCCTAAGCAGGTGGGCATGGACCTAGGCTTTCAGAATTGTTTGTGAAAATCGCCTTTATGCCCTCTCTTCAGTGGGATTCAAACCCAGGCCCATGGGAGGAGCCAGAGATGATATGCCATCTCCTGCATTCCCTTCCCTTTCCTTCCCTTCCTGGAGGCCAGAGATCTTTGCTTTAAAACATGTCTCCTGCCTTCTTTAGCCTATCAGCTCTCCAGCCTGGGTTCTGGGTTCTGTTAACCTAATAAGCAAATTGTTCTGTGCTTCCAGATCATCATTTGTTTAATGCAGCTCCAATCAAAATTCTAATTGAATTTTATTTCACAGGTGATATTGACTCATGAGACTAGATTATCAAAATAACCAAGAGCTGTTTTGCAAAAAGAAAGAGTAATGAGGAGGAATTCTACTAGATGTAAAAATGTACTCAAAACATACAAAAATGCTTTTAGAAGCAAGGTTTAAGTGTGGTACTCAATAACTAGATCAATACACAGATTAGATATCCCAAAACCAACCCTAGTAGATATAAAGTTTGCATATGATAAAGGAGGTTTCTCAAAAATTAGTTAGAAAGGCAGTAATAATACATGCTGCTGGTGGTTGGTAACTCTCAAGAAAAATGGTTATAATTGTGTCTTACAGCTTAACCCAAGATAAATTCAATACCAGATGAGTTAAATACAAAAAATATAGTTAAAACAGTTTTAAGAAAATGTAGATTAATATATTTCAGCTAACAAGACAGGGAATCACTTTCTAAATCTAAAATCACAATAAAATAAGCTACAAGAGAAACAGGTAAATTTATTAACTAAAAATTATAATTTCAATATATTAAACATTAAAAATATACATAATATGCACACCTAAAAGGTAAATGATAGGTCCGGGCACGGTGGCTCATATCTGTAATCCCAGCACTTTGGGAGGCCAAGGCAGGCAGATCACCTGAGATCATGAGTTGGAGGCCAGCCTGACCAACATGGAGAAACCCCTTCTCTACTAAAAATACAAAATTAGCCAGGCGTGGTGGCACATGCCTGTAATCCCAGCTACTTGGGAGACTGAGGCAGAGAATTGCTTGAACCTGGGAAGCAGAGATTACGGTGAGCTGAGATTGCGCCACTGTACTCCAGTCTGGGCAACAAGAGCGAAACTCTGTCTCAAAAAAAAAAAAAGAAAGGTAAATTATAGACTGGGAAAAGTTTTGTGATAAACATAGTAAAGCATTAGTGTTATTTATATAAAGAGAATTCTTGCAAATTTGTAATAACAACCACTGGACATATAAAAATGACATAAGCGACAATTCACAAAAGAATATAAATAGTGAACAAATCTTTGAAAACAGTTCAAACTTATTGTCAATGAAGAAAAGTATAAAAGCATATTAAAACAGTTTTCTTGGCCAGGCAAGGCTCACACCTATAATCCCAGTATTTTGGGAGGCAGAGGCAGGTGGGTAGCTTGAGCCCAGGTGTTTGAGACCAGCCTGGATAACATGGCAAAACCCCATCTCTACTAAAAATAAAAATAAAATGATTGGCTGGGCATGGTGCTGTGTGCCTGTAGTTCCAGCTATTTGGGAGGCTGAGGCAGGAGGATTGCTGGAGGTGGAGGAGATGGAGTTTGCTGTGAGCTAGAATTGTGCCACTGCACTCCAGCCCGGGCGACAGAGCCAGACCCTATCTCAGTAACAAAAATCCAGAAAACTGTCTTTCCCTATCTAATCAGTAAGGCTTTTTAACATTAGCATTTTACATAGACTGGATTGTGGGTCAAGCCCTCTCCTACACTACCAAGAAAAGGCCAATTCAGGCCAAAACTCTGCCATATGGGTCAAGAGAACCACTTCTAGGCATCCATCCAAAGGTAGTTATCAGAAATAAGGATTAAGGACATTCACTGCAGTTTTGTTGATAAGAGCCAAGAACTGGAAATAAATGTCCAACAAAAGTCCAATGGCTATAAAAAAAGGATGAGTTCATGTCCTTTGCAGGGACATGGATGAAGCTGGAAGCCATCATTCTCAGCAAACCTACACAGGAACAGAAAACCAAACACCACATGTTCTCACTCATAAGTGGGAGTTGAACAGTGAGAACACATGGACACGGAGGGGAGCAACACACACTGGGGCCTGTCGGGGGACAGCGGGGCAAGGTGAGAGAGAGTGTTAGGACAAATGCCTAATACATGCAGGGCTTAAAACCTAGATGACGGGTTGATTGGTGCCGCAAACCACCATGGCACGTGTATACCTATGTAACAAACCTGCACGTTCTGCACATGTATCCCAGAACCTAAAGTAGAAAACTTGTTTTAAAGTCCAATGTCTGAACACATCATGTGTGGTATACTCCTACAACATAATAACATGCATTGTAGGGATGGATATACCACACATGATGATTTCATCACGTGATGAAATAATGATTTTTAAAATCATTATTTTGCTCACTATGGAAACAGGGAACTGTTCAAGTGAATTGAACTATAAAACTACAATATTGGCGGGGGGGGGGGCAATTGCTTTTTTAATGCTTTTCTGCATTTTCCAGATTTTCTATCACGATTTTGCTTTTATGATACATAAAATGTTCATATCTGTTTCATAGCACCTGAATAAATTTCATTTGCCAGCCCCGGGGAATCATCTTGCTTCCGAGGTACCATACATAAAAGTGGCTTACAGGGCCACCATCTGTGACATTCCCTGTCACCACTTCAGAAGATTTTAGTACCTGTCTACCTTTGCTGTATTCCTTTGTCTCTAAACATGAAATGGTGACCCTCACCCATGTTTGCTTGGGTTGACCCTGTGTTCACCTCCTTCCCGAACAAAGGAAGAGAAGAAGAATGTGACCTTTCATGTTTGTAAATACTTTCACGCCATCTGGACGTACATAGGTGTTTGATTTGGGTGCCGGTTGGGATGGGTCATGGGAGCCACTCATAAAGAAGTGCCAGTTCCTTTTGCATTGTAAAGAGACACTGACCCTGTCTTTGTTCTTGTCCACAGATACGATGTTTCCTGGTATGTTTAGTGTTTGGTGCCATTGCAGTTTTCTGTGCTGAAATCGTTCTGAAAACTCAAACAGTAGACTTCAGCATACAAGCAAAGCCAAAGCCATTTGAGGGGGAATAAAGCCAAAAGCCTTTCATCTTATTCGTTCCAAGAATCTCACTGCCCCCTCTCCATTCCCCTCCAAAAATAAGCCATTGCACCCAGACAGGCAGCATGGCTAGCAAACGGAAATCTACAACTCCATGCATGGTTCGGACATCACAAGTAGTAGAACAAGATGTGCCCGAGGAGGTAGACAGGGCCAAAGAAAAAGGAATCAGTACACCACAGCCTGACGTGGCCAAGGACAGTTGGGCAGCAGAACTTGAAAACTCTTCCAAAGAAAATGAAGTGATAGAGGTGAAATCGACAGGGGAAAGCCAGTCCAAAAAACTCCAGGGTGGTTACGAGTGCAAATACTGCCCCTACTCCACGCAAAACCTGAACGAGTTCACAGAGCATGTCGACATGCAGCATCCCAATGTGATTCTCAACCCCCTCTACGTGTGTGCAGAATGTAACTTCACAACCAAAAAGTACGACTCCCTGTCTGACCACAACTCCAAGTTCCATCCTGGGGAGGCCAACTTCAAGCTGAAGTTAATTAAACGCAATAATCAGACTGTCTTGGAACAGTCCATTGAAGCCACCAACCATGTCGTGTCCATTACCACCAGCGGCCCTGGAACTGGTGACAGTGATCCTGGGATCTCGGTGAGTAAAACCCCCATTATGAAGCCCGGGAAACCGAAAGTGGATGCCAAGAAGGCACCCAAGAAGCCCGAGGAGGTGACCTCTGAGAACCACGTGGAAGGGACCGCCCGCCTGGTGACAGACACAGCTGAGATACTCTCAAGACTGGGAAGTGTGGAGCTCCTCCAAGACACATTAGGACACGTCATGCCTTCTGTACAGCTGCCACCAAATATCAACCTTGTGCCCAAGGTTCCTGTCCCACTAAATACTACCAAATACAACTCTGCCCTGGATACAAATGCCACGATGATCAACTCCTTCAACAAGTTTCCTTACCCCACCCAGGCGGAGTTGTCCTGGCTGACAGCTGCCTCCAAACACCCAGAGGAGCACATCAGAATCTGGTTTGCCACCCAGCGCTTAAAGCACGGCATCAGCTGGTCCCCAGAAGAGGTGGAGGAGGCCCGGAAGAAGATGTTCAATGGCACCATCCAGTCAGTACCCCCGACCATCGCTGTGCTGCCCGCCCAGTTGGCCCCCACAAAGGTAACGCAGCCCATCCTCCAGACGGCTCTACCTTGCCAGATCCTCGGCCAGACTAGTCTGGTGCTGACTCAGGTGACCAGCGGGTCAACAGGCGTCTCTTGCTCCCCCATCACACTTGCCGTGGCAGGAGTCACCAGCCACAGCCAGAAGAGACCCTTGGTGTCTCCCCAAGCTGCCCCGGAGCCCAAGCGTCCACACATCACTCAGGTGCCAGAGCCCCCACCCAAGGTAGCCAACCCCCCGCTCACCCCAGCCAGTGACCGCAAGAAGACAAAGGAGCAGATAGCACATCTCAAGGCCAGCTTTCTCCAGAGCCAGTTCCCTGATGATGCTGAGGTTTACCGGCTCATCGAGGTGACCGGCCTTGCCAGGAGCGAGATCAAGAAGTGGTTCAGTGACCACCGGTATCGGTGTCAAAGGGGCATCGTCCACATAACCAGCGAATCCCTTGCCAAAGACCAGTTGGCCATCGCAGCCTCCCGACATGGTCGCACGTACCATCCGTACCCAGACTTTGCCCCCCAGAAATTCAAAGAGAAAACACAGGGTCAGGTTAAAATCTTGGAAGACAGCTTTTTGAAAAGTTCTTTCCCTACCCAAGCAGAACTGGATCGGCTAAGGGTGGAGACCAAGCTGAGCAGGAGGGAGATCGACTCCTGGTTCTCCGAGAGACGGAAGCTTCGAGACAGCATGGAACAAGCTGTCTTGGATTCCATGGGGTCTGGCAAAAAAGGCCAAGACGTGGGTACCCCCAACGGTGCCCTGCCTCGACTTGACCAGCTCTCCGGTGCCCAGTTAACCAGTTCTCTGCCCAGCCCTTTGCCAGCAATTACAAAAAGTCAAGAACAGGTTCATCTCCTGAGGAGCACGTTTGCAAGAACCCAGTGGCCTACTCCCCAGGAGTACGACCAGTTAGCGGCCAAGACAGGCCTGGTCCGAACTGAGATTGTGCGTTGGTTCAAGGAGAACAGATGCTTGCTGAAAATGGGAACCGTGAAATGGATGGAGCAGTACCAGCACCAGCCCGTGGCTGATGACCACGGCTATGATGCCGTAGCAAGGAAAGCAACAAAACCCATCGCCGAGAGCCCAAAGAATGGGAGTGATGTGGTTCCACAATATTACAAGGACCCCAAAAAGCTCTGCGAAGAGGACTTGGAGAAGTTGGTGCCCAGGGTAAAAGTAGGCAGTGAGCCAGCAAAAGACGGTTTGCCAGCAAAGCCCTCAGAGGCCACCTCAGACCGGTCAGAGGGCAGCAGCCGGGACGGCCAGGGCAGCGATGAGAACGAGGAGTCGAGCGTTGTGGATTACGTGGAGGTGACAGTCGGGGAGGAGGATGCCAACTCAGATAGATCAGATAGCTGGAGTCAGGCTGCAGCAGAAGGCATGGCGGAACTGGCCGAATCCGACTCCGACTGCGTCCCGGCAGAGGCCGGCCAGGCCTAGACAGGTAATTCCACCTGCTCACCCAAGGCAGCAGGGGAGAATGCAGCTTGCTTTCTTTTCATTGTCAGAATTAATAGAGGCTATAGGGTACAGAGATGTTGACACAGATGATGGCTTTTTTTTCTGGTAATTAGCAAATAAGAATGGTGTATATTGATCATGTACAGCATGTTTTGAAATGTGTTTTATCTAGTGGGATGGCTCAGTCAAGCTGACTCACCTATGCATTACCTCACATACTTGTTCTTTAGTGGAAAGGTTTAGTTTTGCGTTTTGCTTTGTTTTGTTTTTAGTGACAGAGTCTTGCTCTGCCACCCAGACTGCAATGCAGTGGCTTGATCGTGGGTCATTGCAAGCTCAAGCGATCCTCCCACCTCAGCTTCTCAAGTAGCTGGGACTTCAGGCACCTGCCGCTACACCCAACTAATATTTTAATTTTTTGGTAAAGACAGGGTCTTACTCTGTTGCCCGGGCTGGTCTCAAACTCCTGGACTCAAGTAATCCCTTTGCCTCTGCCTCCCAAAGTGCTGGGATCGCAGGCATGAGCCACTGAGCCCAGCTGATGAGTTATTTGTAAAGGTTCTTTGAAAAAAAGAAAAATGGGGGCTGATGGAACCTGTGTCCTCATTTGTAAGGCTGTGCCCAGGAGTGACGACCGCTGGCTGTGGCCTTTTTGGGTGCCAGCCTTCAGGCCTGGCCATTCTGAAGTTTAGATGTGACTGTGAGAAAACACATCCTCCCTCTGTGTGTTTTGCGTTTGTTGCTGTAAAAAAACAAACAAACGTGAAGAAGTTGTTTCTTTTTCTCTTATTTTTCCTTTTCTTATTGGATTTTTTAAGAATATATGTCCATGTTTACTGAATCAAAGACTTGAGGTTATTTATTTTCATCGGAAAAGGCTTTGAAAGTGCTTGATACTTGCCTTGGCAGGGCTAAAGGATGGTGCCACTGTGCTTGGGTCCCCATAACCCCTTCAAATCTGGAAGAGCTGGGTGTAAATTAGGCCTGTAGAGCCACATAAGCTGAGGGGGAAGGGCGGTTTCCATGGTTACTAATGGCTGTGTCATCCCCATAATGGGAAACGCCACTGAAGCCCTTGGTGTTCGGCTTCCTAAGAGGTCAGTGCAAATCGAGGCCTGAAGCACAGCAGCTCGGTGGTGAGTTGAGAAACAGGGTCAGTGGCAGCGGGGGGGCAGCGGGAGGGCTGTGGGAGGGAAAGGAAATATTACTAGGAGGAAGATGCAGTTAACCCAGGTAGGCTTCTCCAGAGGTCACTTAAAAGGCCACGGAATGTGCCTCCCAAGTTATCTTTACAAAGGAGAATAAAGGTAAGAACCTCCAGAATGATTGGTAGGGTCCCAAAGGCAGCCTGGAAATGGCCACACCTCTGTCTTAATGAACTTGGACAACTTTGGCCTAACACGTTGCTCATTAACTCATTGATTCGGTAATGAAATGAGGCAGCTGGCAAATCAATGAAAGTCTCTAGAAACCTTGTTTTAGCCAGTTCCATCCGCTATTAAAGGAGCCCTTTAATGAGTAGCCAATCCCAGAATGCTGTCTTTCTCCTTTTTCCTCCCACTTGCAGGAGGAAATGCCCAGGTGTCAGCGGTGCCTGCACAGCCCAAAGGGGAGGGCACCATTGGAAGGAGGGGGATAGAAGTGCACTGAGGTCACCAATGGCAGCAACCTCCCACCTCTACCTGGCTACCTCTGGCCATTTTCCCACCTTCTCAGAAGACCTACCTGTCTAGCCCACACCTCCCTCATTAAGATAAAGGAGTGATTTTTTTTCTTTTTTCTTTTTTTGTCCACATGAAAGCTCGCTGCTTGCCCCATCTTCTTTTCTTCAGATGAGTCTTACTCTGTCACCCAGGCTGCAGTCCAATGGCACAATCTTGCCTCATTGCAACCTCCACCTCCCGAGTTCAAGTGTATCTCTTGCCTCAGCCTCCCAAGTAGTTGGGATTACAGGCATGCACCACCCCGCCCAGCTAATTTTTGTATTTTCAGTAGAGACAGGATTTTGCCATGTTGGCCAGGTTGATCTCAAACTCCTGACCTTAGGTGATCCACCCACCTTGGCCTCCCAAAGGGCTGGGATTACGTGTGAGCCAGTACGTCCAGCCTCCCATCCTCTCTCCTTGATCTTTTCCCATCCGTGACACATGTCTACATGGTTGCTTTTTCTTCCCACCACAGAGAAGATGATAGGGTTCAGTTCTATTCAACAGTACCCTCCGAGCACCTACTGTGTGCCAGCTGCTACTGCAGGTGCTAAAAACAGTGCCATGAGAGAGACAGACAACACAGTCCCCATTCACAGAGTTCAGACAGGCTAAGGAGAGAGGAAATTGCACTTTCCTTTACTCATGATGTGATATGTGTTACGATGGAGAAAGGCACGGCTCCGTGGGGGGGCTCATAGGAGGAACACCCTGGTGGGGGATTAGGGAGCTTCTTGGAGGAAAGGACATCCAACTCACGGGATGAGAATGAATTAGCCAAGGGCACAGATAAGGAAAAGAGTGGTCCAAGTGGAAGAAGCGTCACAGGCCAAGGTCCAGAGACAAGAAAAGGAATGGCACCATTGAGAAACCAAAAGAGGCTTGGCATAGCCAGAAGGTAGAGTTTGGATTCGGTGAAGGCTGGGAGGCAAACTGAAAGCAAACTCGGTGATTTTCCGTAACAAGCAAAGCTATTCTGAACAAGTGTTTGCTGAATTTGAATATAAAGATGCTCATTGTCTCTGTATCCCAAGAGAAGCTCAGATGGCACTTCCAGGGCCCTATGGCTGAGTGAGAGGTTGTCTAGGGGTGGCAGTTCTCCAGAGGCCCCTGAGGCCCCCTGTCCCCATCCCTTCTCTTCCAAGCTGTACCACCACCACCAGTTGAAAATGCCCATGTGGGTGGTTCTGTTGCCGTGCCTGATGCCCCAGTGGTCCAGAGAAGACAGTAATGAGGGAGGGAATGTTAAAACCATAAAGAAAACCTTTGGGGGGAGCGATGGAATGATGAACAAAGGCTGCCTGAATAGCAGAGGTCCGGGTAGGTGCTCTGACCATGGTCTGTCTTAATTCTCCTACGGAGGTCGCTTCTCTGTATTTTCATAAACGCAGAAACAGACTCAGAAACCAAAGCACTTACCCACGTTCCCCCAGCCAACAGAGTCCTCACTCTTCCTCCTGCCATCTCTACCTTGTTATTTATGACAGAAATGTTCCATTTCCAGTTGACACCCCCTTCCCAGGACAGGGAATAGCTGTGTCCACAAAAAAAAAAGGAACATGCAGGAACCCCACTTTATGTTTAATTATGGTAAATTCCCTAAGTGTGAGCTAGAAAACATCCCTAAACAGGATGCTAAGCTCTGTTCCACACGCTGAACATCAGATATCCCTGATGGCTCCCCGATATTTTGGAGATCCATCGTTTTGTTTTGTTTTATTTTGTTTTGTTTTGAGATGGAGTCTTCCTCTACAGCCCAGGCTGCAGTGCAGTGGTACCATCTTGGCTCACTGCAACCTCTGCGTCCAGGTTCAAGAGATTCTCTTGCCTCAGCCTTTCAGGTAGCTGGGACTACAGGCACATGCCATCATGCCCAGGTAATTTTTGTATTTTTTTTTTAGCAGACATGGGGTTTCACCATGTTGGCCACACTGGTCTCAAACTCCTAACCTTAGGTGATCCATCCGCCTCAGCCTCCCAAAGTGCTGGGATGACAGGCGTGAGCCACCGTGCCTAGCCATTGGAGGTCCATTGTATTGAGAAAGGGACCACTGTCTGCACTAGGGATGGCATTGAAAGTTCTCCCACATCCTGGACTCCTTAAAGGAATCTTTCAATTTAAAGGGGGAAAAAAATCTCTCCAAATTACTTCACAGTTTTTATGAACCAAACACATGAGACTCCTGAAATTCATAAATATTCAGTGATGTCCCTATTTAAATACATATTTAGGAACCTGCAGTTCAGTTCAGTTATGACACATATAATAATCCTGAAATAATTCACAGTTTTGACTTTATAAAAGGTGTTATGTGATGCCCAAGAGGGTGAGGAGGGAGGAACTTGAGCAAGCAGCTGAGAGCTGGCTCTAGGACTAGATTTCCTCTGTAGGGGGTAACCATCTCTCCTGCAACCAAATCCCTCTACTCTGCGCTCTGCAAGGCTTAGGACAGCATTTGACTTGGTCCAGGCTCATGTCAGCCTTGAGGTTAGACACAAAGATAAGGAATACTTCTCAGCCTTTGAATTGTGTTGCCTTGATTCAGTCCTTGTGTCTGAATAATTTTTGAGTCATTCCATCGAGGGACCCATCCTAGGAAGAGGCTGAAAATTAGATTTATTTTTTATGAAAAATGAGTCAACGTACTTGAGCAAGACACTGTCAGACATCAGCCTTGATGTTTGGCAAATGGAATATCCCGTTACTTTTGCTAGTGAGAGTTCCCATTGATTGACACCCACTGTGTGCTCAGCCACCTTCTAAACACGTCTACTAAGTCATTTCAACTTCATGACCACCCTAGGAGGTAGGTACAGCTTTTTCTCCATTTTATAGAGGTCAAAACTGTGGCCCAAAGAAAATGAGTGACTTGCCCTGTGTTTCTCAGCCAACAGCTGGAAGACCCTTGAGGCCACCTATCTAGTGTCAGGCCAGTGCCTGGCCCCAGCCACTATGGTCCTTCCCTCTCCAACAGAATCACCACCACCATAGGCCAGACCAAACAGACATTGTGGTCATTTCTTGATTTTGTGTGGGAGTGGAAACTAATCCACAACATACTCATTCAGCAAGAAGTCTAGAGAGCCCCCTTTGTGCCAGGCACTGTGCTAGTCTGTGTAGATTTGCCAGAATGAACAAGACACAGCCTCTACCAAATCTCTGTTTAATAAAGGTGAGAAATGGACATAGAAACACCTGTAACTAAGCTCATCCAGTTGTTTCATGAGAGCAGTGCACACAGAAACCGGAGGAGCTAGGAAGGGGATAGGTGGCTTTTCCAACATGTTGTCTGATTCAGAACCTTCCCACCCACCCACATATGCAAGCCACCTTCCCATTTATTTTAAACAAAGAATTCTGAGGCTCAGGAACCTGCCAGAGTTCACTCAGCCAGTGTCTAAAATTGACTCCAAAGCTTCAGCCACCACCTTCACTGTCTTCCGATTTCTGTCAGCAATTTCCAACTCCTGATGATTAGGGATGGCTTTGGAAAAGAGGAAAAAGTTGTGAAATGTCAGAAAGGTATTTTTCATGGTTCGGCTTGGTTAAAAATTTTAAGGCTGCTAAGCGTTCCATTCTGGTTACAATTTAAAATCCAGAAGAGGCATACCCTCATACTCTGTTCAGATTAGCTGTCCAAATGCAGATACTGAATGAATGAATGAATGAAAATATTGTTGTCATCTGTTTCCGTCTCTCCTGTACCAGACCCTTACAGGCAGGGGCCATATCTCATTAATCTCTGAATCCCTAGTTTAGATTCAGAGCAGATGCTGAATAATGGTTTATTGAACCAACTAGAGAATTTTAAAAGATAGTTGGGATCTAGTATTTCAGTCCTTTTGCTCGTCCTCATTTTTTCTCATCACTCAGTAGCCCCAGTGGTTGACAGCAGTGAGAGGAGAGGAGTTGGGTACAGTTTGCTTCCCATGTGTGTGAGAAGCTCAAGGGAAAGGTCTGTTGGAAAATGTGTCACCAGATATTTACTGGTGATGCTTCTCAGGGACTGCCTGTTAGTCCAGCTTCCCTCATGCCTAATGGGGAGTTAACTGATACCACTTCCATTTACTTGATTCTGGAGCTTCTAACCCCAGGAATTCTCACTGTACTTTTGGAAGCTTGTAGAAGCTTAGCTGCCATGAAATCCATCCCCCTCATTTTCAGAGGAAGGATGTAGGCCTCAAAGAGGTGAAGTCACTAGCCCAGAGGCATTCCTAATAAATGACTTGGTTCATTCATCCACGAAGTATTTGCAGAATGTCTGCAGTGGGCCAGGCTCTGGAAGGCAGTGTGCCCAGCATGTTCTTGCCCTCATGGAGCCCTTGGTCTAATGAGAAGTGAAGCTTTAACCAATCTTTAATCAAACAAAAAGGAAAGTTGCTATACTGATCATTGGTGCCCTTAGAGTATAGAATACGGGAATTTGATGATTTGAATACTGGATTTAAGGTTTTGGGGAACACTTCCTAAAGAAGTAATGGGGCCAGGCACAGTGGCTCATGCCTGTATCCTCAAATCCTAGCACTTTGGGAGGTCAAGTCAGACAGATCACCTGAGGTCAGGAGTTTGAACAAGCCTGGCCAACTTGGTGAAACGCTGTCTCTACTAAAAATACAAAAATTAGCTGGGCATAGTGATGCACACCAACAGTTCCTGCTACTTGGGGGGCTGAGGCAAGAGAATTGCTTGAACCTGGGAGGTAGAGGTTACAGTGAGCCAAGATCACGCCACAGCACTCCAGCCTGGGCCACAGAGCAAGACTAAAAAAAAGAAGAACATTCCAGACAGAAGAAATGACATACTCCAGGGGAACTGAAAGGTGGCCATAGTGGGCATGACTTGCCTGGGCTCACACTTCACAGAAGGGCAGGGATTAAAAGCCAGAGTGTTAGGTAGATTCACATATAAACAAAACTATCCTTGAAACTCCTCTGTCTCACCAGTAATGGAGATTACATGGTTCACTGGGTATAACCCTAGAGAAAGTTTGACGCCCTCTGAGATACTCAAGCTAGGAGCAAAAGGAAAACCAACTTGCAAATGTTCTGGACGTTCAGACCTTTCTGCCTTGGTGGAACATGGAGGATGGATGGTGGAAAATTCTAGAGAACCCACATGCCTATACGTTTTACTTTACTCTTTCTATGACCTTAATACTTACTGTATTCGTCAGCTAAGGCTGACATAACAGAATACCACAGACTGGGTCACTTAAAGAACAGAAATGTATTTTCTCAAGTTCTGGAGGCTAGATGTTCAAGATCAGGACACTAGCAGGTTGGTTTCAGCTGCGGTCTCTCTTCTTAGCTTGCCAACATCCACCTTCTCACCATTTCCTCACGTAGTCTTTGCTCTGTGTGTTCACATGGCTGGTGTCCCTTCTTCTTTTTCTCATAAGGACACCTGTCCTTTGAGATTAGGACTTAATTACCCCACCCTTAATTACCTCCTTAAAGGCACTGTCTCCAAATACTGTCACCTTAGAGATTAGAGCTTCAACATATGAATTGAGGGGGGGATATAATTCTGTTCATAATGCTTACAAACAGTTGTCTGTTGTTGTAAGGTTTAAGTGAGATAATATAAATGAAAGCCCCTTGTATTAGGCTATTTTCATACTGCTATAAAGAACTGCCCAAGACTAGGTAATTTATAAAGGAAAGAGGTTTTAATTGACTCACAATTCAGCATGGCTGGGGAGGCCTCAGGAAACTTACAGCCATGGCAGAAGCGGAAGGGGAAGCAAGGCAGCTTCTTCACAAGGTGGCAGAAAGAAGTGCCAAGGGAATGGGGAAGAGCCCCTTACAAAACCATCAGATCTCATGAGAACTCACTATCAGGAGAATAGGATGGGGGAAACCACTGCCATGATTCAATTACTTCTACCTGGTCTCTCCCTTGACACATGGAGATTATGGGGATTACCATTCAAGATGAGATTTGGGCGGGGGCACAAAGCCTAACCATATCACCCCTAGAACAGGGTTCTAACATTAATACCAATAGATACTGCACCTGAACTTGCTTACTGCTCTCTCTATGGAGAAGAACATGGCCCCTGCTTCTTGCCTTTCCAGGTTGACCTTTTCTGTTGGGGCCCCTCCTGTTCATGCCAGTGGGTATTAATTGCATCTCAGGAGGGGGTCAGCCTGGGGTGTCTAGAACAGTGACACAGGGTAGTACTGCTGAGCACTCACTCTTCCAGGACTGCTCAGGTACTTTGCATGTGCTGACTCATCTCATCCTCACAGTCACACTCCAAGGTCCACATTAGTTTCTTTCTTATTACTAATATTTCAATAGTTTTGGGGGAACATGTGGTGTTGGGCTACATGAATAAGTTCTTTAGGTGTGATTTTGGTGCACCTATCACCAGAGCAGTGTACACTGCACCTAATGTGTAGTCTTTTATCCCTCAAGCACCTCTCATCCTTCCCCTCAAAGTCCCCAGAGCCTATTATGTCATTCTTATGCCTTTGCTTCTTCATAGCTTAGCTCCGACTTATGAGTGAGAACATATGATGTTTGGTTTTCCATTCCCAAGTTCCTTCACTTAGAATAATGGTCTCCAACTCCATCCAGGTTGCTGCGAATGCCATTATTTCATTCCTTTTTATGGCTGAGTAGTATTCCATGGTATATACATACCACATTGTCTTTATCCACTTGGTTGATGGGCATTTAGGCGGTTCCATATTTTTGCAATTTTGAATTTTGCTGCTATAAACATGAATGTGCAAGTGTCTTCTTCATGTAATGACTTCTTTGCCTCAGGGTAGGTACCCAGTAGTGGGCTTGCTGGATCACATAGTAGTTCTACTTTTAGTTCTTTAAGGAATCTCCATACTGTTTTCCGTAGTGGTTGTACTAGTTGACATTTCCACCAGCAGTGTAAAAGTGTTCCCTTTTTATCATGTCCATGACAACATCTATTATTCTTTTGATTCTTTATTTATGGCCATTCTTGCAGGAATAAGGTGGTATGGAATTATGGTTTTGAATTGCGTTTCCCTGATAATTAGTGATTTTGAGCATTTTTTCATATGTTTTTTGACCATTAATTTATCTTTTGAGAATTTTCTATTCATGTCTTTACCCCACTTTATGTGGGATTGTTTTTTCTTGCTGATTTGTTTGTGTTTCATGTAGATTCTGAATATTAGTCCTTTGTCAGATGCACAGTTTGTGAATATTTTCTCCCACTCTGTGGGTTGTTTATTCTGCTATTTCTTTTGCTGTGCAGAAGCTTTTTAATTAAGTCCCATCTATTTATCTTTGTTTTTGTTGCATTTGCTTTTGGGTACTTGGTCATGAACTCTTTGCCTAGACCAATGTCTAGAAGAGTTTTCCTGATGTTATACTGAAGGATTTTTATGGCTTCAGGTCTTAGATTTAAGTATTTTATTCATCTTGAGTTGACTTTTGTATAAGGTGAGAGATGAGGACCCAGTTTCATTCTTCTACATGAGGCTTGCCAATTATCCCAGCACCATTTGTTGAATAGGGTGTCCTTTCCCTACCTTATGTTTTGCTTGCTTTGTCAAAGATCAGTTGGCTGTAAGTATATCTAGGTCCTCTATCCTGTTCCATTGGTCTATGTGCCTGTTTTTATACCAGTACTATGCTGTTTTGTTAACTATAGCCTGGTTTTAAGTAGGGTAATATGATGCCCCCAGACTTGTTCTTTTTGCTTAGTCTTACTTTTGACTATGGGGCTCTTTTTTGATTTCATATGAATTTTAAGATTTTTTTCTAGTTTTATGAAAAATGATGATGGTATTTTGATGGGAATTGCATTGAATTTATAGATTGCTTTTGGTAGTATGGTTATTTTCACAATGTTGATTCTACCCATCCATGAGCATGGAATATGTTTCCATTTTTTTGTGTCATCTGTGGTTTATTTCAGTAGTGTTTTATAGTTTTCCTTGTAGAGATCTTTCACCTCTTTGCTTAGGTATATTCCTAAGTTGGTTTTTTGGGGTTGGTTGGTTGTTCGTTTGCAGCTATTATAAAAGGAGTTGAGTTCTTGATTTGATTCTCAGCTTGGTCACCCTTGGTGTATAGCAGTGCTACTGATTTGTGTACATTGATTTTGTATTCTGAAATGTTACTGAATTCATTTATCAGATCTAGGAGCTTTTTGGATAATTCTTTAGGGTTTTCTAGGTATACAATCAATATCATCAGCAAACAGCAATAATCTGACTTCCTCATTACCAATTTAGATGCCCTTTATTTCTTTCTCTTGTCTAATTCCTCTGGCTAGGACTTCCAGTATTGTGTTGAATAGAAGTGGTGAAAGTGGGCATCTTTGTCTTGTTCCAGTTCTCAGGAGAACTGCTTTCAACTTTTCCCCATTAAGTATAATGTTGGCTGTGGGTTTATCATAGATGGCTTTATAAAACCTTAAGGTGTGTCCTTTCTATGTCAATTTTGCTAAGGATTTTAATCATATAGGAGCATATCATTTAACTTCCACATATTTGTATAGTTTTGAATGTTCTTTTTGGAGTTAATTTTCAATTTTATTCCACTGTGGTCTGAAAGAGTACTTGATATAATTTTGACTTTCTTAAATTTGTTAAAACTTGTTTTGTGGCCTGTCATATGGTCTATCTTGGAGAATGTTCTATGTGCTGATGAAACGAATGTATATTCTGCAGTCGTTGAATAGAATGTGCTGAAAATATCTGTTAAGTCCATTTGTTCTAGGCTATTGTTTGCATCTGTTGTTTCTTTGTTGACTTTCTGTTTTGATGACCTGTCTAGTGCTGTCAGTGTAGTGTTGAAGTCCCCACTATTATTGTGTTGCTGTCTATCTCATTTCTTAGGTCTAGTAGTGTTTTCATAAATTTGGGAGCTCTAGTATTAGGTGCATTTACATTTAGGATTGTGATATTTTCATACTGAACTAATTATTTTATCATTATATAATGTCCCACTTTGTCTTTTTTAACTGTTGTGTCTTTAAAGTCTGTTTTGTCTGCTATAAGAATAGCTAATCCTGCTTGCTTTTGGTTTCCATTTGCATGGAATATCTTTTCTCACTCCTTTACCTTACATTTATGTGAGTTCTTATGTGTTAGGTTAGTCTCTTGAAGACAACAGTTAACTTGGTAGGTAGACTTTTATCCATTCTGCCATTCAGTATCTTTTAGGTGGAGCCTTTAGGCCATTTACATTCAATGTTAGTGTTGAGAGGTACTGTTCTCTTCATCATTCTAGTTGTTGCCTGAATACCTTGGTTGTTTTTTTTTTTTTTCATTGTGTTACTGTTTTATAGGTCCTATGAGATTTCTGCCTTAAGAAGTTTCTATTTTAGTATATTTTTGGGTTTTGTTTCAAGATTTAGGACTCCTTTTAGCATTTCTTGTAGTGCTGACTTGGTAGTGGGGAATTTTCTCAGCATTTCTTGGTCTGAAAAAGACTTTATTTTTCCTTCATTTATGAAACTTAGTTTCCCTGGATATAAAATTCTTGGGTGGTAATTATTTTGTTTAAGGAGGCTAAAGATAGGATCCCAATCCCTTCTGGTTTACAGAGTTTCTACTGAGAAATCTGCTGTTAATCTGATAGGTTTTACTTTATAGGTTACCTGATCCTTTTGCCTCACAGTTCTTAAGATTCCTTCATTCATCTTGACTTTAGATAACCTGATGACCATATGCAAAGGTGATGATTTTTGTGATTAATTTCCTGGGTGTTCTTTGAGCTTTTTGTATTTGGGATGTCTAGATCTCTAGCAAGACCAGGGAAGTTTTCCTTGATTATTCCCTCAAAAACAATTTCTAGACTTTTAGATTTATCTTCTTCCTCAGAAACACCAATATTCTTATGTTTGGGCATTTCAAATAATTCCAAATTTCTTGGAGGCTTTGTTCATTATTTGAATTAGTTTTGTCGTTGTCGTATTGGGTTAATTCAAAAGCCTTGTGTTCAAGCTCTGAAGTTATTTCTTCTACTTCTTTGATCCTGCCATTCAGACTTTCCAGTGTATTTTGCATTTAAGTGTGTCTTTCTTTTCCAGAAGTTGTGATTGCATTTTCTTTATGATATCTATTTCTCTAGAGGTTTTTGACCCATATCCTGTGTTGTTGTTTTGATGTCTTTAAATTGATTTTCACCTTTTCCTGGTGCCTCCTTGAGCAGCTTAATAATAAACCTTCTGAATTATTTTTCTGGCAATTCAGATTTCATCTTGGTTTGAATCCATTGCTGGAAAGCAAATGTTATCTTTTGAGGGTGTTATAGAACCTTGTTTTACCATATTATCAGAATTACATTTCTGCTTCCTCCTCATTTGGGTAGACTGTTTCAGTGGAAAGATCTGGAACTCAAGAGCTGCTGTTTAGGTTGTTTTGTCCCATGAAGTGATCCCTTAATGCGATGCGATGGGATGTGATGCAGTGATGTGATGTGATCCGTCTTCAGGTCTCCCAGCCTTGGATACCAGCACCTGCTCCAGTAGAGGTGGCACAGGAGTGAAGTGTACTCTGTGGGAGTCCTGGTTGTAGTTTCGTTTAGTGCACTGGTTTTCTTGAATACTGGTTATGCTAGCAGTGAAGCTGTCACATGGACAAACTCAGGACCTTTGGTTAGCCAGGGTGTTGCAGACAGTGGAATTAGCTGCTGTTTGCTCCTTTGAAGCAGGGTTGTTCTGAGTTGCTGTAATGTCTTGAATTGGTTGGCCTCCAGCCAGGAGGTGGTGCTTTCAGGAGAGCTCCAGCTGCCGTAGTAGAAAGGGATATAGTCCTGCCCTGCATTGGCCAGGATGAGTACTCGGGTTTCTCAGGCAATGGGCAGAGCCATGGAGCTTCCAAAAGATGGTGTCTTTTGTCTTCAGCTACCAGGGCAGGTAGAGACAAACCATCAGGTGGGGGCAGGTTAGGCGAGTCTGAGCTCAGACTCTCCTTGGGCAGGGCTTCACATTAGTTTCTTGATTCAGGGCTGATGAGAAGGCAGTACAGAAAGGTAGCTCATTCAAGTCTTTGAGGTAAAAAGTGGTGGAGCTGGAATTTAAGCCCACACCCACACATGTAAGCACTTTGGGGAATCTGCCTAATAAGTTTAAAATACAATTCTATTTGCTCTGATTTTATTAAATTCTCCTGGCCAATGTGTGCTGATAGGCCAGGAACAGGAAGAACAATGGCCCTTCTCATTCTTGCTGCCTTTGAGCCTCCATGAAAGCAGCTTAGGGAATGTGTACCTGGCCTGGGGATCTCAGCAAGTTCCCAGCCCTTGAGACCCTTCAAATCACTGCAGGGAAGGAGAGCTTTGGCGGGATGCGCCAAAGCTGAGCCAAGCCTGGTGTACGGACAATTTGGGATGGCACAGAGTTTTCATCATCCACTGGGAGGTTGCTTAATCGTCCTCCATGCCAACACATTTTCCCTTTTTCAATTCTAGCTAAAATCAGACTGTGTCCCCTGCCCTTATTAAAAGAAATGAAAGTTTGAAGTCAAATATTATGAAGCAGGCCAGGCACAATGGCTCACACCTGTAATCCCAGCACTTTGGGAGGCCATGGCAGGTGGATCACCTGAGGTCACAAGTTTGAGACCAGCCTGGCCAACAGAGTGAAACCCTGTCTCTACTAAAAATACAAAAATTAGCCAGGCATAATGGTGAGCACCTGTAAGCCCAGCTACTTAGGAGGCTGAGGCAGGAGAATCACTTGAACCTGGGAGGTAGGGGTTGCAGTGAGCTGAGATCACACTACTGCACTCCAGCCTGTGCAACAAGATCGAGACTCCATCAAAAAAAGGAAAGAAAGAAATATTATGAAGCAGGCCAGGTGCAGTGACTCACATCTGTAATCCTAGTACTTTGGGAGGCCATAGCAGGCAGATCACTTGAGGCCGGGAATTCAAGACCAGCCTGGCCAACATGACAAAATCCCATCTCTACTAAAAATATGGAAATTAAAGCCAGGCATGGTGGTGCACACCTGTAGTCCCCACCACTCGGTAGACTGAGGCACAAGAATCACTGAGCCCAGAAGGTGAAGGTTGCAGTGAGCCAAGATCATGCCACTGCACTCCAGCCTGGGCAACAGAGGGAGACTGTCTCAAAAAAAAAAAAATTATGGATTGCTATAGAAGTAGACAATGGAATGATGTTTACCAGGGCATGGGGCAGGAGGATGTGGGGAATTTTTCACTCCGTAGGTGTAAGATGCAGTTATACAGATGAGTAATTTCTAGATATACTGTACAACATAGTTCCTGTAGTTAACAGCAAGATGTTGACTTCAACATGTGTTCAGAGGGCAGATCTCATGTTGTGTCCTTACCTTCCCACTGCCCACAAAAAATAGACACAAGCATGCTTTTGGAGGAGTTTTATTTTGCTGCTGGATTGCAGTGACAGTAACATGAGTGTATGCATATGCCCAAACTCATCAAATTACATCCATTATGTGCAGTTTTCTGCAAACCACTTATACCTCAATCACACTAGGGCAAAGAGGGAAAAAAAATGCAACCAGAAAGAAAAGACGTTACTTATGGAGAAACTACAATTAAACTGACAGGTTTATCCGTAACAAAAATAGGAGCCAGATGACAATGGAACAAAATGTTTAGCAGATAACAAGCACTCAGCAAATGAGCAATAAACCTTGCTACACCTCTCAAAAAAATATTATGGAGAGATCATAAATCACTCTCTCAGTGTTTGCTTTCTTTTCTCATGGAGTGCAGTGTTATTCACTCCCAAGTCCTTAGGGCCCGGGAGAAAGTTCTCCTGGGAAAATTAAAGTAAAACAGAAACAGAAAGCTGTCACATGGGAAAACAGTTTTTTTTTAAGAGACCAGCTTCACCATGTTGGTCAGGCTGGTCTCAAATTCCTGACCTTGTGATCCGCTGCCTCGGCCTCCAAAAGTGCTTGGATTACAGGCATGAGCCACCGCACCCGACCCATGGGTAAACAGTTTTAATGTTTTTGTTTCTCCAATGAGGAAAGGAACAAGAGAAACAGATTTTGCTAAAGAATGAGTACTTCTTAACATTCCAAGTTTTCCCCAAGACAGAAAGGGAGGGTGGAAGGCAGTGGGTTCCCATCCTGGGAAGTGTTCACTGAGAGGCTGGATATCACGTGGTAGAAATGTCCCGGGGGCCATTATGAAATGCCTGCCCAATGGCCTTGCAGCATCCTCCGGGACTCTGAGAGGTTCTCTAGGATGAGGCACTGGCCCTCTGCAGGGTGACTGTCTCTGACCAGATAATAGGACTCCGAGAGAAGCCCAGGGGAATTAGCAAGAGCCACATAGCCCAAAGCACTACAATGCTCTGTAAAAACAGCAATGCTGAAATGTGGACTTTGTCACCACCCTTGGATCACAGCCACTCCTCTGAGAGCACTATGCTCGCTGTCCATTTTCCATTCATTGGCAAATGCCTGTTGAGTTTAACGCGTGGGCCAGACTCCACAGGAAGCGGACTGCAGAGTCAGCAGAGAGAATGATGGGCACCATTCACGTCCTCCCAGGCCTCACATCCACTTGCAATTAACCAGGCAATCTGAAGACAGCACCTGGGCGGCAGCGTCTAACAGGGGCATCTGATGGTGGGGTCTGGGAGCAAAGGTTTTCCTGAAGAAGTGGCATGCTAATAGGACTTGCTGCCTGAAGTGGGGTGACCGGGCCTCAACTGTGTCCCTGACTTCCAGGGGTTAGCAAGGACCTCGTGTGTGAGCAGGTGAATCCCCAAGGGTGGAGCAGATGCATGGAAGAATGGCCCAAAGCCAGGCCAGAGCCAGACCCTACAGGCCCGAGGGCTAAAAGAGGTCAGGGCTTTGTCCCAGAGCAGATAGTGAAGTCAGGGAAGGCCAGTGGGCAGAAACAAGGGAAGACAGCCTCCACCCACGTGACCACGTCTCTGCTGAGGGCCTTCCGAGGAGGACACCCCTGAAGAGGGGGCAGGTCCCTGTCTTCTGTTGCCAGCATCTTTCTAGTCTCCTTTTGAGACTTCTCAGCTCCCATAACCTAAATCCTGTCCACTGCTCACCCTGGAAAAGGTCAAAGGAGAAAGTCCAAGTGATTCTGAGGATGTTCCCAGGGCCCAGAGCCATCCATACACATCGGAGACCTTTGCGAAAGCCACGCAAAGTAAAATTGGCTTTGTCTCCCTTTTCTCAGGCCATCCTTTTGGCCTTGCAGTCTGTGTGTATATGTTTATTGTAAGAGCTTTGTTCATCATTTCTTAAGGAATATGTATGATGTGAGGGTTGGGCATGTTTGTGCATAAGAAGTTACATAAGGAATCGTAGAAACACATTGCCCAATGGAGAACCACCTTAATGTTGAGCTTTATCTGAAAAGCTGGAGTTTCTGCCAGTCACTTGAAGAGAAGCGTTCAGTGCCATTTATGAGAGAGAAGATGGTTACACTCACCTGCACACAGGTGAACTCACTTATACCTAAGGCCCTAATTGAATGCCTGGTCTTCCTCAGGAAAAGTGAAGCTATCTTTCTTGAGCCCCTGGCCAGCACCAGGACCTGCATGCTTTGCACCATCTGTAACCCTGCCAGCAGCCCATGGGCTCTGTGCAATGGAAATGGAAGTGAGGCTCTGGGAGGTTAAGTAACCAACCTCAGCACATAGCCAGGAAGCAGCACATCCTGGATCCCACCTTTCTCCAACTCCACAACTCTTTCCACCCCACCCCGCAGTCCTGTGCTGACCTGATGTTCTTCAGCTGGGTTGAGAGAAAGACGATCAGTAGCTGTCTCCCCGCCCTTGGGCCTTGTCTCCTAGGATCTGGAAAAGTGTTCAGGCAGACATCTAGCCAGTGGCAGCCTCCCTCCCAAAGGTGCTGGAAGACCCCATTTGCTGTGGAAAACCCTGGTTTCTTGGAAAGCACAGGCAGAGGCTGGTCATGGGCTACTATGCCCACCCAGGGAGTTCATGTGGCTCTGCCTGGGATCAGCAATAAGGCTCATGGTCCTCACTGGGTGCCCCAGTCCCCTACCTTTGAAGCAATCATGCTCTCTTCAGTTGCCACCTAGCTCTGTGCACAGAGAGGTTGTGCATGACCTGTGCAGGACCCAAGATAGGTACACAGAGGAGCAGTTAAGAATCGGGAGGCTCTGAAGTTGAACTGGCCAAGCTGGAATTGAGCTCCACCACTCACTAGTTACCTAATGATATCCACATTTGATCTCTCTAGGCCTCCATTTCTTCATTGTGAACTGGGTCTACTAATCACCTGCTAGTCACTGTAAGGAGATGAGAGGAGCTATGTTACCACTTTGCAGGGTGACTGGTGTGAGAAACTAGCTACTCTCACTGTTGCAGGGAGAGTCATGATCATTCTTGTTTTTGACTCATGCCACTGAGCAAACTGTGGCCTAGGAGAAATCGCTTTCCTCCTGAGCTTCCTTTCTTTTTTTCCCCTGGTGAAGTGAGTGATCTTGGCCACATCACCTGTAAGGATCCCTGAAGTGTTTACGACTTGGTGACTTTGGCTGGATCACTTTTAGGTGGTCCAGAGCCTAAGGACACCCTGGAATCTGGTTTTATCTGCAGACTTTGCTTTTATAAATTGGTTTCTTATCTCCAATATTCAATCTTACTCCCAGGAGCATCTAGGGAATGTGGGTTCGTTTAACATCCCGACGTTAGACGTGAATGGCATTATCGATGATTGGCTGATGCCTTTGGCTGAGAAGTCCGCTCTTCTTACTGTTGGCCCCCTGTAAGGAAACAAAAAAAAAAAACCCTTCTCACAGCCTTCTCAGCCAGAGAAGTGGCCAAACAGCCTTCCCAGGAGGGAGGCAAAGAAAAGGCCAGTGACTCCAGGAATCTACAGGTCTGAACGACTTCTAGCCTGTCGTGGAATATTGGCTGTGTCCCCTACAGACCTGAGCCTGGGATCCCTTTCCCAGGATCTCTAGATCTTGGGAGGAGACAAAGTTAATGATGGAGACCTATCCTCATTTCCTGGACCTACCACAAAGTATTGCAAACTGGATGGCTCAAAACAATGGAAGTTTATTGTTGCACAGTTCTGCAGGCCAGCAGACCCAAATCAGGGAGTCTGTGACAGGGTTGCTTCCTCGGGAGGGCTGTGCGGAAGTCTGTTCTGTGCCCGTCTCCCAGCTTCTGGTGTCTGCTGACAGTCTTTTGCATTCCTTAGCTGGTAGATGCATCACCCTTGTATCTGCACTCAGTCATCACATGGCCTCCTCCCAGTGTGGGAGTCTTCACATCCTCCCTCTATGCACATCTGTCTCTGTATCCAAACTTCTCCTTTCTGCAAGGACAGCAGTCATGCTGGATTAGAGTCCACCTAATGGCCTCATTCTCACTTGATTTAACTGTACTGCCTCTGCACAGGCATTTCTAATAGGGCAGCATTTGGTATTAGGACTTCAATATAGACTTTTGGGCAGGGGGGAGACACCATTCCACCTATAACAAGGGCCTTGGACTATTTTCATTACTTCTAAGACATAAGAATTAAACAGTTCTTCCTACCAATTCTTAGAAATTCTGTTTGATAAGAGCACAGACTCTGAGATGACCTGGGTTTGAATCTTGGCTCTGCCACTTACTAGCTGTGTGATCTTGGGTAACTCATTAGGCCCCTATGTGTTCAGTTTCCTCAACTGTAAATTGAGAATAGTAATAATATTTACACCTCTTAGAGTTGATATAAACATTAAGTAAAAACACATTTATAGTACCTCAACTTATCACTATTCTATATCTTACCACGTTTGGAAAAGGCTCCATCTAATAAAATCAGTGGAAGTGTCTATGATACTTACCATGTGCTACCAGGCACTATTCCAAATGCTGTTGTATACATCGACTCATGGCATCACCACAGCAACTTTCTCAGATGAGTGCTCGTGTCATCCCTGTTATACAGCAGCAAAAACTAAGCACTAGAACAATCAAGTCATAGAGGTACAGCCCTGCAGACACTAAGGGGAGAAGTTAGGACCCAAATCCAGGCTTGTCTGACTCCAGGGCCTTTTAGGAACCATTCGGACTGGTTGACTTTCTAGGAATAATAAGAGTCTTGTAAGGATGAAAAGAATCACAGGCCACCACCTTCACTTGCCCAGAAAGTCATTCTGTTTTCAAATGCCTGATTCTGGAGGCTTTTCCTATCATGGCAGCCTGAGTGTGCTCAGAAAACGCACTCCTTTCTTTACAATAGGCCCAGTAGGTGAAGGGCATGTGTCTCTCTTCCAAGCCCCAGGATGGCTTTGGAAGGCCCCCACCCCAACCCAGGAGAGCCAGGAAGAAGCAAATCATTATGCCTTCCCCCCAGGGAACAATGGTCATTTGCCTGACATCTTGACTCTGTGGTTTTGTGTCTTCTAGGGAAGTCCATTAGAACTGCTGTGCTGATTAAGGGGATGCTCTGCCTTTGAAGAGAGAAGAGATGGTCCCTCCCCAGCCGTGGGCCACCCTCACCAGTGACTCCAAGTGGAACTACTTAGCTCATGTGTGCCTGGAGGGTGTGGGAAGCCCAGCGACTCTCAGATGCACCTCCCAGAGGACTGGTGGGAATTGTTCATAGTGCCAAAGTCCTACTACTGCATTTTCAATGGGTCCTTGTACATAGTTTGCGCCTCTGCCCTAGCCCTCACCTCTTGCTATACTGGAACCGATTTGTACAATGTGGGAATTTTGTTATCTTTTTAATCAAGGGCAACTTCCTTTTCCAGCACTACCATTGTAAGGTTTTTATCAGGAGGGAGGGCTAGCCTTGCTTTTCTCTTTTTTTCTTTTTTAATTTTTATTTTATTAATTTGGGGAAGGGGGGTTACTATTAGTGCCATGATATCTACTGGATTTTAAGTAGGGAGAATTTATTTTTAAAGGTAGGTCGAAATTTAGGAGATTTCTCAGCAGGAAGGGCTGAAATCTATGCCTCTGTCTCAACTTGGAGAGAGGTGACAGACAGTAGATCTTCCAAATCAAATTCCTTTCCAGTTCTTTCCCTGGCTGCCTTTTCAGGGGGTCCCTGCCTTCGTCCCACACTAGGCTTTCTGAACTGCCAAGAGGGGATCTGGCTTCTCCACCACCTGGCCTCTTGGGCCAGGCTGGGCCCAGCCAGCACTGGGAGAACTGGGTAGCAGGGGGCTGACTTCTTTAAGCACCTTTCTAAATACCAGCAGCAGAGGCTCCCGCCTCTATGAGCATGGTCAGTACTATTGTGACATTAAAACAACAACAACAAGATCTTCCTATCTGGAGGGTACAAAGGTGAACAGCTTGGCTTTTCATTTCTCTTTTCACTGCCTTTTCTTGGTGTGGTATTTGACAAGATTTCAGCTTGAAGCCTCACCATGAATTGATTTTTTGTTTGTTTGTTTGTTTGCTTGTGTGTTTGTTTTGGGGACAATTTTAGATACCTGAGTGCACTTTTCTTCAGTTAGTCCTAACTTTTAAGGAAGGAAAACCAAGAGACATATCTGGTGTACATGTCGCAATATGAATTCTGGTTGCAGTCCCTCCCGCCTCCCATTTGAGTACACCACACAAGTCAAATGCTAGGAAGTTTGAATAAACCAATTTTTCTAACTTGTTGCTCATTTGTTGTAACTCAATAAAGCAAAGACTAAACATTTTTATAACCTTTTCCTCTACTTCGCCTTTATTGTTCTCTGGCTCCCAAGGGCTTGACATAAGTGTTCTGACTCGGGCATCGCCAGTTTCAAATTCATACGGTCACATTTCTCATTTCTCATTTCTCATCTTGGAGGAACCTGACATCACAAACTTTAAAAACAAGATGTAGGGCTGGCGCGGTGGCTCACGCCTATAATCCCAGCACTTTGGGAGGCTGAGGTGGGTGGATTACCTGAGGTCAGGAGTTGGAGATCAGCCTGGCCAACATTGTGAAACCCCATTTCTACTAAAAATACAAAAATGAGTTGGGTGTGGTGGCACGCACCTGTAATCCCAGCTACTCAGGAGGCTGAAACAGGAGAATCACTTGAACCCGGGAGGCAGAGGTTGCAGCTAGCCGGGATCGCGCCACTGCACTCTAGCCTGGGCAACAAGAGTGAAACTCCATCCCCCCACTCAAAAAAAACAGGATGTAAGTGTTGTCGTAGGAATCTTCAGCGAATCTCTTTGACACAGAGGAAGTTATGGGCCCTCCCTTCTCCAGGGTCTCACAGGTTGATTCATAAAATAGTCAAGAGAAGAGCTTCAGAGTAGGGATGAGAAGCCCCTCAGTGTTCAGGCTTGCCTGCCCTTGGATGACCTGAGCTAAGTCACTCCCCTCTCCTGGGCTGCTGGTGAGTGGTAGCTGGGACACTGCCATTTCTCTGAGAAGGTGGCTTTTAAGTACCTCTGCCCTGGTGAGGTTTAAAGAGTCCCTCACTCTTTTTTTTTTTTTTTTTTTTTTTTGAGACGGAGTTTCGCTCTTGTTACCCAGTCTGGAGTGCAATGGCGCGATCTCGGCTCACCGCAACCTCCGCCTCCTGGGTTCAGGCAATTCTCCTGCCTCAGCCTCCTGAGTAGCTGGGATTACAGGCACGCATCACCATGCCCAGCTAATTTTTTGTATTTTTAGTAGAGACAGGGTTTCACCATGTTGACCAGGATGGTCTCGAGCTCTTGACCTCATGATCCACCTGCCTCAGCCTCCCAAAGTGCTGGGATTACAGGCGTGAGCCACCGCGCCCGGCCTAGTCCCTCACTCTTTGTGCCTGACACTCGTCTAGACCAATGGTTCTCAAAGTTGGTTAGAATGTCTAGTCAGCAGGTCTGGGGTGGGAACTGAGAATGCACATTGCTAACAAGCTCCTCACCTCAGGAACCTCTGGCCTAGATGCTTCATTTTCACGGGAACTTACAGACTTTTGGCCGGTTTATCTAAACTTAGTGTGTGTTTATTCTTCAGATAAGGGGAAAGATCCACTTCTCAAAATACAGGAAACACTGAAAAATTCAAGACTTGAAAGGCCTGGCCTTCTCTGGGGGATGCCCGCGGTCCCCATCCTGTGGTTTACCATGACACCATCCCCATCTCTGCACACAGCCCTCACCACACAGCTGCAGGATTCACTTGGTCAGCTTGTCAATGCCCGAAACTGAGAGCAGGGGCCACAGATTCTCCATAACTGTATCTCCAAAATTAGCTGGGCATGGTGGTGTGTGCCTATAATCCCAGCTACTCAGGAGGCTGAGGCAGGAGAATTGCTTGAACCCAGGAGGCAGAGGTTGCAGTGAGTCAAGATCACTCTGCTCTCCAGCCTGGGCAACCAAGCAAGACTCCACCTCAAAATAAATAAATAAATAATAATAGCTATCTTTTTTATTGAGCACTTATTATGGGTTGGGCTTTGTGCTGAGTGCTTTACATACGTTTTCTTATCTTTACAACCCTATGAGATAGGTGCCCCATTTTGCAAATGAGGAAACTGAGGCTTAGTGAGGTTTTGTAACAAGTCCGAGGCCATGCAGATACTAAGTGGTTGTCATGGAGCCTACTGTTTTTGCCTATTATGTGTCCCTTACCCACTGCTTCTGCTAAAAGCAGACCCTTTTCTATGGGAACCGCCTTCCCCATTCCATGAGGCTGTGCTGTGACCATTGATGGACCTGCTCGAGCACGTGATCCAAGCCTAGCCAATCAGAGTTCCCATCCCCTGGCCCTAGTGATGGCGTGTGGACCAAGCAGGGCCAACTGAGCCTCTTTCTGAGAGACGGCTGTAGAGAGAAAAAAACCTCTTTCTTTCTGCTTGGGTAGCTAAATTAAGAAGATGTGGGCCTGGGGCTGACTGCAGCTATTTTCTTTGCCACTGGGAGGATGCCTCTATACAAAAGATGAAAACCCAGAGAGAAAAACAGTAAAGCGACTATTTGCTAGTATTACAGTTGTTGGAGTATGGCATAGCAGATAAGTTGCTGGAACAAAGAAACACCAAAATGCAGTATTTGAAACAAGATAGAAGTTTATTTCTGTCTCAGACAACAGTCCAGCGTGGGCCATCAGACAGTGCTCCATAGAGCCATTCAGGGACCCAGGATGCCAGGCAGCCCTGCTGTCCTCAGCAGGCGCCTTCCATCTCGAGATCAGAGCCGACTGTTTCATTTCCTCATCCACGTGGCCAAAAGTCCCCTTGTACGTTCCAGCCCTTGAGAAACAAGAGGGCAAGTAACTTCAGTTTTAATGTCATGAAACAGAAACTGGTCACTTCTGTTCCTATCCAATTGGCCACAACCTAGACATGGTGACACATTGATGGAAAGAAAGGTGGGGATGTAGGCTCTGGATAGGTGGCCAAGAACCAGTGAAGGGGCTCTATACCCGAAAGGAAGAAGAAGAAGGGGAGAGTGGGTATCAAGGACAGAGCAATCTCAGGTCAAGTTTACCTTCACCCTCTCCAGTAACATGAGCCCAGAATGAACTATTTATGTTTTCAGTTGGTTTACTTGGGTTGTTGAAACTTAAAACCAAAAATCATGACCAATAGAGTCTTGAAGGCTCTGTCTCCCTGACTGGTGCTGCCAGGGGCCAAAGGGGCTGAATCACAGAGGAGAAGGTCCTGGAGTAGGTAGAATGGAAGGGACTGGCAGGTGAGTGCAAGACGACATCTAAAGAGGGCTTATTCAGAGTGTCAGACCCACTAGATGAGAAACGGGAGACAAAGAAAGAGGCCTTGAGCAAAGGCCCACAAGCCCAGGTCGAGTCAAAAGGATGACAACAGGTGAGTTTCAGCCTTTGGCCATGAGTGAAATGGGCCCAGGTATGTCTTTATTTCTCTCGAGTTCCAGTGACATCAAGAAGCAGAAGGTAAGCTGGCTAAGTGCACAAGCTCAAGTAATGCTGCCTGAGGTCAAATCTCAGCTCTGCCACTTACTAGCTGCATGACCTTGGGGCAAGTCACTTATTCACTCTGTCTCAGTTCACTCACCTGTAAAATAGAGATAATAATTGTGTCTATTCATATTGTGGCAGGCACCAGGAGTCAGTATATGGAAAGCATTTAGAACAGTGCCTCGTATCTATTAAATTCTCAGGGTTGCCATTGTTATTCCTGGCTGCATAATGCACAGATGGATTGACTCAAAATGATAGGGATGGACAGACTCCCTCTCCCTTTTTATGAATATCAGCATCTAGCACAATTGTGTTGTTGGAGAGTTCTTGTCCTTGACTGAGAAGCCTTGCAATCCTGCAGCAGCCATTGACTGTGAGCTCCAGTTTCCCTGGAGATAGCTGCCATCAGTATCTATCCTCAGACCTCCCTCACCACTTCCTCATTCTTCCTCAGTCCCCTGCACTCCCCAGTCTGTGGCATAGGCAGCATCCAAGGATGCCTTCTCCTTAATGAACTCTGCTCACACTCCAGATGCCACACTCCACCTGGTCCATTATAAGAGCACCTGGTCTCTCTCTCTTATGGTCTCTGCTCAAGTGTCACCTGCCCTCCATGACCCCCTGTCTGCAGGGGTGGGACTAGGGTGAATCAAGGAACGTATCTAAGGGTGCAAAATTTAAGGCAGAAAGATCATGCAGCTGACAAACCCTGCCCTTGCGGAAGCCTGAAAGTGGATGCCTGCCAAGATTTCTCATCCTGGGTGCCTCGTGTGCCTCACTCCAGCCATGAACCTGCCTACCCATCATGCTTTTATCTAACCATGCTTCATTTTCTTCCATCTTGCTTTTCACAACATATCATCGTGTATCTATTTGTTTATTGCCTTTTTCATCCCACTATATTGCAAGCTCCATGAGAGTAAGGACTATATCTGTCATGTTTCCTCACTGTATCCCCTGTGCCTAGCAAAGCATCTGGCACAAAGTAGATGCTCCATAAATATTTGCTAATGGATGGATGGATGAATGGATGAATAATGGATGGGTAGATGAATAGGTTATGAATAGATGGATGACAGATGGATGGATGAAGATTGCCAGCTCTGCAGTCTAACAGCCTGAGTTTGAATCCCAGCTCTACTGCTGACCACTTAGGTGATCTTGTGGGAGTTACTTAGCTTTTGTTGGAGCTCTGTTTCCTCATCTGAGACCCAGAGATGATTATACTCATGTAATAGGTTTGTTGTGAGGTTTCACTGAGTTCATGCGTGCAAAATACTCAACACACAGTAAGAGCTCTACAAATGTCCATTCCCCTTCCACCGCTCTAGGCAGGGAGTGGCATCTGGCCAAGGACTGTGATGCCTGTGCCTTTCCATGGCTGGATGGGAAGTTTGTGTGAGGAGGACAGCCAGGAGGAAGTTGGATCCAGGTCTAGGAAATGATATTCCAGACATGTGCTTCTGGCACTGGAGACATTGCCATATCCCTTAGCACCATTCTACCCCCAAACTCTTCCCCAACCCACAAACGTTCCAAAATTCCAACCTGCACTTTTCTTTAAAAAAGTTAAAAGTGGCTGTGGCTACCTCATTTTCCTGTTCCTGCCTGCACTGCCTTCCCTGCCTGTGCCTTCAGCACCTGGACCTTCCCCAGAGCTCATCACCCACATACTGTCTTGTCCTCCTTCCCAAAATGAACATCTCCAGCACTCTCTCCCTTGACAGGTGGCTGCCTTCTCCTCCTGCCATTTACCACCCTTGCACTTAAGCTTGCCACTCCAAAGCAATTTAAATAAATTTTTCAGGCAAGGCGGTATGAGATGCTATCAAATGCTTGAAGGACCCAAAGAAAAAGCCTCTATAATTGGTGGGGATGGAAATACACCGGGAAGATGAGTGTGTTCTTTCAAACACCCAGCAAAATATGTCAAACTATCCTCCTCCACTGGAAATGATTAAAGAGTGGCAGAAACTAGGAAGGAGGTTCTTAGGGGGGATAGATGGACAGGAATCTTGGTGAGGTGGAATAGAGTGGGGCGTGGAGTGACCATCCGCTGCTTCTGTCTGCCCTGTACCTCTTGCTCTCCTACTCCTTCTTGAGGATATACTCCTATCTCCCTCCACTCATCTCATTCTGGGGGCTTCCCATCATAGTGACTCACTCCCTCTCCTACAGCAGTGAGCCAAGGCACTCCAGTACCCTGTTCAGAGTCAGGTATAGTACATGCATAAGACCCAAACAGGCCCAAGTCAGATCCTGGGGGAAGAGCTTCCTTTCCCATTTAGACAGTAGGTGTGATCATGTTAACCACCAATGGCCAAAGCCCCTGCCAGGGAGAGGAAGCCAGTCCTTAAGTAGGGAGAATGAGGCCAAAAAATCAAGAAAAGAGGCAAAGGAGCAATAAAGGATGGAGCAAGAGGTGATCATCGTGGTGGTGATGATAGCAGTGGTGATGACAATGTGGATACCATGTGAATCTCTGGACTCTGCCATTCCTAAGGCCAACTCCTTGTCTTTCCAGTTTCATAAAAACCAACATATTTTCCTTTATAGCTTGAGCTTAAAACCTTTTGAGTTGGGTTTCTGTCACTAGAAACTCAAGGAGTTCTGGTGGGTTAATGAAATTGCAAGATAAAAATGAAAGGAAAGACAGCAATTGCAAATAGCCATGTTGGCTAGTGGCTTCGGTATTGGATGGTGCAGTTCTCAGTCCTTGCCGTTCAAATGTGCTCCGGGATTAGGAGCACAGGTATCACCGGGAGCTTGTTAGAAATGTAGTATCTCATGCCCTAATCCAGACCTGTTGAATCAGATTCTGTAATTTGACAGGATCCCCAGGTGATTCACATGTTCAGTAAAGTTGAAGAAACCCAGCTCTGAAGACACTAAATGGCTCCTCCCCAACCTCCTCCAGCACACTGAGGGATGGGGTGGCAAGTCTAATAAAACGTCACTGGCCTGTCTGCAGAGGGTAGACCACAGGGCCTGGGAACAGGGAGGCAGAGGAAGAACAGGGCAGAGAGAACATGGTCCACCAGCTGATGACACACTGTCCTTCTAGGCCACCTGGTACACAGCCACTTCCAACCAACAGTTCTTGGAAATGACAGCTCTCACTGGCCTGTCACAATACAACCCAGAGAGAACCAGGAAAAATGTCAGCTCCCTCCTACTAGTCCCTGAAAGCTCCTGTCTGCAACATCTCACAGCTGGACATAAGTATAAAGCACAGCAGAAAAATTATCATTGCCCTGGGCAGAAGAAGGGGGTTGATCAATAAAAATAAATTAAAAATACTTCATGAGCACATCCCATGACATGCTGCAAGTTGAGTATCCTGTAGAGTGTAGGAGGCATCCTGTTCTTGGCTTTGAGGAACTTCAAATCAAAGGGGGAGACCAAAATGTTCACCAGTAATTCTGAAACCTTCATCCATAGCAAGTCCCCAAAGCACAACAGACTGCCCTAATCTCCTTTTCTTGCCTAAATTTTACCTAATTCTAGTCCCAGTTGAAGTTCCACTAGACCAAATAAAGGTAAATATGAGGTGACGAAGAAACTGGATTTAAGAAAGACATACATATTCCAACTGGCCCTCAAGGAACTCTGTTTCTCTGAACTTCTGGAGCAATTACCACCAATAGGATTTATTTAGGTCCAATCACATATGGGTTTAGTTGTTTATTCTTCTCTCTGTGTGAGGCTCTTCCCAGTCAGAAGGTGTGCTGAACATCACTTTTCATCTGTCCCTTCCCTTTCTCTTTTAGTAGCAATACTCACACCTCTCCCCATTGAAGAAGTCTTCTATGGCCCTGATCTTTCCCTGTTCCAACTAAATACTGTTGCTGTGCAATTGTGATTGTCTGTTTGTCTGTCCAACATATGAGCCAAGGACCCGGTCTTTCTCTTTATAGGCTAACATTTAAAGCAAACGTACATTCAATCATATGTTGTATACATAAATCTGTACCAATAATACTAGAAATTTAATTAGACTAGGGAATGATAGTAAGGTATTTGAAAAAAAATAACTTGTGGGAAAATACCCATGAGAGGATAAAATAATGTTCATCACTTCCTCCCTTCACCTCATCTGCCTAAGAGAACCTCTCATTGACAGCCCAATTCCCCTTTCTCCCCCATCTCCCCAACAGAGCACTGCCCAGATTTTTGGAGTGCAGAGTCAGAGTAAGCAAAGAAGGACAGTACCAGAGAGGTGGGATGAGAAGTAGAAGGACATCGAGAAAAGGGTTAATCAATCTACCTAATAAAAACTGGAGAGAGTAAAAAGAGGATGTTCAGGAAGTAGACGTCACTGAGGCCACTGGCAAAGGACATAATCCTTCAAAGTTTTGGTTAATAAAGAGCTTCCAAGAGTGGGATATGAGAAAACTGGGCAAGAGTCCAAAGACCATGAAGACATGCCGTGGATTAAACATGGAAGCCGGTTTCATGTCCTCTCAGAAAGATGAGGGGAAAAAATTAATTATCTTTTAATCATATTTTGTTTTCTTTGGACTGTGCCTCTATAACTGCCTCTAGGACTGGTTCACGTGGGTCACAGCTTCAATGGAGCTACGTGAGCAAGTCATTGCAGTAAATGTGAAATGCAACTGGAAAACCAACTGAAAATATATCATGCTATCAATAGGATACACCTCAAGTTCATTACCCATTTCCGTGGTCCATACTCATCCCCACTTTTGCCCATGCTGTGCCCTGCATGGTAGAAATTCTTCTGAGCCCTGGAGTAGTCAGAAACACAGTTAAACAGCAGAGGACAGGTGACTCCATCATTCTATGAACTATTCATGGCAAGGCCACCCCAGGATTCACGTGCTGTGATTTTGGCCCCTGTTTTACCACTCAGGGGTTCCATAACTCTGGACAAATCAGTCACTTCTCCTCATGGAGCCTCAGTTTCCTCATTTGAAAAATGAGGCGGTTTAGACCAGATGACCACTAACAGATGGTTCTGACTCTGAGACTCTATGATGTTAGCAGCCTGGGCCAACACACTTCTGAAAAGTGTCCAGGCTTCAGTTTCCTCCCCTTATCCTCAACCAAAGCCTTTCTGGGAGTTTTTAGGACAGCGGGGAGTTAAGTAAGCTTCTGGGCAATAGCACTAAAGCTTTTGAGCAAAGATTGTCAGCAAGCCCCCCTGGGGAACTTTGAAGACGCATTTGTGTCCATAAACAGTGTTTAATTAAAAAGCAGTGTACAACAGAAGGGAAAACTGAGAAAGAGGCTAATGAAGAGTATTTCTCCAAACTCAGAACATACTACTCTGCGTCTCTCCTCAAACAAGCTTCATTCACAATGGCATTTATTTAAACACACACACACACACACACACACACACACACACACACACACACACGCTTTGTTTGGGGTCATCTAACCACCCACTCTGGAAAGACAGCTGCCCTTGCTCTGTGCCTGGAGAGTCTCCTAGGCTCCCAGGACATCATCTCCACCCAAGAGAGGTGGGTAAACCTTCCAGGGCCAGCATGAGAACCAGGCTGAGATCTGGGTCGGCCTTAGCAGGATAAATTTCTCTCCAAGGGATTTTTAAGTCCATGTATGTTCCAGAGAAAGTTTTACATGGTGCTTCTTCCCTACTTCTGTGCCAGATCATCAGCATATTATGTAAGAATGGCTAGGGCTCCAGGAAGGACGGACTCTCATGGAACATTAAAATTTTGATCCCCTGCCTTGAGAAATTGCATAATATTCCACATCAGATGAACAAAGTTTGGAGGACTTCAGCACTCTTCAAGACTGGATTCAGGAATCTGCCCAAAGACACATATCTACTAAGGGTCAGAGCCAGGATTGAAACAGATTTCTCTGTGTTTCTCTGAAATCAATACATTTAAGGCCCATACATTTAACTACAATACTCTAGCCACTCATCAAGCAGTTGTCATGGCTCAGAACTAATTACGAGGATTTCTTCAAACGCTTTCGGTCCAGGGGAGTGGATAGTCTTCCTTTGTAGGAGTCTTTCTTTCATGTTTGTGGTCATGGAAGGCTGTGTGGGAATGGGAGGCATGGGTTGGAGTCACCCTTTCAAGGAGCCATGAAGAGGAATAAAAACAGACTTTAAACAACACAGGTATCAAATGACTTTAATGATGAACTCCGGTTTACTCCTAAGAATGAAGGACCAGGAGACCAAGGGAATTTAAAAGCCACATCATGATCTGTAACACTTTGCTTTATGTGATTGCTTAATCCAATTGCCTCCCTAAACCAACTTTTCCTTTTATTTCTTCTTCTCATCAGTTGAAGGAAGCTGAAAAAGGTGACGGAATGTGCAGCCTCTGTCTCTGGCAGAGTTTTCACACACTGTTTTATGATTATCCATCCACATGACTATAAGGTAAATATCTTACCTTATCCATCTTTATGTCTTCAATGCCTAACACATCATATTGCTCTTGATAAATATTAGCAGAGGAAGGAAGGAAATAATTGACTGGATGGAGATAGAGAAAACAAGGATTTATATAACTTGCAAAAATTAGCAAGAGCAGTATATAAATTTAAGATTTTTCTTACATAACAACCAATAATGATACGTGGTCTTGACTGGATCTTGCTTTAAACAGACCAATTGTAAAAGACATTTGGAGGCCAGGCACGGTGGCTCATGCCTGTAATCCCAGCACTTTGAGAGGCCAAGGTGGGCAGATAACCTGAGGTCAGGCGTTCAAGACCAGCCTGGCCAACATGGTGAATCCCTCTCTCTACTAAAAATACAAAAATTTAGCTGAGTATGATGGTGCACGCTATTCAGGTGTAGTAGTCCCAGCTATTCAGGAGGCTGAGGCAGGAGAATTGCTTGAACATGGGAAGTGGACGTCACACTGAGCCAAGATCACACCACTGCACTCCAGCCTGGGCAACAGAGAGAGACTGCATCTCAAAAAAAAAAAAAAAAAGAAAAGAAACAAAAGAAGAAAAGGCCGGGCACTGTGGCTCATGCCTGTAATCCCATCACTTTGGGAGGCCGAGGTGGGCAAATTATGAGGTCAAGGGTTCGAGACCAGCCTGACCAACATGGTGAAACCCCGTCTCTACTAAAAACACAAAAATTAGCTAAGCATGGTGCATGGGCCTGTAATCCAGCTACTCAGGAGGCTGAGGGCAGGAGAATTGCTTGAACCCAGGAGGCAGAGGTTGCAATAAGCCAAGATCACACCACTGCACTCCAGACTGGGCAACAGAGTGAGACTCCATCTCAAAAAAAAAAACAGTTGGACATTTGGAGGTCAATGGAGAAATTCAAATATAGATGAATCTTAGATACTATTAGGAAATTATTATTAGCCATTAGGTATGTTGATGGCATTGGAGTTGTGTAGGAAAATGTCCTTATTTTTTAAAGATGCATGATGAAGAGATGAAATGTCGTGAGAACATACAATTTGCCTTTAAATATTTAAAATATTTCAGAAAAAATGATGAAAGATTAACAATGGTGAAATCTAGGTGATGGGTATACATGTGTTTCTTACAGTATTCTCTTTGCTATTCTGTACACTTGAAAATTTTCATAATATAAAATTCCGGTAAAGCAGTTTTCTAACATAAACAAAGTACAATTATCAAATTCAGGAAATTATCGTTGCTGCAATTATCTTATGTACAGCCTATATTCCGGTTTTGCCAATTGTCTGGCACAGCCTTTATACAAACGTTTTATTTCCAGGATCCAATTCTAAGTCACATTTTGTGTTTACTCATCCTGCTTCGCTGCTCTCTTCCAGTCTGAAACAGTCTCCTGGCCTATCTTTGTTTTTCATAGCCCTGACATTTTTAAAGAATAAGGCTCACTGTTTTGTAGAATGTCCCTTAATTTGCATTTACCTGGTTGTATCCTCCTGTTCCCGAAGACTACAGGACTTTTGCAGGAGTACATGTAATGACCTTCTCTTCCTTGTCTTTTTTTTTTTTTTTTAATGGAGTTTCACTCTCGTTGAGCCTGTTGGAATACCGTGATGTGATCTTGGCTCACTGCAACCTCTGCCTCCTGATTTCAAGCCACTGTCCTGCTTAATCCTCCCGAGTAGCTGGGATAACAGGCACCCGCCACCATGCTGGCTAATTTTTGTATTTTAGGAGAGACAGGGTTTCACCATGTTGACCAGGCTGGTCTCAAACTCCTGACCTCAGATGATCTGCCCATTTTGGCCTCCCAAAGTGCTGGGATTACAGGCGTGAGCCACCGTGCCCAGCCTGTTGTGACCTTCTCATTGCAGCATGTCAGCAGGTTCCACATGTCAATTTGTCTTATTTTTTTAAGGCAATTTTATAACTAATGCATTTGACAATCAGCAAGATTAGTTCTCATCCACATTGACTGTACATTTTTTGAAGTGGTAACAGGTACATAGGTAACCAAAGTATGAGCTTATTTGGTGAATCTTCATCTTCATTACGTTTTCTGGACAACCACACATGGATTCGGTTTGGGACATTCCTTATTCCCTTGACCCAGACAGCTTTGTTGAGCCTGGCATCAATGCACACATCTGGAGTTCCCATCTCCTTCATGGCAAATTTCTGAAACTCTTTGAGTGACCCAGGGGCATGCTTCTTGAAGCCCACTCCATGGATGCCCTTGTGAATGTTGATGGTGTATTCTCGGGTCAACACCTCATTGATGGCAGAATGGCCCTTTATCTTCTCGCCCAATCTATCCTATTATTGGTGATGTTGATCTTGGCTTTTTGCTGGAAGTGGTTTCTGCCAGATTTCTCCACTGTAAAGACACCTCTTTTTCTCCTCTGTAAATGATCAGTCATGCCCAGGAGAGGCCTTGAGACTTTATAAACATCCTGTTCCCCAACATTTCACCCCAACATGGCACCCACTGATGATTCTTGCCTGAATCCTTAGTACTTGGATGACTGCAGAATGGTAATTTTCTAGCTTGATCGTTCCTTCTACATATATTGGTTGGTATTCTATTTTGAAGAATGCCTCCTCCCCCTGCTGCTTTGTTAGCTTCTGTATGGACTAAAAAATGTGGTTTTAAAATATAAACATTCCCATGGGAGTTTAGAGAGGTGTGTTCTACATTTTAGCATTTTAAAGTCTTAACATCAATTTCTTCTGCCTCTGTCATCATGTGCATCAAAGCATAATTGTGAAAGGAACTAAAGCAATATTACCCTTTCCCCAGCACCCTATCTTGGGTTGCTCACATATTCATTCAACCTGTGCAGGGAAGGTACTAGGGGCCAAAGCCCCTATACTGAATCTGACCACGACCCCACCAGTGAGGAAGACAGAAGGCTAAGCAAATAACTTCATTCCAACTCCATGGGAGCTGTCACAGAGCAGTGAACAAAGTGCTCCAGTGCAGAGAAGCAGAGGAAGGGAGACAGCAGGGGCTTCACCAAGGAGGTACGTTCAGTACCATCTTGAAGGATGAATAGGAGTTCCCCAATAGGGATGGGCAATGGGCCTTCCAGATGTGTTTGGAAATAAGATTTAATGAGCCTAACGTTTGGAGATTCTGGGATTGCCTGGTTGGATATGAAGATGGATCGCATCTTCATGTCAATAGATATGAAGATTATTTTTTACAGAAACGGCATCTTACCATGTTCACTGTTTTATAACCTGCTCTTTTCATTTAATGAGTCCTTTCCATTGTATAAACAGGCCATGATTTATTTAACCAATCACTCACAAGCAGACACACAGGTTATTTTCCATTTTCTTGCTACTATAATCTGTATTTATTCTTCTTTTCCCATTTATCTGATTGTTTCCTTAGGATAAATGGAGAGAAGCTTTTGGCTTCCAAGATCAAAGCCAAACCAGGATTCAGGGCCTGCCTGAGTCATAGGCAGCAGTGTTGGACAGGCTGTCGTTTTTCCTTATCCAGGCCTTATTCCACAGCCAGAATAAAGCTTGTTAGGAGACTGCCTCCCTGCCTGCCTGAGCTGACTGCGTACCAACCGTGAAAGCCAGGTTTCAACTAATGACTCACACCAATTATTGCCAACCAAATGATTTAAGACTCTAGGTAGGCACATTGACATTTTCCAGACATGAAAGTTAGAGCCCACATGGACTAATACCCTGTCTCCAAGAAGCCAGAAAGAAAAAAATATGAAGAATGGAAGGCCTTAGAAGCCATTCTGCTTAGGGATAGGGAAGGAGATGGCCCGGAGATGTTGCACATGGTTAGTCAGCACAATGCAGCAATACGAACACAAACTTTGAAGCCAGGTTATTCAAATCCTGTAATTTGGGGCAAGTGGCTTAACCTCTCTGAGCTTTGGTTTTCTGAAGTGTGAAATGAGAAGATAATGCCTACATCACAGCATTTTGAATTGGACAACAAATATGACGTGGCCGGGTGTGGTGCTCATGCCTGTAATCCCAGCACTTTGGGAGGCCAAGGTGGGCGACCACCTGAGGTCATGAGTTCAAGACCAGCCTGGCCAACATGGTGAAACCCCATCTCTACTAGAAATACAAAGAGTAGTAGGACATGATGGCAGGTGCCTGTAATCCCAGCTATTTGGGAGGCTGAGGCATGAGAATCACTTGAACCCAGGAGGAGGAGGTTGTAGTGAGCCAAGATGGTGCCACTACACTCCAGCCTGGATGAGAGAGTAAGACTCTATCTAAAAAAAAAAAAAAAAAAAGATGCACTGATAAAGTGCTGGGCAGTTAGGAGTCCCAAGAGGAAATGTTATTCACCACAGGTGACTCGACTGAAGAGACGCCATCACAGGGACATCTTAGACAGTGTGGCAGAGTTCAGAGGACAAGCAAGGGGTGCAGAGGCACCCAGAGACTAGTGACAGTAGGAAGCCATTGTCACCTCTAGGGCTGAAGGAATAAGCAGAGGGAAGATGTTACCAGAACCCAGAAAGAGCAAGAGCCATAGAGAGAGGCCCACTTAGCTGGAATTGTAGTTGTAGTTGCTGCTGATGACACAGCATCAAAGCAGAAAGAAAATGAAGAAAAGCCCAGTGCTCTCTCTCTCTCCTCCTGCCTTCCAATCCCTTTTGAGGGCTTCCCAAGGCCAAGTTCATCCAGAAACCAGCTGACAAGGAATACAGGGTGATGCAGACCCACCCAGATTCAGGTTTCTGTTTCAAATGGCATAACATCAGGGACGCTGACTGCGTTCAGCAGCACACACAGCAGAAACCAGTTGTCCTCCAAGGTTGTGGTAGAACAGGGTCCCCAGAGAAGAAATAGCATGAGAAAGGCAAAAACTTCCACGGTCTCAAGTGGATTTCAGCCAAGAACACAGGTAAACCAGCTATCAATTCAGGGACACCAAAAGGTAAGGTGTTAAAATTCATCTCACCTAACCACTCTTGTTTCAGAGATGAGAGAAGAGCAATTCAGCATAGGTAACTCATTTACTTAAGGCCATCTTCTACTCGGTTACAAATCCAGGACCAGAACTAAAATATTTTATTCCAGAACCAGCTTTTATTCCTTACAAACATTAGTATTGCAACCATACATCAAAGTGAGTTGGTTTCTGCTAGAGCTATCAATGAACTTGTTGCTAAAATCGCTGAGCCAAAAATGGTTCATTGTTCCTTGTAAACTTTGCCTGACATAAGCTATAAGAAACCAGAGTAGACTTGTCTTTTGCTGGCTCAAGCAAGTAAGAGGTACAAAGAGTCTTCTGATCTCAAGGAATAACGAAGGACAAATCCTCCTCCAATTTCAAGTTAAAATTAACAGCCCAAGTTCAAAGTGAAACTTGGTAGAGGAGAAAAGAAGCTGAGTATCCTTAAAGGTGGCAGTGGTTGCTTGTTGGTGTCATTGCTGGTCTGCTCATTTCATTTCTCTGTCACTGCAACTTGCAGCCTGGTTTCTTGACATTTATTGAGCACCTACTATACATTCAGCTCTGTACTATATGCTGGGGATATCAAGAAATAGGATTCCTGTCCTTGAAACATTTGCCTGCCTATTTCTTTATTCTCTCCCTCTCAACACATGTATGTGTTCACACACGCAAAGTCAACCACAATAAACAGTAAGCACTTACATCTTTTTTTTTTTTTTTTTTTTTTTAAGATGGAGCCTTGCTCTGTCATCAGGCTGGAGTGCAGCAGCACAATCTCAGCTCGCTGCAACCTCCGACTCCCTGGTTCAAGCAATTTTCCTGTGTCAGCCCCCGAGAAGCTAGGATTACAGGCATACGCCACCATGCCCAGCTAATTTTTGTAATTTTTTTTTTTTTTTTGAGACGGAGTTTTGCTCTTGTTACCCAGGCTGGAGTGCAATGGCACGATCTCTGCTCACTGCAACCTCTGCCTCCTGGCATAGGCAATTCTCCTGCCTCAGCCTCCTGAGTAGCTGGGATTACAGGCACATGCCACCATGCCCAGCTAATTTTTTGTATTTTTAATAGGGATGGGGTTTCACCATGTTGGTCAAGATGGTCTCGATCTCCTGACCTTGTGATCTGCCTGCCTTGGCCTCTCAAAGTACTGGGATTACAGGCATGAGTCACCATGCCCAGCCACACTTACATATTTCTACTGATGACAGAAGCAGCCTTCAGCACCCAAGGATTATCACTGGCATGAGTTTGCATCACACCCAATTATTTTTACAGTGATTACCTATAGAGATAAGCCTATGTGTCTTCATCCTGCAGGGCACAGAGATCATCGCTCCTTCCTCTCATTTCCCTTGACCCTTTGTATAGACCTCTGTTATCGCATTTTTCATCCTGTCTCCTCCATCAGAGTCCCAGGGACAGAAGTCACATCCTAGTTATCTTGTAGCTCCTGTACCCTAGTGCACTGCTTGGCACATAGTAGGTGCTCAACACATGTTTACTAATTAACTGGTGAATGGCTGAATTGTTGAATGAATTGATTATGAAAACATGAATGGATGAGTGAATGATCAGATAAGTAGGTAAATGAGTGGATAGGTAGATGTTTTAGGTGGGTCAATGTGTGGAAGACATTTGAGTGGATGGATAGTTGGACACTGGGTACATGGATGACAGATAAATGAATGGGTAGATAGATGGATGTTTGGATGGATAGGTAAATAGGTAGATAGGTGAGTTGTTGGTGAATACATAATGTAAATTATTTTGAAGACATTTATCTGGCCAGGCATGTTGGCTCATGCCTGTAATCCCAGCACTTTAGGAGGCCAAGGTCGGTGGATCACCCGAGGTCAGGAGTTCGAGACTAGCCTAACCAACATGGTTAAAATCCTGTCTCTACTAAAAACACAAAATTTAGCTGGGCATGGTGGTGGATGCCTGTAATCCCAGCTACTCGGCAGGCTGAGGCACGAGAATCACTTGAACTCAGGAGGCAGAGGTTACAGTGAGCTGAGACTGCGCCACTGCACTTCAGCCTGGGCAACTTAGAATAATATCTACCCTGCCTACCTCCTAAAATAATGCCATACTGAGTAAGAGGTTATAATAACTACATAGTGTGGTGAGAAAAAAATTTTAGGATCAAAACCCCTGAGTCTGACCTTGGCCAAAATTTGGCCTACCAAGTCTGCCACTTAGTAGCTGTGTATATAATTTGAACAAATTCCTAACCTCTGTGGGCTGCCCTCTGTTCAGTTCTAAAATGAGGGTGATACAGTAGACACCACCCTTAAAACTCTGGTGGTGATTGTGATAATTAAATGAGGTAATATACAACAGATGTCATCGTGCTTTGTCACAGCAAGCAATGATGGTGATGAGAATGGTGACAATGATGGATAACGCAGGCGGCTGTCATCTGGCCAGTGTACCTAAGGTAGAAATATTGTGTCTTTCCCATTGATCTTTGCTATCCTAGACCCAAATCCTCCAGTCTCAGCCCTCCCAGTTCCCTAGACTACAGGTGGTCCCATCTACTGCAAGCCACTTCATCTTTCTCCTCCCCTGGATTCAGTCATCCTCTGCAGCAGCTGTGCCTGTGGGACCCGAGGCCACTGCTAGAAAGGAAAGCAGGGGAATTTCTGGTGGTGGGGGGTACCTCAGAGCAGCGTGGCTGGAAAAGCCTTCACTAATGATCACTGTCTGAAGCATTCTTGTATTTATTTTCTGAGATATTTGAGGAACACATCCGCAGTGCCAAAACACCCATTCAATATTTAATGAATGCTTACTTTGGGTCAGGCACTGTAATAGTTGGGGAAACAAAATTGAATGATACAGGTCCCTACCCTCAATCGACCACACTGGTCAATGCCCTCAGGAGGTTGTAGGCACGCCAGGACTTCATCCAGTGACCCAGGACCCGGCACAATGTCAGCACACAGGAGGTGCTCGATTCACTTCTGTTAAACTGAAGGAGGTTAACCTAATGGGAGAGGCGGTCAAGTTATCAACAATTTCAGCAAAGAAAACTGTGAAAACAGGGAGAGGGCACCAACTGCAAAGCAGATGTCATGATCAGCGCCCTAGGGGAGGTGCCACCTGAGCTGAGTTCTGCGACAAACAAGGATAAACCACAAGAAGAATTAGGTGGGAGGGGACAGAGTGTGGCAGAAAGCCATCTGATGCAAGCTCAGCTTTCCTCTCTCCCACCTAACTTCCACCTGCCTCTTCCTGCACTGTGCATGAGGGTCTTGTTCTCCAATGGGAAAACAAGCTTCACTGAATCCCACAGAAACATCATTGTGAAGCCTGCTCTGGTCTCCTGTATGGAGGGCAGGTGGAAAATGACAGTGGGCCTCCCTGCAGGCTTGACAAACTGAGGAGAGAGCATCAGACACCGATAAGGAGCAGGGACCAGAGAGCAGGAGAAGGTGGAGGGTCTGCAGGCAGAAGCAGCTCCCATTCCTGCAGGGACCTTTTCCCCAGCTTTCTGAGGAGCACAAGGCCAGGGGCAGAGTCCACAGAGTCCCAGAGGCAGCCTCTCCTCTGGGCTCAAGTTAACATTGGACAAAGGCACTGAGCCTTACGTGCCTTGGATTTCAGAGCAGGTGACGCAGCCACTCTTGGCACCTGGCACCTGTAAATCAGCCTGGAGCTGGGCTCAGGGCCAGCTGCGTCTCTCCTGGGGCAGAGCATGCGTTCCTCACTGCTCAGGACAAATCCAAACCCCTCAGCACAACATGACTGGCCTCCACCTACCCTCCAGCTCCATCTCTCCCATCCCTCAGCCTTCATCTACACTCGCCTCCAATTCCCCAAACAACCCGTTTCTCTTCCTCCGGACCTCTGCATGGCTGTCCTCCTCCACCTGAGACATTCCCCCAGCCCTGCTCCTTTATGGGGCTGACCCCTGCTCCTCTTCTAGGTCTCAGCTTAGAAATCTCTGCTTCCAAGAAGAAAAAAAAGAAAAAGAACAAAGGGAAAAAAAAAGAAATCTCTGCTTCCAGAAGTGCCCTTGATTCACCTCAGGTCCAAGTGAGCTGCCTCTCCTTCAAGTTCCCGTCGCATCTTCTGCCTCTTCAATGCCCCTCGTGCTGGATGTTAATTGCCTCAATATGTGCCCTTGTCCTTTACTAGGGCTCCCTCCAGGCAACAGCCATGTCTTTTTCATACTTACATCCCCAGCACCTAGTGCAGTGATGGGCCTGTGTGATCGTGCCAGGCTAAAGGAGCAAATGAATGTTCTCCCTAAGGAATCAACTGATCAGGACAGAGAGGAACCCAGATGTGTCGGTCTTTCTTTGGGGGCCAAGAGTGGCCCCTCTACACAGAAAACCATGCCTATATATATATATATAGACACACACACACACACACACACACACACACATATATATATGTATATATATATATTTTTTTTTTTTTTGAGACAGAGTCTCATGCTGTTGCCAGGCTGAAGTACAGTGGTGGGATCTCTGCTCACTGCAACCTCCACCTCCCGGGTTCAAGCAATTCTCCTGCCTCAGCCTTCTGAGTAGCTGGGATTACAGGCCCATGCCACCACAACCAGCTAATTTTTGTATTTTTAGTAGAGACGGGGTTTCACCATGTTGGCCAGGATGATCTTGATCTCTTGAACTTGTGATCCACCCACCTCAGCGTCCCAAAATGCTGGGATTCCAGACGTGAGCCACCGCACCGAGCCAGTACCTTTCACTTGCAAAAATCAATTGGAACCCAACTGACAAGAGAGTCTAGAAAATACGGTTTCTCAGGGGCAATGGTACAGGAGAAACGATAAAAGGGCGGGTATGGAGCTGAACACCAACAGACAACAACTGATTCAGCATTAGGGCCACTGGAGCATAAGGGATACCCTAACGGGCCCTCACTAAGAAACATAAGCACAAGGGACCTTTGTCATGTTTTCTAGCTGCGCTGCACCTTTCGACAGTCTTCATACACTTGGGGCGTTCCTGCCTTCCATCCCAAATAGACACTGTGATTTCACTCTGCCAGCCTCTCTTGCAGCTAGGAGTGGGCATCAGCTCCACAAATCAAGTACACAAGCAGGAGCTGCTAGAATGGAAACAAGTGTGTGAGGAAAGAAGCACCATGCAACATCCGTGTTCTGGGAGGTGGCCGTGGCTGCAAAGCTGTGTTCTTGCTAGAGAAGGGGCGGCGGGGCTGGGGCAGCATTCACGTCTCGGTCCCATTGAGTCCCTGGTGCAAAAGTGGTCATGAGGCTACAACTATTCCATTTAACACTCAGTGGTGGCAGTTTCTTCATCAGACCAGTTCTGCAGCAGTTATGAGCCTGATTTTCCAGCCTTGCCAGTGATTCTCTGAGTTACCCAAAAATCTTTTTAAACAAACATTAAAACTAAAGTGTAATGTCCTTACAGAAAGGTAGGCACATCATGAGTATAAGCTCAACACATTTTCATACAATCATCATGCATATCAGTAAGTAGAGCATTACCAGTACCCCAGATCTGCACCCACACTGGCCTCTTCCCATAACTCTCTAAATGGAATTGCTAACGGAACTTCTAATGCCACAGACTTATTTTGTCTATTCTTAAATGTCAGACAAATGGAATCATACAGTATGTGTATATTCTTTAACAGATGGCTTATTTCACTCAACATTACGTTTCTGCTGCTTGCCAGTGTTGCTATCAGTGGCAGTAATTTGTTCATATTCATAGCTGTATAGTATTCCACTGCATGAGTAAGCTGCAGTTTACCCATCCTATTGCTGTTGGACATTGGGTTGTTTCTATTTAGGCTTATTACAAATAATGCTGCTATTGGCATTCTTATACATGTCCTTTTTGTACATTAGATTGCTGGACAGTCATATGAGGGGAGGCAAAACTGGGGCTAATTCAGATTTTTTTTTTTTTACTTTAAGTTCTGGGATACATGTGCAGAAGGTGCATAGTTACATAGGTATATATGTGCCCTGGTGGTTTGCTGCACCCATCAATCCATCATCTAGGTTTGAAGCCCCAAATACAATAACTACTTGCCCTAATGCTCTCCCTCCCCTTGACCTCATCCTCCTACAGCCCCTTGTGTTTGATGTCCCCTCCCTGGGTCCATATGTTCTCATTGCTCAACGCCCACTTATGAGTCAGAACATGTGGTATTTGGTTTTCTGTTTTTGTGTTTGTTGAGAATTATGGCTTCCAGCTTCATCCATATCCTTGCAAAGGACGTGATCTCATTCTTTTTCATCACTGTATAGTATTCCATGTTGTATATGTGCCACATTTTCTTTATCCAGTCTATTGCTGATGGGCATTTGGGTTGGTTCTAAGTCTTTGACACTGTAATTAGTGCTGCAATAAACATATGTGCACATGTGTCTTTATAGTAGAATGATTTATAATCTTTTGGGTATATAACCAGTAATGGAATTGCTGGATCAAATGGTATTTCTGGTTCTAGATCCTTGAGGAAGTGCCACGCTGTCTTCCACAATGGTTGAACTAATTTACACTCCCATCAACAGTGTAAAAGTGTTCCTATTTCTCCACATCCTCTCCAGCATCTGTTGTCTCCTGACTTTTTAATAATCGCCGTCTGATTGGCGTGAAATGGTATCTCATTGTGGTTTTGATTTGCATTTCTCTAATGAACAGTGAGCTTTTTTCCATACGTCTGTTGGGGCAATATCTTCTTTTGAGAAGTGTCCGTTCATATCCTTCACCCACTTTTTGATGGGGTTGTTTCTTCTTGCAAATCTGTTTAAATTCCTTGTAGATTCTGTATGTTAGACCTTTGTTAGATGGTTCAGTTGGAAAATTGTCTCCCACTCTGTAGGCTGCCTGTTCACGCTGAGGTAGTCTCTTTTGCTACAGAAGCTCTTCCATTGAATTAGATCTCACTTGTCAATTTTGGCTTTTGCTGCCATTGCTTTTGGTGTTTTAGTCATGAAGTCCTTGCCCAGGCCTATGTCCTGAATGGTATTGCCAGGTTTTCTTTTTTTTTTTTTTGAGACGGAGTTTCGCTCTTGTCACCCAGCCTGGAGTGCAATGGCGCGATCTCGGCTCACCACAACCTCCGCCTCCTGGGTTCAGGCAATTCTCCTGCCTCAGCCTCCTGAGTAGCTGGGATTACAGGCACACACCACCATGCCCAGCTAATTTTTGTATTTTTAGTAGAGACGGGGTTTCACCATGTTGACCAGGATGGTCTCGATCTCTTGACCTCGTGATCCACCTGCCTCGGCCTCCCAAAGTGCTGGGATTAAAGGCTTGAGCCACCGCGCCCGGATTTTTATGGTTTTGGGTTTTACATTTAAGTCTTTAATCCATCTTGAGTTAATTTTTGTATAAGGTGTAAGGAAGGAGTCCAGTTTCAGTTTTCCACATATGGCTACCCAGTTTTCCAAGCACCTTTTATTAAATAGGGGATTCTTTACCCATTGCTTGTTTTTGTCAAGTTTGTTGAAGATCAGATGGTTGTAGATACATGGTATTATTTCCAAGGTCTCTGTTTTGTTCCCTTGGTCTATATATACATTTTGGTACCAGTACCATGCTGTTTTGGTTACTGTAAACTTGTAGCATAGTTTGAAGTCAGGTAATGTGATGCCTCCAGCTTTGATCTTTATGCTTAGGATTGTCTTGGCTATACGGGCTCTTTTTTGGTTCCATATAAAATTTAAAGTAGTTTTTTCTAATTCTGTGAAGAAAGGAAATTTTAGTGAAAAAAAGGTGATTTGTGATTTAAAGCAAGTAGAAGCTGAGTGTGGTGGCTCATGCCTGTAATCCCAGCAGTTTGGGAGACCAATCACTTGAGCCTAAGAATTTGAGACTAGCCTGGGCAACATGGGGAAACCCCATCTCTGTTTTTAAAAAATATAAAAAATTACCCAGGTATTGTGGCACATGCTTGTAGTCCAGAAGGCTGAGGTGAGAGAATCACCTGGGTCCCGGAGGTCAAGTCTGCAGTGAACAATGATCATGCCACCGCACTGCAGCCTGGGCAACAGAGTGGGACCATAGCAGAAAGAAAAGCGAAGAGAGAGAGAGAGAAAAAAAAAAAAAACAGAAAAGAGAGGAGAAAGGAGAGGAGAGGAGGAGAAGAGAAGGGGGAGGGGAGAGGAGGGGAGGGGAGGGGAGGGAAGGGGAGGAAAGGGGAGAGAGCAGTGGCTCACACCTGTAATCCCAGCACTTTGGGAGGCTGAGGCAGGTGGATCACTTGAGGTCAGGAGTTTGAGACCAGCCTGGCCAACATGGTGAAACTCCATCTCTATTAAAAATACAAAAATAGCCAGGCACGGTGTTACATGCCTGTAATCCCAGCTACTCGGGAGGCTGTCGCTTGAACCCAGGAGGTGGAGGTTGCAGTGAGCCAAGACTGTGACACTACACTCCAGCCTGGGCGACAGAGCCAGAACTCCATCAAAAAAGAAGAGATAGGGGCAGGGAAGGGAAGGGAGGGGAGGGGAGAGGAGGGGAGGAGAAGAGGAAGAAAGAATCATTTCTCACAGTGGCCTTGGAAGCTGCTTCCCTGGGCCCACAGCATCCCCTATAATAAATGCCACAAGGGTGAGGCTGGGGGTGAGGCCACTGGTCCTTCATTGCACTGGGACGCGGCAGAGTGGGCAGAGTCATTGCCTCCCTGGCCTCAATTTCCTCATCTGCAACAACCACACCAACGTCATAGGCTGCTGTGGGAATCAAGCTGATGACTGATCTGAGGAAAGGGGAAGGAGGCAGAGAAACTGATGCGCTGGGGACGGTCTGTGCCAGATGCTTCCCAGCACTAGCTCACTGAGTTCTCACAGGACTCTTACAAGGCGGTTCCCCTTCTTCTAGAGCTGGGGAAGCTAAGGCTCACCAAAGTTTAACAACCTGCTGGAAGTTACAGAGCTGGCAAAGGGCAGTGTCAGCGTTACCCAGGTCTGTCGGATGCCCTGGGCCATGCTGAAGAGCGAAGGTCCGAGTTTAGGTGCCAGAACTACCTGGTTAGGGAGCCCCTGGCTGCACCTGAGCTCAATGTCTTCAACAACAGGGGCACGACAGGACCCTCACGGGATGATTGTGAGGCCTGATGAGTCCCTGGTTGTGAAGGGAAGGAGAACGAACATTTCTGAGGAGAGCCCAGTGATTTACACCTGTGGCCTGATTTAATTCTCACAGAAGCCTTGCAGGTGGGAGCTGCACTTCCCATTTGGAAGTAAGGGCTGTATTGTTTCCTCCTAATTCTGGCTTTCCAGGTGTGGTAGGAGTGAGTAATGCAGAAGACCCAGAGGGAATCCAGCTTCCAGCTGCCCTCACCCCTCCTGGAGGTTCCAGTTCCCTGCGGCGAAAGGCAGCCCCATCAGAATCACCCGAGAAGTGGATGAGGAGGCCTGGTCTGCCTGCCTGGAAGCCAGCTCTCAACTCATCGCATTGTCTTTGCTCACACACAGAGACACGCACACACATGCATGCACACACACAGGCACATACACATATGCACAAAGACACAGGCACACAAGAACACACACGCATGCACACACACATGCACACATGCAGGCACATATACACATGCACACCAAAGATGCACATGCACACACAGGTGCACAGGGATACACACATGCAAACACAAAGACACACAGGCATACATGCACATGCACACATATGCATACACAAAGACGCACAGGCACACACATGCACACACAGACACAAAGGCACATACACACGCACACCAAAGATGCAAAGGCACACACAGGCGCATAGGCACACACACATGCATGCACACACAGGCACACACATGTATGCACATTCGCATCCACACACATGCATGCACACACACAAACGCGCATGCACACACACAAACACGCATGCACACAAGCACACGGGCACAGGCACACATGCACACACAGGCGCACAGGCACACATGCACATGCACATACACACACAGGCACACAGGTGCACACACAGGCATGCATGCACACACATACACACACGTGCACCCTGCACAGCATGCTCCCCTCCCAACTCCCTGCCACCTGCTATCAAGAAAGCCACTGTCAAATCCTCAAAATGCTAAAAGACTGCGTTTTTATTTTTCAAGGGCCGGTTCCTAATCACGAGAGGCCACTTAGTCTGAGTGGGGCCCAGTAATGTTGATTAATGATTACGTATTTCTCATGAGAGTTGGGAACTGAACTCTTCTCTCACCTCAGCACCCTCCCAAGGTGCACATTAATCAGGACCGGCTGCAGGTGGAGTTAGAGCCATGACCATTAACCTTTTGGCAAGAGTGCACCAGGTCCCCAGCTCGGGAGCACCCTGAGTCCTCTCTGCAGTGGTCCCACTCCCGGATCCTCCCACAAAGGGCCGGGATGCTGGGGGTGAGCGAGCTTCCTCCCCCTCCAGCTGCCTGCCTCTCCCCACGAGGACTTGAATATTAATAAGATCCCGCACTCCTCCAGATAGTTCATCTTAATGATTTTTAAGGGTTTTTCCTTAATTCCCTTTCTCTGTGAGACAGATACAAAAATTATTAATGAGTGAATGTTCCCAGCTTCTCCCACACACACTGTCTCTACAGGAAATTTGATCTTCGCATATTCCCCGTCCCCCACAGCCTCCACTTCCTCCTCAGGAGAGCTCCTTTCTGGCCAGGCCTGTTTCAAGTTTGAGGGATGAAGGATCCAGACAATGCGGCTGACAGTAACCGAACTAGAGATGAGGAAGTAGCAGGTAAAGGGAGAGGAAAGCTCAGATTCAAAAATGTGGGTGTGGGGAAGACTTTTCTTGGAGGTAAGGAGCCAGGGGCTCTAGCACAGCCTCAGATGTGAGGGAAAAATGAAATGAAGCAGAAACAAGGGTTTTAGGGAAACAGGACCACAAAGTCTTACATTGATGCAAAAGTAATTGCAGTTTTTGCCACTCAATACTCGCATCCTCAGCTCATACAACCACTTTGGAAAGCTGATAGTTTCTACCAGGGCTGGACATGTTCATGCTGTGTGATCCGGCAATTCCCACCTCCAGGAATTAGGTACAATTAGTATATCCCCATCAGCTATGCATCCATGCACTCACTAAAGATGTATACTAGAATGTTCGTATCAGCACTATTCATTGTTATCTTAAAACTACCCGGTCAGCCGTCGTGGCTCATGCCTGTAATCCCAGCAGTTTGGGAGGCCAAGGAGGGCGGATTACCTGATGTCAGGAGTTCGAGACCAGCCTGGCCAACATGGTGAAACCCCCTCTCTACTAAAAATACAAAAAAAAAATTAGTCAGGTGTGGTGGCGGGCACCTGTAATTACAGCTATTTGGGAGGCTGAAGCAGAACTGCTTGAGACCGGGAGGTGGAGGTTGCAGTGATCCGAGATCACGCTATTGTGCTCCAGCCTGGATGACAGAGCGAGACTCTGTCTCAAAAAAATAAAACAAAACCAAAAAAACACTACCCAAAGGCTCAACAGTAGAATGGATAAATAATGTCGTATTCATACCACAAAAGACGATACAGCAACAAGAATGAAAGTACTGCAATTACATACAACTATGTGGATGACTCCCACAAACACGATGTTAAATACTAACTAAAGAAACAAACACAAAGAATACACACAGTATAAGTCCATTTATATAATATTCAAAAACTGGTCTATGTAAGTACAAGTCAGGACAGGTGCTCACTTGGGGAGTTGATGACTGGGAGGGAGTTCAAGAAGCCTTCTTGGGGGCTGATAATGTCACCTATTCTTTTTCTTGAGATGGAGTCTCGCTCTGTCACCCAGGCTGCAGTACAATGCTGCGATCTCGGCTCACTGCAACCTCTGCCTCCCAGGTTCAAGCAATTCTCCTGCCTCAGCCTTCTGAGTAGCTAGAATTACAGATGCCCGCCACCATGCCCAGCTAATTTTTGCATTTTTAGTAGAGACAGGGTTTCACCAAGTTGGTCTTGAACTCCTGACCTCAAGTGATCCATCCACCTTGGCCTCCCAAAGTGCTGAGATTACAGGTGTGAGCCACCACACCTGGCTGATGTCATCTATTCTGATCAGGGTGCTAGTTGTATAGGTGTGCTCCGCTTGTAAAAATTCATCAAGCTGTTGATCTGTTCTTTAGACTTCTTCAAGTAAAGATGTGAATTGTGGATAACTGGTTTTGTTGGCTGGGCTGTATTTATGTGAATGTGATACTGTGCTGAAACAATACTTTGTGTTTTCCACACTTCATTTTCCTCCTATGCATGCAGAAAGACTTACGTTTCTGGGTTTCCCTGTGGTTAGTGGGGCCATGTGAGGAGTGCTGGGCAATAGCATGTGGGCAGAAATTACGCATGCTACTTTCAGCCTGGCCCCTACAACCTCCTGCACAATCCTCCCCTTAATCTTTCTCATTCTATTCACTACCTGCAAAAGTCAGTGGAGCATCCTTGGAGATGCTGGACCAATTGATAGTTCTTATTATGGCACACAAAAGAGTTTAAAAAAAATAATCTCTGCACTAAATGAAAGAAGAGCCAGGCATGGTGGCTCACACCTGTAATCCCAGCATTTTGAGAGGCTGCTGCAGGCTTTTGAGAGGCTGATGCAGGCAGATCACTTGAGCCCATGAGTTCAAGACCAGCCTGGCCAACATGGTGAAACCCCATCTCTACTAAAAATCAAATAATTAGCCAGGCATGGTGGTGTGTGCCTGTAGTCCTGGCTATTTGGGAGGCTGATGCAGGAGGATTAATTGAACCAGGGAGGTCAAGGCTACAGTGGGCCGTGATGGTGCCACTGCAGCCTGAGCAAAAGCGCGAGACCCTGTCTCAAAAAACTAAAAAAGAAAAACTAAAGGAGCCTGAGTCCCTGAATAACTGCATGGAGCAGAGAGAGCCCCCTGATGATCACACCATCCCACCTGCCCATCCACATTGGACTGTAGTTGATCGCTTGATTGATTGATTTTGAAAGAGTCTCACCCTGTCACCCAGGCTGGAGTGCAGTGGCCCGATCTCAGCTCACTGCAACCTCCACCTCTGGGATTCGTGGAATCCTTCCACCTCAGCCTCCTGAGTGGCTGGGATTACAGCCACGAGCTGCCACACTCCACTAGTTTTTGTATTTTCAGTAGAGAGGGGATTTTGTCATGTTGGCCAGTGTGGCCTTAAACTCCTGGCCTCAAGTGATCTGCCTGCCTTGGCCTCCCAAAGTGCTGGGATTACAGGTGTGAGCCACCACAACTAGCCTTGGACTCTGATTTAAACAAGAAATATATCTCTGTTGTAATATGCAATGGAGATGTAGGGATTGGTTTGTTACGGTTGTTAGCCTAACTTGACTCTGACTAATACCTAATATGCCTGACTTGGATCCTGGGTCTCCAAATGGAAACTTCTCTGTCTTGTAAATGGGAATGAAAGGAGAAATACATATTCTTTACTCCTTGGGTTTCCAAAGAGAGGCAGTTTCCCATAAAGGAAAATAAATAAGAAGCCCTTAATTTTTGTCCCAAGGGGAGGCCTATGTAATGGGTGAGGACATGAAAGAACCGAGCTCAGACTATATACAGCCAGCTGCCTTCTCTGCTTTTCCCCATGGCAAGCCTGCTGCAGTAGACACTGTCCTTGCCTAGCTGTGCCAGTGGCCAGGAGAGTCTTTCAAATTCTGGGGTTCAGTCTCAGAAAGTCCACATGGCTACACTCCTAAGTCATATCTTCCAATCCAGCCTTTCTCAGAAATAGCACTAACATTTTTTATCTAACAATTGTGCTTATCTCTCAGTTTATTCCAAACTTAGACAAAAAGGGATTTGTTGACCCCTAAAAAAACAACAAAGACTAGGAAAGATGATGTGCCCTGCAGCAGAGGCCCAGAAACTAGGACAAATTAGAAAGAATCCTTTTTTTTTTTTTTAAGAGACAGGGTCTTGCTATGTTGCCCAGGCTAAAGTTCATTGGCTATTCACAGGTGCAGTCATAGCACACTGCGACTTCAAACTCCACTGGGCTCACGTAACCCTCCCGCTTCAGCTTCCTGAGTAGCTTGGACAATAGGTGCGCAATACCACGCCCAGCTTGAAAGAATCCTTTTTAACAAGAGAAGTCAGGAACGTTTCACAGGATTTGTTAAAGAATGGGGGCATAAAGGGACTGAAATGAGGGTTGGGATGGAGTTGAAACAGCACTAGCCATGACCCCTCTCTTCCTTCCCAATTTAGATCAGCTTCACTGGTCTTTTACCTGTTAGGATTTAAAATTTCATTCAAGCAAAGAGTACTGTCTAAAAATAGTTTGAAAAATCTCTGATTTAGATCATCTTTTCGGTACCCTCTGGCCTAAAGGATCTTTGCATTTATATAAGAAACCAAAATTTGGCCAGGCGCAGTGGCTCACACCTGTAATCCCAGCACTTTGAAAGGCCAAGGCAGGAGGATCACGAAGTCAGGAGATCGAGACAATCTTAGCCAACATAGTGAAACCCCATCTCTACTAAAATACAAAAAAGTAGCTGGGCATGGTGGCGCATGCCTGTAGTCCCAGCTCCTCGGGAGGCTGAGGAAAGAGAATTGCTTGAACCCGAGTGGCAGAGGTTGCAGTGAGCCAAGATTATATGCCACTGCACTCCAGCTTGGTGACAGAGCAAGACTCTGTCTTAAAAAAAAAAGAGAGAGAAATCCAAAATTTTATTTTTGCAGTGTTTTGCCAATGGCAGTGGTCTATAACAAAAGTAGACCAATATTGGGATGTAGAGAGGCCTAATGATCAGCTTCTAAATTAGTTAAAGCTTCTTCAGGGAGCAAAGAGATATATCCAGCCTATCTTAGCTGGTAGACTGATGGTGCTCAACCTTTTAAAAAAATTTTTAAATTTTATTTTTAATCTACTTATTTATTTTTGAGACTGGATTATGAGACTGGCTAATTTTTGTATTTTTAGTAGAGACAGGGTTTCACCATGTTGGCCAGGCTGGTCTCGAACTTCTGGCCTCAAGTGATCCATTCACCTTGGCCTCCCAAAGTGCTGGGATTACAGGCATGAGCCACTGCACCCGACCATGGTGTTTCTGTGCTGGACAGAGCCTGAATGGCTCACCTGAAGTGATGAAATGTGACTACCCATGTCCCTTGCCAGAGATAGAGTTCAGAGTGGGCCATGTATGAAAGGCAGAAAGGGACGCGTTGCACTGAAGGAACAGAGACGGTCTTGAGGAGGTTAGTATACTACTTAAAGGGGTGGATTAGTTTCCTAGGCTGCTGTAGAAATCACCACAAACTCGATGATGTGAGACAATAGAAATTATCCTACAATTCTGGAGCTCTCCAGTTCTGGAGGCCAGAAGTCTGCACTCAAGGTGTCAGCAAGATCACACGTCCTCCAAAGGCTCAAGGGAAGAGTCTGCACCCTGCCTCTTCCAGCCTCTGGTGGCCCCAAGTGTTCTTTGGCTCACATGGCTTGTGGCCACATCACTCCAATCTCCATGTCCATGGTCAAATCACCTTCTCCTATATATGTGCCCATGTTTTTTCCTCTCCGTCAAATCTCTTATAGGACACTTGTCATTGGATTCAGGACCCACCTGGATAATCCAGGATGACCTCTCCATCTCAAAACCCTTACATGAATGACATCTACAAAGACTTTGTTTTCCAAACAAGGTCACATTCATAGGTTCTGGGAATTAATTAAGACATGTAGATGTCTTTTTTTTTTTTTTTTTTTTTTTTTTTTGAGACAGAATCTTGCTCTTTCACCCAGACTGGAGTGCAGTCACATGATCACAGCTCACTGCAGCCTCAACCTCCTGGATGGAAGCAATCTCCCACCTCAGCCTCCTGAGTAGCTGGGGCCACAGATGCACACCTCCATGCCTGGCTAATTTTTTTTTTTTTTTTGAGACAGGGTTTCACCATCTTGGTCAGGCTGGTCTCAAAACTCCTGACCTCAGGTGACCACCCACCTCTGCCTCCCAAAATGCTGGGATTACAGGTATGAGCCACCGCACCCGGCCCACTTGGCTAATTTTTTATATTTTTTGTAGAGCTGAGGTTTCACCATGTTGCACAGGCTGGTCTTGAACTCCTAAGCTCAAGTGATCTGCCCTCCTCAGCCTCCCAAAGTGACGGGAGTCCAGGCATGAGCCACCACCCCCGGCCTATTTATGATTTTGTTCCCCCATTCAACACACTAGAGAGGGTATATCAGAATTTGAGTAGTATGTACATAGGAAATAAAATTAATTTTTTTTTTTTGAGACAGAGTCTCACTCCGTCACCAGGTGCCAGGCTGGAGCGCAGTGGTGCGACCTTGACTCACTGCAACCTCCACCTCCCGGGTTCGAGCAATTCTCCTGCCTCAGCCTCCCAAGTAGCTAGGACTACAGGCGCGCACCTCCACCCCCAGCTAATTTTTTTGTATTTTTAGTAGAGACGAGTTTCACACGTTGGCCAGGATGAAAATTAATTTTTTTAAAAAACAAAATCCACCTGCTTCCGTGACCTAGAGTCTCGCTTTGTATTTGCTGCATAACTGATAACCCTTTCTATGGTGGGTAGGTCCGATTAACTGCAAGGCTTTTGTTTCACTGAGTATAGAGGTTTGGGGCCAGAGAGCTAAATCACTCAGGCCAAGCTTTCTGCCAGGTGTTGAGGGTGTGATGATGAATGAGACAGACACGGTATCTGCCCTCAAGTGTGGGAAGTCCCTTTCCCTGGGATGTTCAATGTCAACACACTCCACCCTCTCCCCCCAAAATCTCCAGCAAAGCACACACCTGTCTCCTCTCTCTAGCTCGTCTACTGAGCTTGCAAATGCTCGGTAGACGAGCTAGAGAGAGGAGACAGAAGGAAATACTGTCTTGTCCTGGGCTGGAAGGAAGCAAAGCCAGAGGCTCCTCACAGGAGCCACACACGTGGCTTGCATGCTCTAGTGGGCCAGGTAGGGCTCTTCAGGCAGCTAGCATCCATTTCCTCCTTCTTATGGCCAGAGCACTTTGATTTGCTTTTGGAAATTGTCCTCTCTCCCGTTGTGGGTACCCACAATAGGACTGTCAGTCAAATGTTTTTCCCTGAATTCCTAGCCACGGGAGAGGCACCAGGTCCAAGCTGGGTCAATGAGTCTTGGGAGTTGAATCCTAAAAGGGAGATATACAAGAATAGAATCAAAGATGAAGCTGGTTTAGCCGAGCAAGTGGTGTGATGAGATCAATGCCTATTGCCTGGATCCCTGGTCCCCTGTCCACGTGAGGGTTCTCAGCATGTCCTTAGAATCTGTGAGCTATTCTATATCCTTCCAATAAATTACCTTTTGCTTAACTTAGCAAGGGTCCTTTTTGGGTACCTGATGCCTGTGATCATGAAAAGTCCTAATCCCTCCTCCCCAGTAAGGGGTCTGGGAACCTCCAAGAGGAAACTGGCTTCGAGCAGATGAGGGCCTGGCTGTGGAGACAGAGGTATCTTACATCCTTAGAGGCTACTTCTACCTCCAGACAGTAATAATCAAAATCCAGAGGCTCCCTTAAACTAACAGTGACTGCCCTTCATCAACAAGGACACTTAGAGTATCAGTGCCAGCCTTCAGGAAAAGGCCAACACACTGACAGTGAAAAGAGACATCAGATTCATCTGGGTCAGGTTAAGGCTTCAAAGGACAGACACACTGAGCTCAGCAAACATTTCCTAAGCAATCCCTATGCCTTGCACCTAGATTTAATTCTGCACTCCCTGTGGGTCTCTCTGGCCATGATGACATGGCAGGGGTTTCTCCTTCTTTCTAAATATATGTGGATTTGCACAAGCCACTGGGGAATCCCTCAGGGGAGAGAAAGCTAAATTGAGACCTTCCATTAATCTTCCCAAATGTTCTTGCCTGCCTTCACTCTGGACCAAGTCTCCTTTTGCCCAAATCACCGCAGTACTCATACCCATTAGCAGATTACACACTACAGATAAAAAGAAGCTGCTTTGCTGCTCATTGAAGTATTTTAATTTTGAGTCCATTCTTCCCATTATCTCTAACCTGTTCTAATATCCTATTTCAGGGGATTATGATTCCCTTAGATGAACAACAACAAAAAATCATTCAATGCTCCTGGGTGACTTGGCCATTATTAGCTCTCTCCCTACGCAGGACAAATACCTACGCAGGCCAAATTTCAATTCAGTGCAAGAAACACCTAACACCTGTATGTGGCTGGCAGGCCTGTGCTATGCACTGGGAAACAGCTGTAAATAAGATGCAGTCCCTGTCCTGAGGATGTTACAAACCACGGGAGACATACTAGGCAAATGATCACAGGTGGGACGAGTGTCACAAGGCAGGGACCAAGGTGCCGGTGACTATGTGAGAAGACATTTCACCTTGCCTACAGGTCTAACAGGCCCCTTCTTGATGAAATGACATTTAAACTCAGCCTGGAGGCTGGCGAGAGAATCAAGAGAACTGCTTCTTCTTCTCTGGGGCCTTATGCAAAGCTGTTCCCATTCAGAAAGACATCATATTTTAAAAGTTCATTTTCAGCCGGGCGCAGTGGCTCCTGCCCGTAATCCCAGCACTTTGGGAGACTGAGGTGAGTGGATCACAAGGTCAAGAGACCGAGACCATCCCAATCAACATCGTGAAACCCCGTCTCTACTAAAAATACAAAAATTAGCTTGGCATGGTGGTGCATGCCTGTAGTCCCAGCTACTCAGGAGGCCGAGGCAGGAGAATCGCTTGAACCCGGGAGGCAGAGGTTGCAGTGAGCTGAGATCGCACCATTGCACTCCAGCCTGGCAACAGAACAAGACTCTGTCTCAAAAAAAAAAGAAAAAAAAAGGTTCCTTTTCATTCAAGTTGATGGATTTGGAGCTCATAATGTTTTGTCCATAGAAATATACTTACAAATAGTGGCTAGGTTTCCAGGTTAGGCTGCCAGCACTTAATTATCTACAATGGCTGCAGCACCAACAGCCAGAAATAGCATTTTATCCAGGTTGCAATGTGCCGATATTGCACCACTGCACTCCAGCCTGGCGGCAGAGCAGGACTCCGTCTCAAAAAAATAAATAAAATTAAAATTAAAAAATCTCAGATTTAATGCTTGTGTATAGCCAGATTTTAAAACTGTAAATTAAAGGCTGATTCATAAAGTACCTGGCATATTAATCCTCAGTGCCCAGGTGCACCCCTGAACATGGGGTTCCTACTATAACAAGCAAAGTTGATGTGAGAGAAAGGGACCATGGGAAGGTTTAAACCACACATATAAATCATGGGAAACACTGGGCACAGTGGCTCATGCCTATATTCCCAGCACTTTGGGAGGCTGAGGCAGGTGGCTCACCTGAACCCAGGAGTTCGAGACCAGCCCAGGCAATATGGTGAAACCCCATCTTGACCAAAAATACAAAAAAATAGCTGAGCATGGTGGCACACACCTGTGGTCCCAGCTACTCGGAAGGCTGAGGTGGAAGGATCGCTTGAACCCAGGAGGCGGAGGTTGCAGTGAGCTAGATCGTGCTACTACACTCCAACCTGGGTGACAGAGTGAGACCCCAACTCAGAAAAAGAAAGAAGAAAGAAAGGGAAAAAGAGAGGGAGGGAAGGAAGGGAAGGAAGGACTGAAGAAAGAAGTTAATCATGGGACGTGGTATTCCCGGCCCCTTCTGATCACGAGTCGCTCTGCAAGGCAAAAAAGCAGACTGCCAGTAAACCCATTTGCTCAGCCCAGCCTTCTCAGATACAAACAGTATAAAGTCCAGAAAGGAGTAACTTCTCCCAAAGGCTATTTATTCAGTGTTAAGTTACTGCTGAAAGTGTAAGAGGGGCAGGGAACTCAGAAACAGAGTTGGCAATAAACAAAGATATTGGCAACTGCAACATGGCCTATTAGGAGGTCAGTGTCATTCAAAGGGAGCTTAGAACACAATGCTACCGGCAATGTGTCCTTCTAAATAAGCAGGATCTTTTTCTACTGCTTCAGTATTTGCCGAGTAATGGAAGAGGGACATACATACAGCCTGGTTCCTGTCACCTCACCTTGTGCTGAGTGAAGTTGGTCTGTGGAAGGCCAGAGATACAGATTGGGATGGTTCACCCTCAAGAAAAAAAAAAAAGGCTCAGGAATGTCATGGCACCTGCTGTCTAGTTTGTGTCTTATGAGGAAACGGGATTAAACTAATTTTATAAAGTTCCAGGGCTCAGATCCTTGGGTAGAAGCTACAAAAATGCCATAAAGCATGCTACAATCAGATATGACTCCTCATCCAAACTTAGGAAGCATCCTCCTTCACTAAAATGAAAACCCAGGAATTCTGCTTCCAGGAATTAATCCAGAAAAAAATACTGGGTACTTCCTAAATGCTCGTCAAGAGATGATTGGTTATGTAAATAATAAGATATCCAAGAGACAGTAGAGCAGGGATATGGAACACAGACAACCTTCAAGTTGCACATTTTAATTTACAATTTTTACCAATAAAAAGGATTAGTTTACAAAAAGGGAAGTCCTTTATACAAAATAAGAATTTTTTTTTCCATTTGTAAAGAGAATCCACTGACATGTTTTGCCTTACCAAGTCAAAACTCAAATCGCTCGTTTCGGTAAAATTATTCCAGAAAGATAATCCAGACAAAATCAATAACGTCATCAGCTTCCTAACCATGTTTAAGAGGAATAACTTCATGAACATTTTGCCCTGAACAGAAGAGTTCTAAATACTTGTAAACCTTTAGGAAAAAATGACTGCCCTTAGGCAGCTGACTGGTAAGAGTGTACACCACAGACTCTGGGTCACTCGTCAGAATCTTCTTACACATACTGTGAGTCTCCAGGCCTGTACAATGAGTGTACATGCAACATCATTGGAATAATGGCCTCTAAAATTTTACAAGTAAACTTTATTGTGGCCACAGGTCAACAATGAAACATATGACAGCTAAAGTTCAGACTCTCCCCACCTATTTTATCATATAAATTAAATATGGAGAGGTACACACAAACTCTACTCAAAATGAGAAGCTGTTTGCCAACTCTCATTTCCTAGGAAAACACACATCACACTGTTTAAGGCGGTGGGGAAGAACAGTCATACTATTAGAGCACAATGTCTCCTGAAAAGAAACTGATCAAAATGTTTGAAGCCTTTTTAGCTGCCTCAAAGTATGGCAGTCACTAATACTGCTCCTAACAGTCTGCTTTCAGCTAATGCCATCAAATAAAACAACTGTGTGAAAAGCCATGGCCTTCAAAAATCTTTATTTGGTTATGAGCCAAGCTCTGATGGGAAAAGCCCACCTATGAAAAAAAAAGTTGTGGGTATTGAAGCTGGTCTGATTCACAGAGCTCGTACAATCATGACTCAAAATAGCCCCTCAAACCCAAATGATTCTAAAGCCATTACAACCTTAAATCATGTGTGATTCCCTTAGATGTGCTTATATTAATTAGCTTTAAAAAATGATCCACGTGCAGACAGGAGCTGCACCTTCCTCACAATCAATTGAAACATGACCAAAAAATTGAGGGTAGGCAAAAAAAAAAAAAATGACATTATTTAAATCGAGTATGAGGGTCTCTCCTCTACCTTACTCAATGAACACATATCCAGAATGAAAATGAAATGGAATCAATGCCCAGGGGCCTCTCAAAGAGAGCATCTCCCTTTAGCCGACATGATCACCTAACACAAAGTAACCCAACTCCTCTGGGTACACACAGCCAGTAGGCCCTACATATGAAAAGCAAGGGGGCTGCACCTCCCACGGTTTAAACCCAACCCTGTGTTAGATGCAACGCCACTGCAGTTTGTAGAAAAAAAAAAAACAGCAAAACCCTCATATCTCATTAATACCAATCTGTGGTCCTCACTGACTCAGTGGTGCTTTTTTTTATAAAAACACATCAGAAGACGTGGCAAATGGTGACAACGGATGTCAGGTCGAAGTAATTCCAAAAGCTGAGAAAAGCGCTTCATCTGCTGCTTCAGTCTTCTCCCCCTATTGCTACAGTCCTGCCACCAAAGGGGGAAATTGTGTGAATATGATTGTTGTGACCCAGCCTTGGCAAAAGTCAATAAATAAGAGAGCCTGTCAAAAGCAGAACAATTTTATGGGCAACCTCTTCTAGTTGCAAATGTGGAGGGTGGGAAAAGAGGGAGGGAGGCATGTGTGCAAGGAGGAGATAAGGGTCCTTTTGAGAAGGGTTTGGTGACCCCGCCCCAGCACCCCAGTTCGGTGCCAGCAGACTAGGACCCGCTAAAACCCATTATTCAGATGGAAAGGGGAGAAGAGAAGACACCAAAAAATGTAGTCAGTTGTGAAATTTGCACAGTTGGTGTTTGTTCTTCGTAGCAGTAAGGACTTGAATGAGAATCGTGAAAATTGTGGAACACTTATATTTTTCTTCGGGATTTAAAAAACTTTTGTCTCGTACTGAAAGACTACATTCAGTGCGGGTCAGGTCCAACAGTGTTAGCTAGAAGGCGGTTGTTAAGTGCACCCAGCACTGGGAGGAAAGGCGGCCTGAGATCGGCTGCCCAAGGCCACCCCTTCACTGGTCTCCAAGTCGAAAGCCCTGGCCCCAGTTGTGTCTCCCGCCTCCGCCATTCGGATCAGCAGCTCGCCTCACACTAGCAGGGGGAACGCCAAATCCTGACACTCCTCCCCTCCTACTGGGCAGCCAGCGGTACCTGGTGCAGAAAGATAGGGACGAAAAGGGAGAAAAGAGAACAAAGTCACTTCCACGTAGTTAACTGAGCTCCGAAAATACCTCCCTCTCCTGCTGTTCCCATGGCATCTGTCGTGTTGAAGGTGGTGAGCGACGGTATCTTATTTAACTTTGTCTTCTCTGTACTCAGCTCAATGACCTGACCACTGACAGCATTTGTGTTTCATGGGTATTTTTTTTTTTTTGAGATGGTGTCTCGCTTTGTCACCCAGACTGGGGTACAATGGCGCAATCTCGGCAGACTGCAACCTCCACCTCCCGTGTTCCTGCAATTCTCCTGCCTCAGCCTCCTGAGTAGCTGGGATCACAGGCACGCGCCAACATGCCCAACTAATTTTTTTGCATTTTTAGTAGAGATGGGGTTTCACCATGTGGGCCAGGCTGGTCTTGAACTCCCGACCTCAGGTGATCTGCCTATCTTGGCCTCCCAAAGTGCTGGGATTACAGGTGTGAGCCACCACGCCCAGTCCCATGTTTCTTAAATGTATTAAGAGTTCAGCTAAATTCACACTCTGAACGTTTTTTTCTCTGCTTATAAAAGTAATCTATGCAGAACAGTATGGAAACAAAAATATTACACCCACAAGCCCAACAACCAAAGAATGTCTGATAGCATCTTGGTATAGCTAAATATGGATCAAACTAGATCAAGGATACAAAATAAATTCACTTTCAAAGGACAAATCCACAGCCTGTGTGTTTGAGCCTTGCACAGCATTTCCAAAAGGCTCTCAGCTGAGCCCATCAAAGGAGACTGGGGAAGAAGCTTTCTATGTTGGAAGTATGGGTATGTTTTAAAATGTATTCAGAATCTGCCTTCCAGCTATATCCTTCCCTTCTCACAGATGGTGGGAAAGCTGTGGCCGCAGGTTAGATGATTTCCCACCTTAAAATTAATAAAGGAAGAGTTCACAGAACAGCTAAGAGAACATAAACCCAAGCCTACACTCTCAATAGCATTTTCCAACTATTTCCCATCCTTGATGATTTTATTAGTAAACTGAGAATGTGTTTAAACCTATTCCACTTATCAGATCCTCATGTTTAAAATTTTGCTTGAAAGCAGAGAGCATGATCTGATACCTCTGCTTAAACCCCTCTTGGCAGCAAGGTAAGCCATGACAGGTGACTTGTCCATAGCAGAAACACAGAAGAGGACAGGCTTTATACGTGACCTTATACTAGAGTGGTTACTATGTGAACTTACTCAGTGAGCATTACCTTATACCAGTTGCTGCCTGCTTATAAGTTCATCTTATCTTCACAACAACCTCATGAGATGGGCATTACTATTACTCCTGTTTTATAAACAAGAAAACTGAGCCAACACTGAGTGAAGCGCTTCAAAAGTAACAGGATTCCAACCCAGGCAGCCTGGCTGCACAGCCTGCGCCCTGCACTACTTGTTATACGTGCCTCCTGCCTGGGAAGGGACAGCAGTCAGTGACTGGAGCCTGTTTACATCACACTTGATACCTTAATACCTCTCCCTGAAACAGAAAACAATCCCTTTTAAACACAAAATGTACTGTGTACAGAAAAGATGTAACTACTTCTCTAGATGGAAAAGGTACTATGAATGGATAAGCACTCCATTTAGAATAGTTGCATCTCCTTCTACTCATCGCCTGCATTTTAATCAAATTCAGCTTTACCATTAAATCAAAATGTATTTCTAAGCACTGGTTTCTCAACATCCATGCCTTCCGGTCCAGTAATATTCCTCCAAAGTACATCATAAAATAGAACACTTGCAAAAGGCATTGCTAGGGCTGTCTTGCTTTGCTACTCACTCTAAGACAATATGGAAGCCATCTCCACTGCTTAAGTAGATAGTGAAATTAAATGCAAGTAATTAGTATAAAAAGACACCCAATTATACATAATCAACAAAAATTTATGGTGATTTCAAAGCAGTTACTGCTTTTGCAAGGAGCTATATTTTGTCATCTGATCTGTATGCAAAATTTAACAGAAAGACTTCCACCAACAGAGAAAGTTCAAGTGGAAGGCAGACGCCAGTGCTCTGCTGATTTTGCCACTAGAATCTTGCATCCTGTGTTGCCCACATTTGAGAAGTATCTACAAGCCGTCAAGTTAGAATATGGCCATTTAAAGTAAAGTAACTGTTGGCTGCCCCCCAAAAGCACCAAGCTTTTTTTAATTGATGCATCTGCCATCCTACTTGATAAACCTAGATCAGAAAGCCAAACGTGCTGTTATTATGTCCTTTGATAATTAGAAACCAGATTGGTCATTTGTTTTTTTAGCCTGAAGGCAATTTCAGGCTCAGAAGAGAAACAAGTTTCTTTTTATTCTCTTAAAGAAAAACACACAGCACGACCACCAATATGATGTATTTCTGTATACTACAGTTCACGATTTGAAATGTCTTTGAAAAACATAACCCTACCCTATAAAAGGAGGGGGAGAAAGATTTACTGCCCTCACTGATCCCTCAGAAGAATGACAGAACTGCAAAACATTAAAATTAGCAAGAAGTGAAAGAGTTTGGTTTGTTTGTTTTTTAAAAGCTTTTAAATGTAAGCTATTACAGCATATCCCTGACATGAGATTAGGCACGATTGTCAGGCAGGCTGTGACTCCCAGATGATGATTTAACCGGTCCCTTCTTCAACAGCCTTTTGCCTCACTCGTGTGACAGAAAAGTCACACAACTATTACATGCTTTTGTGTGTAATAGTGCGTGTCTCCTCTCAGCTAGTCAAAATCGTGCTCTCCTACCCCCACCTTTAAGAATATGGCAACTGTCACGCCTGTAATTCCAATAGTTTGGGAGGCCAAGGCGGGAGGATCATGAGGTCAGGAAATCAAGACCATCCTGGCCATGGTGAAACCCCGTCTCTACTAAAATACAAAAAAAATTAGCCAGGCATGGTGGCCCGCGTCTGTAGTCCCAGCTACTGAGGAGGCTGAAGCACGGGAATCGCTTGAATCCAGGAGACGAAGGTTGCACTGAGCCAAGATCATGCCACTGCACTCCAGCCTGGCAAAAGAGCAAGACACTGTCTCAAAAAAAAAAAAAAAAAGAATATGGCAACTAGCTTTACTTACTAAGAACCCACAACTGTGCTCCCAAAAGTATATCTCACTCGTGCAGTCCTGTGAGACTTGGGCTTCCCCCACAATTTACAGACTTGCAAACTGAAGCTTGGAGGTTTGATTAAGTAACTTTCCCAATATAAAAACTGCCATCTGAGGGGACTAGGATTCCAACCCAAGTTGGTCTCAAAACTCAGAGCTGCTGCCCTTAGCATCCCACTTCAGTAAACCCTAAGAGCAGATCAAGAGCACAAACTCCCAGGGGGCTGGGACTATACAAACCTCAAGTCTCTCATTTTAATGCTGAGACTTGTACAGCATTACAAGTACAGCATTCAAGCAGACTTGAACAGTCCTGTAAAATGTCGATTCCATAGTATTTAATATAAAATTAAAATTGCTGACCAACAAGCTAACTTACCTTTCCTTGGGAAAACTGATGTACCAAGAAAAGACACCCCGCGCCAGGTGCGGTGGCTCACGCCTGCAATCCCAGCACTTTGGGAGACCGAAGCAGACAGATCACCTGAGGTCAGGAGTTTGAGACCAGCCTGACCAACATGGAGAAACCCCGTCTCTACTAAAAATACAAAATTAGATGGGTGTGGTGGCCCATGCCAGTAATCCCAGCTACTCGAGGCAGGAGAATCACTTGAACCTGAGAAGTGGAGGTTGCGATGAGCTGAGATGGTGCCATTGCACTCCAGCCTGGGCAACAATAGTGAAACTCAGTCTCAAAAAAAAGAAAAAAGACCCATTTCCCCAGCCCACCGCCTGGCACTCTAGAGTTGTATCAGGTCCTCCAGCAGGCTCAGCGGGCTGAGACGCCTCTTGTGATGCTGGAATCTAGTCGTCAGCGGTCTCTGGTAAAAGAGCTCCAGGAAGGCAACTGAGCCGAGGCTTTCATCCCTGACTTCCTGTGACTGTGTGACTAGGGTAAGTCATTTGTTGCCTCAGATTTCTCCATCAGATGGGGTGTGGGGGTAAATCCTACTCCTCATGGAGCTCTTACTAGGATGCATTAAGAACACAGGCAGTAAAATGTTGGATGAGACAGGAAAAAACACTTACAAAAACTGAGGTGTGGATAGAAAATTTCTTCCTCCCAAGTCCATTGGGTATCTGAACATTAGGAAAAAATACAGATGTCCAACAAGATTTCCAATAAGCTCATTGATTACCCTACAAAGAGAGCAGAATTAGTTTAAAGACACTCAAGCAATACAGTGAGATGCATCAAGTTTTAACCAATCGCATAAGGAAGAGAGCCTTCAAGGCAGCCCATTTAGTCCCTGGGAGTCTGTGAGAGCTGACAATGAGCCCTTTTGTAGTCTGAGTGGCAAATGCATTCTGAGGGAGACAGGAAATCAGTTCTGCTGAACCAATGAGGCCCGCCGCTCTTCAAGGCCAGTAGCCCCTCTGACATCGCTTTCAAGCACCAGCCCATCCTCAAAATATTGTTTTTGCTACTTCCTGCCTCAAGAGTTGGGGAAGTTGCAAAGAAAGCTTCTGAATGCTTTCAGTCATGAATACTGTATTTGCAAAATGTGGGCAAACATGAAAGCTACCAAGAGAGAAGTGTGGGAGTAAGGAAAAGAGGAATAATAAATGCCTGTTCCCCCTTTCCTGGAGCCATTGAGCACCTCTCTCCTGCCTCTTGTACCCTTGGGTTTAAGACACCACAGAGATCACTTAGGAAAGCTGACTTAAATCCGGTAATGCTAAAATCAACGCTGACCTTCTTCAGTTTTCCCATGGCTTACATACAGGTCACCTCGAGATTGTATAGATCTACTATTACTTGTACATATCGTCTTTGTCTTCACCTGAAACAATTCCTGTCAGAGACAAATCAACCCCTGCAACTACTTCCAGACTTCGCCTTCCTGAGTGGAAGAGTGGCTTTACCAAGCTCAGAACATGCTTTGCCCTATACAATCTGCTCCATTCATTCACTTCTCTAGGATCACACAGGGCAAATATGTCAGATACATGAAGAACCAGTACTATGAAAATCGATTAAAATATTGAAAATAGCTCATAGTATAAGAAATGAGAGTTCTGGCTGGGTGCAGTGACGCAGGCCTGCAATCCCAGCACTTTGGTAGACCAAGGCAGACAGATCATTTGAGGTCAGGAGTTCGAGACCAGCCTGGGTAACACAGCAAAACATCATCTCTACAAAAAATACAAAAAGTGGCCAGGTGCGGTGGTGCACACCTGTAATCCCAGCTACTCAGGAGGCTGAGGCATGAGAATTGCTTGAACCTGGGAGGCAGAGGTTGCAGTGAGCCAAGATCACGCCACTGCACTCCAGCCTCGGTGACAGATCGAGACCCCATCTGGAAAAACTAAATAAATAAAAAGAAAAAATGAAGAAATGGGAATTCTTAGAGAAGCTGCATCTTGGTGTCCTCCCTTTAAAATTCTGCCTGGATAAATTAAAGGTATTCCTACGTCTTGTTCTAATTCCTGGCCAACAAACTGGATATTTGACCCTGGTGGGCCAAAAGTTCTGTATTATCAGGCAGGCGCAGTGGCTCATGCCTGTAATCCCAGCACTTTGGGAGGCCAGGGCAGGTGTATCACTTGAGGTCAAGAGTTTGAGACCAGCCTGGCCAACGTGGCAAAACCTCGTCTCTACTAAAAATAAATAAATAAATAAAATAAATAGCTGGGCATGGTGGCGGGCCCCTGTAATCCCAGCTACTCAAAGCCTGAGGCAAGAGAATCGCTTGAACCTGGGAGGCAGAGGTTGCAATAAGCTAAGATCATACCTGAATGACAAAAACGAAACTTAGTCTCAAAAAACAAACAAACAAACAAAAACAAAGTTCTGTCTTATCAAAACCACCTGCAAAATGATATCCTATCTAAGAATTTGGGTTTCTATGACTGGTCAGCAATTTCCAAGGCATTCTGGAAATGCCTTATAAATATAAGACATAGTAATTTTATACATAGCTCTTAGAGGAGTCAGACGCAAATTAAGTCTATGTTTGCTCAATCTGAAGAGTGAATCCAGAAATACACATTTGTTCCTATACACACATAGGAACATACTGCGTGTAACAATACATTTACGAAATCACAACCATTCAACATTCAATGCGCTTAAAGCCCTAAGATCTAATCAATTAGATGAAGTGAAATTATTCCGTTAAGTATAAGGTTCTAATGCATCAATGCTGAGATTCTTTAAAGTTGTATAAAGATTAGAGAAAGATATTTCCAATTAAATATATCTAATATCACTTACGAGCCTCCGATGATATAGTTGAATCCAAGGATAACCCAGGGTAAATAGCAGGCCTAGGACAGAATGAACATAAACAAATGTGAGTAGCCACATCTAAAGAGGACACAGCTACTACAGGGACTGAAATGAGTAAGGATACACTGACAAGGGCTTTATAGAAATCCTCTGGAAGGTCACCGCAAAACTTCTCGGGTCAATCTAGCATTATTCCCACTATACTTAAACCCTCCTATCTAAAACTATATTTATCTGTGTATTTACAAATGGAAGGACATAGTACTTTGCCCACAGATCTGATGCAATACAGGCCCTGCTGAATTACTATTAGCAGCTTCAAAAAGTAGATGAGCGTCCTACAGATGCTACTAAAAGCAAGGCCCGGCCAGGAGCGGTGGCTCATGCCTGTAATCCCAGCACCTTGGGAGGCCAAGGCAGGCAGATCACAAGGTCAGGAGTTCAAGACCAGCCTGGCCAACATGGTGAAACCCCGTCTCTACTAAAACTACAAAAATTAGCCGGGCATAGTGGCACATGTCTGTAATCCCAGCTACTTGGGAGGCTGAGGCAGGAGAATCACTTGAACCCGGGAGGTGGAGGTTGCAGTGAGCCAAGATTGTGCCACTGCACTCCAGCCTGGGTGACAGAGCAAGACTCCATCTCAAAAAAGCAAGGCCCATGACAGAATGACACTAAGGTTCCAGCCAACAAATTGTGACAAACATACCCTATCTTTTTAGTTTCTTCTTTTACATATCTTGTGAAATTCCTCTGAATTTTTATCTCATTACACATTGATATCTTAAACTAATACTCTCCCAAATAAGAAAGCTCTCCAGATGAACTCAACATTTGAGCCCCTTACCAAATTCAAGACATCATACCAAGAGCTAAAGGAGTTGTGAGAAACTTCACAAACTCGGAAAGAGAGGGTTATACTTAAGTAACTTTACAGCTACCTATGGTAAGTACTAAAGAGGAAGACAAAGGATTGAAAAAGCCCAAAGTAAGACTCATTCTAGGCAGGAGACTCATGAAATATGTTCAGTTCCAACTCAAATTAAGAATGGGTGGGACTTATATGAAGAAGAGAATCCGGATGCTACAGGTGGGACATCCGGATGCTACAGGTGGGACATCCGAACATTGGGAAAGAATGTACAAAGAGAAGTGTTTGGGAGCAGAAACAATCCGTCTCAGCTACAGTGTAAAGCAAGTAACAGGGAACGAGGGAGTGATAAGACTTTTAAAGGCAGGGTTTCACATGAGTTATCTCTTCTTCTCTCTAACACACACGGGTAACATAACTCAGGGACATATCCCTGAGGGGCCCAAGGTACAGAGGGATTGAAGAAGAAATGAAAGCCAGCAAAGGACTCCCCGTTGGCTAATAGAGGTGGGATTGAGGAGGGCAGAAAGGGTCTTGCCTATGGTATGCTGCTCTGCAGTGACCTCTCCTGGATAAGTCAGAAAGTACATCTCTGGACTGAAGAGGGATTTCTGCAAAGACTAACGAAAAGGACACTTTTCCAACCAAGGTAAAGTACCTTAAATCGCGTTCCAAACCAAAATGATACAATCATGTCTCTGTTCAGCTGGGCCCAGACATAAAGTACTGACATGATCAGAGGAATCATCAGCAACTGCAAAAGAAGTTGACATGTAAAAACCAGGCTTCAGAGGCACTTTAAAAAAGTGTTTATCTACTGTGCTTTTTACCCCTCCTCTTCAAAAAATCCTCATCTGGGTAAAGGGAAACTCACCTGACCAGAATTATAAATTGATCCCATTATTTAATTTATCATGCAATGAATGCTACAAAATCCTATAATGAAACACAACAAAACTATATTGTTTTAGATGGATTCAGAAACATAAGAGTCAAGCTCTGTTATTTACAAAAAGCAAGCAACAAAGCATCACCATATAATCTCAATTTTTAAAAAACGTCCCTATACATGCCTAGAAAATAGATAACCATTACTGTCAATGTTCAAACACTAAAAAGAAGGCAGAAATGAACAAGGAAAGCAATGATTTAGATAACTCATGTAAGATCTTCAAGCTGACTTAAGATCTTTAAAATAAAACAGCTATAATTCTATAATTTAAAAATACCACATAATTAACCCCGAACAGTCAATGCAATTTCAACTTCTAACAAAGGCCATTAATAGTATATTTGAAACATATAAAAGGGCAAATAGATAGTTTAAAGGGACACTTACCTGCATATCCATTGCTAATCCAGTAATCTTGGTTGGTAAAGTTAAAGATCAGACATGAAAGAAGCATTCTGTACCTAGTCAAGACTGATGTGGTTATTTTCCTCCCATTTAAAAGTTCACTTGGCCACGTGTAATTTGGCTCATGCCTGTAATCTCTGTACTTTGGAAGGCCAAGCAAGATAGGAGGATTGCTTGAGGCCAGGAGTTCCAGACCAGCCTGGGCAACATAGTGAGACTCCATCTCTAATTTTCATATTTCTTTTTAATTTTAAAAAATTAAGTTAATTCCAGTGTTCTGAAGGAAGATACTTTTCTATAGTTCAGATTGCTTAAAACATTCCACAACACAAAAATATCTAATCTTCATTACGCATGTCCCATTAGGTGTCATGACAAGGATAGATAGAAATGAACAGCTTCGGCAGATGGCTTAGTCTGGTCATCTGGCATCCTTTTTCTCTGCCATTGCATGTTAACATCTCTCCTTCAAATAAAGAATCAGACGCCTGTAGCCTTTGAAGGAAATAATCATTGTACTTACATTCTCAGGGCTCTATGGCATGGTTAAAGTCCAAAATATTTATTTCCTTCCCTTAAAGGAGGGGAAAGGGCATCCACAGTGCCACATTTGCTGGCCCTTGCCAAGTTTAAATGGAAGCTGAGCCCAAGGGCAACTTTGAGCTCACCAATTCTGCACAGGACCTGAGACATCAAGAGCTGCTGTTGCTCTCACCATCTGTAAGAGTCCTACAGCTGGGGGACTGCTGACAACTGCTATTGAGACAGAGCAGAGAAACATACTGTGCCCCTTCCCAGAGCTGGGTACTTTATAGAGGGACTGAATTACTATAGAGGAGGACAGCAATGAAGTCAGAAAAGGATGCTGGTTGTAAATTAATGTTCTGATAAGGACCACAGATTTCAACAGCTGTCTCATGGCATGGACTCTCTTTGTGCCTCAGTCAACAAGCTGTCACACATGAGAACACAGAGAACCGGGAACAAAAAGAGGGAACAGTCATAAAACTACCCAACCAAAGGTGAAAAAAAATTGCACAAATGCAATGGCTAAGAGCATCACTCAAGGGCTATATGATTTACTACAGTTTAAAAAAAAAAACTTTTATTATTCTTATTAACTGCAGCCAACAAAAATGCAAATACTATAATTTGAAATTTTTATAGAATATGATCTATTTCCCCAAACCTGGAAAAAACTGGTTTATTTCTGGCCCCAAATCACAGATTGAAGGATACCACGATGCAAATCCAGTTAAAGAGGAGCATGAATAAATAGTCTGCTGGCCTCCCATCAAAAGCTCCTGGAAACAAAAACAAGCCAAATGTCATGGTTCAGAATTTCAGAACAAAGTAACATCTATGAAGAGAAACACTTTAAAAAGTTATAGAAAAAGTCAAAATGAGAACATTTTAAAAATCACTCATCTCTAGAAAAGAGAATTTTTTAAAATATCTAAACAATGTCCTCAATAAAGCCCTGAATCAAAGTCACCTGAGTAAGGTTCCTCTGTGCTCTCCTAATTGAATTCCAGTAAGTGACATGCTCTGACTACCACAGGCTAAAACAGACCCAGAGGAAGTACAGTCAATTCCGCAGCTATGAGTCCTGCATCCCGAAGGCCAGGGAGGCCCCCTGAAGCTCCCTCCCAGCCCGTCAGTCTTTCCTTCTTGGCTCTCACCATGATCTGATGGCTGCATTTGGGACTACCTGCTTGATCCCTGGCCTCCCCCACTAGACCATAAGCTCTGCTGGAGGAGGAACCTCTTTTGTCTCCTGTTGCATCTCCTCCAGCATAGCTATGCAGGGAGGCACTTACCATTATCATTAGAAACACACATACACACACAGGCCACCTGTCCCGCACTGGCCTTAGATACGGAAAAGAAAGTCTCTGTCTTCCAGGGCCTTACATTCTACCAAGAGAAAACAATGTGGGGGACGGAGGGAATAAAGCATCAGCCAAACCTTGCCAGAGCCTCTGACTCAGCCCTCATACTGCATCTGGCAGGGAGAACGGAAAGACCTATGACCCGCTTCTTACACATGAGAAGTTAAGGTCACACGACCAAAGTCACAGAGCTTGTTAGAAGCAGAGTGACATCTAATTACTAGCACAGTGCTCTTGTCACTGCACCATATGCCTTCCTGGGCAGAATAACAACAATGGACTAGCTCTCTTTTTTTTTCTTTATCTTTTTTAAGACAGAGTACCACTCTGTTACCCAGGCTGGAGTGCAGTGACGCGATCTCAGCTCACTGCAACCTCCGCCTCCCAGGTACAAGCAATTCTCCTGCCTCAGCCTCCCGAGTAGCTGGGATTACAGGTGTCCACCGCCACACCCAGCTAATTTTTGTATTTTTAGCAGAGACGGGCTTTCACCACATTGGCCATGCTGGTCCTAGCTCTCTTACAAGCATGCTTCCTAATGCCTTCAGTTACAAGACTTTAAGAGAAGCAAAAAAAGAAACAGAAATGACTGTACGATCACTCTAGCTTGAAAGTTGCTTTCCCTCCCTGCTCCATATCCCTCACAGTTACATGCCATAGCTAGTCAGTTTAAAAAAAAGAAACCCAACACGTGTCAGTGAGGCAAAAAGATATATCTAAAGGAAAATAGGTTTCCAGCAAAAGTGTCTTCTCCTCTCCTTTATTTCTCCCTTGATACCTTGAAGCACACTTTGGCCAGCGTTAAGCAGACCTAATGCTAGAGGATCACAATGATGAATCAGAGCTGAAATTCTAACACAATTTCTCAATTTTAATAACAGCTGTGCTTCCTTTGATGTGGCTTTGGCTGTCTGATTCCTAAGGAGTCTTTAGACTGAGTACTTAAAATATTGTAATCATATAAATTATGGTACTATATTATCTGGCATGCTTGCAACTGAGAATTTACAAATTAACTGGTTTCAAATTACAGTCTTCCAGTTCAAATCAGAAACCTCATAAATAAGCCAACCCTGCTATATACCTAACAATTTAGCCAGGCAGGAAAAGATGCAGGTGGCAAACATTTTGTTAAGATGTGAACTTAAAGCTATGTTGTTGAGAGAAAACTGGGGATGTCTCCCAGAAAACTAAGTGAACCTGGGTTCCAGTCCTAGCTCCATTAATTCAAAGAGCTTTGGGACTTTTGGGACATGTCACCACCACTCCAGATCACTGTTTTCTTATCTATGAAATAAGGGCGTTAAATAGAATGATCTCAAAAGTTCCTCTCTACACATTTATAGCAGCTATTATTCATAATGGTCAAAAAAATGAAACCAAGTCAAATGTCTATCAACTGATGACTGAATAAATTAAAAAGAGGTATATCCATACAATAGACCCTTACTTGGCAATAAAACAGAACGAATGCTGTTAAAAGAAAGTGGCGGGGGGGTGCGGGGAAGAAAACCGGAATGAAGTACTGACACATGCTATATGAAACAATCTTGAAAACGTTATGCTATGTAAAAGATGTTAAGTCGGCCGGGCATGGTGGCTCATGCCTGTAATCGCAGCACTTTGGGAGGCCGAGACAGGTGGATCACGAGGTCAAGAGATCAAGACCATCCTGGTCAACACGGTGAAACCCCATCTCTACTAAAAATACAAAAAATTAGCTGGACATGGTGGTGCGTGCCTGTAATCCCAGCTACTCAGGAAGCTGAGACAGGAGAATTGCCTGAACCCAGGAGGTGGAGATTGCGGTGAGCCGAGATCACGCCATTGCACTCCAGCCTGGGTAAAAAGAGCGAAACTCGGTCTCAAAAAAAAAAAGATGTTAAGTCACAAAAGGCAACAACCGTATGATTTTGTTTTAAGAAATGCCCAGAACAGGCAAATCTAAAGCGGTAATAAGATCAGTGGTTGCAGCTGGGTACAGTGGCTCACACCTATAATACCAGCACTTTGGGTAGCTGAGGTGGGCAAATCACTTGAGGTCAGGAGTTTGAGACCAGCCTGGCCAACACGGTGAAACCCTGTCTACTAAAAATACAAAAACTAGCCGAGTCTGGTGGTATACACCTGTAGTCCCAGCTACTCAGAGACTGAGGCATGAGAATTGCTTGAACCTGAGATGCAGAGGTTGCAGTGAACCAAGATAGCACCACTGCACTCCAGCCTGGGTGACAGAGTGAGACTCTGTCTCAAAAAATAATAATAATAATCAGTGGTTTCCTAAGGCATCTGGGGGAGGAAGGGATTCAATGAAAAGGAAGAGGGGCTGCTAATGGCAGAGTTTTTTTGGGGGGTGGTGAAATATTATAAAAATGAGTATGATAATGGCTGTGCAACTCTGTCAATATACTAAAAACCAATGAATTGTGCATACTTTAAATGGGTACATTGTATGGTATGTGAATTATATCTCAATAAAGCTGTTAAAAAAAATGCCTCTCAGCTCAAGCATTTCAAAATGCCCTGTAGTTGGTGAGTAGGGAATGAGGGGGCAACTTATAAGAATCAAAGCAAATAAAAGAGACCAGTGACCTAATAATCCCACAAATTTGTCCTAAATTGGTAGTCAGGGAGAGTAACATTACAATTTATTACCTGACTAGGTAATAGGGATGGGTAAACAGATTCAAAGACTTTAAATACGCACAAGCAGACAAAAATAAAAAGTGGCCACTGGCCAGGCGCAGTGATTCACACCTGCAATCCCTGCACTTTGGTAACTCAAGGCAGGTGGATCACTTAATGTCAGGACTTCGAGACCAGCCTGGCCGACATGGCCAAACGCCACCTCTACCAAAAATACAAAAATTAGCCAGGCATGGTGGTGCACACCTATAATCCTAGCTACTCAGGAGGCTGAGGCACGAGAATCACTTGAACCCAGGAGGCAGAGGCTACAGTGAACCGAGACCATGCCTCTGCACTCCAGCCTGGGTGATAAAGTGAAACTGTATCTCAAAAAAAAAAAAAAAAAGGGTCATGGAATTATTGCAATTTAGGTTTAATAACATTAGAATTATTTTTTAAGTCCTTACAGTTCAGAGCTAAATTCTAAAATATTTATGAATGAAATATCTGGCATTTTGCTTCAGATAATCAGGGGTAGAGGACAGCCATAGATACAGATAAAACAAGACTGGCTATGAGATAACTATGAGAGGTGATAACCATTAGATGGTTGGGGAGGGTTCATTCTGTCACACACTACAACATGGATGAACCTTAAAAACACTGTGCTAAGTGAAAGACGCCAGTCACCAAAGGACATATGAAATGTCCTGAATAGGTAAATACATACACATGTAAAGTAGATTAGTGGTTGCCAGAGGCTGGGAGGAGAGAAAGAGGGGGTGAAGAGTGATTGCTTCGGCTTTTTAGGGGGTGATGAAAATGTTCTGGAATTAGACTGTGGTGATGACTGCATAACATTGTGAATATACTAAAGACCACTGAATTGTACACCTTAAAATGGTTAAAATGATGAGTTTTATGTTATGTGAATTTGGTTTTAATAAAAAGAAAAAGGGTTCACTGACTTTTCCCTCCACTTCTGCATGTTTGAAAATTTCCCAGAATAAAATTTTAAATAACTGATCATAGATCATCCATACTTAATCTATTTTACTATTGATATAACATTTACTATCAATATAAAAAAAATTACTCCAGCTGGGCACAGTGCCTCACACCTGTAATTCCAGCACTTTGGGAGGTAAAGGTGGGGAGATCTCTCAAGCCCAGGAGTTCAAGACCAGTTTGGGCAACATGGTGAAACCCCATCTCTACAAAAAATACAAAAATCAGCCAGATGTGGTGGTCTACACCTACACTCTGAGCTGCTCAGGAGGCTAAGGTGGGAGGATCACTTGAACCCAGGCAGTCAAGGCTTCAGGGAGCCATGACTGTACCACTACACTCCAGCCTGGGTGACAGAGCAAAACCCTGTCTCCAAAAAAAAAAAAAAATTACTCTAATAACTTAATCTTCAATTAAGCTTTAAGCTATACCAGAAATGTAGAATGCTAAGCACTCAGTATCATAACGGGTCCAATTGGAACAAAGGAGAATAAAAATCAAATATCCTGGTAGATTTAAAGATCAAACCCCTGATATGGAGGTGAGAGGCCTAGGTGTCAGTTTCACTTCTGCCAAGTTACTTCACTTCCTTGAATCTCCTATTCATTTTTTGATAAAACTCAGGAAACTAAAATCGGTTCCTCCCAATAGTAATATAATAGTCTGTAACCTTACACTTTGTATTAACACAATTTATTTCTTTTCAAAAAGAACCTAGTAGCAAATGCCAATTTAAGGAAAAATGTTATTTGACATAAAATACCTATCCTACTATTTCTTTGCAGTGATGAGCCTGATTCACAATTCTCAACCATATGAGCACTGACTTCCATTTAAGGGTAGTTCAGAGTTCTCTACCCTGAGCTAATAGCCTGCAGGTTTACAAAGTCTCTGAAGTCAGTCAACCTTTTCAAAATCATTTCAATTTAACAAAATTATATCCATTTTAACACAGTATATATCAATTTTAACACAGTATATTCATGTAATGTTTCTTTAGTATAAGCACTCAGAACAGCATGTAAGGTATTGTAGGAAATAAATGACAATTCAGTAAGACACTTTTAAGAAAAGATTTTTAGAACTTATCCATAACATTATATAGGTTGGCTAGACACAGTGGCTCACACTTATAATCACAGCACTTTGGGAGGCTGAAGCAGGCAGATCACTTGAGGTCAGGAGTTTGAGATCAGCTTGGCCAACAGGGTGAAACCCCGTCTCTACTAAAAATACAAAAATTAGCAGGGCGTGGTGGCACTAGCCTGTAACCCAGCTACTCCGGGAGGCTGAGGCAGCAGAATTACTTGAACCCAGGAGGTGGAGGTCACAGTGAGCCAAGATTGCGCCACTGCACTCCAGCCTGGCAAGAGAGTGAGACTCTGTCTCAAAAAAAAAAAAAAAAAAAAAAAAAAAAAATCAAATAATTTACATGCCTAGTACAGTCCAGGCACAGTCACTGAGCATTTATTATCCTTATGAAATTTCCTTTTATAATGCTAACTGCCCTCCAAATCTCTCCAAAGTAAACACATGGATTAGTAAATTAGAAAGAAACAATACTTAAAACAACTATGGGTAACATACCTGTTTCAAGTCGTGTAGAATACTGATATAAGAAATATAAATTGACCAAATAAAGAAAGCCAGTTCCTGGACCCACAGGGAAATAAAAGGTGGCAGTGATTGGCCTCCAAACCTGTCCAGATCAAAATAAACACAGCTGTTAGTTTCTGTAAGCCTGGTTTCTTTTTTCCTTTTAACTAAACAAAATTAACCCCTGCAAAACATGCTCCTCAATGTGTTGGAGTGACACTACCAACACAATTCAAAAAGACAACTGAAGAAAAGTGTTCATACTGATTACAATCACATCAATTTGTAAATCAATGGAAAAAGCAACATCATAAAATAAGAAACAAGGCCGGTGCGGTGGCTCAAGCCTGTAATCCCAGCACTTTGGGAGGCCGAGACGGGTGGATCACGAGGTCAAGAGATCGAGACCATCCTGGTCAACATGGTGAAACCCCGTCTCTACTAAAAATACAAAAAATTAGCTGGGCATGGTGGCGCATGCCTGTAATCCCAGCTACTCAGGAGGCTGAGGCAGGAGAATTGCCTGAACCCAGGAGGCAGAGGTTGCGGTGAGCCGAGATCGTGCCATTGCACTCCAGCCTGGGTAACAAGAGCGAACTCCATCTCAAAAAAAAATAAAAAATAAAATAAAATAAGAAACAAATATTTCTAAACAAGTTGAAACAAAATCAATACTATATGAGTACATGGTTAGTCTTTACTGAGAACAGGCATCCAATTAAGCATCAAAAATAAATTACAAAGGCCTAATTTTCGACAATACAGTAATGCCTCTATTTAAGGAAAGAATATTCTGGAATGACAAACCTTGTCCAAAAATGCCACATTCAAAGGTAGAAGTAAAATAACAATTTTTTTATTCAAACCAATGCACTAAATAGGCAACAGGGACACTTTTTCTTTAAAAACATTTCCCCCCAATCAAAAAAAAAAAAAATAGAATAAGGGTCTAAAGTAACAAGTTGGCCAGGCACGGTAGCTCATGCCTGCAATCCCAGCACTTTGGGAGGTCGGGATGGGCGGATCACCTAAGGTCAGGAGTTCAAGACCAGCCTGGCCAACATGGTTAAACCCCATCTCTACTAAAATTACAAAAAATTAGCCAGGTGTGATGGTGGGCACCTGTAATCTCAGCTACTTGGGAGGCTGAATCAGGAGAATCCCTTGAACACGGGAGGTGCAGGTTGCAGTGAGCCAAGACCACGACACTGCACTCCAGCCGGGCAACAAGAGTGAAACTTCATGTCAAAAAATAAAATAAAATAAAGTAACAAGTAAACCTCACTCCCAACCTCCAGTCTCCCGTTCCCTTTCCAACAACAGCTGATCAATGTCTTGTATTTCCTCTAAGAAATATGTGTTACTATTATTCATTCTTCTTTATTCTACTCACTGTTTTATACTTGGTTCATTCTCAACAAAATATTTTTATCGGCTTCATAGTATTCCTTTTATGTGAATGTCTAAACTTTTGTTTAAACTGTTATAATGACACAATGAATATTCTTGTATGTCCTCTTTGTATGTGTATATACAGAATAAGTTCCTGTCAATAAATCTGCTAGAGCAACAGACATAGCATTTATTTTGGTAGATACAGCCAAATGCCTATGAAAATGTTTGTTCAATTTATACTTCCTCCTAAAAAGCAGACGAATGGCTGTCTTCTATCCATACTCTCACCATTTAGTGTATTATCTGAAAACTAATTTTTATTTGCATTATGAGAAGTCAAGCACCTTTTCATGTTTTAAAAACCTGAGCATTTCCTATGTTCATTTTTTCTTCTGGATTTACATTTCTTCCCCCCCGCTCCCCCACGCCGAGATAGAATCTTGCTCTGATGCCCAGGCTGGAGTGCAGGGACATAATCTTAGCTCACTGCAACCTCCACCTCCCAGGGTCAGGTGATTCTCCCACCTCAGCCTCCCAAGTAGCTGGGACTACCAGCATACACCACCACACCTAGCTAATTTTTGTATTTTTTGTAGACACAGGGTCCCATGATGTTGCCTAGACTGGTCTCGAACTCCTGAGCTCAAACAATCCACCCACCCTGGCCTCCCAAAGTGCTGGAATTACAGGCATGTTTGAAGAAATTATGAAATTTCTTTTTCTCATCATTGCAAGCATTTTCTGATCTGTCATTAGACTTTCATGATATTTTTGCTGTACTTTGACATACAAAGATTTAATTAAATGTAGGCAAATGTATCCATGATGTATTATGTTTAGAAAGTCTTTTTGCTCCAAGAATGTAAGTGCTCATGGTTTTATTTTAGCGCTTTCAAGGTGCATCCAAGGAATGAGGAAGAGATTCAACTGTTTTTCTAAATGGTCACTGCATTTTCCCAACCCCATTTACAGAGTAACTCACATTTTTTCCTTTATGTTAAGGTCTACTTTAACACCATTCTGTATGCAATTGATTCCTATGCCAATATCAAGTTATTTTAATTTCTGTGGGGTTTTTTCCTTTGGTTTTCTCTTTTTTTGAGACAAGGTATCAGTCTGTTGCTCAGCCTGGAGTGCAGCATAACCTCTGTAACCTCACATTCCTGGGTTCGAGCAAGTCTCTGGACTCAGCCTCCCAAGTGGCTAGGACTACAGGCATGTACCATCACACCTGGTAATTTTTTTTTTTTTTTTTTGAGACGAGCTCTCCCTATGTTATCCACGTTGGTCTCAAACTACCAGCTTCAAGTGATCCTCCCACCTCAGCCTCCCAAAGTGCTGGAATTATAGGCATGAGACTCTGTGCCTAGCCTAATTTCTACTCCTGCTATATTTTAATATCTGGTAAATTTAAATAGTTAAATAATATCCCCCCCTTATTTTCTTTGACAATTGTCACAATTTTCTTGGTTAGTGTCAATATTTTATTTCTCTAAATGAATTAGAACCAATATTTTATTATATTAATGTGACATTGATACAATTCCCAGCCAAGAAGTCTTTTGTAGCTTTTAGAGTTGTCTACAAAGCTCTCTCTTTCTTTTTACACTTATTTACAAAAGCTGAGTATCTTACTGCCTGCAATATTGAAAACAGCTTCTGCCAGGCGCTGTGGCTCATGCCCATAATTCCAGCACTTTGGGAGGCCCTAGGCAGGCGGGTCACCTGAGGTCGGAGTTGAAGACCAGCCTGACCAACATGGAGAAACCCCATCTCTACTAAAATAACAAAATTAGCTGGGTGTGGTGGCTCATGCCTGTAACCCGAGCAACTCGGGAGGCTGAGGCAGGAGAATAGCTTGAATTTGGGAGGTGGAGGTTGTGGTGAGCTAAGATCACACCATTGCACTCTAGCCTGGGCAACAAGAGGGACGGAGGGAGGGAGGGAGGGAGGGAGGGAGGGAGGGAGGGAGGGAAGGAAGGAAGGAAGGAAGGAAGGAAGGAAGGAAGGAAGGAAGGAAGGAAGGAAAAAAGAAGGAAGGGAGGGAGGGAAAGGAAGAGAGAAAGAGAGAAGGAAGGAGAGAAGGAATGAAGGAAAGAAGGAAGGGAGGGAGGCAGGGAGGGAGGGAGGGAGGGAGAGAAGAAGGAAGGAAGGAAACAAACTGAGCTTCTTGGGATTTCCAAGCATACAACCATCACCATAAATAAACTTTTGTATCTTATTTCATTCATGTCTTATTCACTGGCTGGCACCCTAACCAGAACAATGCTAAATAGTGATGGAGTAGATGGCCTTCCTAAACTTTTGGAAATGCTGGCAAAATGCTGGCCTTTGGAATGAGAGTTTTGCATCTATCTCATTGCCCACTAGCACATACCAAGCACAAAAGACATGGTCCCTGAATTCCTCATAGTAGTGGGGAAGGCTGTCAAAAGAAGGAAGAGCTGGCAAAGGGAGGGGACATGTGGACTTGTTACAAAGGCCCCAAGAATTGCAAGGGCACAACAACTGAATGGGTACTGCTAACAATTCGAGTGTGGCTGGAATGCGGGACATCAGTCACGGGGACTGGCCACATACAGACTGGCCAGTTACATTCTCCCGGCATAGGAATGTAACCCTCAGAGCTTAAGTCCTTGTAGAGGAAAATGTACATACCTAAAAAGTGACTTTCCAAGATACTTGTATTAAACCAGAAAAATAAAATAGGTTAAAATCTGTTTTTTTCACAACTGAATCACAGAAACAGGATAGTTTAATGGAAAGAGAACTGGAGGTGATTTGAGAAGGCCTGTGGTTAAGTTTTTGCTTATGAGTCACCACTTCTGAGCCTCGATTTCCATAGTTAATGGTTTTTTTTAAAAGAAATCAATAAATTAGTGTGCTACTCAGCTTACTTACATGCACTGATTCAGGAGATGTATTTTACAGATGAGGAAATAAGATGAGAAAAGGTTAAGTATCAGCCAGTAAGTGGTAGAGCTAGAATTTTATTCCAGTCTGACTCCAAAGTTTGTGCTACTAAGCCCCTATTTTTCAATCCCCCCCACAAGTGACGTCAGTACTATAAGGTACGATTACAATGAGTGTAAGTGTTCACTACTACTACACTTGTATAATCCTGAAATGGACTGAGAGCACAATTCATTCTCTGTGCTTAAGAAAAGCACTGAGAGGAAAGACCAGAAGCAAACTCTCCTAAGTAGCCCTGGAACCTTGGAAAAGTATGGACCTTTGAGTTGGCTTCTGTATCCACCCAATGACATTATCCTATGACTTCTGCCTTCCTTATGTTACAGGATGTGTAAAGGTTGGAATTAAGAGAGTGGATTAAAACAATGCTTTGTAAAAGGAATTAGTATGTGTGGGTGTGTTAACTGTATTATCACAATCTTTTAGGAAACACCCACTAACCGGTTTTTATAAATTCATATTTCAACTACCCCCATATTCCTATAAGGTACTCAAGGCCTGATTTTGGAAAAGAAACCTCATTTTCGTCTGACTACATTTTCTCTAATGCTGATGACACAAGGCTATTTTTAGTCACTGCTTGCACCTGTTCTTTGAATATCAGTGTCTGTCAAAATACCTCACTTCTTTTCCCTGTTCATTAAGCTTACCCTTGAGTTACACTTGCTTCCATTGATCTAAAAGACTTAATACTATTTTTGTATTACTTTAAAATTATAATCTGAAAACACCAGAAGACATCTTATCTCTTTAGAAGGATACAGCATAACATTTCTGAAATCACCATTGTAAGTATCCAACTAAATCCCATTTTTTCCTCTACCTGAGGAAATATGAAAATAGTAAGGAGAAGGAAATTGGCTTTATGTTCAGTGCCAGGAGTAGAGACCCATTTTCAACCCTGGAAAGACTGAGAGGCAGCCAAGTGCGGCACAAAGAGCTATGACTTGAGACAGAGGACTGCCTGCCTCGCGCTGAGAGGACTCGCAGGGGAGCAGGGAGTATCTCATTTTAACTCCACAGCAATCCCAAGGCCAGACTCATAATAATCCCAGTTTTTTCAGGAGGAAAGTTGAGCCCTAATTGGAGTTCCGGTAATCTGCCCAGAGTTCCTTACTTAATAAGGACATGTAGCCCACATGTTCACTGATATATACACCCTTCAAGAAGACATAAGACATTGTTCCTCAGTTATTAGTCCAATAACTTGAGAGTAAGGGTTGCAGCCATCCTTTAACTAAATCTCCTAAACAAATCTGCTACTGAAATAATTATAAATACCAACCAGAGTCTAGAATGGGTTTTCTTTTTATTTTTAAGTATGAAAAGTGAAGACTTGTCTGAAATAAGAATCGCTTGATTTGGACTTAAGTATGTATCAGTCACGAAGCAAGAAAGATGATGAGCACCTGTGTGACAAATGCTGGTTAAGCAAACTGTGGCCTTTTTTGCAGGGTGTGGACACAATGGGTAGGCAAGAAAAGGCCCCTTCCATTCATTTAAACAAATGAAAGGCACTTCATCTTTTAAAAGAGCAAATGGAAGCCATCAAATCTGCTCTTAAGTATATAGGCAACAGAAATTACTATTTATACTCACCAAGAAGTACATATGTTCACCAAGACATATACTAGAATGTTCATAGCAGCAATATTCATAATAGCTAAACTGGAAACTGCCCAAAAGGTCCCTTAATGGCTGAATGAGTAATTTAATTGCAGTATGGTCCCTTCGTGAGCAATCTATAACCACATGCAACAATATGGGCGACTCTCAAACATAATGTTGATAAAAGCAGCTAGACACAAAAGAGTACATACTTTATAATTCCATCTAAAGAAAATATAAAAATTGGCAAAAACAATTGATGGTAATAAAAGTCAGGAGCATGGTTACCCTTACAGAGGACAGTGAACAGAAGGAAGCAGAAGGAAGGCTTTAGGGATTTGAAATGCTGGCTATATACGTGTTTTGAATTTTTAAAAACTCAAGCTATAAATGTAGTACACGTATACTTTCTTTCTTGTATATTGTAACTCAATAAAAAGTTTCTTAAAAAGCCACAATCTAATGGGCAACATTATTATAGACTACAGAACTGTTTAACGTGGACAGGACTACCAAGGAAAGATTTTAAACTGTATGTACCAAAACACTTGCCACTAGAGGTCTACAGCCAAACCTTGGTGGATATAGAACTTCTATGCAGCCGGGCACAGTGGCTCACGCCTGTAATACCAGCACTTTTGAGAGGCCGAGGCAGGTGGATCACTTGAGGTCAGGAGTTCGAGACCAGCCTGGCCAACATGGTGAAACGCTGTCACTCATAAAAATACAAAAATTAGCCGGGTGTGGTGGTGGGTGCCTGTAATCCAAGCTACTCAGGAGGCTGAGGCAGGAGAATCGCTTGAACCTGGGAAGCAGAGGTTGCAGTGAGTGGAAACTGTTCCACTGCACTCCAGCCTGGCAACAGAGCAAGACTCCGTATCAAAAAAAAAAAAAAGAACTTCTATGCTCAGCCTATAATCCACGTTCATTCTCCTCCCTGCTATGTTGAAATCTCTCTCTTCCCCAATACACCCTTAAATCAGTCTGCTAAGGTTGCTGTCATCAGGTTAAATGTGATAATATAAGCAAAAGCTTGGCAAATATAAGTTTCAGGCTGAATCACAGAATTGGTTGGTACCCATTTCTTATTCCTGGAAACAAACTAGAGAAATTGAGAGTTCACATCTTCCCACTGCAAGTCAGGATGCTTTTAAGGAGGCAAAGCAGAATAATCATACAGCAGTTACATTTCAATTTAAATTACTAATAAAAATTAGAATCTTACTGTCCAGGAGAGAAGGCAATAAGATACAAAGTATTGGCTGATAAATAATAATTGGCAACTCTTTTTTTCCCCATACCAACCACATAAGAGGTAACTATTTTTGAACAGCCTATGTACCAGGCTATTTACTGGGAATTTCAAATATTTTTCTACGTGTTCTATATACTAGAGGCAAGAAGTAGATAATATATTTCCTGGATTTGAAGTTACTCATTCCACTAGAGTGTCTCACAATCAATATACTTGTTTAATGTAATTTTTACTCCCCTGCGCCCCCCCAAAAAAAGGTTGCATTAAATTGATGGTGCATCATATAATCAATGGTGTCTTAGAACAAAGTTAATAGGGCTATTATATTATCCTCAGACCCTAAAGAAATTGAGGCTCAGACAGGATAAATAACTTGCCTAAGAGTACACAACTAGCAGGAGGCTGAGCCAGGGCTGAGCCCATGATTCAACTACTTGAAATCTTACATGCTTTCTGCTCTGATAGAAAAGGAAAAATCATTTGCTATGATTGATTTGGAAGAAATCACCTTCAAAAATGTTTTGCTACATACTTAGTTATTTTTTCCTAGATATTATGCAAAAGAGTGAAACAAGAGAGCTTAGAATGATCTTTGACTCAACAAAATAGAAACTGAAACTGAAGTTGTCTAGAAAATGGGGGAAATATTTATCTCAGGATGATTGCTGGAGTTCAGTGAGATAGCCTCGGGGAAGCTGTAATGGGGTGATGTTATTTTGACCAAAGAAATGAAGAAATACCGCCAGGCAGGCAGCCCTGGGAGATACGATCTGGGGGGGATAGCCTGGGGATGAATACCAAGTGTGGGTGAAGGGGAGGAAAGCAGCAAAGCACACTGCCATGTGTGTACCTATGCAACTATCTTGCTCGTTCTGCACATGTACCCCCAAACCTATAATGCAATAAAAATAAATAAATAAATAAATAAATAAATAAAAAAAAAAAAAAAAAAAAAAAAAAAAAAACACAAAGGCAGCAGGAATTACCACCTCTTGTGCAGTTAAGCAAGGATTAATATGAAAACGTTTCATTATTGTGAACTGTTTGATTGATGAACATAAATCTGAGGGACTCGGAATAGGGAGAAATCGTAGACAACAATATAATGAATCTCACTCAACACACACCTGTTTCAACCTATCCAAACTAAAGAAATAACATAAACCTCAGAGTTCCAAACCAACAAGCTACGCAAAGGAATCTATAGCTGAGGAGGAAAAATAACTTGTCACTTCCAACATAAGCACACAATTCTAAATCAGCCCCCATTTGTACAAGCTGCAAAGATTCCTTTTCTAAGGAAAAGAGGAGCTTTCTAGCAGGAACTCCGCTACAATACACCTCACACTGTCCTGCACAGCAGCCTCTCAAATGCAGTTTTTCCTTGACTGCTTCATTTGCAAGTAAGTTCCTCCAGGTGGGTCTGAAAGTTAAATTTGTCCAAAATAGGGGAGAATCATGGTAACAGGAAGAAAAGACAAGGTACAGCTGTTGGTCTTTCACACCTGGGCAGTTTGTACACTGTCCTGCTTCCTGCTGGCAGCTTCTCCCAGCCTGGGGATAACAAGCTGAGAAGAAATAATACAGGGAAGATGATAAAATCGTGGAAGATATGACAAGAATGGTGACTCCTTCTAATCAGTTCACCACTTTTAACATTATACACCCGAAGCCTGGTAGAGAGGCTTATTTACATTACTGCTTTATAATGTGCTTACATATACTGTGTCGTCACTGATACGACTACACAAGTGAGGATTTTGCAGAGGGCCAAGCCGTTTTGACCAGGTCCTTCTCACACAGTAATATGCCACCATTGCTCCCTGTGAACACACATTACTCAACAAGCCACCAGGAACAAAGTACACAACATTCACTCAGCCAACAAATATTTATTAAAGTAAATAAACAGAACAGTATGCAATTCCAACTGCCCTCTAGAATCATTTTTTTTGAGACGGAGTCTTGCTCTGTCACCCAGGATAGAGTGCAGTGGCGTCATCTTGGCTCACTGCAATCTCCACCTTCCGGGTTCAAGTGATTCTCCTGTCTTAGCCTCCCGAGTAGCTGGGATTGCAGGTACGCCCCACCACACCCAGCTAATTTTTGTATTTTTAGTAGAGACAGGTTTTCACCATATTGGCCAGGCTGGTCTTGAACTCCTGACCTCATGATCCACTCGCCTCAGCCTCCCAAAGTGCTGGAATTATAGGCATGAGCCACTGCACCCAGCCCAGAATCATATTTTTATGTCCAACTGCTCCCTTGGCCTCTCCACACGGATGCCTGAAAAGCATCTCAAGACTTAGCATGGCCAAAACCTAATTCTTCATCCATACCAGCCCCAACTCCCAAGCTAAGCATCCTTGACCATTCCCCATCTCCATCAAGGGCTCTGCCATCCACTCAGCTGCTCCTGTGAAAACAGTAGTATCTTTCAGTCCTGCTTGCTTCACCCGCTCACTCTTCAGATCCGTTTAGCTGTAATCTTGTCCACTCTGCCAAGTCTGTGCCCTTTTCTCTATCGTCACAGCCATCAAACCACCATCTCTCTGCCCTCCTAACTGGATTCATCTCTCTGATCTCATCACCCACCCCTTCCTCCTTCAACCCCCTCCATATACACACAAAGTCCACTCCACAGAGTAGTCGGGGCAATCTGTCAGTCCTTTGTTCACAAGGCTCCAAAGACTTCGTAGTGCCCTCAAAATGAAATTCAAACCTCTTAGCATGACTTACAAGGCCCAACTATGAATTAGCTTTAACCCACCCTTCCATCTTAGCTTCACCACACCCAGCCCTGGCTCTCTCCCTGCCTTCATAAACCCAGTCTTCTTTCTGTTCCCAGCTCCTACCTCTGAGCCTGTCACTTACTAGTCCTTCCTGGAAGGTTGTCTCCAGACCCAGATCTACCCAAAGCTGGCTGGCTCCTCAGTATTCCAATTTCTTCAAATGTCTTCTCTGAGGCCTTTCTGGGCGCAACACCCTATCAAATATTACACCCCTTAAATTGCATGCTTCTATGTCTTCACAGGATCTGAAATCTTTTCAGTCCTGTTTACTATTATACCCCCAGTGCCCAGCACACAGCAAGTGCCCAATTATTCCCAAGTCAGCCAATATATGTAAGCACCTACTATGTGCCAGGCACTATTCTAAGTAACAAGGACATTGGTGAACAAGGCAAAGATGCAGCTCTCATGGAGCCTTATTCTCTGAGGGGAAGGAGAATAAGGCTAATAAATACCAAGGGGTGAGATGTAGCAAGGAAACTGGATAAAGGAGTGGTGTGAAGGAGGGGCTATTTTATGTAAGGCCATCAGAGAAGGCCTTGTCAATAAGATGGCATCTGGGGCCGGGCGCGGTGGCTCACACCTATAATGCCAGCACTTTGGGAGGCCAAGGCAGGGGGATCACGAGGTCAAGAGATCGAGACCATCCTCAACAAGGTGAAACCCCGTCTCTACTAAAAAATACAAAAAAATTAGCTGGGCATGGTGGTGTGCACCTGTAGTCCCAGCTACTCGGGAGGCTGAGGCAGGAGAATTGCCTGAACCCGGAAGGCGGAGGTTGCGGTGAGCTGAGATCGTGCCATTGCACTCCAGTCTGGGTAACAACAGCGAAACTCCATCTCAAAAAAAAAAAAAAAAAAAAAAAAAGATGGCAATTGGGCAGAAATCTGAAGAATGCGAGGAGGTAAACAAGGCAGAGAATGCGTGTAAAGGCCCTGAGGAGAGGTCCAGATAAGCACTGAAGTAACAGCAAGGATCTCATCTTGGAGCCTAAGGCACGAGTTGGAGAGTAGTAGGAGATGAGGTCAGAGAGGCAGCAGGAGGCCTTGCAAGCCACAGAAAGGACTTGGATTTTACTCATTAAGAAGACATGGTGGCGAGATGCATTGGCTCACGTCTGTAATCCCAGCACTTTGGGAGACCAAGGTGGGTGGATCAAGAGGTCAAAAAATCAAGACCATCCTGGCCAACATGGTGAAACCCCGTCTCTACTAAAAATACATAAATTAGCCAGGTGTGGTGGGGCACGCCTATAGTCCTAGCTACTTGGGAGGCTGAAGCGGGAGAATCACTTGAACCCAGGACGCAGAGGTTGCAGTGAGCCGAGATCACGCCACTGCACTCCAGCCTGGCGACAGAGCAAGACTCCATCTCAAAAAAAAAGGTAGGATTCTGGACAGAGGAAATGACAGGACTTGATTTATGTTGTTGTTGTTGTTTTCATAACTTGATTCATGTTTTTAAAGGATCACTCTAGCTGTCTAGAGAAAAGAGTGAAAGGAACCAGGCTGCAATGATAATGGCTGGAAATGGAGAATGAAAAGAGACTGTATTCTGGATATATGTATCCAATAGAGTCAACAGGATTTGCTGACAGATTGCGGAGTGTGAGGAAAAACAAGAAAAGTAAAATATGACTCCGACAACTAACTTCGGCTCTTCTAATAATGGAGTTGCTATTCACTTTCAAGGCAAATGGGGTAAAGGGAATTCAGTTTTGGACACATTAAGTTGAAGACGACTCTTAGTCACCCAAGTCATGATTTCCAGTAACCACTGGATGCACAAATCTGGAAATCAGGAGACAGATCTGGACTGAAGATATTTACACTCACATTTCAGAATCTCCAGTTTATATAAAGTATGTAAAGCCCTGAGGCTGAATGAATGAGACCACCTTAAGCTAGGGAGAGTCTAAAGAAAACGTCCTGTAACTGATTCCCAAGGCACATCCTAACATTTAAAAATCAGGAAGATAAGGAACCAACAAAGGAAACCAAGAACTAATACCCAGTGAAGAGAGAATGACAAGAGAATGTTATCCACAGGCCAAGTAAAGGGCTGAAATTAATGTCAGATCTTGCTATCTGACCTGCCACTGATTAAAGTTTTAAATCAGAATTTGGTGACTACAGATAACCTTCAGAAAACTAGCATTCTCTTGCCGGAAATGTTACTCTGGACTTAATGCTTAAGAAAATAACAAGGCAGGCGGGAGCGGTGCTCACGCTTGTAATCCCAGCACTTTGGGAGGCCGAGGTGGGCGGATCCCGAGGTCAGAAGTCTCTACTAAAATACAAAAAGTTAGCTGGGTGCAGTGGCACGTGCCTGTAATCCCAGCTACTTGGGAGACTCAGGCAGGGAAATTGCCTGAACCCGGGAGGCGGAGGTTGCAGTGAGCAGAGACTGTGCCACTGCACTCCAGCCTGGTGACAGGGCAAGACTCCATCTCAAAATAAAATAAGTGATAACAAGGCCTTCCATTTATGGACATATTTACTCTTTGCCCATTCCTTCGTACATTCTATTACTACGTGGGGGATACTAAATTAGGGCTAGAGAGAAATGCAGAAAAATACACTCATTCTATCTCTGACTTTAAATTACTTCTATAAGAAAAAAAAATCCATTAACGTGAAAGGAACTCAGCTAGAAGTTCGTGAAGTTGACACCCACAGGCGACCCACGTGGGTGACAGATGGAGGTCAGAGGGCACTGCTCCAGGCGAACCTAATCGCCAGCGTCCAACAGATTGACAACTACCACCGACTATTCTCACTGCTTTCTTGACTGAGTGTGGAGAGCGACAAGCACAAACTCACTATACTAGAGAAGTCAAACCCTCCCCACCAGATCAAGTCCACGTCTCCAGCTATCCAGGTCCCGGCTCCAGACCCCAGAGGCCTCCCCCGGCCCAAAGGACCCCCGCTCTAAACCGCCAGCGCCGGACGCACTACAAATCCCAGCAGGCACCGCGCGTCCGCAACAGGCCGGACTACGCTCCGCCGCCGCGGGGCCGCCTGGGGCCAGTAGTCTCCACGCCCCCCGTCTCCTGTAAGTACCTGAAAGCGATAAAGGAAGGCTTCGGGCCAGAGGAAGAGGTAGGCCGGGCTGATGAGGCCGAGTTTGCCGACCAAGGGCACCGCGACGGTGGCGGCGAACCAATAGCGCGTGACCGCGGGGATGCTCCTGAACCAGTCTCCGATGTCCGACATCTTCGACCCACAGGTAGCCAAGATGCACACGGCCGCCCGACTCCCCGTGCCAACCCCCTCACGACGCGGCCGGCTCCGCGACTGTTAGGTCTCGAGGTGGAAGCAGCAGAAGCCGCGATGCAGAAGGCGGAGGCGGGCAGACGTGGCGCCACCGAATTCGGACCAGCGAGGCAGCCTACAGAGGCGAAACTTCCCCTTCCGGCGGCCGCGGACTACGTGACCAGAAGTCCCGCCGCTTAAAGGGCGAGCGCCGATTTTAGCGCCTGGCCGAAACTAGGCGTCCCAGGGATGGAACGAGGTAAGGCGACAAGACTGGTGGGGAAACAGTGGTTGCCAGGAGCAACGGCAAACGCTCCAGCCAATGACGAGGCCAAATGCCATTCACAAGTTCTCGGAGTTTTAACGCGGCTGGGTCCTCTGGGAGAGTATTTAAAGGGGATGAAAGCAAACAGTCTAGTTCTTCGTCTGCTCACTCATTTCACAAGTGTTTGTCGGCCACAGTTCTAAACACAGGGCATACTGCGCCTGTCACCGCTATCGTGGTACCCTCTCTCTTGATCTTACATCCTCATGGGGATTATTTATTTATTATTATTATTATTTTTTTTTTTTTTTTGAGACGGAGTTTCGCTCTCGTTACCCAGGCTGGAGTGCAATGGCACGATCTCGGCTCACCGCAACCTCCGCCTCCTGTGTTCAGGCAATTCTCCTGCCTCAGCCTCCTGAATAGCTGGGATTACAGGCACGCGCCACCACGCCCAGCTATTTTTTTGTATTTTTAGTAGAGACGGGGTTTCACCATGTTGACCAGGATGGTCTCGATCTCTTGACCTCGTGATCCACCCACCTCGGCCTCCCAAAGTGCTGGGATTACAGGCTTGAGCCACCGCGCCTGGCCGGGGATTATTTATAAACAAATAAATAATGATGTAAGATAATTTCAGAGAGTGATTAGAAAAATAGAAAAATGAAATGAGATAATGAGGTAGAGTGACGGGGTCGGGGAGCGGCAGTGTGAGGACAAATGACTACTTTAGGTATGAACAGAGCCAGCCAGGCAAAGATCTGGGGGAAGAGTTTTCCATGCACAGAAAACAGCCGCTGTAACTAGGTTGGAATGTTGGAGGAACTGAAAGCCAAAATGATCCATCTTGTCTAATCCATTTTGTACAAAGAGGAATCTTTAAAAAAAGATACTGGCCGGGTACGGTGGCTCACGCCTGTAATCCCAGCACTTTGGGAGGCCGAGGCGGGCGGATCACCTAAGATCAGGAGTTCGAGATAATCCTGGCCAACATGATGAAACCCCGTCTCTAATAAAACTACAAAAATTAGCCAGGTGTAGTGGCGGACGTCCGTAATCCCATCTGCTCGGGAAGCTGAGACAGGAGAATCGCTTGAAGCCGGGAGGTGGAGGTTGCAGTGAGCCGAGATCACACCATTGCACTCCAACCTGGGGGACAAAATCGAGACTCCGTCTCAAAAAAAAAAAGGAAGGAAGGAGGGAAAGAAAGAAAGAAAAGATACTGAGTAAGTAGTTTCCTGTTGTTTTTGGATTTATGGCTTACAGTTTAAGATTGCTAAAGTCTTCCCGTAAAGACTACCAGGAACAAACCTGTAGTCAACAAAGTGAGATTTATTAACTTGCTACAGCAAGGGAGACTGCCCTCCAGAGGAACCTCAACGCCTCTCATCAAATGGAAGAGTCATTGGATTATGGGAATGGGGGGAATTTTTGGTAAAAATTAAATGGAGCAGTGTTTGATAGGCTCAAAGCAAAGCAGAGCTGAGGTGTGTAGCATCAGGTTAACATCAGACCTGAGTAAGAAACCGGCTCTTTGCTTGGAAATTTCAAAGTTAAGACAAATGTGAAATGTTGGGTCTGAAAACTCTATCTAAAGCTCTGTACCCGGATTGAAAATCCTGTGTCAAAGTGACCTGCATGGCTCAGATGCTCTGGACAAGAGTGGGATGTTCCATTCACAAGGAAAGAATTTCAGACAGCAGAGTTTCCAACATTCTATAATTTTAGAGAATATTGTCAGCACCATATCTTTGATGTTAATTAACAAAAAGTTTTTGCAGAACAAAAGGCATTAAATATTCCACAGTGCAATGAGAGTATGCAACGTTTGGAGACCAATGGATGCAAATATATGAAGAACACAGCCGGTGGGAATATAAATTGATACAGCCTTACAAAATGATAATTTTGATACAAAATAAAAGCTAGACGGTTATATAATACTTGATGATATTGCCTGAGGTTTATTCTGTTTATTTCCCTCTACTACCACCACCATCGTTTTGTACCCACTCCTCAAGGGCTGAAATTAATGTCAGATCTTGCTATCTGACCTGCCACTGATTAAAGTTTCAAATCAGAATTTGATGACTACAGATAACCTTCAGAAAACTAGTACTCTCTTGCCAGAAATGTTACTCTGGACTGTTTCCTTCATGCTTAAGAAAATAACAAGGCAGGCCAGGATGTACTCATACCCAGGGTACAATGAAAGAAAACAGGGGCTATCTGGCTTAGGTGGAGGGCTAAGGAAAGTTTCTCTGATAAACTCAAAAGTACACGTGCATGAGAAAAAGACAAGAACAAGAAAAACGTACACCCAATATCTGGCAGTGTTTATTTCTAAGTTGTACTCTAGAATTCACAGAGAATGAATGCTCTGGGATTCAACTTCAGGCTTTGGAAACACTAAAGTTTAGACCACAGCAATGGTAGGCCAAGCATGGGGGCTCACGCCTGTAATCCCAGCACTATTTGGGAGGTTGAGACAGGAGGATCACTTGGGCCCAGGAGTTGGAGGCCAGCCTGAGCAATATAGCAAGGCCCTGTCTCTACTAAATAAATAATAAATAAATAAATAAAATTATGGCAACACCACTTATTAGCAATATCATGGTGTAAAAATCACTTAACCCCTCTGTCCTTCAGTTTCTTTATCTGTAAAATGCAGAAGAGAAGAGTAATGATAGTACTGAATTCATAGGACTGTCATAAGGATTTAAATGAGCTAAATATGTATCCAATACTTGAAACAATGTTATTACTATTCTCTTTTTTGCTTAGCTGTCTTTTCAAAATGTTTTACTATAAAAGTGTATTACTTTGTAATTTTTAAAAAGTTAATTAGTAAGGGCATTTGCCTGCCTGCAAATTGTCCTACCCTAAGGATAGAGAAGCTGTTTCCAAATGACAGTGGATATAAGGATCACCAATGAGAACTTGGCCCCTCCCTTGGAGATTTCAAGTTTCATAAATCTGGGGTAAGCCTAAAAAGATCTCCATTTTTCAAAATCCCTCCCTCCCTGCACCTTCCATGTGATTCTGATAGCAGGTGATCTGCAGACTATTCTTTGAGAACCATCACATTAGATAAACATTTACTTTTCTCTTCTCTCTACATATTGAAATAAACTATTCTAGGCATAAAACACAAAGGTAATTTACTACTAGGTAACTTAAATAAAGGACCTCCTCAGTCTTCCCAGATAGTTTGCTTTAGAATTTATCACTTGTAAAGAAGTTCTTGGTGGCTCAAGCCTGTAATCCCAGCACGAGGTCAAGAGATCGAGACCATCCTGGTCAACATGGTGAAACCCCGTCTCTACTAAAATTACAAAAAATTAGCTGGACATGGTGGCGCGTGCCTGTAATCCCAGCTACTTAGGAGGCTGAGGCAGGAGAATTACCTGAACCCAGGGGGCAGACGTTGTGGTGAGCCGAGATCGCGCCATTGCACTCCAGCCTGGGTAACAAGAGCGAACTCCGTCTCAAAAAAAAAAAAGTTCTTGTGTTGCTGCCATCAATACAAGCCATCTTTTAAAAACGTACAGGTAAATGATACTGGGCTAAATGCTAGGAAAGAGTATGGAGAGGTAAGGTGAAAAAAAAAATGTGGAAATGTAGGCATGTGAATTATTAATGACAATGCACATTGGTACAGCCTCTACAGCAAGCAATGTGGCAATATTTAAATGCCACTTCTAGGAATTTAAGCTTTAGATAGACTCCAACATATTTTTTAATGTAAAAGGATAGTCATTGCTGCATTAAAAAAATACTTAATTTTTAACTCTGCATTGCCTGAGGAAGTGCTGCATGTTTTGAAATAGCGAAAGACTGGAAATACCTGACTATCTGCCACCAAGAAATTGATTAAATAAACTTGTTTATCCATATAATCCAATACTAGGCAACCTTTATTAAAATAGGACAACTTTGTATATCCCAAAGTGGAATGACCTCTAACATGCAGTATTAAGAAAAAAGGCCCGGGCGTGGTGGTTCATGCCTGTAATCCCAGCACTTTGGGAGGATGAGGTGGGTGGATCACGAGATCAGGAGTTCCAGACCAGTCTGGCCAACATACTGAAACCCCATCTCTACTAAAAATACAAAAAATTGCCGGGTGCGGTGGCTCACGCCTGTAATCCCAGCACTTTGGGAGGCTGAGGCAGGTGGATCACAAGGTGAAGAGATCGAGACCATCCTGGTCAACATGGTGAAACCCCGTCTCTACTAAAAATACAAAAAATTAGCTGGGCATGGTGGCACATGCCTGTAATCCCGGCTACTCAGGAGGCTGAGGCAGGAGAATTACCTGAACCCAGGAGGCGGAGGTTGCGGTGAACTGAGATCACGCCATTGCACTCCAGCCTGGGTAACAAGAGCGAAACTCCATCTCAAAAAATAAAAATACAAAAAATTAGCCAGGTATGGTGGTGTGCACCTATAATCCCAGCTACTTGGGAGGTTGAGGCAGGAGAATCATGTGAACCCGGGAGGCAGAGGTTGCAGTGAGCCGAGATTGTGCCATTGCACTCTAGCCCAGCAACATTGCAAGACTCCATCTCAAAAAAAAGAAAAAGAAAAGAAAAGAAAAAAGTTATAGTACAATATGCATAGTATTGTACTATAATACAGTGTAATAGCCACTCTACCATTGCATTGTACAGAAAGCACACACACAGACATAATTGCAGTGTTTTCTTGAAACAGCAGTTAGCTCTGGAAAGGGAATTTGGAAGCAGAGAGACAGGGATGGAAAGGTAATGTTTTATTGCATTTCCTTTTCTACCTTTTAAATTCATACTATGTATTTAAAAGTTAATTTTAGAGATATAAGGAGGTTTGTTAAGAAAGGAATGTGTTGCCGGGCGCAGTGGCTCAAGCCTGTAATCCCAGCACTTTCGGAGGCCGTGGCGGGTGGATCACGAGGTCAAGAGATCGAGACCATCCTGGTCAACTTGGTGAAACCCCATCTCTACTAAAAATACAAAAAAAAAATTAGCTGGGCATGGTGGCGCGTGCCTGTAATCCCAGCTACTCAGGAGGCTGAGGCAGGAGAATTGCCTGAACCCGGGAGGCAGAGGTTGCGGTGAGCTGAGATCGCGCCATTGCACTCCAGCCTGGGTAACGAGCAAAACTCTATCTCTCAAAAAAAAAAAAAAAAAAAAAGGAGGGAGGATTCCTACTGAAAAGATGGAGATTAAAATGTTACTATCTTGGCCAGGCGCAGTGGCTCATGCCTATAATCCCAGCACTTTGGGAGGCCGAGGCAGGTGGATCACTTGAGGTCAGGAGTTGGAGACCAGCCTGGCCAACATGGTAAAACTCTGTCTCTACTGAAAATACAAAATTTAGCTAGGCGTGGTGGTGGGTGCCTGAGACAGGAGAATTGCTTGAACCCAGGAGGCAGAGATTATAGTGAGGTGAGATTGTGCCATTGCACTCCAGCCTGGGAGACAAGAGCAAGACTCTGTCTCAAAAAAAAAAAAAGATATTAACAGCTCAATGATTCTTCCTCCCAGAGATGGTGTGATTGATTGTGAACCAAATCAAACTTAGGCTACAGGGCCCCTTACTTGCACAGGACTTTCCAAGGCTCTGTGCAAAACTTTGTTTTATTTTGGGGTTTTTTTGTCTTTGGAGACATAGTTTTTGCTCTGTTGCCCAGGTTGCCCAGGCTGGGGTGCAATGGCGCAATCTCATCTCACTGCAACTTCTGCCTCAGGTTCAAGCGATGCTCGTGCTTCAGTCTCCCAAGTAGCTGGGATTGCAGGCACCCGCCACCACGGCCAGCTAATTTTTATATTTTTAGTAGAGACAGAGTTTTACCATGTTGGCCAGGCTGGTCTCCAACTTCTGGCCTCAAGTGACCTCCCGCCTCAGCCTCCCAGAGTGCTGGGATTACAGACAGGAGTCACCATGCCCAGCCCAGTATTTATAATTTTATATGATGTTTCTTGAAGTGGGTCCTCCAAACTGTACAAACTTTAAGCCCAACAAAATCCAGATCTGCCCATGTACTTCATATTGCCATCTTGCTTTTCACCTTAGAAAGGGGACTCTGGGCCGGGCACAGTGGCTCACACCTGTAATCCTAGTACTTTGGGAGGTCAAAGCAGGTGGATCACCTGAGGTCAGAAGTTCGAGACCAGCTTGGCCAACATGGTGAAACCCTGTCTCTACAAAAACAAAAATTAGGTGAGCATAGTGGTGTGCACCTATAATCCCAGCTACTCGGGAGGCTGAAGTGGGAGACTTGCTTGAATCTGGGAGGCGGAGGTTGCAGTGAGTAGAGATCATATCACTGCACTCCAGCTTGGGCAACAAAAATGAAACTCCATCTTAAAAAAAAAAAATGGCCGGGCACAGTGACTCACACCTGTAATCCCAGCACTTTGGGAGGCCGAGGCAGGCAGATCACAAGGTCAAGAGATCAAGACCATCCTGGCCCACATGGTGAAACCCCCTCAACTAAAAATACAAAAATTAGCTGGATGTGGTGGCCCATGCCTGTAATCCTAGCTACTCGGGAGGCTGAGGCAGGACAATCCCTTGAACCCGGGAGATGGAAGTTGCAGTGAGCCAAGATCGCACCACTGCACTCCAACCTGGCGACAGTGGGAGACTTTGTCTCAAAAAAAAAAAAAAAAAAAAAGCTGACTCTGGCTTCAGCAGCATCTTGCCCTGAGCTCTTATACCGAGCCGAAGCCCAGTCGAAGTCATTAAGATTTGCTAAGGTTTGGTGAGATTTGTGAGGCGTAGTGTCCTCAGTGATTTTTTTATACCATCCCTACATAGAACCCTTCTGTGTACACCCCTTAGGTCACAAATGAAGGCACTAAACCCTAATTCAAGTTCAAAGCAATCTGGACACAGTTGAAGGAGGATCAAGTCCCCACCCTATCTGGCCAAGGACCCAATCAAGTTCCTGTTTCCACTTAAGGACCGCAGCTGGCTCTTCCCCAACCACAGACCAGATAACCAGTCCTCCTCACATCTATGGCAAATCACAAACCGCTTAGGAAACCAGCAAAGAGGGGCTCCATCAACATAATCCAGGATTTCGCAGTCAGAAACCCTAAAATAGACTTTCTCTCATTTGTGTTTTGAGCAAGACCCCATCTCTATAAAAAAGAGTTTTTTTTAATTAGCCAAGCACTGTGGTATATGCCTGTAGTCCCAGCTACTTGGGAGGCTGAAGTGGGAGGATCACCTGAGCCCAGGAGATGGAGACTGTAGTGAGCCATGATCACAACACTGCACTCCATCCTCAGCAATAGAGCAAGACTCTGTCTCTAGAGAAAAACCAAACAAAACAGGAAGAAGTTCTCAGACTGTGTCCTCTAGAATGTGAGCTTCATGAGAACAGGGACTTGTTTTGATCACTTTTGTGTCCCCAGTGCCTGGTACATAGTAGATGCTCAATAAAGACTGTTGACTGAAATGAATTATGATTCATCCTAGAACTTTCCCTACCCTTATCCCAATCAGCACTACCCAGGCTAGGTTAAATGCCCACTGCCAACTTCTCTGAACTCCTAGTATACCCTGCACAAATCACTGTCATTGCACTTAGCACATGGTTTGATAACTATCTGTGTGTGGCAGCTGTCTCCTCCTCAAGAGTATAAGTTTCACACAGGCAGAGCTTGGATTTTATGGCTCCTCACATAAGACTAAATAAATTTCATCAGAAAATCCTGACCTCTTCACCTTCAAAATATATCCCAAATCCAACCACTTCCCAACTTTTCCACTGAGCTATCCCCTGGCCCAACCTGCTATCGTGCCGGTGCCTGGATGTTGTTTGTTTGGTGTTTTTTTTTTTTTTTTTGGAGGCAGGGTCTCCCTCTGTCGCCCAGGCTAGAATGCAGTGATGCAGTTGTACAATCTTGGATCACTGCAACCTCTGCTTCCCAAGTTCAAGCAATTCCTCCACCTCAGCCTCCTGAGTAGTGGGGATTACAGGTGCACACCACCACAGCCCAGCTAATTTTTGCATTTTTAGTAGAGACAGGGTTTCACCATATTGATCAGGCTGGTCTCAAACTCCTGACCTCAGGTGATCCACCTTCCTCGGCCTCCCAAAGTGTGGGATTACAGGTATGAGCCACTGCACCTAGCCTCATTGCCTGGACTTCTGCAGTGGACTTCCAATTGGCCTTCTTGCTTCCATTATGCCCCCTGCAGTCTGTAATCACACAGGAGCCTAAATAAGATCCTGCCACTTTCTTGCTCAAAGCCACATTGCATTTTATTCTAGCTAGAGTGGAAAGCATGATGGAAACTCCTTACTATGACCTTCCAGGCCCTATATGATGTGAACCCTGGCAGTTTCTGTGACCTCTCACTCTTCCCTTTGTCACTCTGCTCCAGCCTCAATACCCTCCCTGCATTGGACAGCCCAAGGCGATTCATGTGATTGCTGCACGGTTAGCCTGGAATACGCTAGTGGTGCTCAACCCTATCAGGCCAAACGCTCTCTTTTTAAATATTTGCTATCCCAGTCCCACAATGAAAACCATAGGTTATAAATTATAACTCCAATAAAATAAATATAATGCCCTAATTGTGATATAATGAGAAAAAAAAGAAACTAACTTATACTATAATATACATTTTAATGTTAATGCTCAGGCACAACTATATCAGCAAACGTAATGAAAAAGTCTGGTGCTTCCAAGTTATAGAGTCATGGTAAGTTGAGAGTTATAAATGCAGACAAATATCTATGTGTTGTATTTGTGACTCAAACACCACCAGCCAAATCGATTGGCATTGGTTACATGACTGTCCACAATGGTGGACAGCCCTCGGGAAAGTTCTGAATATAATAGAGTGCACAAAAATTCAAATGTAATACGAAATTAGCTGGATGTGGTGGCACATGCCTGTAATCCCAGCTACTCGGGAGGCTGAGGCAGGAGAATCGCTTGAACCCAGGTGGCGGAGGTTGCAGTGAGCCAAGATGGCACCATTGCACTCCAGCCTGGACAACAAGAGTGAAACTCCATTTCACAAAAAATTTAAATGTGATAAAATAAAACACAGTTTCAAAGACATAAAAATAAAATGTGTTTGCATGACGAAAAAACATCACATAGTCAGAGGTAAATGATAAAGTGGAAGAAAATATTTCTAAGAAATATTTTCACAGGTAAAAGACTAAAATAACCAAGTATATAAGAACTTGTAAAAAATGAGGAAAGACCAAAAACCTTATAGAAACACAGACAAAACACAGAAACAATTAATTCACAAACAATATTAAATTACCTTAAAACATTAAAAGATATTCAACTTTTCCCATAATATGAGAAATGCAGATTAAAATCATATTGAGATACTATTTCTCACCTATCAGATTGACAAAAAATAGTGCAATAGGAAATTTATAACAATAGAAACAATATATACATTTATACTTTAACTCAACAATGTCAATTTTAGTAGTTTACCTTGATAAACTTGTAACAGTATAAATAGGGTACAAAAAATGTCAGATACCCTAGTAAGTGAAAAAAGCAAAGTGTAAAATAGTATATAATACGTTACTTTTCATGTAAGAAAGAAGAGGAAGAATACACACACAAGTAAAAAAGAATTTAAAAACTGGATGTGGTGGCTGATCACGAGGTCAGGAGTTCAAGATCAGCCTGACTAACATGGCAAAACCCCTTCTCTACTAAATACAAATTAGCTAGGCTTGGCGACACATGCCTGTAATCCCAGCTGCACAGGAGGCTGAGGCAGGAGAATCGCTTGAACCCTGGAGGCAGAAGTTGTGATAAGCCGAGATTGCGCCATTGCACTCCAGCCTGGGTAACGAGCGAAATTCTGTCTCAAACAAACAAAAAAAAAGAGGGCAAATGTAACCTTGGTATTGTGAAGAACAGGAGAGAACTGTTTACCTGAAGAAGAGAATGAAGAGAGGCACCAAGAACCCCTGAGAGCCAAAAGACTAAGAGGAAAACTCAAATAATTTAAGATGTTTTAGTGAAAGTTGAATGTACAACCTCTTTTAGTCACAGAATATTATTGCTGTCACTGCAGACGTGATGTGCAAACATGCATACGCTTGACTGGCAAGGCATTTGAGCCAAAAATGCTACATCTGTCACGTTTGTTTGAAGCCAAGCCAAATAGGCTGAACACACATTTAGAGAGCGCTAAGAGAATTTTATACCTTGTACATGCTGTCAAAAGTGGCATGGGAAAATGTGTTGGAAAGAGAAAGTATATGTACTAAACAGCCAAAATGGTGCATGTGTCAGGTTACATGCAGGCTTTCTCAACTTGGCCACTGTTGATGTTTTGAGTTGATAGATTTTGCTTGTCCTGTGCATGGTAGAATAATTAGCAGCATCCATGGCCACTTCCCCTGGTATGACAACAAAAATGACTGCAGACATTGCCAAATGTCCTCTGTGGGGGTTTGGGGGGAATGGCAAAATCACCCCAGTTGAGAACCACTGTGTTTGTTTGTTTGTTTGGGTTTTTTGTTTTTTGGGGGTTTTTTTGCGACAGAGTTTTGCTCTGTCACCCAGGATGGAGTGCAGTAGAACAATCTCAGCTCCCTGCAACCTCCGCCTCCCAGGTTCAAGTGATTCTCCTGCCTCAGCCTCCTCAGTAGCTGGGACTACAGGCATGTGCCACCATGCCAGGCTAATTTTTTTGTATTTTTGGTAGAGTCTGGTTTCACCATGCTGGCCAAGCTGGTCTCCAACTCTCGACCTCAAGTGATCTGTTTGCCTCAACCTCCCAAAGTGCTGGGGTTACAGGTGTAAGCCACTGTGCCCAGTGGAACATTCCTTTCTTAGATGCCAGCATCATATGAAGAAGCTCAAGCTAGAGTACTGAATGATAAGAGGCCATGTGGAGAGTTGCCCTGATGGATGAGAAGCCATCTTGGATGTTCTACCCAAGCTGAGCTTCAGCTGAATGCAGCCATGAGAGACTTTGGCTGTCCCATACAGAGCAGAAGAACCATTCAGCTGAGCCCAGTTGACTCACAGAATTGTAAAAAAGAAAGAAAGAAAGAAAGAAAGAAAGAAAGAAAGAAAGAAAGAAGGAAGGAAGGAAGGAAGGAAGGAAGGAAGGAAGGAAGGAAGGAAGGAAGGAAGGAAGGAAGGAAGGAAGGAAGGAAGGAGGAAATCATAGTTGTTTTAAGAAAGAAAGAAAGAAAGAAAGAAAGAAAGAAAGAAAGAAAGAAAGAAAGAAAGAAAGAAAGAAAGAAAGAGGAAATCATAGTTGTTTTAAGCCAGTAAGTTTTGAGGTGGTTGTTGCACAGCAATAGACAACTCAAGTATTATCAAATGTCCAAGTTGATAAAGATGAATGCACTGTTGCAGCCACCTCACACCAGGAGCCAAATGATAAATGTTCTGAGTCAATTATTAAAACACAGCTGTTATTAAAAATTAAATCAGAGCACAATTCAAACTTGCAAAAATGTGGAACTAGCCCAAATGCCCATCAATCAATAAGTGGATAAAGAAACTGTGGCATAATATATACGATGGAATACTACTCAGGCATAAAAAGGAATTAATTAATGGCATTCACCACAACCTGGATGGAGCTGGAGACCATTATTCTAAGTGAAGTAACTCAAGAACAGAAAACCAAACACATTTCTCACTCATAAGCAGGAATTAAGCTATGAGGATGCAAAGGCATAAGAAGGATACAATGGACTTTGGGGACTTGGGTAAGGGCAGGAAGGGGCTGAGGGATAAAAGACTACAAATTGGGTACAGTGTATACTGCCCGGGTGATGGGTGCACCAAAATCTCATAAATCACCACTAAAGAACCTACTCATAACCAATACCACCTATACCCCAAAAAGTATGGAAACAAAATATTTTTAAAATATATTTTTCTAATTAAATTAGGCTGGGTGCAATGACTCATGGCTGTAATTCCAGTATTTGGGGAGGCTGAGGTGGGAGGAACACTTGAGCCTAGGAGTTTGAGGCTGCAGTGAGCTATGATCGCACCACTGCTCTCCAGCCTGGGCAATGAAGGGAGACCCTGTCTCTAAAAACAAAATTAAATTAAATTATGTAAACTTACATTAAAATACATTATATTTCAAAAGGTAATAAGTACCAGTTTTCTATTTATTTATTTATTTTTGAGGCAGAGTGTCACTCTTGTTGCCCAGGCTGGAGTGTAGTGGTGCAATATCGGCTCACTGCAACCTCCGCCTCCAGGTTCAAGTGATTCTTGAAACCCCATACTTTGAGGTTCCAAGGCAGGTGGATCGCCTGAGATCAGGAGTTCAAGACCAGCCCGGCCAACATGGCGAAATCCCATCTCTATTAAAAATAAAAAACTAGTCAGGTGCGGTGGTGCACACCTGTAATCCCAGCTACTCAGGAGGCTAAGACAGAATTGCTTGAACCCGGGAGGTAGAGGTTGCAGTGAGCCAAGATCGTGTCACTGCACTCCAGCCTGGGCAACACAGTGAGACTCCATCAGGGAAAAAAAAAAAGGAAGCAAGATAAAGGAACAAACTAGAATAAAGTAAGAAGCAGCTAACACATACCTGGCACAGATGTCTAGTCAATGTGCGTTCCATTACCCTCTCCATGCCCCAGAGGTTCACACCTACTTCCTTGGAAAGAAATTGTCTGCATGTTAAGCAGCTGGTCCCAATTTCTAGGGCTTGATTTCGATAACAGACAGTACTCTTCCAAAGTCTCTAGAGTAATCAGTGATCCCATTGAGCTTATCCTTTTTTTTCTTTCCTCACATGGAAAGTTGCTTGCAGTATTTATCAAACCCATCAATATAATAAAAACAAAAACACTTGGAAAAAAATGATTTTTACTGCTAAGGCCACATAGAGAAGGAAAGAAACTGAAGAGCCAGTTGGTGTGACATTTGGCCGAGGAGGGGTCTGTTAGGTGCTGATTTCTTACTGATCATCCGTATTCCTCAGAGAGGGTGCCCAAGGAGGGATGTACGCTGCCCTAGAATACTTTACGGGGCAATAAACGCTTAGCTCAATCACCTTGTCTCCCACCCTTACAGCAATTAGAGGCATTTTACTCATGGTTTACTGGCATTTTCTCATGCTTGATTGAGAGCCCATCCTCGGAGCTCACAAATGTTATTAGGCGCCTGCAAATCAAGGCTAATTATTCAGTCCTGTGGGAGACATTCCCAACATCTTTTGACCCCACAGCCTTCTGCCCAGGGAGATCTTTGGAATAGGTTACTACCTACAGATTATAAATTTGAAGGTTTAAGCCTGATAAAAATCCTCCCAAGCTGATTTATACTAGTTCCTGCAATAGCACAATTAGATATTAATTTTTCTGGCACACAGATTGCTTTTTTTTCTTGAGAGGGAGTCTCACTCTGTCACCCAGGCCAGAGTACAGTGGCATGATCTCCACTCACTGCAGCCTCCACAGAGAGGTTGTGATTCTCCTGCCTCAGCACCCTAAGTAGCTGGGATTATAGGTGCCTGCCACCACACCCAGCTAAATTTTGTATTTTTAACAGAGACAAGGTTTCATCATGTTGGCCAGGCTGGTCTCGAACTCCTGATCTCAAGTGATCTGCCTGCCTCAGCCTCTCAAAGTGCTGGGATTACAGGCGTGAGCCATCTCCCAGCATGCAAATATTTTTTTAAACTCAACTGCCAACAACCAGGGATTATAACATTATGCCACATCCACATGATGGAATATTATGTAGTTGTGGCTATGGCCCAGGTGGCTCTAGACTACTTAGGACAGCTTCAGATGCTATTTAGGCTGATAATTACACCCCTGCCTCCTCTCCTGGCCAAGTGAAACAGCTCTAAAGACAAAATTTACAGGCAGGGCTCATTCTGTCGTGGGATTAGGAGCTTCACCCTTGGGCTCCTCCTTCCTTTAGAGTGGAGAAAGCCTTTAGAAACCTAATCTGTGTCAGCAGTTTCCACATTGTATGTGGGCATGATCTTGCTGCCTGTCAAGATCAACCCTCCTCTCCTCTGATACTGTACTATTCAAATACATTCATATTCATTTCCTCCTCTCCTCTGATACTGTACTATTGCAGCTGTAGGTGCCAAATCCTTTTGATTATACATGAAACACTGCCCTTGGTTGCTTTCATGTATGTTTTATGAAAACACCTAGGCATGAATGTTTATTAAAGCAGCTTGGAACACATCTCTTTGATTTTTTTCCGTTCTGACTCATACTAAAGTGGGGAGGGAGGAGACACAGTATGCCATAGTTCACCTGCAATGGTTTCTGCCTTCTTCCCCCTCACAAGGCCAAATACTTGAGCCATTAGGAAATGGAAAGCATTGCCTAGGTTTGCATCAGTTAGCAGCGAGACACCCGTGTCTGTTTTACTGATGAAACAGAACTGTTCTTTTGCAATGCCAGCTTTCCTACACAATATGTCCATAAACTTGTTAGCTAACTGTTGCCTGACTTGGTCAACCCTTCTTCACTTTTTGTGGAATGACAGTTCCCCCTCTGTGAATTATGATGCTATTAACCTCCCCCTTTCCCAGTTTCGATGAGTCAGAACAGAAAAAAATCAAAGATATGTGTTCTAAGCTGCTTAAATAAATATTCAACTTCTGCCTGAAGCTTCAAACTCGTCTGAGTGATCTTCCCACTGTAGTCAGAGGGATGTATTTAGAAACAAGGAGTTTCAGGCCAGGCAGAGTGGCTCACGCCTGTAATCCCAGCACTTTGGGAGGTCGAGGCAGGTGGATCACCTGAGGTCAGGAGTTCAAGACCAGCCTGGCCAACATGGAGAAACCCCGTCTCTACTAAAATACAAAACTTAGCTGGGCCTGATGGCGGGTGCCTGTAATTCCAGCTACTCAGGAGGCTGAGATGGGAGAATCACTTGAATCCAGGAGACGGTGGTTGCAGTGAGCCGAGGTCGTGCCACTGCACTCCAGCCTGAGTGGCTGAGTGAGACTCCACTTCAAGAAAAAAAAGGAGTTTCCCTAGAACCTTTCAGGATAAGATCCTGTAATAACCTAACCTGGGTTAACCTAACTGACTCCATCTTAGCTGCAAACCTGACAAGCTCTCGAGCCTCTCCCTCCCTGCCGCAGCCCCTCAGGTGCATTACTGGGCCACAAACCGTTAACAGTGGTTCACACTGTTCACAGTACCTGCAACCATTGTAACCACATCCTGCTTGGCAAGTCTACCTGCCATTGTGAATACCTTCCTTGGTGATTGATTGTATGGAAAGTTCCCCCTGCTACCTCCCTTAGTGAGTGTATGGAAATACCCTTAGCAACCAACAATCCTAGGAACCTCCTACCCCCTGGTTACCAGCCTCCTCCTACTAACTTGCTTGTTCTGCTTCTGTAAAATTCCACTTCAGCTAGGCTGCCCCCTCCCCCACCTAAATCAAGGTATAAAGGGAAATCAAGCGGGGCCGAGAGATTTTGAGGCTTAGCTGACTCGGTTGCCGGCTCAATAAAGGACTCTTAATTTGAATTCACAGTGTGGCGTTTCCTTTTAACTCACTCAGATATTACAATCCAAACTTCTTGGAATGGCAGACTAGGTCCTTATAATATTTTTAACACACATTGTTTTGTGTGTTTCTTGTTCTAGTGATTTTTTTCTTTTTTTTAAAGACTAACACACATTGTTTCAGTATGGTTCTTGTTCTAGTGATTTTTTTTCTTTTTTTTAAAGACAGAGTTTCGTTCTGTTGCCCAGATTGCAGTACAGTGGCACGATCTTGGCTCACTGCAACCTCCAGCTCCAGAATTCAAGCGATTCTCCTCCTCAGCCTCCTGAGTGTCTGGGATTACAGGTGTGCATCACCACACCTGACTGATGGTTGTATTTTTAGTAGAGACAGGGTTTCACCATGTTGGCCAGGCTGGTCTTGAACTCCTAACCTCAAGTGATCTGCCCACCTCAGCCTCCCAAAGTACTGGGATTACAGGCATGAGCCACTGTGCTTGGCCTGGGTCTTTTGTATTCTGACTTCAGCATAACTCTTATTCCCCTGCCATTCTCCATATAGGAATAACAGATGAGAAATAACTGTTGCTACTAAAAACAATAATAATAACTGTTACTGGGCTTTCAAAGTGCTAAGCATTGTACATGCCCAATGACTTCTTGTGCATCTTGCCCTTTAATTGAACGAACTTCTCGAGTTTCTGGAAGGTACCCTGTCGCCTCACAACCTCCTGACTTTTTACAGATGCTATTTCCTCCCCTAATGTCTCCTCTGCCTTGGTAACCTCCACTCATCCTTCTGACAGAGCTCATGCATCATCGCCTCCTGAAGCCTTCCCTCAATTTTTTTTTTCTTCCAATTCCATCTACTTTCCAAACAAGAGGCAGTGTTTTAGCTCGAGTACAGGAAAGTCAGGAGGCCAGATCAGCTTCTGGGGCAATTAGAACAAGGAATGTGGCCAGGTGCAGTGGCTCACCCCTACAATCCCAGCGCTCTGGGAGGCCAAGTCAGGCGGATCACTTGAGGTCAGGAATTCCAGACCAGCTGGTCAACATGACAAAACCTCGTCTCTACTAAAAATACAAAAGTTAGCCGGGCATGGTGGTACATGGCTGTAGTCCCAGCTACTCGGGAGGCTGAGGCAGGAGAATCACGTGAACCTGGGAGGCGGAGGTTAAAGTGAGCTGAGATCATGCCATTGAACTCTAGCCTGGGTGACAGAGCGAGACTCCATCTCAAAAAAAAGAAAGAATTACTACTTACCTATAATAGGTTGAATGGTGGCCCCCTCACAGTATATATCCACATACTAATCCCAAAATCTGTGACTGTTACCTTATTTGGAAAAAGGGTCTTTGCAGATGTAATTAAGTTAAGGATTTTGAGATGAAGAGACCATCCTGGATTATTCATATGGACCCAATGACAAGTTTCCTTGTAGACCAACAAAAAAAAAAAAAAAAAAGAGGAAGAGCACATAGTCTATTAATCCATTTATGTCAATTTCTAGAAAATGTTAACTAAAGAAAGGAAAACAGATCAGTGGTTGCTTATTAGCAAAGTGGGGTGGGAATAGAGAAAGATTACAAAGAGAAATGAGGAAACTTTTAGGGATGATGGATATGTTCATTGATTATGGTGATGATTTCATGGGGGGGTTAGTTATGTAAAAACTTACAAAATTGTATGCTTTACATATGTAAAGTTATTGGGTGTCAATTATTTCTCAATAAAACTGTTTATATATATATATATATATATATATATATACTTACAATACTAATTGGTAGGCCCTTCTGCTGGAGTTCCTTTCTGAATCATTAGTCACTCAATAACAGGTACATATTTGTATGTATACATGTACATACTATTTATATAGTACATACTATTTATATGTACATAAATACATATAAAGGTATATATTATTTATATATACACAGATATGTAAATACATATAGGCTGGGCACAGTGGCTCATGCTTGTAATCCCAGCACTTTGAGAGGCTGAGGTGGGTGGATCATTTGAGGTCAGGAGTTTGAGACCAGCCTGGCTAACATTGTGAAACCCCCTCTCTACTAAAAAAAAAAAAATACAAAAATTAGCTGGGCATGGTGGTGCAAGCCTAGAATCCCAGCTATTTGGGAGTCTGAGGCAGGAGAATCGCTTGAACCCAGGAGATGGAGGATGCAGTGAGCTAAGATCATGCCACTGCACTCCAGCCTGGGCAGCAGAGCAAGACTCTCTCTCAAAAAAAAAAAAAAAAAAAAAAAAAAAAAAATATATATATATATATATATATATATATATATATATAAAGGTTCATATAATAAACCTTTATAAATACATATAAAAGTACATACAAATAGTATATCTTTATACCCTACAAAGGCATGCTGTATGCTAAAGGTATATTTATACATAAATAGGTATATAGTATATCTTTATATATAAAGGTATGTACTATACCTTTATATATATAACAGGTATATAAGTTATATTTATATGCCCTTATACACCTTTACATGTGTATGTGTATTATATATATAACAGATATACATATGTGTGTGTATATATATACATATAAATAGTATGTACCTGTTATTGAGTGACTAATGGTTCAGAAAGGAACTAGAACATAAGGGACTACCAATTAGTGTTGTAAGTATATACATATATGTGTGCATATATATATTTGTATATATACATTTGGATGTCCAAATATATATATATAAATACATACAAATATATATATATATATAAACGCACACACACACAAACAGATATATACATATATAGTATGTACCTGTTATTGAGTGACTAATAATTCGGAAAGGAACTAGATCACAAGAAACTACCAATTGGTGTTGTGAAACCTGGGAGGTCTAATGAGCAGAAAGTTAGCAGCTGTTGGTACACATCTCTCCATCCTGACCTTCAAACTGTGCCCCCAAAATCAAAACCTAAGTTCAAAGTGGTAGTCCAGAAGATCTGTAACATTTAAACCTGCTTGTCACATGTCTGAGATTGAATAGGATGGTCACATGGGCTGCGGCAGCCCAAACTAGCTGAGCTGCAGACAGGTTAAGCCAGAGAATTTAAGAAAATCATTCAGCAGATTCATCTTTGCCTCTGATAAAAAAGGTTGTTTGGTTAACAGTGTGAGATGGAAATGTTGTGAAATAACCTATTTCAGGTTAGGCCCCATATCTTAAGCATAGCATTCTAAGTTTCCTAAATAATAATGCAAACATTCGTACTATCGCCGTCTCAAAACCAATAAACAAAGATGAGCTGCAGTCACTTCCTCTGCAACAGGTCCTTACAAGTTGTCTGATCTTTTGAAGCCACTCCTTGATAACAATATAAAGTTAAAAATCTGCATTAATTTTTTTTTTTGAAAATTTGTCTTTCTGATCGAGAGTTGGAACTTTTCAAATACCACAACCATATAATTTTTTAAGGTCATTTTTTCTGTTGTAGAATAACACGAGGACCAGAAATAGAAAGACTTAAAGTTTCCTTGTCTGCAAAAGTGGGTAATATTAGTTCTTACCTGTAATAGGATGAATTGTGGCCCCCCAAAACATATGTCCACATACTAATCCCAAAATCTGTGACCGTTACCTTATTTGGAAAAAGGGTCTTTGCAGATGTAATTAAGGATTTTGAGATGAAGAGATCATCCTGGATTATTCATATGGACCCAGTGACACCTTTCCTTATAAGAGAAAAACAGAGGGAGATTTGAAACAGAAGAAAAAAAGACACGTCCTAGAGTAGAAAGACGTGTGAAAATGGAAGCAGAGAATGGAGCGATGCGATCACAAGCCAAGAAAGCCAGCACCCCCTAGAAGAATAGACAATTAAGATAATCTTGCTTAGAGTCTGAAAGGAGGCTGCAGACACTTTGATTTCCGATTTATGGACTCAAGAACTTCCCAAGAATACATTTCTGTTTTTTTATGTCATCAAGTTTGTGGTAATTTGTGAGGGCAGCCTCAGGAAATTAATGCACAACCTCATAGAGCACTAAAAATGAGATAATTAGTACCACCTAACTTCTGCATTTGCTACGAGGATTAAATGAGTTGATATATTCGGAAAGCAAGTAGAAAAGTGACCCGTACCTACTAAGCCCTCCAGAGGCACTAAGTGAATTTTTACCAAAGGAACTCTAAAGTCAAGGCGGCCAGTTGTTGATATTACTGCTTTTCTGGACCGTGATTGGTGGACTGGACATCATAATGCCAAAAGGTCTTGTCAGATTACGGAACTGAAAAAACAAAACCATGAGGATGGTGAAAAGGTCAAGAAACATGGACTATTTTTCATCTGTAAGTTTCTTTTGAGCCCGAAAGTTCTATAAGAGAAACCCATTCACTCTCAATGCATTTGTCTCCTTGCTTCTCTTAGTTATTTCTATACAATTCCTTAATCATTAAAAGCAATTTAGAATGGAATGCAGGAACCACAGGAGAAAATAACTTTTATTGCCTCTGATGGGAACCTAAAACCCCACAAGTCTTCCAAAGGGGAGAATGCCCAAGCCAATCCTCGCCTCTGTGATCCCCCAGCAGAAAACTACGATTCCCAGAAGGCTTTGGGTCCGGGGGCGTGAAGACAGCGCTCAGAAAAGGGCGGAGTCTAAGAGAAAGTCTTTGGTCGATTCCATTGTCCAGAGCGGGAGGGGAAACCTCGGCGGAGTTTGGGAGGAATTCGCTTTCCGATTGGTTATTAGTAGAAAGAGGGTGGGTGCGGCCGGTGGATGCCGGACCCAGGCCGCCCCGTCTGGTGCTCAAATTTCCCGGGCCAGGAGCGCGGGGCCTGCCGGGAAGGCGTCGGGACGGTTATCCAGCGGGCCGCCGGCAGTGGCGGACGAGGTTCGCCATGCAGAGCACGGATTTGGGCAACAAGGAGAGCGGCAAGATATGGCACCGCAAGCCGTCCCCGGCCACGCGGGACGGGTAAAAGCGGTGGCGGGAGGGCGCGGGCTGTGGAGAGCATAGAGGCCGGCGAGGGGGCGCCGGGCAGCGGTCCGGGTTGTGGCTCTGACCCAGCCCCGCATCCGTGGATTGGATGTCCTGCGATGGAACAGGTGGCTCCGGACGCCAGGGTCCGCAGAGACGCCTTTCTGAGTTCTGCGGGGCGGGGGTCTAGTCCGGGACAGCGCGGAGCAAGGAGGAGGCAGGTGGTCCTCAGACCTGGGAACTTGCGGCTCTGAGCGTGTGCCAGGACTCTCTTGATTTAATGATCACGGTATCCCGCTAGTTTCTCTGGCCACGTAGTAGATGCTCAGCGAGTATTAACAGTTGGGGCTGGAGCAGAACTCCAGGTGGAGATGCGGGGTGGAAGAGCAGGACGCTACCCCTTCCAAAGACTGCAGTTTATCCCTCCTTACATCCTTGGATGTGTTCAGACGCGCAAGCATTCATCAACTGTTGAGCGCCTGCTGTATGCCAAGCGCGCCTCTAAGCGCTGGGGACGCCGATGGAGCAAAACACACTTCGGTTCTCTGGCGTTTACTGTTGGCTTGTGTGTTAGGGGCAGGGCGTCCATTCTGCATTGCAGGGGGCTCCTAGAACGGCCAGCGCTGCATTTCATGCTATTCCCGTTATCTTTCCTGTTTGAGGCTCAGCCTCTTGTGCGATTTCCTGGAAGCCGTTGCTCCAAAGCGGTGCCATTTGGATTTCGATTTGTGCAAGCGGAGTGATCTTATTGCTTTTAATTCTCTAGGATTTCACGGAAATCGCTTGAGTTCCTGTTTCAGTGTGGTTCTTGTTCTAGTCGTGATTTTTTTCTTTTCTTTTCTTTTTGAGACGGGGTCTCGCTGTGTTGCCAGGCTGGAGTGCAGTGGCGCAATCTCTGCTCACTGCAACCTCCACCTCCCGAGTTAAAGCGATTCTCCCGCCTCAGCCTCCCCAATACCGGGGCTTATCGGCGCGCGCCACCACGCCCTGCTAATTTTTGTATATTTAGTAGAGACAGGGTTTCACCAGGTTGGCCAGGCTGGTCTTAAACTCTAGCCTCAGCTGATCCGCCTGTTCTCAGTCTCCCAAAGTGTTGGGATTACAGGTGTGAGCCACCGCGCCCGGCCTCTACTGATTTTTCTATTGATCCTTTGGTTGCTTCTTGACCAATCAGACTTTGTGTGCCTACTATGTATATCCAAAGTGCGGGGTGAGACGTTTTACCAGCAGTTTGGTTCCTGGTTGCTGTCAGTCCTCTTTATCAATGCTGCTGTCTCATTAACTACATTAAATAAAAAAAATTGTCTAAAGTAGGGATTCCTCAGGTTTTTCATTTTCAAATTTTGATTTGGGTAAATACTACCCCCACCTCTGGTATTCTCTAAACATTCTAAAAGTTACAGCCAACTCACCTTCTCTTTCTTGCTGATACAAAATATCTAGATATATGTGCAAGACTCAAAAAGTAAAACAAATGGGCTATTATCCAAATGTCTTTATTGTTTCCTTCTTCCACTAAAACACAGCTTATCTTTGTGTTAAACCCCATTGTTTATGCTGTTTAGACAGGCAGAGAGCACTGACTTGGAGTCAGATATTTTTCGTGCTCGCTTCGGCAACACATATACTAAAATTGGAGTCAGATATTTTTCGTTGAAGTAAATGTACGTTTACCCACTCTGACCTTGGTCAGGTTAATCACTAAGGCTGTCAGTGGGATAATCAGATTTGCCTGACAGGATTGTCTTAGACTTTTGGTGCCCAGTAAATATTTGACATTCTTACTATGAGAACTGAGGAAGTCTGTCAGGCAGTCTGTGGGAAACTGAAAGGAAGTTGCTCTAAAATAAATCTTGCACATGTGGTTTACATGAAAAATCAGAGGGGCAGAACGTCGCTGTTGTGATTGCATCTATGTGGTAGGATTATAATTTGTTTCTTAGTGTATTTCTATATCTTCCATATTTTGAACAATGACTGTAATTTTGTAGTCAGAACATATAAGAAGTGTTATAGAAAAAAGACTGGAGGAAAAAGTTGTTTGCTCTGAGTTTAGTTGCCATGGAACATTTTGATATTACTTGTCATTTCTGTATGTTTACATTTGTGTTTTTAATTCCTTGGGGACTAGATAAAAATAAGCATTGTCAGAATTTTGCTCTTTCCTTTAATGAGTCTAAAAAGCCTTATGTTTAGATAAACATGAAGAAAGTGTTTAATCTGCTTAATTCAATTTAGCGTGCCTTAATGAAGTTATAATGGAGTTAAATGTTTCTAATATAAAATCCAAAAACTAGGCTGGGTGCTGTGGCTCACACCTGTAATCCTAGCACTTTGGGAGGCTGAGGTGGGCAGATTATAAGATCAGGAATTCCAGACCAGCCTGGCCAACATGGTAAAGCCCTGTCTCTACTGAAAAGTAGAAAGGGGAAAAAATTAACCATATTGCTATTATCTGCAGACAGCTGCTATTCATATTTGGCTGTGGTCATCCTTTTTGCTGTATGTAGATTTTTCTTTTTTTGGAGATAGGATCTTACAGTGTCATCCAGGCGGGAGTACAGTGGCGTGATCACAGCACACTGCAGCCTTGACCTCTCCAGGCTCAGGTGATCCTGTTTCCTCAGCCTGCTGAGTAGCTGGGACCATAGGCACATGCACCATCCCTGGCTAATTTTTTGTAATTTTTCTAGAGACAGGGTTGCTTTTGATTTTTCTTCTTTATTTTTTTCTTTTGTGTGTGTATGTATGTATCAGTGTTTAAAACTTCAGGTAAGGGTGTTCTCATTTTCATTTGACAATTTAATCATGGCTGGGTGCGTTGGCTCATACCTGTAATCCCAACACTTTGGGAATCCGAGGCGAGTGGATCACCTGAGGTCAGGTGTTCGGGACCAGTCTGGCCAACATGGTGAAACCTTGTCTCTACTAAAAATACAAAAAGTAGCCGGACGTGGTGGCATATGCCTGTAATTCAAGCTACTCGAGAGGCTGAGGTAGGAGAATCCCTCAAACCTAGGAAGCAGAGGTTGCAGTGAGCCAAGATCGTGCCACTTGCCCACAGCCTGGGCAACAGAGTGAAGCTCTGTCTCAACAGCAACAACAACAACAACAACAACAAAAAAAAAAAAAAACCAATTTAATTATTATATATGTGTCTCTAGAATAAGATTGAAAAATAAACTCTCTTACTCTTTTACATAGAAGTATGATTAATATGGGTTTTAAAGAATGATTTCTTAAAGCATTTGTTCATTCAGTAGGCATATTTTGAGTGTCTTTTGTGTGTTGTAGGCCAGATGTTAGAATACGGTAATGAGCAAGCAGTGATCCTGTCCTTACAGAGCTCACCTGCCAGGGTATTCATGGTACATACATTAGAAATGAAAGTAAGACTCATGCGCACTTAATTCACTGTGAAACATCCCATACACAAACACAAAATCTCATACCCTGTTTATCACTTAATCACAATTTATAAATCTGTTTATGTGTGTGTGTGTGTGTGTGTGTGTGTGTGTTTTAATGTTTGTCCTTACTACTAAACTGTAGGCTCCATTAAAGCAGGGACTGTATCAATTATTCCTAGCACCTGGGTTGTTCCGTGTCTGACACAGTGAGTTTTCAAGTATTTGATGAATAAATGAACAGTACATACTTTAGTAATGAGTAGCTTCTGAACTGTTTTTCTGAAATCCTGGCAAGATTGATTCTAGAGGAGAAATGTATAGAGCAGTAGAAGTAGGAGAGGGAAGAAGGAATAGACAAAATGCTTTACTTACCATATTTTTCATAATATCAAGTAATACTTGATGTAGAATTCAATGTTTGGGTTTTTTTTTCTTTGACAGAATTATAGCAAACATCATTCACAACACTTCTGATTACCATCCAAAAGTTTTGCGATTTTTGAATGTGGCTTTTGATGCCACAGGCGACTGCTTAATTGCTGGAGACCACCAAGGAAATATTTATGTTTTTGACTTGTGTGGAAACAGGTAAGCAGATACTTCTAATATCTACATTATTTAACAGGTTATTAATTCACTGGCTGTTTTAATGCCTGCTATTCATTATTTATTCAGAAAGATTTATTAAGTTCTGTTATATTTCAGGCACCTTGCAAAATACTGTCATAAGTACTGAAGGAAGAAAGTGGGAAAGGACAGAATGATAATATGGTTCACATTTTAGAGAATCAAAGTGCTGGTTTTAAAAGTATCTCTAGTAGTTTATTTTTTTCTTAAATTTAAGAAGTCATTATTGCTAATTTTTTTTTTTTCAGGCAGAGCCTTACTCTGTCACCCAGGCTGAAGTGCAGTGGGACCATCTCGGCTCACTACAAACTGCCTCTGGGTTTCAGCGATTTGCCTTCCTTAGCCTCCTGAGTAGCTGGGGTTAGACAACTGCCACCACACCCGGCTAATTTTTGTATTTTTAGTAGAGATGGGGTTTCACCATGCTGGCCAGGCTGGTCTCAAACTTCTGAGCTCAAGTGGTCTACCTAGCTCAGCCTCCCAAAGTGCTGGGATTATAGGCTTGAGCCGCCATGCCCAGCCCATTATTCTAATTTATCCATTTCTGGTGCATCATCAGGCAATCTAGAAAGAATGCAGTTTTCTTTGCACATTTTTGTTATGGTGTGCAGATCTAAGAATTTTAAAGAATTGATTTTCATCTGGGCACGGTGGCTCAGGCCTGTAAATCCCAGTACTTTGGGAGGCCAAGGTGGGTGGATCACTTGAGGTCAGGAGTTCAAGACCAGCCGACGTGGTGAAACCCCATCTCTACTAAAACACAAAAATTAGCTGGACGTGGTGTGTGCCTGTAATCCCACCTACTCGGGACAAGGGAATCACTTGAACCCAGGAGGTGGAGATTGCAGTGAGCCAAGATTGCGCCACTGCCACTGCACTCCAGCCTGGGTGACAGAGTGAGACTCCATCTCAAAAAAAAAAGTTGATTTTCATTCTTCTTCCTCGTCTCTTCCCTTGTGAAACAATTTAGTCCAAAAGCAATTAGGTGGGATTGATGGAGGTAGATATTCATGCAGTGGGGCAAGACAGGAAGGAGAGCTGCAGCAGCCCAGCAAGAGAGGCAGAGGGTGTCTACCTGGGGAACGGGGCAGGGATGGGAAGTTAGTTTAATACAGGGGCTTTGATCAAATGAATATATAGGTTATGAGGGATAATGAAGGCCATGTTTCTCATTCTTAGAAAAGAGACTTAGAAATATGGAAGGCAGAAAACTAGAATAAACCCTGTGGTATTGTATTGGAATTAGATAAATCAGTTTGAACCCCTGTTTTTGAATCTATAGAGATATAGAACTAAATAGAGGTATGTACTAATATATGTACACATATTCGTTAGCTTTGTACAGACAGGGCCTGGGAACAACAGTACGCCAGTAGTAATGAATATACCCAGGGTTGAGTTCTTGTTTTCAAAATACCGTTTTCTACTGAAAGGAATCAAGGATATTTGCAGAAATGGCCAACTTCAGAATGTGGACGGGGAAGTACAGGATGAGCCTGTAACATTTTATAGCCAGAAAGAAGGAACTGTTCAAAGAATGATTGGAATGTGTCAAAAAGACACAGTTGCCAGCTTGAAGGAGCTCCCTCTGGTCATATTGGAGATGGGTTATCCATTGAATAAAATTGAAATCTGTGAGTTTATGTTGTAATCAACAGTTTAATAGAAAATGGATATTGAATAGTCACAAAGTGCCTCCCCACAAAATACTTATTAATTATAGAGGAAAAAAAAAAAGTAATTATACAATGAAGAAGCCTAGCAAACGCTGCCTTAATCAAACAACTGAAGTTGATATAACCAGTAGTGGAATGAATCAAAATTTCTGCGCCACCTGATAGGATGCAGTGAAAAGAACACAGCATCATTTCTGTGATATTCCTGCCAAGATATATAACCTGAATCTAATCAGTGGTGTCATCATACAAAGCTAAATTAGGGACATCTAATAAGAAAATTGTCCTGTAATCTCCACAAGGGACAAGGTCATGGAATTTGGGTAAAGACTAAGGAACTCCTAATCTGAGGGAGATTAGAGGGACATGACAAAAGGCATGAATCTGGACTGTTCCTTTTGCTATAAAGAACATTATTGGGAAGACTGACAGAATTTGATTGGAGTTTTAGGATTAGATGTTGGTAACGTATAAATGTAATTTCTTGGTGCTGATGGTTGTATTGTGATTATATAGGAGAGTTTTCTTATTTATAGGAAACTTGATCTTGGTAATTTATTCTCAAATAGTTCAAGAAAAGATGTGACATGTAACTTACTTACCTGTGATTCATTAGGTAAAAATCTTTAAATCATTTTTTCTGCCCTTTGCCAAAAAAGTAATAGGCCCAATTTTTCTACCCTTTATTCTTGCTTCACTTCACCAATTCCCAATCTGAAATCAGTACCACTGTTTATTTTCTCATATCCTAAAACAAATAATAATTGTTGATTGATTTCATAACAGAATAATGAACTTTAACATCAAGGATTCTTTGCACTTCATTCGCTTATCTACTGTACTTTTCCTATTCTCCACCAAGTGTCACAAACCTTTACCAATTTCCTTGTCTCCTTGCGTTGGACTCTACTCTTACTCTGACTGCCAGGCCTCCTGATTCATGAGAAAACGGAAACCTGCAAGCTTTCCTTTCTCCTTCTCATTGCAGCCTCAAATATATTGTAAGTTCAGCCTCCATTACCTTATTCATAATGTTCGGCCCTCATTAACTTATTCATAAAAACAGGTGATCTTAATTTGTCCCAGAGCTAATCCCTATCTTCTATAGCCTCCCGTGAGACATTGCACCATGAGTGTTACTATTTTGTCTGTTGTCCCTTTTTCCCTATTGGTGGTTGAGGAGAAAAAATAATTTTCCCTCTACCCCTCTAAATTCTCAACTGGGGCCCTTGTAACAAAAGACAGATTAACAAGAGAAGAATGAACACGTTATTAATTTGCATCCTGCATGTAACACATGAGAATACCCAGAGTATCCAGGTATTAGTAAGAGACGTTGTCAACCTGTATCATGCATGTAACGTAACAGTATCCAGGTATTACTAACTGAAAAAGCGGCTTATACTCTGGCTTATATAGCATCGTCAGTAAAGAACAATACATTTTTAGAGAAGTGACAAGGCAAAAGAAAAGGGCCTTGAGTCTCTAGGGGCAGCAAATTGTGGGAATGGAAATATATGGGAAACTAATGGTAGTTAAAGGCTAGCTATATAGGTTTCTCTGGTGCTATTTCCAAGATGATAAAGATCTAAAGTCTTCTCCTGTGATCAGCCGTTGTCCTTCCTGGTAGAGAAGGGAAGAGGGACACCTTTTTAAATGTATGCAAATTCATGTAAACTTTTAGACAAGGGCAGAAAGCTTTCCTTTTATCTGTTTTTTCTCAATTCAGCTCAAAATAATCCTTATGCCAAAGTGGCCTGTTCTGGGATGACATGGTCTGCCACCCTTCACTAAAAACATTTGGGGTATTAGTAGGAGACGTTATCTTACTGAGCTGAGCCGTTAGTGGCAGAGCTGAGACTTAAAATCAGACTTGATCATAAAGGCTACTATATTAGGCTCCCTCAGAGTCTTCCTAACTGTTCAATCCATTGGTCTCTTTTCAGTTCTCATTTCACTAAAACACTACATACTCTTATCTTCCCATCCTCCCTGAAATTCTTTTCTTTGGCTTCATGGTACAGCTCTGCTGAATTTTCTGCCTCTCTGATCATTTTTCCCCTTGTTTGACTCCTCTTCCAGTGCCTGTCTTTTAAGTGTTGTGCTCCCCAGACAATCTGTCTTTGGCTTACTTCCATATTTCAGCTACTCTTTTTGATAATCTCATCACATTTATGAGTAGAAATGATCTACTCATTTCTAATACGGCTCCTAGAAAGATCAAGCCTCAGGCTTCATCTGCCATGTAAAACTGTTGACTTAGACCTACTTCTGCTGCCACTACCTACTGGAAATCTAGACGGGCTCTCCACGAGCCACTAGCTGGTATGTAACTCTTGAGCCCTTGAAAAGTGACAGGTCCAAACTGAGACATGACGCATGTGTAAAGTTGAAATACACACTGGTTGCAACAGCTGGGGCTGCATTAAAAAAAAAATACACACTGGATTTCGATGACTTAATGTGATAAAAAGTATAAAATATATCAATTTTTAATTGATTAAATATTGAAATAATGTTTTAGAAACATATTGAATTAATCAAGTATATTAGTCTGTTCTCACACTAATAAAGACATACCTGAGACTGGGTAATTTATAAAGAAAAAGAAGTTTAGGCCAGGTGTGCTGGCTCACATCTATAATCCCAGTACTTTGAGAAGGTGAAGTGAGCAGATCACCTGAGGTTGGGAGTTCGAGATCAGCCTGACCAACATGGAGAAACCCCTTCTCTACTAAAAATACAAAAAAAAAAAAAAATTAGCCAGGCATGGTGGCGCATGCCTGTAATCCCAGGTACTCGGTTGAATGAGGCAGGAGAATCACCCAAACCTGAGAGACGGAGGTTGTAGTGAGCTGAGATCACAGCATTGTACTCCAGCCTAGGCAATAAGAGTGAAACTCCCATCACAAAAAAAAATAATGAAAGAAAGTGAAAGAAAATAAAAGAAAAAGAGGTTTAATGGATTCACAGTTCCATGTAGCTGGGGAGGCCTCACAATTATGGCGGAAGGCAAAGGCACTTCTTAGAGGGTGGTAGCAAGAGAGAAATGAAGACCAAGGGAAAGGGATTTCCCCTTATAAAACCCTCACATCTCGTGAGACTTATTCACTCCCACGAGAACAGTATGGGGGAACCACCCCCATGATTCAGTTGTCACCCACTGGATCCCTCAACAACAGGTGGGAATTATGGGAGCCACAATTCAAGATGAGATTTGGGTGGGGACAGAGCCAAAGCATATCATATATTATTAAGATTAATTTTACCTGCTGCTTCTTACTTTTCTAATATGGCTCCTAGAAAAAATTTAAATTACATATGTAGCCCATGTTCTATTTTTTTTCAGACAACACGACTCTAGATTAGTTTCACCAGGGCATTAAACAACATGTTTAAAGGCAGATTTATTATTTCCTAGCCCCAAACTTAATCCTCTTTTGCCCAAGTTCAAAGCTTATTTTTTTTGTAAATTAAACTCTAGCTGTGTGCCCAGTACTCTACTGAGCACTCAACATGTATTATTTCATTTAGTCATCACAACTTTGTATCTATTCTTATCTTCATTTTACACAAGAATGAGTCCTGATTCCCCCTCTTCACTCCATGTTTAATGCATAGGGAGTCTCTGCTTGGCTTCTGAAACCTCTCCTATTTGTGCTCCCATATCTCTGGCTGAGATTTTCTGTGGTAACTTTCTTAGTGATCTTTATTCCTCGTCCCTCCATCCATTTGCCATTGCTGCCAGATCATGTTCCTAAAACGCATGCCTGATTGTGATTCTGCTCTGCTAAACGCTTAAAATGGTTTCCTGTTCTGGTAACATCCAACCTCCTTAATATGGCACATAGCACCCTTCATAGTCTATTTTTGGCCTAAAATGGTAGCTCATTTTTCTGGGTTTCATTTTCTTCATCTCTAAGGACTCTTTCCATGTGGAATTTATAATTATTGGAAGAATTTCTGATACTAATGCAATGATCTCTTAATAGGTTCAATCTTGTTCAGCGAACAGCACAAGCTTGCACAGCTCTGGCCTTTGATCTTCGTAGGAAATCTGAATTCCTTGTGGCATTAGCTGATTATTCTATTAGATGTTTTGATACAGGTAAGAAGTTCTCTTATTTTTCTTTTGAAGCAGAGTAAAATATAGACTGAAGAACTGCAAGTTTACCAATCTGTGCAGCTTGAGGGAGCAGTCCCTATGACTGCCCTCCCTTCAGACACTGGGTGTGAGCTGGGGGTCCTAGGAGCAGCCTCACTTTATTTAGATCGGTTGACTACAAAGTCAGGGTTTCTGTCAGGTTTGATAATTCACTAGAACAACTCACAGAACTCAGGAAAGCACTATACTTAATGATGAGAGTTTTAATATAGCAAACGGATACAAAGTGTAAGTAGCCTAAGGAAGAGATGCATGGAGTGGAATCTGGGAGGCTTCGGAAAGGGAAACCTCCGTTGTCGTCAGGGCCGCATTGCCCTCCCAGATAACCCTCCCAGCATTGATGCGTGGCTGGCCATCTTCACCAAGCACTGTTGACACAGGGAGTCAACCCAAGCTTTGGTGTCAAGAGTTGTTACTGAGGCTCCGTTACATAGGCATGATTGATGGGATTATTCCCCACGTGGCTGAACTCAATTTCCAGCCCTCTTCTCCTCCTAAGAAGTTAGTCTGATGTCACCTGCCCCCAAAGCCCCAAACTTCTAATCACACCTTTGTTGTATGGCCATCTCCTGCTTTGAGTCTTCTTCTTCTTCTTAGCATAAATATCTGGTATAATGTGAGGGACCCGCCAGGAATAACAAAGACACTTCCTAAGTCAAAGGTTTAGAGGTTACCTCCCAGGAGCCTAAACAAAAGCCAGACCTCTCTGTAAAGGTCAAAGTCCTTACCACACAGGTACAGTATCTTTTTTAATATAGCCTGTGTATTTTATACCACATTATGTTTTTAAATTGAGAACATAGAGTTCTGTAGACTAAACCTATTACTCTTAAAGAGATCTCAATTGTATTTTTTTCTTATTAATATAATCAATGTGTCATAATATTTGGCAGATGTATAAATAACAGCAAAAATAGTGATAGCTAACACATAGTGTTTACTTTTTGCCAGGGACTTTCTATGAGTTTATATACATTCATTAATTTTAATAATCATAACCCACAGATATGAATACTGTTTTCCTCATTTTGCAGATGAGGAAACTGAGGCACATGAGTAACTTAATCAGAGTCCCACAGTTTATAAGCAGTGGAGCCAGGATTCCAAGCCTAGGTGGTCTGGCTGCAGAGTCACTGCTCTTAATCACTGTACTACACTCTCATCCTAATACAAAGAAGGAGAAAACAGCGATTCTGCAGTAATGCCTACAGACACAGTGTTTTCACGATGGGACTCTCTCTTTCCAGTCTGTTTTCTCTGTATACACTTTTTAAATATTCTAACAAATGCATACTTATCCTATCTGTATTGTTTTGTGGGATAATTGTATCTCATTAAAATGCATATAGCATATCTAAAATCAATACCTAACATTCCACTGTATAGATGTTTACCATAATTTTTTATACTATTACCTATTGCTGGACTTTTAAACTGTTTTCAATTTTTGGTGTTACAAACATTGCTGTGACAAAATATTGGAAAAATGAAGCCTTTATAACTCACCCTTCCTGAGATTCCAGTATTTTCCTCTTTTTCTTCCTTGTTCCATGTTCTTACAGTTTCTTCTTCTTTACTGAACCCCCACCACAAAACTCCTTCCTTAGATACCGTCTCCCTCCTTCTTTCCCTTGTCTGCCAAATTCTGCTGCTTCGCAGTATCCGTTGATGAGTTCTGACTCCTGCTTCCCCTACCCCATGCTACTGAGACTTCTGTCTCCAGGGTTCTCAGTCACCTTAACCCCTGATTGTTTAAGTCATCTTTATACCTTGCATCCTACTTCCCTACAGCATATAACAATTGGGATTATGTTGAAAGTGTTTTGTTTTGTTTTGTTTTAGTTTTGATTCTATTGCCTTGGTTCCCCTCCTGTCTTTCTAACTGCTTCTTAATCATGTCTCCTGCATTCTTTCAGTGGTTCCTCGACTTTTGGATTTTTGACCCAATTAAAAAAGTGGAAGAACTCACATAGCTTGTCAAATTTTAATGTTGCTGATTGACATTGGAAAAAAATACAATTTCATAAAACAAGGGATTTTCTTTCAACACAAACAGGGAGTAACAATATAGACAAAGGGGTAGTTAGTACTTTAAATTTGACTTTATGAAAAACTCACTACATTGTCTGTATTTTTCTGTTTCACTGAAGACCAGTGGAAAATGTGTCATCAACTAATGCCAGACTTCAGAATGGTATTTGGAAACCATTGCTGTTTCCCTAAGGGATTTGTCTGTTTCTCTGTCTTCACTTTTGACCTACTTTGTATCTTAATGTTTCCCAGATTTATATCTTGCTTTCTGACTATTCTCAAGTTCCATCTTTCTGGGGGGGAAATTCTGATCATAAAAGTGAAACATGCCTACTGTAGAAAACCTGGAAATATACAGAAAAGTGTAAAAGAAAATAAGAATCACCTACACTTTTATTCCCAGTGATAATTATCATGAATAGTTTTTGGTGTTTTTTCTACCAGACTCTTTTCTCTGCTTACACAGGTACACACAAGCACCTCAGAATCAAGTTTAAAAGCCATATGTATTATCATTATCTCACACTGATAAGTCTGCTCCTTCTCGTATATTTGTTATTACTTTTTATTTTCTTATTTTTTTTAGAGATAGTTTTGTCATGTTGCCCAGGCTGGTCTCAAATTCCTAGGCTGAAGTGATCCACCTGCCTCAGCCTCCCAAAGTGCTGGAATTACAGGCATGAGCCACCACCCGGCCCCTCCTTGTGTATTTCTTACATCCACTAACAGTATCACCATCTGCTTAAATAACGGAGCCTTCACTTCTCTCATATCTCAGGACATCAACTTGATCACCAATATTTTTGGTTTTTCTCCTTAGTAGCTCTTAAATTTGTTCTTTTCTCCATTGCCACTTTCTTAGTTTAGGCCCTCCATATCTCCCACCTGGATTGTTACAGCAACATATAAACATACAAGAGAAACAAGCCCTTCATGTCCAGTCTCTTCCTCTCCACTTATCCTCAAAGTGCTCTTTCTAAAACACAGACTAGATGTCTTTTTCATACAGTTATTACCCACAAGAGAAAGCCCAAACTCACTAGCATCGGTTTTGAGGTTATTCTTCATCAAAGCCCTTGTCGGCCTTGTCTCCAGATGTCTCTGTGATAGAGATGTTGCTAACATGTCCCATTGTACGCTTCATCAGCTAGCCACAGGCTTCCATTTTTGTGGATGTTAATGGAGGTGCCTCATGTAATACCTAACCACCCATTGGATCAGTTCATCTATGGTGTTTATATGTAGTGATACTTATAGATGTATAGTGTTTTACCTGGGTAACAATTCTGTTTTTTTGCCACAGTCACCAAGGAGCTAGTTAGCTGGATGAGAGGACATGAATCATCAGTATTTTCAATATCTGTGCATGCATCAGGGAAATATGCCATCACTACTTCTTCTGATACAGCACAATTATGGGACTTGGATACCTTTCAGAGAAAAAGAAAGCTGAATATTCGCCAGTCTGTGGGTATACAGAAGGTCAGTGAAGGGGGACATCTTGGCCTGTTGTGCTTCTCGGGCTAGTTTCTTGGTCAGCAGTATTTATAGATGATGTAAGAATAACGATTCACTTCGTCCTTGTAGCTCTGTAACTCAGCAACAAGCAAAGCAAACTGGCCAACACAAAGATGCTGCCTTTACTACAATTTATGACTTAGTGAGCTCTTTTTTAAAATTATAGCTCTGTAGCTTCAACTCTCCTAACGTGAAAGTTGGTTAGTTGATTGGTTTTGTTTTCGTTTTTAACCTTCTGACATTTTGTTATGAAAAATTTGAAATATGCAGATTTGTGAGAAGTTTTGGAACACGTTTACTCAGCATCTAGATTCTACCATTAACATGTTACTATACTTCCCTTTCCTATTCATGGTACTATTCTCTCTTATGGGTCTATCCATCTTTCTTTTTTGTTTGTTTGTTTTGAGACAGAGTCTCTCTCTGTCGCCAAGGCTGGAGCGCAGTAACGCAATCTCAGCTAACTGCAACCTCTGCCTCCCAGGTTCAAGCGATTCTCCTGCCTCAGCCTTCCAAGTAGCTGGGAATACAGGCATGCGCCACGATGCCCAGCTAATTTTTGTGTTTTTAGTAGAGACAGAGTTTCACCACGTTGGCCAGGCTTGGTCTCAAACTCCTGACCTCAAGTGATCCACCTATCTCAGCCTCCCAAAGTGCTGGGATTACAGGTGTGAGCCACCACTCACCTAGCCGCTCTATCTTTCTGTTCTTCTGTTTGTTGAGAGAGAGAGAGAGAGAGAGAGAGAGAGAGAGAGAGAGAGAGAGAGAGTGTGTGTGTGTGTGTGTGTGTGTGTTCTGAGACACGTCTTGCTCTGTCACCCAGGCTGCAGTGTAGTGTTGCAATCATAGCTCACTGCAGCTTTGGGTTCAAGTGATCCTCCTGCCTCAGCCTCCCATGTAGCTGGGACCATAGGTGTGTGCCACCATGCCTAGCTAATTTTTAAATTTTGTATATAGACCAGGTCTTGCTATGTTGCCCAGGCTGGTCTCAAACTCCTGGACTCAAGCAATCCTCTTGTCTCGGCCTCCCAAAGTGCTGGGATTACAGGCATGAGCCACCACACCCAGCTGTGTATGTCTTTTAAAGTAAACGTCAGTCATCAGTGTACTTCCCTATAAAAAGTTAAGCCTGCACTTAATTTACTGGGGTTCAATATTTGTTGATATAAAATTTACATCAAATGAAATATGTAAGTCTTAGGTATTCATTTGTTAAATTTGACAAATACACACACCTGTGTAATCTGTGCAGATGTAGCATTGCCATTATCCCAGAAAGTTCCATTGTATCCCTCCCTGGGTGAGTCCACTCTGATGTTTTCCCACCATAGATTAGTGTCGCCTATTCTAAAATTTCATATAAACAGAACTGTACAATAATAGTCCATGTAAGGCTTTTTTCACTTAGTATAATGTTCAGATCCATCCATCCATCCTTATTATATTTATTAGTAGTTTGCTCTTTCTTACTGCTGTTTAGGATTCCATTGTTTAAATATACCACCTTTTAAAAATCCATTTCTTTTGTTTTTTCTAACCATGTAGAAACATGGTATATGAGCCTCCAATTGTACTCTTGTTCTGAGCCCCACAAATGCCCCAGTCTGGTTCTGTCATTTCTTTTTACAGACAAGCCACATAACCAACCTCTTTGGGCTTCCATTTCCTGAACAGAAACATGGGTCTGTGATAACTACCTTACCAGGGCTGGTGAGAAAATGAGATAAAATAAATAATCCATGTCACGGGCTTGGCAGTGCGCCAGGCCCTTCTATAGTAGCTCCCATTGTCATTTTGTCCTTTATGTCCTCTGGCTGTCATCCCCTATGATTTCCTATGTGACCTCCAAACTGGTCTCTTTCATAGGGTTTCCACACTGCTGTTCCCTCCTCCCTCCTTACCACACCCAAGGACCTTCCCATTCTCTCCACCTGTCCCCCTTTCTTCAGTTGTGATGATAGCTACTGAAACCCTTACTACCGTTTCAGGCATTGTATTCATAACTTTCCATACATTATCTCAACTCAGTTCTGATACTACCTCAATGAAGTAGGCAGTGTTCGTTGTTCCCCAAACATAAAGACCCAGGGATCTGGAGATGAAGCATGGCCAGCTACAAGTGCCAGAGCTGGCAGGGTGTGAAGCCAGGGTGGAGTCTTTCTGTAGAGTCAGGCCTCCCCAGTCCTGGGATGGAGTCAAGAAGACTTTGGCTGTCCCACCCTTTTTCAGTGCCCCGGTGACCCTTCTTCCTCCAAGCCCGGCATCTCTTCAGCTCTAGGGGTCTGTCTGTGACTTCTACCCTAAGGATGCAGGCACTTTGTGTCACAATGACGTGACATTGTCCACGTCATCAATTCTCCTTCCCTCTCTCCCCTTTCTTCTTCTTCCCTGTTCTATTTTTTTTTTTCTTTGAGAGGGAGTCTGGCTCTGTCACCCAGGCTGGAGTGAAGTAGTATGATCTCGGCTCACTGCAACCTCTGCTTCCTAGGTTCAGGCGATTCTTGTGTCTCAGCCTCCTGAGTACCTTGGGATTACAGTCATGCACCATGACACCTGGCTAATTTTTGGGTTTTATTTTTTTGAGACGGAGTATCACTGTCACCATGCTGGAGTGCAGTGGCCTGATCTCGGCTCATTGCAACCTCCACCTCCCAGGTTCAAATGATTCTCCTGCCTCAGCCTCCCAAGTAGCTGGGATTACAGGCATGCGCTACCACACCCAGCTAATTTTTGTATTTTTAGTAGAGACAGGGTTTTGTCATGTTGGCCAGGCTGGTCTCAAATTCCTGGCCTCAAGTGATCCACCCGCCTGATCTCCCAAAGCGCTGGGATTATAGGTGTGAGCCACCGCACCCAGCCTGGGCTCCAGCTCTGTGCCAGGATTTGGTGTTCAAAATGTTAGGAGTAGAGAAGTCAGGGGAGGATGGAATTATAGGTCTTTCCTCTTGAAAGCTTTCTGTTTGGCTGATCTTATTCAAATGAACACGCAGGCCCAGTTCCTCAAAACACTTCAAATATGGCATTGCTAGGTTGTTTTAGTCCAAGGAAGACCCTGTCTACTTAATGCCCACCATCTTCTGCTTTTAGGGTTTTTTTTCTTTCTGTTTCATTAGCTAAATCCTATTTTCAGGAGTATCTGAGTCTCTCGCGTGATTAATTATTTTGCTTCAGGTTATACATGCAGTACTACTTTTAATATCTAGGTTATTAACATGAAGAGCTAACAATGCATGTTAACCAAAAATTTACGTTGTAGTCTCCATGGAAATCCCAGAGTTCTTTAATGTGCTTTTAGTAATTAAAAAGAGATAAAAGTTGTGCCAGCTTATTCATTAGGGAGTTAGGCCAAATGTCTTAATAGGTATTTTCTTCTTTAATTGCTATTTAAATTTTAAGTTTCAAAGAAGAGAACATTGGGAATTGAACCCACAATGGAAACAGTTATGAAACAATGACACATGACACAAAAACCATCTGTTCTTTTCACTATGAAATTGAAATCAGTATATACTGAATAGTTGCCAATGCTAACCTTGCTTGGACATTTAGACATTTTAGTTTAAAAGTAGAACTGTGGAGAAAGAGGGAAGATGGCGCTGTAGGACCAACTCAGGATTGCAGCTCCCAGTCAATCCGCAGAGGGTGAGTGGACGCTGCATTTCCATACGGATCTTTATCGTCCACAGACTAGGAGATTCCCAGGTGTAAGAGCCCCACAGGCCACCAGCTTGGCAGTTTGGGCCGGCGCGGCTGTTTGGGCCAAGGCCGCAGCGCAGCAACACTCCATACAAAATACACTGGTTTGGTTACCCTGTTAAACCAGCAATTGGAGATTTCAGAAGGCAGATTAGCACATTCATCTGATTAAATGGAACTTAAACAGAAAGCCAGGCCAGGAGATTTCCGGGCAGCAACGTGGTTTGAGCCGGCACAGTGGGTCGCTGCATGGGAAATCACACAGATCCCGGTGCCACCTGGGAGAGAATCAACCATTCAACTTAAAAAAAAAAGGCGGGGGCTCTGAGGCAGGGAGCCAGGTGATCAGGCTCGGCAGGTCCCACCCCCACAAAAACAAACAAGACAGCAATTGGAAACGCTCAGGGTTGAGAGTTTCACAGCGAGCACAGCAGAACCCAGGACGGTGCAGCTTGGAGGGGGAGGGGCATCGCCATTACCGAGGCACTCGACCCCTACGGAGCTACACTGCCATTGCTGACACAGCCTGCCGTTGCCGAGGTAACCCGCCATTGCCGGGGCGACCTGCCATAACAGAGAGAGTCCACCACTACAGAGATGGGCCATCATCACCACGGCAGCTCTAACCACACCCATATAAACAGGACTACAGGGAATTACACATGGCAGCAGGCCGGAGCCCACAGCAACAGGGCAGAGCCCATGACAGCAGGGTGGAGCCCACGGCAGCAGGACGGAGCCCACGGCAGCAGGGAAGAGCCCACGGCACTCACCATAGCCACTGCAGGCAAGCAGTGATTAGACGGCCCCCTTGCTGGGCAGGACAGTGCAACGGATACTCATAAATGGAGCCCTAACTCCCCGAGACAGAGCACCTGAGGAAAAAAAAGGGACTTCATGAGTTCTGCTGCAGCAGACTTAAATGTACCTGCCTAGCAGCCCTGAATGAACGACAGAGCTCACAGCTCAGCACTTGAGCTCCTATAAAGTACAGTCTCCTCAAGCAGCTCCCTGACCCCCGTATATCCAAAGAGTCACCTCACAAAGGACTGATCAGACTGACATTTGGCGGGCATCATTCAGGGACAAAGATAGCAGAAGAATCTGGTAGCAACCCTCACGGTTCCGCAGCTGCTACGAGTTCCCCAGGCAAGCAGGGCCTGGAGTGGACCTCAGCAGTCCTACAGCAGTGGGGCCAGACTTTAAGAAGGAAAACTAAGAATCAGAAATACTTCATCATCAACAATCTGGATGTCCACTCAGAGACCCAATTGGAAAATCAGCAACCACTCAGACGACAGGTGGATAAATCCACAAAGATGGGAAGAAACTAGTGCAAAAAGGAGGAAAACACCCGAAACCAGAACACCTTGCCTCCTATAAAGGACCAAAACTCCTCACCAGCAAGGGAGCAAAGCTGGACGGAGAATGAGTGTGATGAAATGACGGAATCAGACTTCAGAAGGTGGGTAATAAGAAACTTCTGTGAGCTAAAAGAACGTGTTCTAAATCAATGCAAAGAAAATAAGAACCTTGAAAAAAGATTTGAGGAAATGATAACAAGAATGGACAACTTAGAGAGGAATATGAATGAATTGAAGGAGCTGAAAAAAACAACATGAGAACTTCGCGGAGCATGCACAAGTTTCAACAGCCGAATTGACCAAGCAGAAGAAAGAATATCAGAAGTCGAAGATCAACTCAATGAAATAAAACGAGAAACCAAGATTAGAGAAAAAAGCGCAAAAAGGAATGAACAAAGTCTCCAAGAAATGTGGGACTATGTGAAGAGACCTAATCTATGTTTGATAGGTGTACCTGAATGTGACGAAGAGAATGAATCCAAGCTGGAAAATACTCTTCAGGATATTATCCAGGAAAATTACCCCAACCTAGCAAGGTAGGCCAATATTCAAGTCCAGGAAATACAGAGAACACCACAAAGATATTCCGCAAGAAGAGCAACCCCAAGGCACATAATCTTCAGATTCACCATGGTTGAAATGAACAAGAAAAATACTAAGGGCAGCCAGAGAGAAAGGTCGGGTCACCCACAAAGGGAAGCCCATCAGACTCACAGCAGATCTCTTAGCAGAAACCCTACAAGCCAGAAGAGAGTAGGGGCCAATATTCAATATCCTTAAAGAAAAGAACTTTCAACCCAGAATTTCATATCCAGCCAAACTGAGCTTCATAAGTGAAGGAAAAATAAAATCCTTTGCGAACAAGCAAGTACTCAGAGATTTTGTCACCACCAGGCCTGCTTTACAAGAGCTCCTAAAAGAGGCACTACCCATAGAAAGGAACAACCAGTACCAGCCATTCCAAAAACATACCAAATGCTAAGGAGCATCAACAAAATGAAGAATCTGCATCAACCAATGGGCAAAACAGCCAGCTAGCATCAAAATGGCAGTATCAAATACACACATAACAATATTAACCCTAAATGTAAATGGGCTGAATGCACCAATCAAATGACACCGACTGGCAAATTGGATAAAAAGCCAAAACCTATCAGTGTGCTGTATCCAGGAAACCCATCTCACATGCAAGGATACACAAAGTCTCAAAATAGGGGATGGAGGAAGATTTACCAAGCAAATGGAGAGCAAAAAAAAGCAGGAGCTGCAATTCTTGTCTCTGATAAAATAGACTTTAAAGCAACAAAGATCAAAAGAGACAAAGAAGGTCATTACATAATGGTAAAAGGATCGATACAACAAGAAGAGATAACGATCCTAAATATATATGGACCCAATACAGGAGCACCCAGATATATAAGGCAAGTTCTTAACAACTTACAAAGAGACTTAGACTCCCACACAATAATAGTGGGAGACTTAACACTCCACTGTCAATATTAGACAGATCAACCAGACAGAAAATTAACAAGGATATCCAGGGTTTGAACTCAGACCTGGAACAAGCAAACCTAATTGACATTTACAGAACTCTCCACCCCAAATCCACAGAATATACATTCTTCTCAGCACCACATCACACCTACTCTAAAATTGACCACATAATTGGAAGTAAAGCACTCCTCAGCAAATGCAAAACAACTGACATAATAACAAACAGTCTCTCAGACCATAGTGCAATCAAGTTAGAACTCAGAATTCAGAAACTAACTCAGAACCGCACAGCTTCATGGAAACTGAACAACTGGCTCTTGAATGTTGATTGGATAAACAATGAAATGAAGGCAGAAATAAAGAAGTTCTTCGAAACCAATGAGAACGAAGACACAACATACCGGAATCTCTGGAACACATGTAAAGCAGTCTGTAGAGGAAAATATTTGGCAATAAGTGCCCCTATGAGAAGAGTGGAGAGATCCAAAATTGACACCCTATCGTCAAAATTGAAAGAGCTAGAGGAGCAAGATCAAAAAAACTCAAAACCTAGCAGAAGAAATAACTAAGAGCAGAACTGAAGGAAATAGAGACACGAAAAACCCTTCAAAAAAATCAATAAATCCAAGAGCGGGTTTTTTGAAAAGATCAACAAAATATACCACTAGCCAGACTGATAAAAAAGAAAAGAGAGAATAACCAAATAGATGCAATAAAAAACGATAAAGGGGAAATCACCACAGATTCCACAGAAATTCAAACCATCATCAGAGAATACTACAAACAACTCTATGCACATAAACTAGTAAACCTGGAAGAAATGGATAAATTCCTGGACACTTGCATCTCCCAAGCCTAAACCAGGAGGAAGCCAAAACTATGAACAGACCAATAACAAGGTCTGAAGTTGAGGCAGCAATTAAGAGCCTACCACACAAAAAAAGCCCTGGTCCAGATGGGTTCACAGCCGAATTCTACCAGACACACAAAGAGGAGCTGGTACCATTCCTTCTGAAACTATTCCAAATAATCCAAAAAGAGGGAACGCTTCCCAAATCGTTTTATGAGACCAACATCATCCTGATACCAAAACCCGACAGAGACTCAACAAGAAAAGAAAACTTCAGGCCAATATCCATGATGAACATAGATGCAAAAATCTTCAATAAAATACTGGCAAGCCGATTGCAACAGCACATCAAAAAGCTTATCCATCATGATCAAGTAGGATTCCTCCCGGGGATGCAAGGCTGGTTCAACATACGCAAGTCTATAAACGTAATTCACCACATAAACAGAACCAAAAACACCACATGATTATCTCAGTTGATGCAGAAAAGGCGTTTGACAAAATTCAACAGCCCTTTATGCTAAAAACCCTCAATAAACTCGGTATTGATGGAACATATCTCAAAATAATAAAAGCTATTTACGACAAACCAACAGCCAACATCATACTCAATGGGCAAAAACTGGAAGCATTCCCTTTGAAATCTGGCACTAGACAAGGATGCCTTCTCTCACCACTCCTATTCAGTATAGTACTGGAAGTTCTAACCAGAGCAATCAGGCAAGAAAAAGAAATAAAGGGTATTCAAATAGGAAAGGAGGAAGCCAAATTGTCTATTTGCAGACAACATGACAGTATACCTAGAAGACCCCATCATCTCAGCCCAAAAACTCCTGAAACTGATAAGCAACTTCAGCAAAGTCTCAGGATATAAAATCAATGTGCAAACATCACAAGCATCCCTATACACCAATAACAGACTTATAAAGAGAGCCAAATCAAGAACGAACTGCCATACACAATTGCTACAAAGAGAATAAAATACCTAGGAATACAACTTACAAGGAACGTAAGGGACCTCTTCAAGGAAAACTACAAACCACTGCTCAACGAAATAAGAGAGGACACAAACAGATGGAGAAACATTCCATGTTCATGGTTAGGAAGAATCAATATCGTGAAAATGGCCATACTGCCCAAAGTAATTTACAGAATCAATGCTATCCCCATCAAGCTACCATTGACTTTCTTCACAGAACTGGAAAAAACCACCTTAAACTTCATATGGAACCAAAAGAGAGCCCGCATAGCCAAGTCAATTCTAAGCAAAAAGAACACAGCAGGAGGCATCACACTACCGGACTTCAAACTATACTACATGGCTACAGTAATCAAAACAGCATGATACTGGTACCAGAACAGAGTTATAGACCAATGGAACAGAACAGAGGCATCGGAGGCAACACAACATATCTACAACCATACAATCTTTGATAAACCAGACAAAAACAAGCAATGGGGAAAGGACTCCCTGTTTAATAAATGGTGTTGGGAAAACTGGCTGGCCATTTGCAGAAAGCAGAAACTGGGCCCCTTCCTGACACCTTACACTAAAATTAACTCCAGATGGATTAAAGACTTAAACATAAGACCCGGCACCATAAAAACCCTAGAAGAAAATCTAGGAAAAACCATTCAGGACATAGGAGTAGGCAAGGACTTCATGACCAAAACACCAAAAGCATTGGCAACAAAAGCCAAAATAGACAAATGGGACCTAATCAAACTCCACAGCTTCTGCACGGCAAAAGAAACAGTCACTAGAGTGAATCGGCAACCAACAGAATGGGAAAAAATTTTTGCAGTTTACCCATCTGTCAAAGGGCTGATATCCAGAATTTACAAAGAACTCAAACAGATTTACAAGAAAAAATCAAGCCCATTCAAAAATGGGCAAAGGATATGAACAGACACTTTACAAAAGAAAACATACATGAGGCCAACAAACACATGAAAAAATGCTCATCATCACTGGTCATTAGAGAGATGCAAATCAAAACCACATTGAGATACCATCTCACGCCAGTTAGAATGGCGATCATTAAAAAATCTAGAGACAACAGATGCTGGAGAGGATGTGGAGAAATAGGAACACTTTTACACTGCTGGTGGGAGTGTAAATTAGTTCATCCATTGTGGAAGACAGTGTGGCGATTCCTCAAGGACCTAGAAATAGAAATTTCATTTGACCCAGCAATCCCATTACTGGGTATCTATCCAAAGGACTATAAATCTGTCTACCATAAGGACACATGCACACGAATGTTCCTTGCAGCACTGTTTAAAATAGCAAAGACCTAGAACCAACCCAAATGCCCATCGATGATAGACTGGACTGGGAAAATGTGGCACATATCCACCATGGAATATTATGCAGCAATCAAAAATAATGAGTTCGTGTCCTTTGTAGGGACATGGATGAATCTGGAGAACATCATTCTCAGCAAACCTACACAAGAACAGAAAATGAAATACCACATATTCTCACTCATAGGCGGGTGATGAACAATGAGAACACATGGACACAGGGAGGGGAGCACTACACACTGGGATCTATTGGGGGGAATAGGGGAGGGAGAGCTGGAGGGGGGAGCTGGGGAGGGATACCATGGGGAGAAATGCCAAATGTAGGTGAAGGGGAGGAAGGCAGCAAAACACACTGTTACGTGTGTACCTATGCAACTATCTTGCATGTTCTGCACGTGTACCCCAAAACCTAAAATGCAATAAAAAAAAAGAAAAAGTAAATAAAAAAATAAATAAAATAGAACTGTGGATAATGTACATGTAGTGTGATATATGCATATAGTATATTAATGTTAGTGTGTAAGAATCAAATGTGAAAATGTATGTATCGTGTGATGTGTGCTTATAGCAAATTGTGCTAAAATAATAAAACAGGACCAGGCATGGTGGCTCATGCCTGTAATCCCAGCACTTTGGGAGGTTGGGGCAGGTGGATTAACTGAGATCAGGAGTTCGAGAACAGCCTGGCCAACATGGTAAAACTCCATTTCTACTAAAAATACAAAAATTAGCTGGGCATGGTGGCACACACCTGTAATCCCAGCTAGTGGGGAGGCTGAGGCAAGAGAATCACTTGACAGGAGGCAGAGGTTGCAGTGAGCCGAGATCGTGCCATTGCACTCCAGCCTGGGCAACAGAGCAAGACTTTTTCTCAAAAAATAATAATAGTAATAAAATAGAAAAATTTGCCGATAACTTAGCAATAAATTTATGGTTATGGTCTAAGTTATCAGCAGATTTTTCTGTTTTTTTCTTTGAGACTGAGTTTCATTCTTGTTGCCCAGGCTGGAGTGCAATGGTGTGATCTCAGCTCACTGCAACCTTCACCTCCTGGGTTCAGGCAGTTCTCCTGCCTTAGCCTCTCAAGTAGCTGGGATTACAGGCACGCGCCACCACGTCCGGCTAATTTTGTATATTTTTAGTAGTGATGGGGTTTCTCCATTTTGGTCAGGCTAGTGTCAAACTCCCGACCTTGGGTGATCCGCCCACCTCAGTCTCCCAAAATTCTGGGATTATTGGCATGAACCACCATGCCTGGCTCAGCAAATTTTTCTTAAAGGACCAGTAAATAATTTTTAACTTTGCAGTTCAAGAGCAAAATTATATAACTATTCAGAATGCAATGTAACCATTTAAAGCCAGGTACCCAGCTACTCTGAAAGCTAGGGTGAGAGAATCCCCTGAGCCCAAGAATTCAAGACCAAGATGGGTAACACAGTGAGACCCATCTTGGGGAAAAAAAAAATAAAGTGACCATTCTTAGCTCCTGGGCTGTACAAAAACTGGAGATGGGCCAGGTGATGACCACTTTTGTTGAAAACAGGAAATAACTGTAAACTTAATATTAAAGTAAAACGTTAGGTTTTTTGTTTTTGTTTTTGTTTTTTGGGACAAAGTCTCACTCCGTTGCCCAGGCTGGAGTGCAGTGGCACGATCTTGGCTCGCTGCAACCTCCGCCTCCCAGGTTCAGGCAAGTCTCCTGCCTCAGCCTCCTGAGTATCTGGGATTACAGGCATGTGCCACCATGCCCAGCTAATTTTTGTATTTTTAGTAGAGATGAGATTTCACCATGTTGGTCAGGCTGGGCTTCTGACCTCATGATCCACCCGCCTCGGCCTCCCAAAATGCTGGGATTACAGGCCCGGCCAACGTTAGTTTTTTAAAAAGTTTTTTTTTTCCCATGACACAGCCCTCAAGAGATTCTAAGAACATGTGCCCCTGAAAACATTAGTTCTTATCAAATTCTTACTAAATTCATATTTTTATTACAGATTCTGATTCTATATTTTAAATAGAACTTTATTTATTTGTTTTGATGACACATGAGGCGCCTAAAGTGACTTGCTTTGGGTCTTTTGTTATGGATTTCATTTTATGATGTCTCTTTTAATCTCATGTTGTCTCCCACTTTTTTTTTTTTTTTTGAGACGGAGTTTTGCTCTTGTTACCCAGACTGGAGTGCAATGACGCGATCTCGGCTCACCGCAACCTCCGCCTCCTGGGTTCAAGCAATTCTCCTACCTCAGCCTCCCGAGTAGCTGGGACTACAGGCTGCGCCACCACGCCCAGCTAATTTTTGTATTTTATGTAGAGACGGGGTTTCACCTCGTTGACCTGGATGGTCTCGATCTCTTGACCTCGTGATCCACCCACTGCGGCCTCCCAAAGTGCTGGGATTATAGGCATGAGCCTCCGCACCCGGCCTGTCTCCCACTTTTTTTCTCATGACATCGATTTTTTTGGAGCGATCAGATCAGTTATCTTAGAAAATGCCCCACATTCTGGAGTTGTGTTTTCTGTTTCATTAGTGTTGTTTAACTTGTCTGTCTTTCACCCGCATTGTCTCTAAACTAGACGTTAAATCTAAAGGCTTGAGTAGATTCATGCTAAACGTTTTTGACAAACTATTTACTGTATGTGTAGGATAAAAACAGTCACAAATACAGGTTGAGCATTCCCAATTCAAAAATCTGAAATCCCAAATGCTCCAAAATTGGAAACATTTTGAGAGCCAGCATGATGCTCAAATCTTAAGCTCAAAGAAAATGCTCTTTGGAACATTTCAGATTTCAGATTTTCGGATTAGTTATATACTCAACTGGTAAATATAATGCAAATATTCCATAGTCCAAAAAAATCCAGAGCATTTCTTGTTCCACACATTTTGCATAAGGAATCCTCAGCCTGTAATACCTCCCTCAGGGTGGGTTTCAGCATTGAGCACGACAATCTATACAAAGTTAGCACAGCGCTGGTTGTATAGTAAGTGCTTGGTAAAATTGCAGCTGTTGCTGTCAAGCCTATTATAGGATAATCTCAGTGCAATTAGATAATTTTCTTAAAAATCTGTGGGGTGCCAGGTACGTTGTCTCATGGCTGTAATCTCAACACTTAAAGAGGCAGGCTGACTTTAAGAGGCACGAGAATCGTTTGGGAGATTCCACTGGGCCCAGCAGTTTGAGACCAGCCTGGGCAACGTGGCAAAACCTTGTCTCTCTACAAAAAAATACAAAAACTAGCCGAGTGTGGTGGTAGGTAGGTGCCTGTAGTCCCAGTTACTTGAGAGGCTGAGGCACAAGAATCGCTTGAACCTAGGAGACGAAGGTTGCAATGAGCCAAGATCACACCACTGTGCTGCAGCCTGGGCGACAGAGCAAGCTCCTGTCTCAAAAAAATAAAACTGTAGGGTATCTGTTATTTATTCAGTTTTTGGCTACATTATATTAACAATTCAGAAACCCAAGGTGTTCAAAGAACTCAGTGGCAAAATGCAGTCTGACCTCAATTCATTTGGCAGCAAAATCTGAACTGAATTGACACGAGGCTGAAATATTAATAGATTTGAGTATGGGGTGTTGCCCAGGTTTCTGGGGATTCTACATAATGTTATAGAATATACATCATACTACCTATCTAAAATCAGAAATCTGAATTCTGAAACACATCTGGCCCCAAAGGTGTCCGAAAAGGAACTATGGATCTTTGATTTCAGAGTGTCTTTAAAGAACCTACCACTCTAACCTCTTTTCCACTGATTTTTGTAAGCAGTAATAGTAGTAATTAGTAGTAATAGTAATAGATACCAGTTCTTCAGTATGTTCCATGAACCTAGCATTTTAAATAGTTATTTTAAAGCTTTAATCCTAAAGAGTAGATACTATTATCCCCATTTTACAAGAAAGGAAACCAAAGTTCAGAAATATAAGTAATTTGTCCAGAAATATTAAGTAATTTGTCCAGAAACATTAAGTAATTTGTTCAGTATCACATAGTTTAGAAGAGAGTTGCAGTTCAATTTCAAACCTATCTTTATCTAAAGCCTTCTTTATCTAAAGCCTCACCTTCTCAAGTAAACCGGTTCTACCTCTTCAAATCAGTACATTTTTATTCTTTTGTTGATGCTTGGAGGTAAGATTTAGCTCATTAGTTAGGGATTTTGGAATCTCTAGGATTTGTGATTATTGTAGTTCAGTAGGTATCAGAAGAGGCTTTGTGATGGATATCAGAAAACATCTAATAAAGGGTGTTTTGCTGAACTTAATTCAACCAGTGTACCCAGGACACTCACTAAATTTCTGCCAAATAATACGTTTGATTATTGATACACTGCTAATATTACTATCCTAAACTCTTTGAACCTTGAAAAAGGGCCAGGCACAGTGGCTCACACCTGTAATCCCAGCACTTTGGGAGGCTAAGGCAGGCGGGTCACTTGCGGCCAGGAGTTCTAGACCAGTCTGGCCAACATGGTGAAACCCTGTCTCTACTAAAATATATAAAAGATTGGCTGGGAATGGTAGCATGTGCCGTAGTGCCAGCTACTTGGGAGGCTGAGGCACAAGAATCGCTTGGGAGATTCCAGTGAGCCTTGATTGAGCCTAGCCTGGGTGACAGAGGGAGACTCAGTCTCAAAATAAATAAAACAAACCAACAAACAAACTTACTTTGAAAAGGGTTCATCTGTCTCCTAAAACTCAATTAGAAAGCTTAGGATTTTTGTATTCTGCAAGGAAAAACTGCAGCCCCCTCCTTGAACCTAACCTCCCAAAAAGTGTATTTTGTTAATGTTTTGAAGTTTTTCCTAAGGTTTTTATGTTTCTCAAGAGATGACACTATCTAAATAATAATGATATGCTTCATTAGGAACAATTTTATAATCATTAAAATCTGGCAATTAAAATCACAAATCTCATAATGAATAATCATGTAGGCAATAATCCATCACAGCTATTCTGCCAAAATAGCAGTTGATGCTCATTAACTTTTAAGCTTTTGCTTTTCCCTGTAGTAATACACTTTATTACTTTTCCAAAAAAAGACTGCTAATTATAATAAGAATTTTCTTAAGTCACTTTTTGACATCATTTTTGAAACAGTGACTTAATGCATTCATTATAGATCATAGAAATCTATAAGGCCTTCATATTGTAAATCTTCCTAACAGTGAATCTGATAGCAAAAGATCTACCAGAGATTGTCTTTAGCAAAGTGAGCCAAGGAAGAAGTGAGGATCTTGATCAGGCCCTTGCCTGATATGTCAGTATCTGCTGTAGTTGAGTATTTTTTATTGTCTTAGTGGCATTAATCCTGAGTAGATTATTTTAATTAACCGGTATGTTCTACAGTGCATTATATATGTGTGTTTTATACAGAAAACACACAAAATTAGATTCAAGGCCACTGAAACTTTTATGAGAAAATATTGATTAATTTCCATTAATAATTTTTTATTAACAAAAGTAAGCATTGTTAATGCTTATGTGATAGAAAATAGAAATTAGGAGAATAAAATAATGAGATTTTCAACTTTGCTCTCAGTTTCATTCTCAGTTGTCCATTAAATAACCTGAATCTCTAATAAGATAGGGTTACATATGTGTTTTCAACTTTTTACGCTTATAAAAAATGCTTAACATACACTTATCTTAAAACACTTTGCCCATTATTCCCAAAGGATTTTTTTTTTTTTTTTCTGGAGATGGAGTTTCACTCTTATCATCCAGGCTGGAGTGCAGTGGTGCAATCTCAGCTCACTGCAACCTCCACCTCCCAGGTTCATGCCTCAGCCTCTTGAGTAGCTGGGATTACAGACGCCCATCACCATGGCTGGCTAATTTTTGTGTTTTTAGTAGAGACGGGGCTTCACCATGTTGGCCAGGCTGGTCTCAAACCCTTGACCTTAAGTGATCTACCTGTCCCGGCCTCCCAAAGTGCTGGGATTACAGGTGTCAGCCACCACATCTGGCCAGTGTGCTTTATTTTTTTATTTTTAAAATTTTTTTATTTTTAGAGATGGGTTTTCACCATGTTGGCCAGGCTGGTCTGCAACTCCTGGCCTCAGGTGATCCGCCCGCCTCAGCCTCCCAAAGTGCTGGGATTACAGGTGTCAGCCACCGCATCTGGCCAGTGTGCTTTATTTTTTTATTTTTAAAATTTTTTTATTTTTAGAGACGGGTTTTCACCATGTTGGCCAGGCTGGTCTGCAACTCCTGGCCTCAGGTGATCCGCCCGCCTCAGCCTCCCAAAGTGCTGGGATTACAGGTGTGAGCCACCACGCCCAGCCGAGTGTGCTTTATTTTTAAAGTAAAATTGATATTCAAAATTATATCTTGTTTTCGTTTAACTGTTTAATAATATTAGGTGAAAAATTTTAAACTGTCATTTAGAATTTTGTGACTTGCCTAATCCTTATAGTATACCCAGTTTTTGTTTAAGGGTTTTTTTTTTAAAGTTAATAATAATTTATGAAATAATCAGTATTACCCCTTATCATATATTAGAAATGTTTTTTTCTCCAGCTTAAGAAAAAAATATTTTAATAAAGAAAAATAACTACTTGTATACTTTTAAATTTAAAGAGTGCTATTAACCTTATGTAAAAACTAACTTTTTCTATTTCTCGTTAGGTTTTCTTTCTACCATTAAGTAATACCATCCTCAGCTGTTTTAAAGATAATTCCATTTTTGCCTGGGAATGTGACACACTTTTTTGCAAATATCAACTGCCGGCTCCACCCGAAAGCTCTAGTATATTATACAAAGTGTTTGCTGTGACCAGGTAATGTGAGTTTTAAGACACTAGAAATATTTAAGAAATTTAATTTCTAGTAAAAAATTATAAATTTTCGTTTAGTTTATATTCAGTATTTTTTTGTCATATTAAAAAAAGTTACCTTCAAATTTAGATATGGTCTGCTGACCTTTTATTATGCAAAATATCAAATATACACAAAAATAGAAAAATACATGAACCCCTAAGTAATTTTTTTTCGTTTTTGTTTTATGATGTTTTATTTATACCAATCTTTCCTCCGTCAGAGCCCCTAAGTATTTCCATAAGCTAAAATAATCATCAGTGAATGGTCATTTCTGTTTTTATCAATAACTTCACCTACTGCTTTACTGTATTGTTTGAAGCAAAGCCTAAGCATATAATTTTATCCATAAATATTTCAGTTTATCTCTGAAAGATAAGGGCCCTTTTGGAAGCATAACCAGAGTGTTATAACACTTTAAAAATTACTAAGAATGTCTTAATATTGCCACATAGCTAGTCATTGTTGAAACTTCCTTAATTTGTCTAATAACTGGTTTTTATCATTGATTTGTTTGAGTAAGAAGCAAAACAAGGTTCACACATTGTATTTTGTTGATATATTCGTCTTCTGTTTTTTTCCTTGGAGTTTATTCATTAAATAGTCATTTCTCTGAAGTTTTCTGTAGTCTGGATTCTCCTCTCTGTCTTCACATGGTGTTGTTTAATATGATCCTCTGTTATCTGTATTTTTTCTGTGTGCTGGTAATACCTGTATTTCTTAAAAACTGGAGGCTTGATCTGATTTAAGGACAAGAAGGCATTATAGGTGGTTGTGTACTTTCGTCAGGAACATTGTAGAACAGTTTCTTGTTAGATGTCTGTAGCCATTGGTGATCGTTACCCAGATCCAGTACAGCCTTAGAAGTTAGCAAAATGGGGCTGTTCTAATTCTCTCATTTCTTCTTCGCTTATTAACTAGAAACTTTCCGTAGAAAGAAATGTCCTCTCATCAACCCTTTGGTCATTTTAATGTACGGTTGTAAAGGAAAGGCAGGATAAATGCTTATTTTTCTCAAACTAGTTTTCAGAGGAATGAATTGGTTTATTGGCATCTTTCAAAGGTGGCCGATGAAGTTTTTTTTTATCTTTAATCTTTGTAAACCCATAGGCTTAGAGTAGTTGACCGTGCTTTTTGTTTATTTTGTTTGTGCTTCTTACAAAGGAAGTTTGTTAGAATTTTAAACAATGTATACATGATGGAATCATTCTAACAACACATCTGTTTACTGCTTCTCTGATATCTAATGACAAGAGTGAAGGCCTGTTAAAGTTTTTTGCATCAGTAAAACCCACAGCTCAAAATTGTAGGAGTGATTAACTGAGCCAAAGGCCTTCATTCACATGTTTACCACAGTGTTTTCTTAAAAGGTTAACCACCTGTGAACCAATTAACATTAGCATTAAGATTTAACTAAACTGTTAGGCACAGGATTAGATCAGATATCAAAAAACCCTGTGGTTCCCTAGTCAAGTCACACAAATCCCCCAATTTTTTATTTTATTTTATTTTGAGGCATGGTTTTGCTCTTGCTGCCCAGGCTGGAGTGCAATGGCGCAATCTCGGCTCACGGCAACCTCCGCCTCCCAGGTTCAAGCGATTCTCCTGCCTTAGCCTCTTGAGTAGCTGGGATTATAGGCATGTGCCACTAGGCCTGGCTAATTTTGTATCTTTAGTAGAGATGGGTTTCTCTATGTTGGTCAGGCTGGTCTCAAACTCCCAACCTCAAAGTGATCCGCCCGCCTGGGCCTCCCAAAGTACTGGGATTACAGGTGTGAGCCACCGTGCCCGACCAAATCCCCAAATATTTTAGCCTGTCACCGTTGACGTGTTTTAATACTTTACAGCTGTCATTCTTAGAGATGTTCCAGTTTTCTCATCTTTGACTAGTAAGATCCTCTTTGAGTTGGCTTTGGCATCCTTTTAGTACAACTCCAGTTGCTTGTGATAGCTTTCATGCTTTCTGGTATGACAAGATATTCCGAGCTTATCTTGTACAATTCCTGCCCTAACTCTGGAATTAGCCATTTCTCTGAAGAGTCTAGGTTCTTTTTGTGGAAAATGGTATTTCAAGACCCTAATCTGGATGCTAGGGGTTCTCATTTTAACTGGGCTGATCATTGTTTCTAGCCTTGTTAGGGGAGCTACGAAATAGATGTTAATTCCTCTCTTCTCTCACCCTGTTCTTCTAAGTCATCAGTAAATCCCATCAACTCAACCAAACTATCGAATTGGTCATTTTGTTTTTATTCATTGCTGTGGTTATTACCCTAATCCAAGCTACCCTAGCCTCTTTTAGACTGCTATAATAGCCTTTTTATTTGTTCTCCCTGTTTTCAATCTCATTTCCTATAGTCATTCTCTGCACAGCAGATAAAGTGGTTTTTGTAAATCAGTAAGTCAGATCATGTCACTTTCCTATTAACTGCCTTCATCACTTAGAGTAAAATCCAACCTGAAACTCCTGATTTCCCGAGGCCTTCTGTCATGTGGCCTAGGCCTTCCTCACTTCATCTCCTTTCCTTCCTCTTGGTCTGCTCTAGCCACATTTTAGTATAGCAGTGTATTTCATATAGCAGTGACCTTGAGTAACCTCGGAGCTGGCTATTCCAGCCAGTCTGGAACACTGATCAGCCTAAAATTCTTCCTCCAGATCATCCCGTGACTGGCCTATTTGTGTCATTCAAGTAGCAGATCGGATCCTTTCCCAGCTTTCATCACTTTTTTTATAGTTCTGTATAGAACTTATCACCAGCTCTTATCAAGTTCATCTATTTGTTTCTTTGCCTTCCTCTAGACTGAAAATCCTGTAAGAGCAGGATTACTTGACTTGTGCAGTCTTAACTTACTGTGTCCCTGGCTTCTGGAACTCTAGCTGGCTTATAGCAGACACTTAAAACATAATCATAGTATTATCACACTTTTAAAAAATTAATAAGTCCTTTACAAGTTTTTGTTGAATGAATGAATGACCTTGCAAGTCAAAACAACTTATTCTTTTTGTACTTTATTAAGGTAGCTTTCTTTGAGCAGGAAGAAAGTTTGGGCTGTTTTTTCATATAGGCATCTACCATCAATTCTGTGTAACTGTATGTGAAATATAGAAAGTTGGAATAGTGATAAGTGACTTTGAGATTATACTATAAAATGGAAGTGTTAGGTAGAAAACCTACAATCAGGTCATTAAACAAATGTTTGTTAAACTGGTGCCTTACAGCACAGTAGACAAAAAATGTATACTATAAATCTGAGCTGTCCATGCAGTTATTTAAATTAATACAAATTAAATAAAATTTAAAAATAATGTCCTCATTAGCATTAGCCACATTTCAGGTGCTCAATAATCACGTGTGACTAGTGTGACCATATTGGATAGCATAGATACAGCACGTTTCTGTCATCACAGAAAGTTCTGTTGGACAGTGCTGCTATAAACAGTTGAACCTGTTTTACTTTTTTGTTACCTAGAGATGGCCGAATCCTGGCTGCTGGAGGCAAGTCAAATCATCTTCATTTGTGGTGCTTAGAAGCTAGACAGCTCTTTAGAATTATCCAGATGCCCACTAAAGTTCGAGCCGTTCGCCATCTAGAATTTCTTCCTGATAGTTTTGATGCTGGTTCTAATCAGGTTAGTAACATAAATGTAGGACACTGTACTTTTAAAGAAAGAAGAAATCCATCTCTGAACTGTATTAATGCTTAATTATTTAACTTACACTCTGGCTGTTATGAGAATTTGAAATTATAAATATGTTATTTTTGTGAAGAGTCTAGAATTTTAAAAAAATTTCAAAATCTTGTATTCTTTATTGACAGTTTGCCCTTTTTATAAAATCAGCATACTGTAAATCTATGTTGTACTTTATGGTTTGCAGTGAGCTGTATTTAGCATGTTATTTTTCATTTGATCCTTAATTCTTTGAGCATAGGCAGTAAAGGTATTCTCCCCATTTTACAGATTATAACACTAATACCTAGAAACATGGACTTACCAACATTGCTGTTAATTGTAAGGATTAAAGATTGGACTAGACCTAAAAGGTTTTCATTGTGTTGTTCTTCTGTTTACCCTAACTGGTTGCTCACTCCTGTGAAACATGTTTTTATTGGTATCTTTCCTTAGTTTACAGAGCACTTCTTCCCCCATCCCCCTCCACTTACTCCTTTTTAAGAGTTGAGTTCTGTCAAACCTTAACTTCCTTATTTCAAATAGACTGTCATAGATTTTGTATTTTAAGAGATTAGATACATGTTTTATGTATGTATGTATACATATGCATGTATGTATGTATCATGTCTATTTTACTTACATTTTTGATTAGGTCATATATTCACATGGTTGAAAACATGAAATGGCATACAGTGAGAAGTCTGTCACGCCTTTCTACCATTTGTCTTGTTGTTTACCCCCCTCCCCATATACACTGTTGTTATATATAGTGTTAGTTCTTCCCATTATTTTATACAGCCTTGTACCTTTTATTCTTTGTTTTTTTGTTGTTGTTTTGAGATGGAGTCTAGCTCTGTGTCCCAGCATGGAGTGCAGTGGTGCAATCTCAGCTCACTGCAACCTCCGCCTCCCAGACTCAGGCGATTCTCCTCAGTACCCCGAGTAGCTGGGACTACAGGCATGCACCACCATGCTTGGCTAATTTTTGTATGTTTAGTAAAGAGGGAATTTAACCATATTGGCCAGGCTGGTCTCAAGTAATCCACCCGTCTCAGCCTCCCAAAGTGCTGGGATTATAGATGTAAGCTATTGCGCACAGTCTACCTTTTATTCTTAAGTTGGAAATTGTTCTATATCAGTGCAGAACTTCTTTCTTTTTTACGGCTGCGTAGTGTTGCAGTTTATTTTAAAAAATAAAATAAAATAATAAAAGTGCCAGTCTCCTATTGGCACTTAACCTGTTTTTAGTCCTTTTCTATTACAAATATTGCTGCACTGAATAACTTTTCACAAGTGTCATTTCACGCATCCTTTTTGTAGGATAAAATCCCAGAGTTGAAATAGTGACTTAGAAGTTATGTGTATCTGTAATTTGGGTAGATCTTGCCCAGATGACTTCCAGAGGAGTTGCATCAACTGCAGATGAGGGACTTTGCTTTCTGCAAGCCAACCAACAGAAGAACTTTATAGAGCTACCTCCAAACTGCCTTTTACAGTCTTTCGTGTGATAAGTGACATCAGCATTTCAAGCTATCACATGGTGGCATCGCTTACCAGCCACTGGCGCTGGGAAGAGAACCTGCATTTACACAAGGCAGCACGGGGGTTTACTTGCTTAAACTTTTTAATTATATGTTTCTAATTTTTGAAATTATGAGTTAAAATTTAAACTATTTTTCCCCCTTAAAAGACTAGCTTCCCTCCTACCCCTGCATCTCACAGCCTCTTCATTTTCCAAATGTTAGTTAAAATATTTGCTGAATAGAGGCAGACAGTGGGGAGCCTCAGTGGGTGTGACAGGTTTGTGTGAGGGCAGCAGGACTGATGTTAGCTCCGACTAGCTATGGAAAGGGTACAGGAAGGCAAACCCTCCACCCTCCTTGTTTCTGGTAGCCCTTGTGGTGAAAGTTAGGAACTGTCTTAGTCTGTTTTGTGCTACTGTACTGGAATACCACAGACTGGGCAATTATAAGCAATATAAGTTTATTTCTCACAGTTCTGGAGGCTGGGAAGTCCAAGATCTAGAAGTTGGCATCTTTTGAAGGCCTTTGTTCTCTGTCATAATATAGTAGAAGGCATCATATGGGTGAGAGAGGGAGGAATGGGAGGGGACAAGAGGGAGCCAAACTCATCCTTTTACACCAAACCCACTCCCACAATAATACTATTAATCCTTTCATGAGGGCAGAGCCCTGATGCCCTGATCACCTCTCATTAGGCCCTGTCTGTCAGCACTGTTGGATTGAGGATGACATTTCCAGTACTTGCTGTTGGAGAGACACATTAAAATTATGGCATCGTCTAATCCTCTCTGTCCTCCATATATGTCATCAGTGGGCATGATCTGCCTGTGGGAAAGGAAGATTCTTTGGGCACCTTTCCATAGTCCACCACGATGAGTTCCTTGCTGATTCTGGTTAGAGCCAGGGCGTAATCAACATGTGCCATAAGTTGTGATTTTAAAATATATAATATCAGGTCAGACACAGTGACTCACACCTGTAATCCCAGCACTTTGGGAGGCTGAGATGGGCAGATCACCTGACTTCAGGAGTTTGAGAGCAGCCTAGCCAACCTGGTGAAACCCCATCTCTACCAAAAATACAAAAGTTAGCCAGGTGTGGTGGTACACACTTGTAATTCCAGCTACTCGGGAGACTGAGGCTGAAGAATCACTTGAACCCAGGAGGTGGAGGTTGCAGTGAGTGGAGATCATGCCATTGCACTCCAGCCTGGGCAACAAGAGTGAAACTCCATCTCAAAAATGATGATAATAAAATAAAATATATAACATCCTACTGAGAATAGAATTTTCCCTAGGTGTCCCCCTCAAAATACACACACACACACGCAAACATTGCATACATATAAAGACGTGTATATAGTTTGACATTCAGACATTTGACTATCACATGTTTTTAGGAATTTATGGTTCTTTTTCTCTAAGGTTCTTGGAGTACTAAGTCAAGATGGTATTATGAGATTTATCAATACACAGACTTGTAAACTGCTCTTTGAGATTGGGAGCCTTGATGAAGGAATTAGCTCATCAGTAATTAGCCCACATGGACGGTACATTGCATCTATTCTGGAAAATGGAAGTCTAAACATATACTCAGTTCAGGCTTTAACACAAGAAATAAATAAGGTATGTATGATCAAGTAATCAACATCAGCTTTGTAAAAACACTTAAATATTGTATCATCGAGAATAAAATCCTGATGCTGCTATTTCTAACTTAGCTGGAACCTACCATTTTTCTGGATGTATTTTGTTGCTCTGACTCCCAAAGCCACATCTCTGGCCTTCATTTGTCACATATGCTCCATTCTTAAATTGCTGCCTTTCTGGAGGACATCTCTCTTTGATGTCTCTCTCTCATTTAAGGTGTTACTTGTTGTCTCCTTCCCATGAGTTCTTCAATCCTGGTTTCTTCGTTTTTGTCTCATGTTTTCTTCCCATCTCGTAGGCTAGAAACCTTGAAGCTCTGTGACTTCCTATCCCTTTATTTCCTATCCCAGTCAACACTAAGTCATGTAACTTCTTAAATTTGAAGTATCTATAAATGTGCTACCTGTTCTCCACCTCCGTAATTGCTCTCCTTGTATTGGTCTTCATTAACTACTCTAACAGTAATTTAAAGAAATATCTTAAACTTAGTCCCGGCATGGTGGCTCATGCCTTTAATCCCAGCACTTTGGGAGGCTGAGGCAGGTGGATCGCCTGAGGTCATGAGTTGGAGACCAGCCTGACCAACATGGAGAAACCCTGTCTCTACTAAAAATACAATATTAGCTGGGTGTGGTAGTGGGTGCCTATAATCCCAGCTACTTGGGAGGCTGAGGAAGAAGAATTGCTTGAACCCAGGAGGCAGAGGTAGTGGTGAGCTGAGACCAAGCCATTGCCCTCCAGCCTGGGCTACAAGAGTGAAACTCTGTCTCAGAAAGAAAGAGAGAAAGAGAGAGAGGGAAGGAGGGGGGAAGGAAGGGAATGAGGGAGGGAAGGAAAGGAAAGAAAAAGAAAGATCTTAAACTTGAAGGAAGGAAGGGAGGGAAAGAAAGGAGAGGAGAGGAGGGGAGGGGAGGGAGGAAAGATCTTAAGCTTGGCACTCAGTGCCTGCCATGCTCATCCTTCCATCTTCTAAAATAATTAATTGTCATTTCTTAACTAATGTCACTTCAGTGCTTCCTTCCTGTGTTTGTTGAATTAAGTCCAAGCTCTTCTGCCTGACTCTCAGTGTTCTCTCTAATCTTGTCTACCTATCTAACTTACTTCCTCCAACTTACAACTTCCCTCATTATCCCCCATAGACACCATCCTTATTTCTGCATCTGTTATCCACACCATTCATTTCACTAAAATGCACACCTCACTCCTCTTCTCTGCTTATCTAAAATTGCCCCAGCTAACAAGTCATATTATCCATGTGTCTTCTAGTCTGGAACAGCACCATAGTGGCCCTCACAGAGACTTTGATGATCACCTGGTGTCGCCCTTTTATTTTACACAGGAAGAAGTTCATTCTCAAACTTAATCAGGCAGCTAGTAACTAGCAGTTCTGGGTGTTCCAATTATTCCAAGATCACATGAGATTGGGCACATTTGAAGTAGCATGGCCGTAGATGGTGTTCTGATTCCTAATACCTTCTTTTTTTATATACCTCCTCCTTTTTGTTTTCTTTATTTTTTAAAAAAATTATACAAGTAGTTAGTGTCTCATTGCAGAAAAAAAAAGGAATATACAGAATAGCAGATAGGCAAATACAAGTCACTGAAAGCCTCACCACACCATTCTCAGATGGTTCTGATTTATACTTTTCCAATTTCTTTTCTATGTGTGTAAATATATAGTCACTCCTCATTATTTGTGCATTCTATACATGAGAATTCTCCTACTCACTAAAATGTATTTGCAACTTCAAAATTAATACTTGCAGTGCATTCGTGTTCATTCAGGGACATGCACAGAGCACTGAAAAATTTGAATCACCTGATACCGTTTCTCCCTGCTGAAGTCAAACAAGGCAACACTCCGTCTTCTTATTTCAGCTCTCATAAACAAGTACCCTATTTGTCGTCTACTTAATGCCTTTTTTTTTTTTTTTTTTTTTTTGCATTTTGAAGCTTCTTGTTAAGATTTTACTGTTTAAAGGGGTCCCCAAGCATAGCGCTGAAGCACTATTTATCGTTTCTAAACACAGGAGGCTGTGGCGTACCTTACAGAAGAAATACGTGTGTTAGATAAACTCATTCAGGAATGAGTTGTAGTGCTATTAGCTGTGAGTTCAGTGATAACAAATCAACGATATGAATTAAATAAGATGCCTGTAAACAGAAACACATAGAACAAGGTTATTCATTGAATGGTTAATGAGGCTCTCGGGAACTGGACTCCATGTTTCCCCAGGAGCAGTGTTTCAGTATTCACTAATTGAGTATTCATGGTGACTTTATAAAACCACTGCAAATAGAATTCACTGTATATATATGTTTGTGTGTGCGTGCAGGTACACATGTGTCTGTGTGTGTGTGCATACATTTTCTCTAAACATGCAGGATTATACTCTGCTGCTCTTTTGTTCTTTATATCATTATATATACTATATATATTTACATTATAATATGTGCTATAAATAAAGTTTTTTTAAATGTATTAATATCTGCTCTACTGAGAGAGTTTTCAGCCTCTTTGAATAGTCAGTTTTACAGTACTAGCTAAACTTTCTTCATAGAGGCAGGCAGAGATCTGAGAAAAACTATAGAAAGAGTGAGTCATTTAGCTCCTTTCTGCTTGTTATCTGCTGAGCAAATTGAGATCACGTGAATAGAAAAGCTAGCTTAGAAGTAGAATGATCTTATTTTTTGGACACATTACTAATACCATCTGTCTTTTGGCTGTTCCGGCCTATGTTAATGTTCAGCTCTCTATTCTCTATAAATCTAACTCACCTTTGTCCCATTCTTACCAGTTTTATTTTCTTGGCATCGGAGAATTTCTGGTATTGTGGTAATAGAGTAAATGAATTCTTATATGTTGAAGGTTTAACAGTACAAAGGTATGTCAAATCAGGTCATTCTCAGGTTCTTTTTGGGAGGTTATACTTATGGTAGAGGATAAGGCTCAAACGGGAAATTGTGACATTAGAAGGAAATTTTAATAAAAATTTAGAAGAATGGATTGAAGTCATAAAATAGTTTAAGGATATTAAAGATGGGTAATATTCATAAGTCAGACCACTATTAATCTCATCCCATAGATGAAGTAAAGAATTGAATCATAAACTATAAATGGTCATTGTGCTTGAATTGTGTTTAGAACTTAGAAAGCCTGAGTTACCTTATTTGCTCACTTCCTTTGAAGAACGAAGATCTTTTGATTAGAAGAAAATTATTTATGGAGAAAATGTCCTAGTGAGTAATGTTACTTTAAGTAGATTGACGTATGGGTTTTTCCTCCCTGTTTGATGGGCCCCATAAAGATGAAGGTATAGATTCTAAGTCACATTGTCTGAACTGTTTAAGCTGTTGATACAATACAGAAATAATACAGATCACTAAGCAGATTAAAACATTCAACCGAGGGATAGAGAGGCAGAGGTTTCATGCTTCTAGAAGAAAGTCATTTGACAGTTTCCTCTTAGCTCAGAGAATATTGGGGTACTTCTGCCAGAATTCTAGAGGGCCGTACCTCTCTAACTGTGCCTTTTTTTGCTGTGGATAATAATCACCACACTAACTTTATCATGTATGTGTAAACATGGTTTGGTATTAAATGATTTAAGATCGGCTTTCAAGGAATAATTATATTTATTTCTGTTGTTAATAATGTATATTATGTTCTTCAAAGGAATTCAGCAGAAATTTGCTTTGATTTTTTAGTCAAAGCAAATGTTCCTAGACATTTTACTTAGGTTTTTTGCCTGAAGAATAATTCTGCATATTAAGACATGTTATTAAAGCAAATTTTGAAAGTCATATATTAACAGGTCTCTCTTCCAAGGATATCCATTAGAATGTGTATATTTATTTTTCCGTTTAGCCACCTCCGCCTTTAGTGAAAGTTATTGAAGATTTGCCTAAGAATAAACTGAGTTCCAGTGATCTTAAGATGAAAGTAACATCAGGAAGAGTACAGCAGCCAGCAAAATCTAGGGAAAGCAAAATACAAACTAGAATATTAAAACAAGACCTGACTGGTAATTTTGAAAGTAAAAAGGTAAGAATGTTTGGTAATTAAATTTTATTTGTTGTGACTCTGCTATAGACAAGTCTTGTGATTTCTAAGCCATCACCGCTCTTCCCTCTCTTGGGAATTAAAGAAAGAGAATAACTGAAGAGAATAAAGTTGTAAATGAAATTATGCACAGGCTGGTCTTACTCCTGTCCTCGAGTGATCTTCTCACCTCAGCCTCCCAAAGTGCTGTGATTAAGAGCATGAGCTGCCACACTCAGCCATATTACTTTGAGAAAGAAAGAAAATATAGCTATTAATAGAAAAGTTACATTATTTTCAAGGGATTTTAAAACTTTTTAATGACAAATATATACACACATATATACAAAGTACACATTAAGTATACACACAGCTCAGCAAACTTTCACAAACTGCACACACCATGTTACCAGCACCTGGATCAAAAACTGGGACATTACCATCAGCTTCCTGCTCCATTCCATGCTCTCTCTCTCTCTCTCCTACCCAACCAGAATAACTATTCTACTGATACACTCTAGATTAGTTTAGTAAATACTGTCAGTTTTCCTAAGTGGTTGATTGAAAAGTTGTTGATTTACATTCCTACCAGCAGTATTTCAGAGTTCTAGTTGCTCTATATTCTCACTAATAATACCTGATACTTTTCACATTGATTTTAGTACAGTGTCCTTCCTGATCCATGGTTTCACTTTCCATTGTTTTGGTTACACGTAGTCAACTGTACTCCAAATACATTAAAAGGAATATTTCAGAAATAAGCAATTCATAAGTTTTCAATTGCACACCATTCTGAGTAGCATGATGAAGCCTCATGCCATCTTGCTCTGTTCCACCTGGCACGTGAATCATCATTTTATCTGGCATAGTCACTCAGTAGCCTCTTGCTTATCAGGTCTGTCACAGTATCAGAGTGCTTGTGTTCATTCAAGTAATGCTTATTTTACTTAAAATCTTCTCCAGAGCACAAAAGTACCAATATTCACATATTGTCAGAATTGTTCTATTTTAGTATTAGTTATGATTGTTAATCTCTTACTGTGCCTAATTTATAAATTAAACTTTATTACAAGTATGTATATATGGGGAAAAACATAAATACATTTAGGGTTCAATATTAACCCTAATATAAATATTAGAGACCTGGTGCCCAAGATTTTTACTAGAGGCTGGTTCTATAGGTACCGTTTAATAGGCTTCAGATTTCAGACTCCCAGAAGGAAGGCGGGCATTTAGCATAAACCACATTGTACGAACAGTTTAAGCACAGTGAGCCACTCTTAATTGGTTCTGGGGGTGGTAAGAACTCTCCTGAAATTCAACTTCTAGACACCAGCCAAAGGCCAACCTTGCAAGTAAGCCCTGTAAGGGTAGCAGGCTCAGACCAGCTTGTGTTAAATTTTTTCTGCACATACACATTTCCACATGAAGAAATAGAGCATTACCAGTAGCTGTGGAGGCCCCTGTGTGCTTACCCTCCATCACATTTTTCTCCCTGCTCCGTGTGTGTGTGTGTGTGTGTGTGTGTGTGTGTGTGTGTGTGTATAAAACCATTGTCCTCACTTTTCTGTTAATTATGCCCTTGATTTTCTTTGTTTTATAACCTCTTCACATAACTCTAAACAAAATATTATTTCCTTAAAGAAAAAACTGAATAGCAGACACAAGCCTAGCCTAGTTGTGTAAAGATTGGGCAATATTGTTTCTATTTGATGAATGCTTTAATGCAAAGATAAGCTGAATGGTATCTCTGAGACTTTTTGACTTCAGCTTTCCTGAGAGTTTACAGGACCTTTTCTGGGAAAACTGGTGGGAATGGTCATGAATAACTTCGGGAAGTAAAAGGCTCATGATGTCAGGATATCTGGCAGCATTGTAGTGTGGATCATATCTGTATATCCTACAGAAATATGTCAAGAAGTAGAGCTGCTTAAGGAAATCATAGCCAGCTCTAAAATGTAGGTCAAAGTAGAAGACTTCGATGGGGTGAAATGCAAGTCCTCAACTAATCTTTGCATTAGCACATGGAAAGGAAAGAAGGAACTTTATCAGCTTATGAGGAACAGATCAAATCGAGGCCAAACTCTCCAGGGCATTTTATCCTTTGTTTAAAAAGAGGCTTCAGTGGCAACAGATATCTTGATGATGAAGGCAGTCTTCCTGGATTGTATTGCTCTCATTTGCATTGGTTGCCCTCTATACCTTGCACATGGCACTCAAGAGGGAAATCTTCATTTACCATCATCTTGTGTTTTCCCTTCACTCTTCTCTTACATTGGACTACCTGTTTATTGTGGTAAAAAGAGCACTAAATCAGAAAGTCTGGCTTCAAGTCTTGAGCCAAGATTTAGCAGATTTGTGACCATGAGCAATTCACCAAACTTCTCTGACTTTCCCATTTTCTCAAATAAAGGAAGACATCTCATCTGTTTCATGTAGTTGTTAGATCCAGTGGAGACAATATATGAAAACAGCTTTATAATCCTAAATTCTATAAAAATTTTTTTATTAAGATAAAAATTGACTTAAAAGTTTCAGATATAAGGGACTATCAGCAAGAACTGATGTCTGTTAGGATAAAATGGTGAACTACACATGTTTTTCTGCCAGACTTGTCCTTGATGCTTTAATGCTAGGAATTTCCTAGAATTTTAAGGAAAGAGAGAGACAGGGGTAATGCTAGCTGAATCAATTGCTCTTTGATGCAGGGGTCAGCAAATGACAGTCCATGGGCCTAATTCAGCTATTCAAGCTGAAAATGATTTTTGCGTTTTTAAGTGGTTATATATAAATGTATAATATTCTTGATTTTTCTTCTTGGCCCACAAAACCTAAAATATTTACTAACTGGTCTGTATCAGCCCATTTTCACACTGCTATAAAGAGTAGTACCTGAGACTGGTCAATTTATAAAGAAAGGAAGATTAATTGACTCACAGTTCTGCATGGCTGTGGAGGCCTCTGGAAACTTACAATCATGGCAGAAGGCAGAAGGTGAAGGGAAAGCAGGTACTTCTTCACAAGGCAACAGGCGGAGAGAGAGAGGAATATATGGAGGAGGAACTGTCAAACACTTACAAAATCATCAGAACTCTTGAGAACTCACTATCAGGAGAATAGCATGGGGGAACTGCCCCCCATGATCCAGTCGCCTCCTGTTGGGTCCCTCCTTCAACACGTGGGGATTATGGGGATTATAATTCAAGATTAGATTTGGGTGGGGACACAGAGCCAAACCATATCATGGCCCTTTACAGAAAAAGTTTGTCAAGCTTATCTAGGGAAGATACTATATCATGAACTTTATTGGCTCTGTATATGCATGCTCAAAATAGGGAGAGATGGGAGCGGGGAAAAGACCTATGATACACAAATATTTCTGTGTGTTATTTTCTAAAGTTAGAAAGTCACTGGGGAACTAGATTACCATTTGTCACCTTTTCAGTTTTTATGATTATGTCATTTATTAGTACTGTCTTTTTCTTTATAGAACGAATTACCAGATGGATTAAACAAAAAGCGTTTACAAATCTTATTAAAAGGCTATGGTGAATATCCAACAAAATACAGGTACAATTTAAATTCTGTATGTTACATCAATTTTACTCAAAAAAAATTTGGGGGTTTAAAATACACTTTTATTTCAGAATGTTCATTTGGCGCTCTCTACTACAACTGCCTGAAAATCATACTGCATTTAGTAGCCTCATAGATAAGGGTACTCATGTGGCATTTCTCAACCTTCAGAAGAAATACCCCATCAAAAGTAGGAAACTACTCAGAGTATTACAGAGGTATGTTCTATATATTGCAGCAACGTGTGTAAGACCTGTAACTAATAATTGCAGTGTTTTAAAATCTTCTGTTTATAAAATATTGTTTGGTCAGTTTGATTATCTTTATGTGATATGTTGTTTTAATTTTAAAAATGGACATACACATATATTACATATGAATATTAGTTTGTGTTGTGTTCTAGAAAATAGGACTCTTTCAGATTAATCTAAAAGAACATTTCAGCACTTTAGGAGGCCAAGTTGGGTGGATCACCTGAGGTCAGGAGTTGGAGACTAGCCTGACCACCATGGTGAAATTTATGATGTCTCTACTAAAAATCCAAAAATTAGCCAGGTGTGGTGGCAGGCACCTGTAATCCCAGCTACTCGGGAGGCTGAGGCAGGAGAATCACTTGAACCCGGGAGATGGAGGTTGCAGTGACCCAAGGTTGTGCCATTGTACTCCAGCCTGGGCGACAGAGCAAGACTCCATCCAAAAAAGAAAGAAAGAAAAGCAAGAGGCACAGTAGAAAGAGCTTTGAATTAGAAGGCAAAAGACCTAGGAACAGTAGCTTAGCTCATCCTTTAACATGCTTTTCATGTGTTAGGCACATTTAACTTATAGGTAAAGAAACTGAGGCATAGAGAGATTAGGAAATATGATCAAATCACAGCAGCGGTAGAGCTAAGATTAAGCCCAGGTTCCAGAGTCGAAGACTTTTTTAAAAAATATTTTTTTGTGGCCAGGTGCAGTATCATGCCTATAATCCCAGCACTTTGGGAGGCTGAGGCAGGTGGATCACCTGAGGTCAGGAGTTCAAGACCAGCCTGGCCAACAAGGTGAAACCCCATCTCAACCAAAAATGCAAAAAATTAGCTCGGTGTAGTGGCAGGTGCCTGTAATCCCAGCTTCTTGGGAGGCTGAGACAGGAGAATCACTTGAACCTGGGAGGTAGAGGTTGCAGTGACCCGAGATTACGCCATTGCACTCCAGTCTGGGCAACAAGAGTGAATCTTTATCTCAAAAAAAAAAAATTTATTCTGAAAAATTTCAAGCATGAATAAAAATAATGTAACAAATATCCCCATGCCCATCACCCAGCTTCAGTGGTTGCCAACTCATGGCCAGTCATGTTGGGTGGATATTCCCACTCACTCGACACCCCACAGCCCAACATGTACACACTCCCCCTGCTAAATATATAGATATGTATCCCTAAAGGATAAGGACTCTTTTTCTTTACCATAAGCACACTACCATACTCACACACAAAAAAGAATTAATAATTATTATCTTCAAATATTCAATCAGCATTCCTCTGATTGTCTTAAAAATTTTTTTCTTATGTAAACTTGTTCAAATCAGGGTTCAAACAACCTGTACACTTTCCATTTGGTTGATACCCCACTGAGTTTAATCTGTAGATTCTGACTACCTCCGTTTTTCATTACAATTTATTTGTTGGAAGAAACCAGGGTATTTAATCCTTACAGCCCTCTAGGTTCTAGATTTTGCTGATTTTATTACATAGTATTGTTTAACATGTTTCTCTTTCTTCTGAATTTACTATAAACTGACAGTTAGAGCTCGGGGCTTGATCTGAGCCAAGGTTTTTATTTTCTCCCTTTCATTATTGTTTCTTTGGCTTGCAAGAAAACGTCCTAGGAGGTTTTATGTACTTCTGTTAGGTGGATTATAATTCATACCTAACTGTCTCTTTTGGTGATGTTATTGTCCATTGGTGATTATTGCCTAGATCCATTATTTAACCAGAGATGAGCAAAACAGTGATAATATAATTCTATTCCTTCTCATTTTGTAAACCGGGAAATTTCTCTAAGGAAGAACTTCTTAGGATCAACTATTTGGTTACTCTAAGATACAACCCATGTAGGAAAGGCAAGTTAAATGCTTGGTACCTTTTTTTAAAAAAAAAGTTTTCAGAATAGTAAACTGATTACCTTGGAGCCTTCCAGAGTGATCAGTGTATTATTATGAACTCAGATTTAACATATAGACCTTTTCAATAGATAGAACCAGGAGTTCATACAAATATTTTCAATTCAGATTTAATATTACAAAGTTTTTGCACAGCTTCTTTGATTTTATATTTGTATCTTTTTTCTTACACTAAAAATCTTGATTTCTAACAACATTGACGTAATTCCTTATTTTCTTTAACACACATGGACACACACACCCACAGAATGATTTTAAGCTCCATATATATGTATGTATGGACCTCCACGTATGCTGTATGATAAAACTATACAACTGTAAATAATAACAATGTGAATATTATGATTATTGAAAACAGTCCAAAATATTTTTTTTATTGCATTTTAGGTTTTGGGGTACATGTGCAGAACATGCAAGATAGTTGCATAGGTGTTTTGCTGCCTTCTTCCCCTTCACCCACATTTGGCATTTCTCCCCAGGCTATCCCTCCCCAGCTCCCCCCTCCGCTGTCGCTCGCCTATTCCCTCCAATAGACCCCAGTGTGTAGTACCCCGTCCCTCTGTCCATGTGTTCTCATTGTTCATCACCCGCCTATGAGTGAGAATATGTGGTATTTCATTTTCTGTTCTTGTGTCGGTTTGCTGAGAATGATGTTCTCCAGATTCATCCATGTCCCTACAAAGGACACGAACTCATCATTTTTGATTGTTGCATAATATTCCATGGTGTATATGTGCCACATTTTCCCAGTCCAGTCTATCATCGATGGGCATTTGGGTTGGTTCCAGGTCTTTGCTATTGTAAACAGTGCTGCAATGAACATTCGTGTGCATGTGTCCTTATGGTAGAACAATTTATAGTCCTTTAGATATATACCCAGTAATGGGATTGCTGGGTCAAATGGAATTTCTATTTCTAAGGCGTTGAGGAATCGCCACACTGTCTTCCACAATGGTTGAACTAATTTACACTCCCACCAACAGTGTAACGGTGTTCCTATTTCACCACATCCTCTCCAGCATCTGTTGTCTCCAGATTTTTTAATGATTGCCATTCTAACTGGTGTGAGATGGTATCTCAATGTGGTTTTGATTTGCATCTCTCTAATGACCAGTGGTGATGAGCATTTTTTCATGTGTTTGTTGACCTCATGTATGTCTTCTTTTGTAAAGTGTCTGTTCATATCCTTTGCCTATTTTTGAATGGGCTTGTTTGTTTTTTTCTTGTAAATCTGTTTGAGTTCTTTGTAAATTCTGGATATCAGCCCTTTGTCAGATGGGTAAACTGCAAAAATTTTTTCCCATTCTGTTGGTTGCTGATTCACTCTAGTGACTGTTTCTTTTGCCGTGCAAAAGCTGTGGAGTTTGATTAGGTCCCATTTGTCTATTTTGGCTTTTGTTGCCAATGCTTTTGGTGTTTTGGTCATGAAGTCCTTGCCTACTCCTATGTCCTGAATGGTTTTTCCTAGATTTTCTTCTAGGGTTTTTATGGTGCCGGGTCTTATGTTTAAGTCTTTAATCCATCTGGAGTTAATTTTAGTGTAAGGTGTCAGGAAGGGGTCCAGTTTCTGCTTTCTGCACATGGCTAGCCAGTTTTCCCAACACCATTTATTAAACAGGGAGTCCTTTCTTCATTGCTTGTTTTTGTCTGGTTTATCAAAGATTGTATGGTTGTAGATATGTTGTGTTGCCTCCGATGCCTCTGTTCTGTTCCATTGGTCTATATCTCTATTTTGGTACCAGTACCATGCTGTTTTGATTACTGTAGCCTTGTAGTATAGTTTGAAGTCTGGTAGTTTGATGCCTCCCGCTGTGTTCTTTTTGCTTAGAATTGACTTGGCTATGCGGGCTCTCTTTTGGTTCCATATGAAGTTCATGGTGGTTTTTTTCAGTTCTGTGAAGAAAGTCCGTGGTAGCTTGATGGGGATAGCATTGATTCTGTTAATTACTTTGGGCAGTATAACCATTTTCACAATATTGATTCTTCCTAACCATGAACATGGAATGTGTCTCCATCTGTTTGTGTCCTCTCTTATTTCGTTGAGCAGTGGTTTGTAGTTTTTCTTGAGAGGTCCCTTATGTTCCTTGTAAGTTGTATTCCTAGGTTTTTTTTTTTTTTTTGTAGCAATTGTGAATGGCAGTTCGTTCTTGATTTGGCTCTCTTTAAGTCTGTTATTGGTGTATAGGAATGCTTGTGATTTTTGCACATTGATTTTATATCCTGAGACTTTGCTGAAGTTGCCCATCAGTTTCAGGAGTTTTGGGGCTGAGGCGATGGGGTCTTCTAGATATACTATCATGCCATCTGCAAATAGAGACAGTTTGGCTTCCACCTTTCCTATTTAAATTCCCTTTATTTCTTTTTCTTGCCTGATTGCTCTGGCTAGAACTTCCAGTACTATATTGAATAGGAGTGGTGAGAGAGGGCATCATTGTCTAGTGCCAGATTTCAAAAGGAATGCTTACAGTTTTTGCCCATTGAGTATGACATTGGCTGTTGGTTTGTCATAAATAGCTTTTATTATTTTGAGATACGTTCCATCAATACCGAGTTTATTGAGGGTTTTTAGCATAAAGGGCTGTTGAATTTTGTCAAATGCCCTCTCTGCATCAATTGAGATAATCATGTGGTTTTTGTTTTTGGTTCTGTTTATGTGGTGAATTACGTTTATAGACTTGCGTATGTTGAACCAGCCTTGCATCCCCGGGATGAATCCTACTTGATCATGATAGGTAAGTTTTTGATGTGCTGTTGCAATCGGCTTGCCAGTATTTTATTGAAGATTTTTGTATCTATGTTCATCATGGATATTGGCCTGAAGTTTTCTTTTTTTGTTGAGTTTCTGCCAGGTTTTGGTATCCGGATGATGTTGGTCTCATAAAATGATTTGGGAAGGATTCCCTCTTTTTGGATTATTTGTAATAGTTTCAGAAGGAATGGTACCAGCTCCTGTTTGTGTGTCTGGTAGAATTCGGCTGTGAACCCATCTGAACCAGGGCTTCTTTTGTGTGGTAGGCTCTTAATTGCTGCCTCGACTTCAGACCTTGCTATTGGTCTATTCATAGTTTCGGCTTCCTTGTGGTTTAGGCTTGGGAGGACACAGGTGTCCAGGAATTTATCCATTTCTTCCAGGTTTACTGGTTTATGTGCATAGAGTTGTTTGTAATATTCTCTGATGATGGTTTGAATTTCTGTGGAATCTGTGGTGATTTCCCCTTTATCATTTTTTATTGCATCTATTTGGTTGTTCTCTTTTCTTTTTTATCAGTCTGGCTAGTGGTCTGTCTATTTTGTTGATCTTTTCAAAAAACCAGCTCTTGGATTTATTGATTTTTTTTTTGAAGGGTTTTTCATGTCTGTATCTCCTTCAGTTCTGCTCTGATCTTAGTTATTTCTTGTCTCCTGCTAGGTTTTGAGTTTTTTTGATCTTGCTCCTCTCGCTCTTTCAATTTTGACAATAGGGTGTCAATTTTGGGTCTCTCCACTCTTCTCATATGGGAACTTATTGCTGTATATTTTCCTCTGGAGACTGCTTTAAATGTGTCCCAGAGATTCTGGTATGTTGTGTCTTCGTTCTCGTTGGTTTCGAAGAACTTTATTTCTGCCTTCATTTCATTGTTTATCAAGTCAACATTCAAGTGTGGTTCTGAGTTAGTTTCTGAATTCTGAGTTCTAACTTGATTGAACTATGGTCTGAGAGATTGTTTGTTATGATTTCAGTTGTTTTGCATTTGCTGAGGAGTGCTTTACTTCCAATTATGTGGTCAATTTTAGAGTAGGTGTGATGTGGTGCTGAGAAGAATGTATATTCTGTGGATTTGGGGTGGAGACTTCTGTAAATGTCTATCAGGTTTGCTTGTTCCAGGTCTGAGTTCAAGCCCTGGATATCCTTGTTAATTTTCTGTCTGGTTGATCTGTCTAATATTGGCAGTGGAGTGTTGAAGTCTCCCACTATTATTGTGTGGGAGTCTAAGGCTCTTTGTAAGTCGTTAAGAACTTGCCTTCTATATCTGGGTGCTCCTGTATTGGGTCCATATATATTTAGGATCGTTAGCTCTTCTTGTTGTATTGATCCTTTTACGATTATGTAATGTCCTTCTTTGTCTGTTTTGATCTTTGTTGCTTTAAAGTCTATTTTATCGGAGATGAGAATTGCAACTCCTGCTTTTTTTTGCTCTCCATTTGCTTGGTAAATCTTCCTCCATCCCTTTATTTTGAGCCTTTGTGTATCCTTGCGTGTGAGATGGGTTTCCTGGATACAGCACACTGATGGGTTTTGGTTTTTTATCCAATTTGCCGGTCTGTGTCTTTTGATTGTTGCATTCAGCCCATTTATATTTAGGGTTAATATTGTTATGTGTGTATTTGATACTGCCATTTTGATGTTAGCTGGCTGTTTTACCCGTTAGTTGATGCAGATTCTTCATTTTGTTGATGCTCGTTAGCATTTGGTATGTTTTTGGAATGGCTGGTACTGATTGTTCTGTTCTATGTGTAGTGCCTCTTTCAGGAGCTCTTGTAAAGCAGGCCTGGTGGTGACAAAATCTCTGAGTACTTGCTTGTTTGCAAAGGATTTTATTTTTCCTTCACTTATGAAGCTCAGTTTGGCTGGATATGAAATTCTGGGTTGAAAGTTCTTTTCTTTAAGGATGTTGAATATTGGCCCCCACTCTCTTCTGGATTGTAGAGTTTCTGCCAAGAGATCTGCTGTGAGTCTGATGGGCTTCCCTTTGTGGGTGACCCAATCTTTCTCTCTGGCTGCCCTTAGTATTTTCTCCTTTATTTCAACCCTGGTGAATCTGATGATTATGTGCCTTGGGGTTGCTCTTCTTGCAGAATATCTTTGTGGTGTTCTCTGTATTTCGTGGACTTGAATATTGACCTGCCTTGCTAGGTTGGGGAAATTTTCCTGGATAATTTCCTGAAGAGTGTTTTCCAGCTTGGATTCATTCTCTTCGTCACATTCAGGTACACCTATCAAACGTAGGTTGGGTCTCTTCACATAGTCCCACATTTCTTGGAGACTTTGTTCATTCCTTTTTGTGCTTTTTTCTCTAATCTTGGTTTCTTGTTTTATTTCATTGAGTTGATCTTCAACTTCTGATATTCTTTCTTCTGCTTGGTCAATTCGGCTGTTAAAACTTGTGCATGCTTCACGAAGTTCTCGTGTTGTGTTTTTCAGCTCCTTCGATTCATTTCATATTCCTCTCTAAGTTGTCCGTTCTTGTTATCATTTCCTCGAATCTTTTTTTAAATCTTTTTTCAAGGTTCTTAGTTTCTTTGCACTGATTTAGAACATGTTCTTTTAGCTCACTGAAGTTTCTCATTACCCACCTTCTGAAGTCTGATTCCGTCATTTCGTCACACTCATTCTTAGTCCAGCTTTGTTCTCTTGCTGGTGAGAAGTTTTGGTCCTTTGTAGGAGGCGAGGTGTTTTGGTTTCGGGTGTTTTCCTCCTTTTTGCGCTGGTTTCTTCCCATCTTTGTAGATTTATTCACCTGTTGTCTGAGTAGTTGCTGACTTTTCGATTGGGTCTCTGAGTGGATGCCCAGATTGTTGATGATGAAGTATTTCTGTTACTTAGTTTTCGTTCCCAGTCTAGCCCCTCTGCTGTATGATGGCTGAGGTCCACTCCAGGCCCTGCTTGTCTGGGGTACACCTGTAGCAGCTGCAGAACAGTGAGGGATGCTACCAGTTTCTTCTTCTGCTATCTTTGTCCCAGAATGATGCCTGCCAAATGTCAGTCTGATCAGTCCTTTTTGAGGTGACTCTTTGGATATACAGGGGTCAGGGAGCTGCTTGAGGAGATGGTCTGTACTTTATAGGAACTCAAGTACTGAGCTGTGAGGTCCGTTGTACATTCAGTTCTGTTAGGCAGGTACGTTTAAGTCTGCTGCAGCAGAACTCATAAAACCCCTTTTTTCGCTCAGATGCTCTGTCTCGGAGAGTTAGGGCTTTATGAGTCCCAAAATATTTTTTATAGTTCTTTTTTTTACCTTAGGTTATAACTCACTAGGCATATATAATCAAATTATTGTTTTCATTTTTGAGACAGGGTCTCGCTCTGTCACCCAGGCTAGAGGGCAGTGGCATAATCATAGCTCACCGTAGCCTTGAACTCCTAGGCTCACCGGATCCTCCCACCTTAGCCTCCCAAGTAGCTGCTACAGGTGTGCACCACCATGCCTGGCTAATTTTGTTCTTAAGTCATCTCTCAACAAAGTAATCTGATGTCAGTCAAAGGATGGGAACTTATTGTTGAATACATAACTGCTGTAATTATGAAAGTACTGTCCTTAAGAGAACATGTTCTCGTATTTAGGTTGATTTCTAGCCTTTCCAGTAATGAGGATTTCCTTACAATCTCTGGAATTCCATCTCCTAGACTCAGTAATGTTGCTAATCCCTCCCTCCTGGGATTGTTCTGAGTATTGTATTGAATAATAAAATATGTCTGAAGTAGCCTATTAACTCCATGAACTATATTAGTTCCCTATTGCCACCATAGCAAATTACCACACATGTAGTAGCTTAAAAACAACACAGATTTATCCTTAGAGCTTGGTAGGCAGAAGTTCACCATAGGTTGGATCTCACTGGGCTAAAATCAGAGTGTCAGCAGGGCTGCATTGCTTTCTAGAGACTCTGGGGAGAATCCTTTTCCTTGCCTTATCCAACTTCTGCAGGCTTCCCACATTTCGTAACTCAGGCCCACTGTCTCTGTCTTCAAAGCATCTCTCTGACCATCTACAACCATCTCTGTAGTCGTATTTTCTTCTGACCACAACCAGGAAGGGGTTCTTTGATTTTAAGGACCTGTGTGATTAGATTGGACCCACCCAGGTGGTCCAGGATAAATGCCCTCACCCCAAGGTGCTTAACCATATTTCCAAAATCCCAAGTGAAATAATATCTTCATGAATTACAGGGATTAGAGCATGGGCATCTTTTGGGGAGGGGAACCATTTGCATTATTCTGCTTGCCACATTAACTATAAAGTGTACTTCTTAGAAAAATAATTTCTATTTAGGCCGGGCACGGTGGCTCACGTCTATAATCCCAGCACTTTGGGAGGCCGAGGTGGGTGGATGATGAGGTCAAGAGATCAAGGCCATCCTGGTCAACAAGGTGAAACCCTGTCTCTACTAAAAATACAAAAAAATTAGCTGGGCATGGTGGTGCGCGCCTGTAGTTCCAACTACTCAGGAGGCTGCAGCAGGAGAATTGCCTGAACCCAGGAGGTAGAGGTTGCAGTGAGCCGAGATCGTGCCATTGCACTCCAGCCTGGGTAACAACAGCGAAACTCCATCTCAAAATAATAATAATAATAATTTATATTTAAACAGTAATGAGAGGGAATTAGCCTTAATAGTAAAAGCTATTATAAAGCTAAAATAATTGAAATTGCTGCTGATACATAAATTGATATGCAGAGTCTAACAATAGACCCAGCTACATTCAAAAATTGACTTGTTTTTAAAGATGACATTTCACAGTGATGAAGAAAAGATAAGTTATTTAGTAAATGACATGGAATAACTAGCTAGCCATATAGAAACAGTTGAAAGCATACCTCATATCTTACACCAGGATAAATTCTGCTTGAACTAAAGATTTAATTACTTTTCTAAAAAACAAAACCATCAAAGTATTAGAAATAAATGTGGGGTTAGGAGTCTGAAAGTACTTTATGTGTAGAAGCCACTTTTTATATACAAATAACTAGAGATGAGAGCCAGGTTTCTTACACTGAGAGAAGGAAGACACAAATAAGAAAAAGGGTTCGAATGAATCTTGCAGTAGTTGATTGGAATCGATAGTGTTGGTTCTTAACACGTGTGCAGATAAATAGACACAGAAAGAAATAAAGATAGGTATGTATGCAAGAGTTAGTGTACACACATACATTTCCAAGCTCTGTCTACCAAGAGGGCCTAGCAATGACACCCTGGTAGTGATAAGTGCACCTATTGGTCTAGAGAAAATACAGGATGAACCTGAAGCATGTTTTAGTGCCGTAAAGTAAGGAAGTGCTCAGAAAGGAAGTGCTCAAAAGGGCACATGACTCAACCTGAAAGTTCCAGTGGACAAAGCTGGAACAATTTGAGGAATAAAATAAATAACAATCAACTGTAACTTGTAGAATAAAATAAATATCCATGAGTTTATCTTGACATGAATAATTGAAGACATAAATGAGGGAGAAGGGAGAGTTCTAATAAATATAGAAGGAATTAGAGAAATAGAAAATCACCATTAGGACACCACAGTGATCCTTGTTGGAGGCAAGATCCACCAATTGGTGCTAAAATTAGTGGACAAAAATTATAGGAGTCGCCAGGCACAGCTCACACCTGCAATCCCAGCAGTTTGGGAGGTCAAGGTGGGTGGATCACCTGACGTCAGGAGTTCGAGACCAGCCTGGCCAACATGGAGAAACCCCGTCTCTACTAAAAATGCAAAATTAGCCATGCATGGTGGCACATGCTTGTAATCCCAGCTATTCAGGAGGCAGAGACAGAAAAATAGCTCAAACCCGGGAGGTGGATATGGTGGTAAGCCAAGATCGAGCCATTGCACTCCAGCCAGGGCAACAAGAGCAAAACTCTGTCTCAAAAAAATAAATAAATAAAAAGATTGGAAGCAAATGCCCAACAATAGAGATCATGTTCAAGAAATGAAGGTGGTAGGACACCAGTGGCTCATGCCTCTAATCCAAGCACTTTGGGAAGCTGAGGCAGGAGGATCACTTGAGCCCAAGAGTTTGAGGCCAGCGTGGGTAACATAGTGAGATCCTGCCTCTACCCACAAAAAAATTAGCCATGCATAATGGCATACACCTGTAGGCCCAGCTACTCAAGAGACTGAGGCAGGAAGACCACTTGAGCCTAGGAGTTTAAGGCTGCAGTGAGCTATGATTGAGCTGCTGCATTCCAGCCTGGTTGACAAATCGAGGCCCTGTTTTAGAAAAAACAAAAAGAAAGAAATGAAGGTGTATTGATACAAAGCTGTCATATGCATCTGTAAAATGTCTTAAGGAAGGTCTGCATATACTGATATACACTATTTCCAAGATACCATTAATTGAAAAATGCAAAGTACAGAACAATTTTTATAATATACTACCATTTGTGGTTTTTTGAAAAAAGATTTATACTTTTAACAATGGTACTTCTAAAGAGGTGAACTAGATGATATGGGTACCAGGAAGAATCTGCACCAAATATGCCTTTTGTATAAAATTTTTATTATGTGAATATATGATTTATTCAAGTAAATATTAATGCTAAGTTATTTTATTCACAGAACCTTGTCTGCATTAGCTCACTGGTCTGTCATTTTTAGTGACACACCATATCTTCCACTTTTGGCATTTCCATTTGTAAAATTATTCCAGAACAATCAACTCATCTGTTTTGAAGTTATTGCTACTCTCATAGGTAAGTAAATACTTACTGAAGTATGAGATCAAGAATGGATTTTTCTACATTTTCCTGATGTCTTGACACCTTTGCAGCATTTAACAATTCTAGATGTCTCTACTTTTAAGTCAAGAAAGTGTGAAACAATAAGACATCAAGCGGCTGGGCATGGTGGCTCACACCTGTAATCCAAGCACTTTGGAGGCCAAGATGGGAGGATCACCTTAGGTCAGGAGTTCATGACCAGCCTGACCAACATGGTGAAACCCCGTCTATAAAAAAGTAAAATAAAATAACTTTTAAAAAAAGAAGCATTAAGTAGACAGTTGAAGCATTCATATGTAAACCTTTTTATTTATAAGAAAATTTGGATAGTTAAGTTTTTAAAGATATTATAGATTGGATTTTGCTAGTAAGAATGAAGTAGATCGAAGGAAAGCTAGTTACCCTTTTTTTTTTTTTTTTTTTTTTTTTTTTTTGAGACAGAGTTTTGCTCTGTCACCAGGCTGGAGTGCAGTGGCACGATCTTGGCTCACTGCAACCTCCGCCTCCCAGGTTCAAACGATTCTCCTGCCTCAGCCTCCCCAGTAGCTGGGACTACAGATGTGCACCACCACCCCCAGCTAATTTTCGTGTTTTTAGTAGAGATGGGGTTTCACCATGTTGGTGAGGATGGCCTCGATCTCCTGACCTTGTGATCCATCCACCTCAGCCTCCAAAAGTGCTGGGATTACAGGTGTGAGCCACCTTACCCAGCCTGCCAGTCATTCTTCATAGGACTGTTAATAATTGTAAAGCACTGCACATAGCTCCTGTGGTTTAATACTCAAGTGTTGGCCTCTGTCCTCATCCTCATCATACATGGCTGATGTTTATTGAGCATTTTCTGCGTACCAGACAGCATTCTTAGTGTTTTACCTTTATTAATTCATTTAATCCTTAAAAGAATCCTATGCTGTAGGCATTATTTATCCCCTTTTTGCAAATGAAGAGCCTGAGACACAGAGAGTGTGAATTACCCAAGGTTAGCTTAGGAGCAGAGCAAGCGTTTGAATCCAGGCAGGCAGACTTCATCGTCTGTACTTGCAGCTGTTGTGTTTATTCTCCATCATTATCATTTACACTGAAAAGTGAGTCATTATTTTCATATTAGTAAAATCAAGCCTATTAAACTGGATCAAAATTATAGATTGGTTTAAGAAAAATCAATGTTATATGTACTTCGTTACCTAATTTGTTGTTTTTATACAAAGGAGATATGTAATTTAACTTAAAATTCTGAAAAGTTGAAATAAGAAAATGTTCCAAGCGTATAGATGTTGTCTATTTTAGTGTATTTTCTTTACACTTCTGTTAACATTGTACTTGTTTTGATAATTTTTTTGCTAATCATTGGAGAAATTTTGAAAAATATAAGAAAACACACAAAAGAAAATTAAATTTACCAATATTTCTCTTCTCCAAAGGTAATCTTTGAAAACGGTGATTTCTTATAAGGGCATTTATTCCCAAATCATTAAATATTTGTGAAAAACATCATTTAGGCCAGGCACGGTAGCTCACACCTGTAATCCCAGCACTGTGGGAGGCCGAGGAAGGTAGATCACCTTAGGTCAGGAGTTTGAGACCAGCCTGACCAACATGGTGAAACCCTGTCTACTAAAAATACAAAAATTAGCTGGGCATGGTGGTGTGTGCCTGTAATCCCAGCTACTCAGGAGGCTGAGGCAGGAGAATCGCTTGACCCAGGAGGAGGAGGCTGCAGTAAGCTGAGATTGCTACATTGCACTCCAGCCTGGGCAAGACAGAGGGAGACTCTGTCTCAAAAAAAAAAAAAAAGAAAGAAAGAAAGAAAAACATAATTTATTGTCTGCATAAAATAGTATTTCATCTTACAGATATATCATTTATGTATTCTTCAACTGCAAGAATTTTATTTTTCTAATTTTTCCACACTTTTAAAGCAGTTTTTTGTTGTTATACTACATTTACTTCATGTTTTACATATATATATTTCTCTTATTTTTATACATTTCATAAATATTTTTATTGGCTGTTATTACATAAGGCACATATATTAGTTTAATCTTCTGCTCTTGAATAGTTAGATTGTTTCTAATATTACCTCTTTTTTTTTTGAGATGGGAGTCTCACACTCTGTCACCTAGGCTGGAGTGCAGTGGCACCATCTCGGCTCATGCAACCTCCACCTCCTGGGTGATTCTCCTCCTTCAGCCTCCTGAGTAGCTGGGATTATAGTGACCTGCCACACCATGCCTGGCTAATTTTTGTATTTTTAGTAGAGACAGAGTTTCATCATGTTGGCCAGGCTGGTCTCAAACTCCTAACCCCAAGTGATCTGCCCACCTCAGCCTCCCAAAGTGCAGGGATTACAGGCATGAGCCCCCCACACCCAGCAGTTTTACCTATTAAAAAAAAATAACAATGTTATAACAGTCTTCACATAAAAACATAATAATTTCCTCTGGGTGGATTCCCAGAATTGGTGTTATCAGGTTATAAAATATGAATTGGGTTATTATTACAAAAGGGTTGTCACATGGTTTGGATGTGTGTCCCTCCAAATCTCATGTTGAAATGCGATCCCTGATGTTGAAGGTGGGGCCCAGTGGGAGGTGTTGGATTATGAGGACAAATCATTCATAAATGGCTTTAGCCCCACCCCCTTGATTGTAAACAAGTTCTCACTCAGTTAATTCACACGAGATCTAGTTTGAAAGAGTGTAGCACCACCCACCTTGCGCTCTCGTTCCTGCCCTCTTCCTGGGGTCCTCGCCTCCTCTCAGTCCTGCTCTCTTTACTTCCTAAAGCAGGTGCTAGAGCTCTGCTTGCACAGCCTGCAGAGCCATGAGTCAGTTAAACCCTTTCCTTGTAAATTACCCAGTCTCAGGTATTTCTTTATAGCAATAGAAAAGCACAGGTAGTAGTTTTCCTGCCAATAGCACTACATGTTTTAAAAGCAAAAGAAACACAGTAGCAAAAAGACAAGCCAATTAAAAAATAAGTAAAGGACTTGAATAGACATTTCTCCATAGGCAGTATATAAATGACTATCAAGCATATGAAAAGATGCTCAGCATCATCAGTCATTAGGGAAATGCAAACCAAAACCACAGTGAGATGCCACTTTATACCTGCTAGGATAGCTATCATTTAAAAATGTTATACACATATTATTGAGGATGTGGGAAAATTGGAACTTTCATTTATTGCTGGTAGAAACGTAAAATAATGCCGTCACTGTAGAAAACAGTTTGGCACTGTAAAAAATAATTTGCCATTTCTTCAAAAATTCAAACATAGAATTACCATATAACCCAACAGTTTCACTCCTGGGTATATACACAAAAGAACTTTAAACTGAGAGTCAGACAGATACTCACATGTGAATGTTCATAGCATCATTATTCCCAATAGCCACAAGATGGAAACAATCCATTAACAGATTAATAGTTCAACAAAGTGTGGTATGCACACGCATATGCCACACTTACATAGAAAATAGTGGAATATTATCCAGCTGTCAAAAGAAATGAAGTCCTGACACACACTAGCTGCAACATGGGTGAACCTTGAGAACATCATGCTTAGTGAAATAAGCTAGATACAAAAGGACAGATACTGTATGGTTTCACTTAGGAAATATCTAGAATAGGCAAATTCATAGATACAGAAAATAAATCAGGGCTAGGGAAAGTTGGACAGAGAGCTAGTCCTGAATGGATACAGAGTTTCTATTTGGAGTATTGAAAGGGTTTGGGGAATAGATAGTGGTAATAATTGAATGAGATTGATGTCTCTGAATTGTACACTTAAAAGTGGTAAAAGTGGCCAGGCGCAGTGGCTCACGCTGGGAGGCTGAGGCAGGTGGATCACTTGAGGTCAGGAGTTTTGAAACCAACCTGGCCAACATGGTGAAACTCCATCTCTACTAAAAATACAAAAACTAGCCAAATGTGGTGGCAGGTGCCTGTACTCCTAGCTACTGAGGAGGCTGAGGCAGGAGAATCACTTGAACCCGGAAGGAGGAGGTTGCAGTGAGCTAAGATCACGCCATTGCACTCCAGCTTGGGTGACAAGAGCGAAACTCTGTCTCAAAAAAAGAGAAATGGTTAAAGTGGCAAATAGCATCTGTTTTACTATAATTAGTATAGAAAGTAACAAATTATAATTTAGGTAGGCATGCAAAACAGTTCTTTATTTCTGGTAAAATCTTGTTACATAGCTAAAATGTTTTATACTAAGGAAATTGATTTTCCTCTTCTAAACAAACATGCCTGAAATCTAAATTTGGGAGACTATTGTTTCCTCTGGGATGGTCAGCATGAGTCGTGGATTTTTATCAACGGTCTCAAATTAGTTTTACTCAATAAATTTTTATTAAAGAGTAACGTTTCAGAGGGGAGCGAGTGAGGAGGCTGCCTGTGACTCCTGCTTTCACGGGATTGCAGTACCTGGAGCTCCACCGGTGCAGGTGCGAGCCAGATGGATGCCAGGTGACTCTGCCTCGCTGAGGAAAGAGAACTACGCACTGGCAAAGCAACCCCAAGAAGCTGAGAGGCAGAATGTCATCACATGCGTTCTTTGTACAGATTTGTCAGAAGCACCCAGATACTTCAGTCACTTTCTCAGAGTTTTCTGAGGGCTTCAGAGAAATAAATGGTCTGCTAAAGAGAAGGGAAAAGTTGAAGATGTGGCAAAGTGCAGACAAGTCTCTTCATGAAAGAGAAATCGTAAACCTACATCCCTCCTAAAGAGGAAACAAAGAAGTTCAAGGATCCCAATGGACCGCACAAGAGGCCTCCTTTAGCGTTTTTCTTGTTCTGTTCTGAATATTGCCTTGAAATCAAAGGAAAACATCTAGCCTATCTATCAGTGATGCTGCAGAGAAGCTGGGAGAGCTGTGGGGTGACACCACTGCAGATGACAAACAGCCCTTTGACAAGAAGGCTGCGAAGCCAAGAAAAAAGTACGAAAGGATATTGCTGCATACCAAGCCAAAGGAAAGCCTGATGCAGCAGAAATGGACACCATCAGAGCTGAAAAAAGCAAGGAAAAGGAAGAGGGTGAGGAAGATGAAGAAGACGATAAATATGTTGCTTCTAGCCCAGGTTTTTTTTCTTGTCTATAGAGCATTTAACATTCTTGTACACAATTCACTTTTAAAGAAAAAAGAAATTGAAATGTAAGGCTGTGTAACATTTGTTTCAACAGTAGAGTGTCTTCTTTGTGTAGTTAACATACTACCAAATGTCTTTAGATAGCCTTGTCCTGGTGGTATTTTCAATGGGACTAACTTTGCCTGGTCGACTACAGGAATTATCAATTGACATGGAAATTTACAAGCAGGTTTTTGTTAATGCAGAGCACAAATGAGTTATTCTGTATGAAGATAGTAGTTTTCCATCTTCAGTTTTCTCTGAAGTAGCTTATACAAAATAATTGTTTTGTTAACTAAATATCACTCTGTAATTGCAAAAAAAAATTACAACAGTTTCGTTGATATTCTGAATACTTCCAAGTAAGCATAATTTTTAAAAATTTACTGAATTTCAGCTAAGTACTAGGATTGCTTAGATACACCATCATTTTGGCTTTTAGGTTTATAGCCTAGTTGGGACTTAGAAGAAATTTTGAGAGAAAAGTCACTTTTATGGATAATTTGGAATGTATTTGTAAAAAGTTTTTTTTAGACACTAGAATCTCTTTTATGGCCAGACATAAAGTCATTGGGTTTAGCAAGGAATTGCCACATAATTATTATTTCTCTGTATTTTGCTGTCTGTCGTTTCTCACACTCTGTCCTGTACCCATGCTTTTGTGGTGGCATCAAAGCAGAATAAAAATACTTAGGAGCAGACAGATGGTTACTGTATGCAGTAGGGTATCCTCTTGCTAATGAAAAACAGTGCTCTCTTAATGAAGATTGTAAGGATCAGAGCTTTGGGTGTGTGTGTGGTGTTTTAAATTCTCAGAACTAGCAATGTCTGAGACATAATAGGTACTCAGTTGCTGAACCATATTTTCCTCCTAAAATTAAGAGCTAGGCCAGGTACGGTGGCTCACACCTGTAATTCCAGCACTTTGGGAGGCCAAGACGGGCAGATCACCGAAGGTCAAGGGTTTGAGACCAGACTGGCCAACATAGTGAAACCCTGTCTCTACTAAAAATACAAAAAAAAAAAAAAATGAGCTGGGCGTGGTGGTGGGTGCCTGTAATCCCAGCTACTCTGGAGCCTGAGACAAGAGAATCTCTTGAACCCAGGTGGCGGAGATTGCAGTGAACTGAGATTGTGCCACTGCTCTCCAGCCTGAGCCACAGAGTGAGACTCCGTCTCAAAAAAAAGAGCTAAAGATAATTTGAAATGTTTTTTGATGCTCAATCTTTGCAGGATTTTATTTATGACTTAATTATTAACTCAAATTTAAATGATCAATAATAAGTGAAATAATGGAACCCCAGAATCGGAAAATTCTTATAAACCACTGTAATCTAATATTCTGCTGATAAAGCCTTCTTTTGCTATTTTGAGATAGGAGATCTTATTATCAAAGGAAGAATCTACAGCTCGATATTTTAAATTTAAAAATTTTTTAAATTAAAGGAGAGGTTAAACATAGCCCTGCTAAACAAACAAACCGATGGTCTTACATGCGGTTTTGAGGGCAATTTGTGGGTTGTTCTACTGATTACAGAGCTCAAGTGAGTTAAAGTCAGCCTTAGAAACCTAGTCAGTTGAATATATTCTACTTTGGACTACCTGACTTTCAAAGAATGCCACCATTACTGATTGGTTGGTTTTCAAGTCAAGTTTGCTGAAACAAATTGTCAGTGATCAATTAGATTTAAAACCAGTCCTGGTGACTCTTTACTGGTTATTCCTTGTTACTATGGTTATAGCACAATCAATCTTTTCCTCGGAATGAGGGCATTTTTTTTCTTTTTTCTTTTTTCTTTTCTTTTTGAGACGGAATTTTGGTCTTTTGCCCAGGCTGTATGCAGTGGTGTGATCTCAGCTTACCCTTACAGTTTCAAGCAATTCTCCTGCCTCAGCCTCCGGAGTAGCTCGGATTAGAGGTGCCCACCACCACGTCTGGCTAATTTTTGTATTTTTTAGTAGAGATGGAGTCTCACTATGTTGGCCCTGCTAGTCTCAAACTCCTGACCTCTTGATCGCCCACCTTCGCCTCCCAAGGTGCTGGGATTACAGGCGTGAGCCACCTCACCCAGCCAAGAATGAGGACACTTTTATTGTCATTATAACATTTAATGGATTAGGGATACAGTATATACACATTTGTTTTTATATATTGCTAATGTAATTTTGAACATTTTCGTTAAGCTTATCTAATTTTGATTACATACGAATTTTAGTAGATTTGAGGAGATTGGCGTGCTAACACTGATGACACTTTAATGAAGGCCTAAATAGGGACCCTTTTAAAAAGATCATTTTGTTAATCACATGGTAAACAAAACAGGAGTCAGGGACCAGAATGCCCTATAACTAAGATCAGGAGTACTTTGGGAATTCGTGTGTGTTTGTTTTAATTAACACTTTTTCATTGACTAAGGAAATTTGCAAAATTTCTATAAACATAAGATACTGTGTTAACATAATCGAATTTTTAAATCGATCGTCATACATTATAAAGAGTTATATTTTCTATTATTTGTGGACATATTGAGAACATAAAAATTGGATGCATTTAAGAATTGTGAAGTTTTTTGATAGCACACAGATATTTAAAAATAAGTTTTCTTCTTTTTCCCTTCATAGTGAATTGGTGTCAACACTGGTTTGAGTATTTTCCTAATCCTCCTATCAATATTCTTAGTATGATAGAAAATGTTTTGGCATTTCATGACAAGGAACTGCTGCAACACTTCATAGATCATGATATAACTTCCCAGGTAAGAAGCAGAAGGTTTTTAGAATAACATGACTTATTTTGTAAGCTAACATTGGTTCTGGTGTAAACAGTATTTTTTTGAAGGAGTATAATAAAAAGCATACTATGTTTTGTATTTTTAACAGTATTTCATTATTTTCTTCATTAAACTGCCTTCCTGAAAGTCTGTAAAAAAGGGTCCAAATTAAGGTGGTTATTTTGTAATTATGTATTTAATAACGATTTTCATAGCTTAAATAAAATGTAAGGGAATATTACCAATGACTCTGTTTTTACTTTTCCTTAGAAAACTAATACATTTTTCCTCATCTGTTGTAGCTATATGCATGGCCTCTTCTTGAAACTGTGTTCTCGGAAGTGCTGACAAGAGAAGAGTGGCTGAAATTATTTGACAATATCTTTTCCAACCATCCTTCCTTCCTTCTGATGACTGTTGTAGCCTACAACATATGTTCTAGAGCGCCTCTGCTCAACTGTAATCTTAAAGATGATTTTGAGGTAAATATTCTTGTTCTTAAGAGGAAGTTCTCAAATATCAGTTATTTCTTTTTTTCTCTCCTTTTTTTAAATTTTTTTTTTTTTTTTTTTTTTTTTTTTGAGATAGAGTCTTACTCTGTCGCCCAGACTGGAGTGTAGTGGCGCGATCTCGGCTCACAGCAACCTCCGCCTCCTGGGTTCAAGCAATTCTCCTGCCTCAGCCTCCTGAGTAGCTAGGATTACAGGCGCGTGCCACCACGCCCGGCTAATTTTTGTATTTTCAGTAGAGACAGGGTTTCACCATGTTGGTCAGACTGGTCTCAAACTCTTGACCTTGTGGTCCCGCCACCTCGGCCTCCAAAGTGCTGGGATTATAGGCATGAGCCACCGTACCCAGCCATATCAGTTATTTCAATTGAAAAATCCATTTATTTATTGAATCCTTGTTATGTGTCAGACACTGGTGCTAGGTGATAGGAATATAAAGGATAATAAGTTAGACCACATCACTACCTGTGTACAGTTTATAGACAACAAAGCAGGCAGTTATAGCAGGCTAGAAGTCTTATAATCATAGCTTAAGAAAAGAATCATGATAATATTGGGGTTTCTGCTTTTTGCTTGCTTTTTTTTTGAGACGGAGTCTTGCTCTGTCACCCAGACTGGAGTGTAATGGCACAATCTTGGCTCATTGCCACTTCCACCTCCCGGGTTCAAGTGATTTTTCTGCCTCAGCCTCCTGAGTAGCTGGGACTACAGGTGCCTGCCACCACCCCCAGCTAATTTTTTTGTATTTTTAGTAGATGGGATTTCAGCATGTTGGCCAGGCTGGTCTCGAACTCTTGACCTTGGGTGATCCACCGCCTTGGCCTCCCAAAGTGTTGAGATTACCGGTGTGAGCCACCTCACCCAACTGCTTTTTGCTTTTATAAAGGATGTTTAACAGGTAGAGAGTTGTTATTCTGTGCCTATATTATCATGACCCATCTGGTCTTAGATAGTCTGAATGCTTATTATACATGCAAAAGGTAACTATAAGAGCTTTGAGACCTGGCAGGAAAGTGTCTGAAAGAAAGCATCAGAGATCATTATAAAAAGTAGAGGCTTTTTTGGTAGACAAGATGAATTAGTTGGGTTCTTGTATGTGTGTGACTTATTTAGTGTGTCCATTTAAACTTTATTTCTACCTCATGATCCCATGATACATTTATTTGTATCTTCCAGCAAAACAAGATAATGTGGAAAAACATTTCAGATATTTTTTAAAAATCAAGCTAATTTATTTTCAAAGGTTAATTTATTTTGGATTTTGAAGAAAAAATAAGAATCCAAGCAGAGTTTGTTACATTGTTGAAGTATTCTTTTTTTTTTATTGTAATAAAAGCCTTCATTTTAAGTTAAAATGTAAACAGTTTTATGTTAGAATTTCTTAGGATTGTGAAACTCTGTTACAGTTTGAAAATAAATTGTCTTCATTGTAAAACTTGAGTAGAGAAAAGCTTTAATGGATTTGCAAAAAATGTTTTTGTTTTTGTTTTTGTTTTTTTGAGACAAAGTCTCACTCTGTCGCCCAGGCTGGAGTGCAATGGCGCAATCTTGGTTCACTGCCACCTCCACCTCCAGGGTTCAAGCAATTCTCCTGCCTCAGCTTCCCAAGTAGCTGGGATTACAGGCACAAGCCACCACTCTCAGCTAATTTTTTGTATTTTTAGTAGAGACAGAGTTTCATCGTGTTATCTAGGCTGATCTTAAACTGCTGACCTCGTAATATGTCCACCTCGGCCTCCCAAAGTGCTGGAATTACAGGTGTGAGCCACCTCGCCCAGCTAAAAATGTATACTCTTAAAGAAAGATTCACATTATTTAAAATTCTTGTTTTACTTCTACCTCATAATTATTTTGTCAGGTAAATCTCAATTTAAACACCAAGTTTTCTTACAGTTTTTTTTCCACCATCGGAATAACCTGGATATAAATGTTGTGATCAGACAAGTTTATCATCTCATGGAGACCACGCCCACTGCCATCCATCCAGACAGCATGCTTCATGTTTTTGTTGCACTGACAAAAGGGCAGTATCCAGTATTTAATCAATATCCAAAGTTTATTGTGGACTATCAGACACAGGAACGAGAAAGAATAAGGAATGATGAGTTGGATTACCTAAGGGAGAGGTAATTATGGAATAGTTGTTCTTTTTCTGATACAATGAACTCTTTATAAACATAATAAGAAAGTTTTCATGAAATATACATTTAAATTATTGAGTATTTGTATAAAATCAGAGTTTGAAGGCTAGAAATATTAAAGATAGTCAATTCCTACATATAAAAATAAAATGGTTTATATATTAATCAGTATACATTTTGTGTTTTGATGATTCTTGAAATTAAATTACTTAGGTAGAGAGTGTTTTCATAATAATATTATCTACTTCAGGCAGACAGTTGAAGATATGCAAGCTGAAGTCGACCAGCAAAGAGTTGAAGATGAAGCTTGGTACCAGAAACAGGAGCTGCTTCGTAAAGCTGAAGAAACAAGAAGAGAAATGCTCTTACAAGAGGAGGAGAAAATGATACAACAAAGACAGAGGTATGTCTGATCACTTTTAAAAAATCTGGACATATGAGTTAGTCAAATAAGTTTTGTGTTCTTTCAATTTTTTATTTTAGGAATAACGTTATATATAGGATTACCAGCTGTAGTATTTCTATTAGGCAACTATTAAGTTAATAAAAAGAATCTTTATATACCACTTTTCAAAAAATTGCTCTGTAGTAAATGTAATTCTGAAGCTATACTGGATGCAATATAGCTTTGCACACATTAACGTATCTTGAAGGACATTATTTAGAAACATTTCTATAGTGGGCAGAAATGCTTTGTAATAAAGTGCTGGGTATATCACCTTTAGTGGAGTATAATTTTTTGAATTGTGTTTTAAACATATCTGTGTGACCTGACAATTGTAACATAAAATGATTATGTCATTACTCATTTAACTCTTTGGAGGACAGGGGAATGAGTATTAAATGTGTATTCAAAAGTATGTTGGCTAGGTGTGGTGGCACATACCTATAGTCTCAGCTACTAGGCAGGATCACTTGAGCCCAGGAGGTGAAGGCCAACCTGAGCAACATAGTGAGACCCTGTCTCTTAAAAAAGCAAAAACTTAAAAATAAACACATAGGCTGGGTGCAGTGGCTCACACCTGTAATCCCAGTGATTTGGGAGGCCAGGGCGGGTGGATCACTTGAGGTCAGGAGTTCAAGACCAGCCTGGCCAACATGATGAAACCCCATCTCTACTAAAACTACAAAAATTAGCAGAGCGTGGTGGTACATGCCTGTAATCCCAGCTACTCGGTAGGCTGAAGCAGTAGAATTGCTTGACTCTGGGAGGCAGAGGTTGCAGTGAGTTGAGACTGAGCCACTGCACTCTAGCCTGGCAACAGAGCAAGACTCTGTCTCAAGAAATAAATAAATAAATAAATAAAAGTATGTTAATAAGATAAAATATGTAAATTAAGTAAAGTTATGAGATAAGCATGGAGACTAAACCTAACTGTTGGGAAACTCACTTCTGTAAGTGTTTTATTGATTCTTATTCTTAGATGAAACTTTATGTAACAGATTTATAGTGTGAGTTAAAAGGAATAACCGAACTGAGCTGGTGAGCTTTATACTGCAATTCTCAAAGCATTCAGTATACGTCATTTTTGGTGACAGTGGAGCATTTCTGGCATTTCAAATAAAGGATATCAATTGTATTGAAGTGATTGGAGTGGTAGAACTGTTACGAAAAAATTAAATCATATTAGGAATTGCTTTATATGTTCCACTTGATGTATTTTGTATTTAAGGCTAGCTGCTGTGAAGAGAGAGTTGAAAATAAAGGAAATGCACTTACAAGATGCTGTAAGAAGGCGTTTTCTGAAGCTTCAGCAAGATCAACAGGAAATGGAGCTAAGAAGACTGGATGACGAGATTGGGAGAAAGGTTTATTATTCTTTCCTTTTTTGTGTGTTTTGTTTTTTTGTTTATTATTCTTAGTTCTCATACATCATCTCCATTTACTCTCACTTGAATGTAATGAACACCTTCAAATTAAATAATATTCCCAGAGTCCACCGTGAATACTAAATATCCCCTTTAATTTTATTTACTTTTCCTCTTAGCTTTTCTCATTCTCTTTTGTATGTTGTGAATGGCTAAATATTTAAGAAATGCCAGGAAAATTAGTCAAGTGTCCTTGGTGACTATGGTGCCTATTTGTCTAAAAATAGAAATAATCAGTATCAGTTAACCATTAAGTTATTTTTTTGTGATGGAGTCTTGCTCTGTTGCCCAGGCTAGAGTGCAGTGGCACAATCTTGGCTCACTGCAACCTCCACCTCCCACATTCAAGCGATTCTCCTGCCTCAGTCTCCCAGATAGCTGGAATTACAGGTGCACACCACCATGCCCAGCTAATTTTTGTATTTTTCATAGAGATGGAGTTTCACCGCGTTGGTCAGGCTGGTCTCGAACTCATGACCTCAGGTGATCTGCTCACCTTGGCCTCCCAAACTGCTGGGGTTACAGACATGAGCCACCACACCTGGCAGTTAATTTTTAATTAGGTGACATGTTCTTTTTTCATATAAAAATTATCTGTGGCCAGTATAAAAATAATTTCTAGTACAAAATATATAGAATTAAAAATGGACCTTCTCCATTAGTCCTCATTTTATCCCCAGAGAAATACTGTTAAAAAATGGTTAATTACAGAGCCTTTCAGGTGTGTTCTATGATAGAGGCATAATTATGGTCATGTTTTCCTATATTTATACAAAAATGGTATTATTCTCATACATTGTTTTTGTGACCTGCTTTTATAAATTACATATGTTGAATATATTTTCATATTTGTTATATGTGCATCTATTTCTCTTTTTGTGGTTGTGTAATAACCCATTGAATGGTTTATTTAATTTTTTGTTACTGGACATTTAGATTATTTGCAGTGTTTTGCAAATAACAAAACCTTGCTACATTGTATGGATCTTTGAGTACTTGCACACATACTTTTGTTGAGTAACTTCTAAATTATGCCAAATTGTCCTCCAAAAATGAAACAGTTAAAGCCATTTTAAGTCTGTAAGAGTACCCATCCCCTAGTATAGTCAGTTGGACTGCATCAGTCTTAATATTTCCCAAGTCGATAGATGACAAATAGTCTATTTTAATTTGCCTTTTTTTTATTGTTAGTGAGGTTAACTATCTCTTCTGTTATTTATCTTCCATTTGTAGAACTACAAATTACATATTTGCCTCATTTGTCCAGCTTTCTGTCAATAAGCTGACCTAACAGAAAGTTAGGTCAGCTTACTTATTTCCAAAAGGCAAATCAGTTGTCTCAACACCATTTGTTGAATATTAGCCAAGTCATTTTCCAGCTGATCGTTTTTACATATTAAATTCTCTTAAATATTTTGTCTCCTTCCTTGCTTTTTCTATTCCTAAGCCAGTTCCACACTGTTTGAATGACAATAGCTTTGTAATGTTTTACTAACTAGATCTCATTCTCACTCATTAGTCTTCCTTTTCTGAGTTTTCCTCAGTATTCTCAAATGTTTATCATTCCAAATAGGCTTTAAGAATTGTTTCACTTTTGGAATTCTCACCTCTCCAATAAAAAAATCCTATTGGAATTTTTATTAGGATTGTACTGAATTTACACACTAATTTAGAGTTTCAAGCCTAGCTTTGATAAAATACTAAATACTTTTTAAGTGGTTTTGTTGTTTTTGTTTGTTTGTTTGTTTTTTAGACAGGGTCTCATTCTGTTGCCCAGGCTGGAGTACAGTGGTGTGATCCCGGCTCACTGCAACCTCCACCTCCCCAATTCAAATGATTCTCATGCCTCAGCCTCCCAAGCAGATGGGATTACAGGTGTCCACCACAACACCCCGCTAATTTTTGTATTTTTAGTAGAGACGGGGTTTCACCATGTATGTCAGGCTGATCTGGAACTCCTGACTTCAAGTGATCTGCCCACCTCGGCTTCCCAAAGTGCTGGGATTACAGGCATCTGGCCTAAGTCTTTTAAAGTATTTTTAATTCATACGTATTAGAAATCTACTCTTTATAACACGACACTTCTTGTTTTGTTTAAAGCTTGTTAATTTTAAATTGGTTTTCAAAATCCAAGATTTCTTTTAATTTTCTCATCTAGTAATGGGATTGATATTTCATTACTATAGAAAAGTATATGTTCTTCCCACAAAGTAATGCAAACTCAGAGCTCTCATGTCTTTATTCCAAATCCCTTTGAAATAGGAGGAGGCACTTTTTAGTCCAAGAATCCTATAAACTCCTTTCAGTAACATAATCTGGCCTTCACCTCCCCTTCCAGCCTCCTGTCCTCCCGGCTGCTTATTCTGTTGTTGTGCTCTGACCCTGCCAAACTGCAAAAGCTCTTCTCACAGTTCAGGCTGTAGCAGGAAAGGCTGCTTGAATCTGAAGTGACAAGTACATGTGACTGTGAACATCTATTAGCAACAAGCAAAGTTGATCTGTTTTTGCTGTGGTGCATAGCTGTTTGTATCTCTGAAAATTCATAAGCAAAAGAGCTCTGTAATTGAAATTCCTAAAAAGCAGCATTTGCTATGCCACACCTTTCCTCCACTTCCTGGCATTATTACTGTTCTTGCTTCATACAATCAAGCTTCCCCCGACCTTTGAGCTAGCTCCTTTCCCAGTAACCTCTTTGAATTGAACTGGTCCTGGTCCATGTTTTTCTTTTAGCCCTTGGCTATATATGTTTGCACATCCAACTACATTCTCATTTACTGTTTCTTGTATTTCAGGTATTCAATAGCATGTCTTTTACCATAGTGACAATATCTAACACTTCCCCTTATATATATAAGATCACATATAAGAGTCTCTAGAGAGTACTATATCCCATATACAAACCCTCTAGTATACAGGAATAAAAAGCTTCCAAGTAATCCAATTTTGGAAATAGGTGAACTCTAAATTAACTCACTTGGAGCAGAACTCATACAGGTTGAACATTCTGTAAGAAATTTAAACCTAGAATTGTTAATTGTCAAATCAAACTTATAAAAGTTTAGAAGTTTAGTCAAAAAGAACATTAAATAAATGTTATATTTTTATCTACCCCAGATTTAAATTGCTCAAGTTTTTCTAACTCATGATATTGCTTACCGTAATACTGTAAGAACTGCTGTCTGTTCTTCCAGTCTGAGTAGATGGGCATATGGTATTGTGCTTTTTATTTTTAAATTAAACTTTGAGAGATTATTCCTAGATTCTGCAATGAATATTAATTTTTGTCAGTTACTCTGGTTTCAAGAACCCAATTGCTGTTATTTTAAATACTGTTAGTAGGTCATTTAGATTACAGGATTACTAAATCTATTAAAAATGATTTTGTAAATTCTTTTGGTATTCACAGTTTGTTGTTTGGCCATAGATATACATGAGAGATCAAGAAATTGCTGCCACAGCCAAAGACCTAGAAATGAGACAGCTGGAACTCGAATCACAAAAGAGACTTTATGAGAAGGTATAATAACTTCAGTTATTTCCAACATAAGAAAAGCGGGGTTTGGCCAGGCTCAGTGGCTCAAACCTGTAATCCCAGCACTTTGGGAGGCTGATAGGGGAAGAGGATCACTTGAAGCTAAGGAGTTCCAAACCTGGGCAATATAGTGAGACCCCATCTCTACTGAAAACTTTAAAAATTAGCTGGGCATGCTTATCTGTAGTCCCAACTACTCAGGAGGCTGAGGCAGGAAGATCACTTGAGCCCTGGTGTTCGAGGCTGCAGTGAGCCATGATCACACTACTGTACTCTAGCCTGGGCAAACAGAGCAAGACCCTATCTCAAAAAAAAAAAAAAGAAAGAAAGAAAGAAAAAGAGAAACGGTGTTTGTATAAACCCATTTTAGACTGTATTTATTCATGGTTTTCTAGTGTTCGTTTTATTCACTTTTTAAGCAGAATATCATGCCATGCAGGATTGTAAGGTAGCCAAAATGTCTGAATGTACAGTTTGTTGTAATTATTTAATTCATGTTTCTGTTAGCAGCTTAGTCTAGTGTCTGAAGCACCAGATGTAGGCCCCAGATTTTGCCTCAGGATTTTTTACCAACTTACTAAAATTTCCTGTAATTATGTAATAGTGACTACAAAATTATCCCAATACCTCACAAGGATCCTGAAAAGGTAAATCAGTTGAGAGCTGTAAAGTTCTGTTCGTTCGTTCGTTCGTTCTTTTTCTTTCTTCCTTCTTTCTTTCTTTTTCTTCCTTTTCTTTTTCTTTTTCTTTCTTTCTATTTTTATTTATTTATTTTTGAGACAGTCTTACTCAGTCACCCAGGCTGCAGTGCAGTGGCACCCTCTCAGCTCACTACAATCTTCACCTCCCCTGCTCCATCCCGCCTCAGCCTCCTCAATAGCTGGGACTACAGACATGCACCACCGTGCTCATCTCATTTTTGTGTGTTTTTTGTAGAGACAGGGTTTCACCTTGTTGCCTAGGCTGGTCCCAAACTCCTGGGCTCAAGCAGTCTGCTCTCCTCGGCCTCCCAAAGTGCTAGGATTACAGGCATGAGCCACTGTGCCTGACCTGAAAAGTACTTTAAATTGCAATCTTCTGGAGTTAAATCAGCAAATATCTGCTTAGTATTTACTGTTCAGTTTTCAAGACACTAGAAAAAGGAGCTTCGTTAATATAAATTTTTATTATTTAGGAAAAATATTTTGTTACTCATTTAGTGTTGAAACTGTTATTTTCACTTCTTTCAGCCCACTTAAAAAGTCAGACTTTCTAGCCTGGGCAACACTGCAAGACCCCATCTACTAGAAATACACAGAAATAGCCAAATGTGGTGGTACACACCAGTGGTGCCAGCTATTCAGGAGGCTGAGGTGGGAGGATCACTTGAGCCTGGGGGATGGAGGTTGCAGTGAGCCAAGCTTGTGCACTCCAGCCTTGAGGACAGAGCAAGACCCTCTATTTTTTGTTGTATGTAATCACTGACATCTCAGATAGTTTGGTGGTCAGCATATGATTGGACAGAGATTTTCATAGAATCTTTTTTTTTTTTTTTTTTTGAGACGGAGTCTCACTCTGTTGTCCAGGCCAGAGTGCAGTGGTGCAATCTTGGCTCATAGCAACCTCTGCCTCCTGGGTGCAGGTGATTCTCCTGTCTCGGCTTCCTGAGCAGCTGGGATTACAGGTGTGTGCCACCACACCTAGCTAATTTTTGTATTTTTAGTAGAGATGAGGTTTCACCATGTTGGTCAGGCTGGTCTCAAACTCCTGACCTTCATGGTCTACGTGCCTTGGCTTCCCAAAGTACTGGGATAACTGGCATGAGCCACCGCGCCTAGCTTTCATAGATTTTTTGAACCAGTATGCTTCTAGTAGTTGCTGAGGGGCTCTGTGTGCACATTAGGGCATGCCTTTACTCAGCTAGGTAGTTTATACTTCTTAGATTTTACTTCCTGGTTATGCAAACCCTCAGAGTTAACCAGAAATGTGAGATCTTAGGTCCTTCTCAGGTCTGAGAACACAGCCCTTGGCATATGCACAGCCTTACACATGCACATGACCTTCCAGGAATCTATCAGAGCTTTTTTAAGCCTCCTGTGGACATCTCATTCTCCTGTTTTTCCTGTTAAGCTTTTTGCTTAGCCTATCAGTTGCTCTCCTAAGATCCACTGCCTCAAGCAGCCAAGCTGTTTTCAGCAGCTTCCCCAGGGAAAAGGCTATTTGTATACTAGGTGAGCTCTGAATGAGATTAAAAAAAGACAGCCTTAGGGGTGATCTTTCAGGGAGCCACCAGACAGGTCAAATAATGCCAGTTCTCTGGCAATGGTGGTTTGAAGGAGCTCCGTCCAACCCCATTTTGTTGGCTTCCTCCCTTGGCTTCTAGGCTGCTGGTTTTCAAGACTAATGCATAGGCCAGGTGCAGTGGCTCACACCTGTAATCCCAGCACTTTGGGAGGCTGAGGCAGGCGGATCACTTGAGGTCAGAAGTTCGAGACCAGCCTGGCCAACATGGTGAAACCCGTCTCTACTAAATATATAAAAAAGTTAGCCAGGCATGGTGACAGGCACATAAATCCCAGCTGCTTGAGAGGCTGAGGTAAGAGAATCACTTGAACCCAGGAGGAGATTGCAGTGAGCTGAGATCATGCCACTGCACTCCAGCTTGGGTGACAGAGTGAGACTCTGTTTCACAAAAAAAAATAATAAAGACTGGTGCATAGCTTGGTAGTGGGATGGAACAGGGAAAATGCAAGATAAAATGTCAGAGAGCTGACTGTTTTTACTGAGATTCAGCCATTTTGTAAATAAATGCTCCCCAGATAGCGCCAAGCCTTTGGTTAATTTCCAGAATGCTGAAAAAGTTCATTTTGACATGTTTTTATCAGTGTTCTCAATGCTTTTATAGATGAGAGGATTTCCAGGGGTCCTTACTCTGCCATTTTTGCTGATGTCTCCAATCTTTGCATTTTACTTTGAAAATTAGATGATAACAGCTTTTATTTGTGTGCATACTACTATTCTGAAAAAAGCCATTTTTGTATTCTAGCATTATTATATAAATCAGTCATTTTTTTTTACAAATGATTTTAACAGAATCTTACTCAAAATCAAGAAGCTGTTGCAAAAGAAATGCGAGCAGATGCAGATGCCTATAGACGAAAAGTGGATCTTGAAGAACACATGTTTCATAAACTGATAGAAGCAGGTGAAATGCAGAGCCAAAAAACTCGGAAGGTAAAAATATCTATGAGTGTATATACAGAGGAGAAATTGTCATCTGCCATCCTCTTAAGAGAACAAAACTGAAAAACTATGTGAAGTTGAGTTAGTTTGCTTCTTTGCTTCAGTTGTCACAATTCCTAGAATCTCACATTGCTTTCTTTTATATAAGAGATGTGGCCAGGCACGGCGGCTCACGCCTGTAATCCCAACACTTTGGGAGGCCAAGTTGGGTGGATCACGAGGTCAAGAGGTCGAGACCATCCTGGCCAACATGTTGAAACCCTGTCTTTACTAGAAATACAAAAATCAGCTGGGCATGGTGACACGTGCCTATAGTCCCAGCTTCTTGGGAGGCTGAGGCAGGAGAATCAGTTGAACCCGAGGTGGAAGTTGCAGTGAGCTGAGATTGTGCCACCGCACTCCAGCCTGGCAACAGAGCGAGACTCCGTCCCCCAAAAGAAAAAAAGAGGCTTACTTCACGGGTAATCACGTACATGTCTTTTTCCTACACTTTGAGGAAATACAAAGGAATTTTCTTAAAGAAAATACAAAGGAATAATGACTTATAAGAAAATACAAAGGAACACTGACTTTACAAAGTATACTGTCCTCTGTGTCCTGCCTCAGAAATTGTCCCTGAGTTAATTAGGTTCAAAGCATCAAGTCCCTGCTTGGTATGTAAGCCTGCACTTCCAAGTGTATTGTGTGGATTACTATTATTCAATAAGTTGGGGATGGTCAAATAAGGATTGGAAATGCTGTCTTAAAGTGAGGTATATTCAATGCCAAATTTGAGGATACTGTACATCGTGAATCTTTAAGAAAATTTCTCACACACGTTTCAGAAAATTTCTTATAGAGTACACTTTCAGAAATGCTGACTTAAGTGAACTGAAATGGAACCTGAGACTTTTAAAGAAGAGCATTCTCTATTATCTCTTATTATTTTTTTATTTTTATTTTTTTGAGACAGAGTTTTGCTCTTGTTGCCTAATCTGGAGTGCAGTGGCACGATTTCGGCTCGCAGCTACCTCCACCTCCCGGATTCAAGCGATTCGCCTGCCTCAGCCTCCTGAGTAGCTGGGATTACAGGGATGCGCCGCCATGCCTGGCTAATTTTGTATTTTTAGTAGAGACAGGGTTTCTCCATGTTGGTCAGGCTGATCTCGAACTCCTACCTCAGCCTCCCAAAGTGCTGGGTTTACAGGCGTGAGCCATCACGCCTGGCTATTAGCCCTTTAACAAACTGTTAAATGAGTATTTGTACCAGTCTGCTTCTATCCCAAAACCAGGAATAGTGTACATTAGATACCTTCTGTTCTACAACAGTCTCTTAGGTGATTTCCTTAAGATATTCCATTATTTTTTTTAATAGGCTTTTGTCCAGTTTGTTAAAATGGGCTTCTATCCCCTCTTCAGAGTGCTGAAAACATGGAAATTGTTGAATCCCACTTATCCCGTAGCTGATAAATTCTTAACCCTGGCTGTAAATTAGAATCACTTGAAGAGCTTTTTAAAGGTGCTGGTACCCAGCTGTTCAGTGATTGGTTTAACTGGCGTAATGTGAGCAGATGCAGATGCCTATAGATGAAAAGTGGATCTTGAAGAACACATGTTTCATAAACTGATAGAAGCAGGTCTATCAGTTTATAAGTTGATGTCTGGTGGGGCCCAGACATCAGCTTATTTTAAGCATTCCTGGGTGATTCTAATATGCAGCCAGGGTTCTGAACAGCTGACCCAACACTTGGATACATTGGAGTGGTTCTGCCTTCATTGTATGTATTATTAGTCTGACCTTGTTTCTGAAGTGTTTAACTTTTTCCTAGGTGATGGAAGAAAATTTGGCAAAGGCTGAACAAGCATGCCTAAATACTGACTGGCAGATTCAGTCTTTACATAAACAAAAATGTGATGATGTACAACGAAACAAATGTTACCAGGAAGTAGCCAAACTCCTTAGGGAAAACAGAAGGAAAGAAATAGAGCTATTAAATGCAATGGTGGAGGAGGAAGCCAAGAAGGTAAGAATAGTGTTATAAACCTTTTATTATATGAAGCATTGATTTTTTTTTTTTTTTAAGAGACAGAGCCTCACTTTGTTGCATAGCCTAAAATTCGAACTCCTGGCCTTAAGCGATCCTCCTGCGTCAGCCTCCCAAAGTGCTGGGATTACAGACGTCAGCCACTGTGCCCAGCCTAAGCACTGAAATTTTGAAATAGCGTAGAGTCAGATGACAAAAGCATCAAACCAAGTAGTTTTTGCTGGAAAAGGTAATCTGATTTTAATAGGTGTTTGTCAGAAAAGTTGTCTAATACTGATTCTATCTGAAAATGATTAAACGTCTTTCTCATTTACCTCAGTTTGTCAACTTCCTGGATTTTTGTTCTGGCTGATTGAATAATATTAGTACTTTAATTTAGCTTTTTTTTTTTTTTTTTTTTTTTTTTTTGTAGATAGAATCTCGCCTTGTCACCCAGGCTAGAGTGCAATGGCATGATCTTGGCTCACTGCAACTTTCACCTCCTGGGTTCAAACAATTCTCCTGCCTCAGCCTCCTGAGTAGCTGGGATTACAGATGCCCACCACCACACCCAGCTAATTTTTGTATTTTCAGTAGAGATGGGGTTTCACCAGCCAGGTTGGTTTCAGACTTCTGACCTTGTGATCCACCCACCTCAGCCTCCCAAAGTGCTGGGATTACAGGCCTGAGCCACCGCACCTGGCCTAGCTAATTCTTTATACTTACAATGTAAAAGATTTTGAATAAGTAGAAATTGTATGTAGCTGCTAGAAACAAAACCCAAAATTACAGTGACTATGAACAGGATAGAAATATAGTCTGGAGGTCGGCAGTCCAGGGTATATATTGTGGCTCCAGGTTTATCAGGGAAATGTCCCCTTTCAACCGTTCTGCACCACTTCTTAGTGTATGGCTTTCATTTTCATCCAAGATGACTCCCGCAGTTCCAGCCATCACATACACATTCCAGACAGCAGGGAGGAGGGAGAGCACAAGTGTGAATGTTCTGTCTCCCATTTGAGCCAAATTCCCTTTTCACTTCTTTCCAGGAGTTCCATATCATACTTCGAGCCACCTTTGTCTGCAAAGGATGCTGAGAAAAATAGTATTCTTCACAGGGCACATTATCATCCCAAATAAAATTAAGATTCTATTCCTATTAGTTAATAAGGTAGCTAAAAATAAAAAGATTTTATTCCTAAAGAAGAATCGAAGAATGGAGTTCGAGGAGGTAATGGCATATATCACACATGTGTATCTTTTGGTTTACCCTCCCAAAGGCTCTGGGATCTATGCTCTGGAGATATTATTGCAGGTACCATGGATTTTTGTAACGACACTGAAGAGCTGGGGAAAGATCAAGTTCTAGATACCTGGCTTAACTGGTTCTCTCTGTTGCCATATCACAATGTCTATTCTGAAAGCTGGCTTCTTACAGTGTATTTCCTTCAAGTCACTATTCCAGATTCATTTTCCTCCTACCCCATTCTGGTGGCACGGGGCCTTATTTTATAACCCTTTCATTCTAGGACAGGAAAGAAAGGCGTGGAGAGGGTGGAGGTAGTATCCAGAACTCTGAGGCTATTCTCAGGAAAACTGGGGTATAATAATAATAATAAATTATTACATCGTCACATAAGCATTGCTGACACTTGGGCTAGACTGTGTGAAAGTCACTGCTGCTGGACTTTGGGTAAAATGGTACTTTTCAGGGTTGACTGAGAATCATTGTAAGGACCTTTCATGTTCTGCAGAAATGCTTCCTTGTGTCTAATGTCCTGTAACGTAAAGCTGACTTGACTACGATGTGGCCTTGGGAAATTGCTCAGACTCAGCCCCCTCATCAGTAACATGAAAGGGATGGATTTCTGTGTTCCTTCCTTGCCCTACTATTTTGTGATGTGTTTTTAAGTTTTTGTTATTTAATGCATTAGTATTTCTGTAATACAAAAAGGAAGTGTTTTCATGTAAAAGCTGTAGCTTTTCAAGAATATTGGCAAACTTTAGGAGTTGGATTTAATTAAATAAAATGCGATTGCCACTAATACAAAACTAGCTTCGTTTCTCATAAGACTTGAAACTTATTAAAATGTATTATTATTTCAGCAATTATGGGGATGTAGTTGTGAGCTTCGTGGCACTCTGCCATACTGGGAGGTGGATAAAACCTGCCTCTGTTTTCAAGGCTCTTTATAGCTTTGGGCCAACACAGGCTCCCCCATTATCATAACACCAAACAGATCCTACCTGCCATGGGAATATAAAGGAAAGTGGACAGAGAAGACAGAAGGGACTCATTCTTCTGCGAGATGTATATTACTACACTTTTTATGTAATCTTTTTTTCCATTTATTTGAATTTAGTGGAAGGAAGCTGAAGGAAAAGAGTTCGATTTGAGATCGGCAAAGAAAGCTTCTGCTCTTTCAGATGCATCTAGAAAGTGGTTTTTAAAGCAAGAGATAAATGCAGCTGTCGAACATGCTGACAATCCATGTCGTAAAGGTGAGTGAGAGGCCTTTCTCTCCATGGTGTTACAGATTTATTCTTTTAGTAGGGTTTATTATTATGATTTTTTTTTTTTTTTTTTTTTGAGACAGAATCTTGTTCTATTACCCAGGCTGGAATGTAGTGGCACAGTCACGGCTCACTGCAGCCTCAACCTCCTGGGCTCAAGCAGTTCTCCCACCTCAGCCTCCCAAGTTGCTGGGACCATAGGTGTGCATCCCCATACCTAGCTAATTTGTTGAATTATTTGTAGCGATGAGATCTCACTATGTTGCCCAAGCTGGTCTCAAACTGCTGGGTTCAAACTATCCTCCCGCCTTGGCCTCCCAAAGTGCTGGGCTTATAGGTGTGAGCCACTGTGCCTGGCCAGTGAACAAATTATTGGGATGTATTTTGGCACTTCTATTCAATTTACTGCTCAAGTAAAAGGTAATCACTGGTTATTGTATTTTTGGTGGGAAAGGGTGGGCTGAGGTGGGACTATTAGAAAAATGGAATCCTAATCAAGGAAGAAGCCCGTGCAGACTGTCCTGTGGAGTTCTGTCTGATTCTGTTGCTCCAGGGTAAAATATACGCTTTGCCAAAAGCTGGGCCTCAGACCAACAGTGTATTCAAGTACCATGTGGGAGCTTCTCATAGGATCTGATCCAACACTGGGTTTCAGTACAAGGCTTATAGAGGCACCAACCGAAAAATCAAAATTATAATTTAAAACTTTAAAATACTCTGGATGCTGAAGTGGGAGGATCTCTTTGAGCCCAGGAGTTCAAGGCTGCACTGAGCTGTTATCATGCCACTGCACTCCAGCCTGGGCAACAGACAAGACTTTGTCTCTTTAAAAAAAAAAAAAAAAATTCCATCAAATTCTAGAGTACAGTTAACAGGGAGCTTTTATTTTACTATGTTTTATTTTGTTTCAGCTTTTTATAATGTGTATACATTGCTTTTTAAAATAATTGATACATAGTTCACATGCCTTATAATTCACCTTTTTTCTTTTTTTTTTTTTTTTTTTGGAGACCAAGTTTTGCTCTTGTCTCCCAGGCCAGAGTGCAGTGGCACAATCTCAGCTCACTGCAACCTCCACCTCCAGTGTTCAAGTCATGCTCTTGCCTCAGCCTCTGAAGTAGCTGGGATTATGGGCCATGCCACCATGGCTGGCTAATTTTTGTATTTTTAGTAGAGCGGGGTTTCACCATATTGGCCATGCTGGTCTTGAACTCCTGACCTCCAGTGAACTCTGCTTCTGCTTGCTCATGAGGAAATGTATTAGATGTAATGAAACGATAGCTGAAAGTTGCCTGTGATGGTGATATAGGTTAGGCCAGCTGGATCAGAGAGCTTTGTACAAGAATGGCTGTAGATAACCACTGGAGAAGACAGCTGATAGGGACCCTAATGCCAGGCTGAGGAATTGGGCCACATCTGTTTGCCAGTGCTACTCAACCTGGCTGCACAGCAGAGTGACCTGAGTAAGGAACATGGTGCCAGGGCTCAAGAGAGGGAGAGAAATTTGGTTTGTAAGTTTTTGTTCCCTTTGAATTTTGTGGTACATAACATACCAATTCAGTAAATAAATACTAATTTAAAATAATAAAAATCACCTATGGGCCCTTAAAATACATATTGTAAGTCTTCACACAACGTCATGGTAGGTTCTTAGAAACTGTGGCATTAGGCAAAACAGTATATGACAAAGCCAGTTTTACTGTAGGTCGGTTGATAGGAACAGGAGTCGATTCTATGGCACTACGGCATATTGCTGGTCACAAGAACATCACCACACTTCTGAATAAAGACCAAAGCACTTTTTTTTTGTTTTTTGAGATGGAGCGTCACTACTCCCCAGGCTGGAGTGCAGTGGTGCAATCACAGCTCACTGCAACCTCTGCCTCCCAGGTGCAAGTGATCCTCCTGCCTCAGCCTCAGCCTCCAGAGTAGCTGGGATTACAGGCATGTGCCACTATGCCTGGCTAATTTTTGTATTTTCAGTAGAGATGGGATTTCGTTATGTTGGCCAGGCTGGTCTCAAACTTCTGACCTCAGGTGATCCACCCACCTCGGCCTCCCAAAGTGCTGGGATTACAGGCGTGAGCCACCATGCCCAGCCTAAAGTACTTCTAATATTAAATGCTGAAATAAATGTGAGCAATGCATACATTTAAGAAAGATTAATAAAAACAAGTAAGATAATTATGTATTCATTTATTCCAGTTCAGGGTCATGGCCAAACCCTGTCCATGACCAGAGCCTGTCCCAGCAGCTCAGGGCACAAGGCAGGAGCCAGCGCTGGGCAGAACACCCTCCCATCACAGGGCATACTCAGGGACAATCTAAACACGCCAATGAACTGAATGTTTGTATCCTTTGGATGTGGGTGCAAACCCGAGCATCTAGAAAAAACAGCACAGACATAGGGAACACGTGCTGACTCCACACAGTGACCCAGGGAACACATGCTGACTCCACACAGACAGTGACCCAGACAGGAATTAATTTTTTTTCTCATAAATGTTATAATGAAATGACATTGAACAAAACGACATTATTTGAGGACCTGCTCTGTGTGTGTGTGTGTGTGTGAGTAACATATCTGTATAATATGTTATAGTATAACTGTGCATGGTCAGTCTTTTCCATTTTTAATTGTTGGCTGTTCTCTGAGTCTAGAATGCCTTTACTTCTCTGAAATAGTCTATCTCTCAGTTAGCCACCATTCAAAGTAATAAAGTTATGTACCATTCAAAGTTACAGCTAAGTTCTTAGCAGCTTTTCCTAAGTAGATTCTTATACTGGAAAATGAAAGAACACGAAAGAATAACCCAAGAAGAGGGCATTCTAATTAGTATGTTATGTCTTACAGCCTTCATGTAAATTATTTTCAGAAACTGATTCCTCAGAAAATGACAGTGTCTCTCTTCATAGCAGTCACCTTCTGCAGATCTGGATCTGGTATATATTTTATATATTCTCCTGAGGCAGGAGAATTGCTTGAACCCAGGAGTTGGAGGTTGCAGTGAGTTGAGATCATGCCACTGCACTTCAGCCTGGGGTGACAGAGCGAGATTCCATCTTAAAAAAAAACAAAGGTTATTTCTTATGTAAAAGAGTTGAATCTACTTTTTCTTTTCTCTTTTCCTCTGGAACAATGCAGATTGCAGTTGATGTTTATTACCTCTGCCATGTCTCAGCCCTCCAGATGTTTGAAGATGACTCTTAGATTCCATTCCCCACCAGTTTAAATTAGTCATTTGGTAATTAGTCACATTACCTTAATGACTTACTGAGCTAAAACTATGAGTTAAAACCATTAGCTGAAGCTTTTCAGAGAAGTAAAAGACAGGCATCTTACTGAGTCAGTGAGACTCCCAGCATTCTGGGCTTGGTGCATGGAGCCTTAGATGCTAGTGATAGGAGTGAAAAGGAAGGGGCCATTATAACCAATGTCAGGATGCACATGTTTTTAAAAACACCTTGCCATCATATTGGATGTGCTGCTGTAGGAGTTAGGGAACAGTGAAACACAGCGGAGGGTGAGTATAAGTTTTGAGATTAGGAGAGTAATTGATGAAAGTAGGGGAAGGCTCTGCTAGCTGCTAGGGCACTGCCCTGCCTGGCACTCTAAGAAGGTTTCAGGTAAAACTTGCTTGTGGCTGGCTCTGATTTGCTGTGTGTTGTGATGAGGCCCTGCCTAGCTAAAGCCAATAGTGATCAGCTCACAAGTGTCCAGGGAAGCCTTGCTAATCACATTTCATCATCTGTATCCTAACATCTATCTTTTTGAGTTTGTTGGCTTTTTGTTTTAGCTGCAAGTGTTTTTAAAGTACATTACAGAGGGCCAGGCGCCGTGGCTCACGTCTGTAATCTCAGCACTTTGGGAGGTGGACGCAGGTGGATCGCAAGGTCAGGAGATTGAGGCCATCCTGGCTAACATGGTAAATCCCCATCTCTACTAAAAATACAAAAATTAGCTGGGTGTGGTGGTACATGCACCTGTAATCCCAGCTACTCAGGAGGCTGAGGCAGGAGAATCACCTGAACCCAGATGGAGTTTGAAGTGAGCTGACCGCACTCCAGCCTGGGCGACAGAGTGAAACTCCGTCTCAAAAAAAAAAAAAAGATATGTTACAGAAACCAGTTCAGCTCTAAATTCTCACTAATGACACTCCTTGCCTTTTGAATGTTGACAGCATTCTTCTTAGATTAGAAAAGAAAGGGGTTTTTTGCCATCCTTGGTGATTTTAATTTACTAGGGACCATTTGGAAGTAGGCTTTCTCCTCACTCCAAGACATCATCATTATCTCCTCACTCTTATAACAGAAAAGTCCAGGTTCCAAAATGAGCAGGAGGACTCAAGCTGTTTGCCTAGAACCTCACAACTAAATGACACTTCTGAAGTGGATCCCTCAGCACAGAGTAAGTTGATAAGCAAAGGTTTTATTCTGTCATTTTAAATGTAACAATATTCAAGCAAAATAGTGGCTTAAATTATATGTATAGCATGTGGATGCCATTTTCCCAGAGCACTGATAATGAAAATCCTAAACTGAAGGCAGCAAGATTCTCTCAAATTTCCCAGTGGGAAGACTGGGTGCAGACCAAATTCCAAGTAGAGAAAACACCACTAACGCCTCCCCATTTCATGAGCACCAGCATTGCTTCCCAAAAACATAGTCGTTGGAGGCTCTAACAGAAGTCTCTGGCTAACTAAATCGATAATATGAGATTCATAGCTATTCTGACATCCTTGTGAAAAGAAAAATCTCAGCGTTGTTTTTCCAAGCTATTGCATCGTTGAATTTTCTTGACTGTTCATCTGGGCTGGGCTCCCTTCCACAACCATTGAAAGCACGTGTCTGCGCTGGGTACTCCAGTGGAATTCTGGGCCCCACCAGCAGTAGAACTGCCAAAGGCACATGGCTTGATGCTGATAAGCTGATTTCTAATTCCTCTACCTGGTTCATTGGAGGGTTTTGGGTTTTTCAAAAGGGACAGGGTAGAAACATCTTATAGAAATGTAGTCACAGCCTTAGGCCATCCATGAAGATGCTAATAAGCTTTCCAGTGAAGTGTAGTCTTGATTTTTATAGAGGAGGAGGGAGGATACAAGATACTCTCTTAAACGTTTTTTTTTTTTTTGAGGTGGAGTCTCGCTCTGTCGCCCAGGCTGGAATGCAGTGGCACGATCTCAGCTCACTGCAACTTCTACCTCCTGGGTCAAGCGATTCTCCTGCCGCAGCCTCCCGAGTAGCTGGGATTATAGGTGTACACCACCTCTCCCAGGTAATTTTTGTATTTTTTAGTAGAGACGGGGTTTCACTATGTTGGCCAGGCTGGTCTTGAACTCCTGACTTTGTGATCCTCCTGCCTCAGCCTCCCAAAGTGCTGGGATTACAGCTGTGAGCCACCGTGCCCAGCCTAAACTTTCTTTCAACTAATTTTTTCAGTAACACTGCCATATAGATGAAACAGAATTTAACAAAATCTTCTGAGTTGTTTTAGAAGAACAAACTTTTACACAATGTCCCAAAAAGAACTTTATAAGAAATATATCTAATATCAGGTCATGAGATTCCAGTGTGTGTAAAATATTTCTGCCCACTCATACTTTTATATGCATCTATAAATTCTATGCCATATTCTTATTCCGGTTTAATATGAATTAAACCAAAAATCATTCAAGAGTCAAATGAAGTATGAGAGATTCTCCGCTATTCTCTATTCTGTCATATCAAAACTTAATTCTAAATTTTAAAATGGTTATTTGGTAAGCTTAGGTTATTTGGCAGCAAAACACAAAAGCATAAAAGTTGTATTCCAGGCCGGGCGCGGTGGCTCAAGCTTGTAATCCCAGCACTTTGGGAGGCCAAGGCAGGTGGATCACGAGGTCAAGAGATCGAGACCATCCTGGTCAACATGGTGAAACCCTGTCTACTAAAAATACAAAAAATTAGCTGGGCATGGTGGCGTGTGCCCGTAATCCCAGCTACTCAGGAGGCTGAGGCAGGAGAATTGCCTGAACCCAGGAGGCAGAGGTTGTGGTGAGCCGAGATCGTGCCATTGCACTCCAGCCTGGGTAACAAGCAAAAAAACGCCACCTCAAAAAACAAAAAAAAAAAAAGTTGTATTCCTTTGGGAGGAAAAACAGTTTTTCAGAAATTGAACTGACTATGTAACTAAATTTCAAGAAGTATATTTTTAAGGGCTTAAAAAAATCCAGTGTTCACTAGCCCCTCTAAATCAGTAACGCTCTTACACTTGGACATATTATCATATTTTAATCTTGATTCTGGACCTTCCTGATATTTGCCAATATTAAAAAGCATTTGGTTTATTTAGTTTTACTTATTGAAAAGGTAGTCATGGTATATATGTCACAGTATTATGATTGGAATGCCTTTTCTCACTACCATTAAGCATCGTCGTGAGGAAGCTTACCATTGCAAAAACTCAAATTCTCTCTTAATCAAGCTTTGATTCCAATTTAAGATTGTTTGTATCCCAAATGTTTCAAAAGCAGAGATGTTCTCTATTAACATTCATTCAGTTCACCAAATAAATATTTGGCTTGCAAATGGAACCACCTAGGGTCAAGTAATATGTACAATTTAGGATTTTAGAATTTCATTTCATTATTTTTATAACACATTTATCTTTAAAATAAATGCTATGTCATTGCTAACATCAGAAAACTCAGCTTTTCTTAATTTTAAATTATATTTTCAAGTTTCTTTAAATCGAAGAGCAGTAGAATGGGACACCTCAGGACCAAATCTTATCGAGAAAGTGAGAAATCTTCGCCGGAGACTCACTGCCCAGGCTCATCACAGGTGTCAAACCCCTCATCTTTTGGCTACATAGAAGGCATGTCACCTTGAGACAGTCGAGAGACCTATTTTGCAATCAGTGATGCTGATTTTTAGATTATTTATTTAAAATTGCTATGAAGATTAACCTTTTGTACAGAAAAATGTGTCTATAAAAATTATGTTATTCTGATACTTTTTGGCTTGTAAATGGCTTCTTGAATTTTTACAATAAATGTTGTAGAAACTATTAAAGCTGTGTTAGGCTTTCAGGTTGCAAGGACCAGCATAAACTTCAGTAACTTTAGTTGATAAAGGTTTATCTTAAAAGATGAAAGGAGAAATAAAGAACAGGAAACCATCTCCACAGCTCTACAGCCTGGACTGAGAGTTCCCAACCTTACTCTCTAAAAGGACGGTAGAAATAGCTCATGCACTTTCTACGAGGATTAAGTAAGATCAGGCAGGCCAGGCATGGTGGCTTGATGCCTGAAATCCCAGCACTTTGGGAGGCCGAGGCGGGTGGATCACTCAAGGTCAGGAGTTTGAAACCAGCCTGGCCAACATGATGAAACCCCGTCTCTACTAAAAAATATAAAAGTTAGCCTAGTATGGTGGCACATGCCTGCCATCCCAGCTACTCGGAAGGCTGAGGCAGGAGAATCACTTGAACCCATGAGACAGAGGAGAATCACTTGAACCCATCATCAGTGAACCGAGATCATGCCATTGCACTCTGGCCTGGACAACAGAGTGAGACTCTGTCTCAAAAAAGAAAAAAAAAAAAAAAGATCAAGCATAAAAAGTTCCTGGCCCAGTGCCTGACATACAGTAAGTGTACAATATGTAGTCGTAATTGATTTTTCTGGGGCCATGAAGCATAATCTTACAGTTAATCAAATATTTTCAGCAAAGTCCTCTCTTTTGCCCAGTAAGCCAAGTTCTGAAGTGATATACTGGCGTTATGCACGGCATTGGTTTCCCGCAAGTATTTTTCTCAGCCTAGTTTTCCATACATTTTTAGGTGGTTGCAAACATATGCCTTCATGGGCCACGCTGGTTTGTGTTTTTGATAGCAGAAATCCCAGGATATACAATACATAGAGTGTGATGGGAACTTTGGTAGACTTAATTTCTTACTCACTGGAAAGCACTGAAATTCTAAAATTCTGGTCAGGCACTGTGGCTCATGCCTACAATCCCATCTCTTGGGAGGCCGAGGTGGGCGGTTCACGAGGTGAGGAGATGGAGACCAGCCTGACCAACATGGTGACACTTCGTCTCTACTAAAAATACAACAATGAGCTGGGCGTGGTGGTGGGTGCCTTTAGTCCCAGCTACTCAGGAGGCTGAGGCAGGAGAATCGCTTGAAGCTGGGAGGCAGAGGTTTCAGTGAACCGAGAGCGCACCACGGCACTCCAGCCTGGGTGACAGAGCAAGACTGTCTCAAGAAAAAAAATTTAAAAATTAATTCTGTGATTCTGCCACCCAGAAGCAGCTGTCTATTGCAGTATTTCACCTATATTTCAGGTCCTTTTTTACTATAATTTATACCTAGTCAGGTCTGTTTTGCGGCTACACATACACACACACACAAAACCCTCTTGTATGTGTAGTATTGCAGTAGTTAATTTTTGAAAAAAGTTTCTGTTCATCCAGTGAAAGTGAACTATGAATGCTCTCAACCAAATGAAGTTTTCTTATCACGTGCTGCCAGTTTTCTCTGAACCTACGTTTCTCCAATAATCTTGATAAAATCACTGCCTTAGCAGATTTCAGATACTTGGTTGAATCCCTTCAGCCGTATGTGCTTGGTTGGTATGGCAAAGGTTATCTCATTTAATGAAATATATAAATACATTTCTGATTATTTCTTCCTGCTGCTCGACATTATATCTTCAATCTTCGATTTCCTTATAATGTGAATTCTCTGGAATTGAATAAGGCTGAACTTGGCTAAAATTGTTTGCTACATTCAAAAAGTTTCTCTCCGTTGCTCCCATGAGTTTGTTAAAGAAGAGCGGTCCCGGCTGGGCTCGGTGGTTCATGCCTATATCCCAACACTTTGGGAAGCCAAGGCAGGCGGATCACTAGGTCAGGAGTTCGAGATCAGCCTGACCAACATGGTGAAACCCCGTCTCTAGTAAAAATACAAAAAAATGAGTTGGGCATGGTGACATGCACCTGTAATCCCAGCTACTCAGGAGGCTGAGGCAGGAGAATTGCTTGAACTTGGGAGGTGGAGGTTACAGTGAGCCAAGATCACAGCTGACAGAGCGAGACTCCATCTCAAAAAAAAAAAAAAAAAGTCCCCACAGGCCTTTTCATATTTATCACATCTATAAGGTTTCTCTCTGGTGTGAATTCTGCAATGTTGGCTAAATGCTGGGCTTCAGCTAAATCCCTCTCCACATTTGACTACATTTGGAAAGTTTCTTTCCAGTATGAATTCAGTGGTGTTGAATAAGTTATTAAGTTGCTTAGTGGCCTTTTCCAACTTATTTACATTCATAGGGTTTTTCTCTAGATTATTCCAGATTGAGCAAGATTTGAGCATTTGCTAAAGGCCTTTCCACCTTTAACAAATGATTGCATGTGAGCCATGACAGCAGTTGACTACAGGGACTGCATAAGGCTTCATTGATTATATGGGTGCACTTCGAGAGTCTGGATTTAATGTTGAATCTCATTGTATCAGTCTGGAAACAAACCACGCACTTGTTTGGATGAGGAAAGTTTAATATAAAGACTTATTGAACTGCTGGGGAGTTCTCTTTACAGTAGTAGAGAGTGCAAGGTAGACTCTAAAGACATGAAGAGAACTCTACAAGGTACCCAGGACTGAAGAGAGTATCAGGGAAGTGTGGCGGGAAATTAGAGGTTTTATTTAACGTGATTACGGGCTTAGCAGAAATGCTTTTTAATTTTGAGCAAAGGACAAGGAAAATGAGGTGCCTTTTATACACCTCGGTGGTACAGAATGATGAAGCAGAAAGCAAGCTTACAGAAACCAGAACAAAGAGAATTAACTTGTGACATGTGATATAATGGACTTGACATTTGGAAAGTAACATTTTGAGAAACACATCTCACAGTTTTGAGTTTATTTGCTTTGTGACCTTGCAGCTGGTTAGCAAGACAACCAGGAACTTTTAGATGCCTGGGAACTTTGCTAAGAATGTGGAGAGCATAGATAAGGTTTAGTGGTTTGCAGGAAGGGAGTTATTCTGCCTTAAACAGAGCTAGGGAGGCATGTATTAAATAGCACACAACACAGCAAAATTTGCTTTATCATATAGCAACTACAAATTATCAGAAGGAAGGCTCCTCCCGAGGTTCAGACCTGGTTGGAGAAGGTGTGGTTGCAGACCACTGGCTATTGGGGAGGGTCTCAGAGTTGGCCAGGCCAGGCCGTGGGTAGTCCATGTCCCCAGGCAGCAGGAAACAACTCTCCTGGGCAAAGGCAATCCGAGGCTGGTGGGTAAAAGTGCACAGGAAGGCAGGGCATAAGGACCCCGCTTGTCAGGGCGGTGTGCAGCCTGGCCATTTCCAGAGGGCCCCAGGAAACCACCCTCAGCACAGGCAAACAGGCCGGCAGGGAGGTGCTCAGAGTGCATCAGGGTGGTACTGCTGGCATGAGACCTGGAACAAGCCAGTGTCCATATTGGGAAGACTATAGTGACATGGTTATTGGGCTAGGACTGTGAAGTCATAAAGCAATTGTGCACACTGGGTGCATGGTTGGGCAGAGCAGGACTAGATGTCCCCATGCACACGCGCCGCTGGTGGCCCATGAAGCAGGAGCAAGAATAAGCAAAGCCGCACATTGGAGCAGGGAAGAGGCCTGTTTCACCTGCAGTGTCCTTCCAGCACCCTCTATTGACAGCTCAGCATCCTGCTGGTAAGGAGAAATGAATGCCTCGAGAGCACAGCCCATCACCGCAGAGCTGACGGATGATGGATAACGGCCACACTCATGCCGCTGAAAGTGGCTCTACAGTTTACTTGGTTGGTTGACAGGATGGGGACTCATGCTGGCTTCTATTTAATGAGACAGATGCCAGAATTTCCCTGGCATGATGTGGATGCAGATATCCAAAGGCTCAGGGAGATAGGAATGTGGGGGTGGATTGATCACATCTGGCCTCACTCACCTCCCAATGTCATGCTCTGGACCCAAAAGCCACTTCTTCCCTTATGAAGGCACTGAGCAAGGGAGCATCTGCAAATCTGAAAAGTTCCATGGTGGCTCATAACAAGACGTGATGGTGAGAGATGCCACGGATGTGGTCCCTGGTTTCAGTGGGAATAGTGGAATTGTGGGGCAGCAGAGGCCAGGTAGCAGCATTTAATTACCACACAGCTATTTACAATAAAAGGCAGTAGGGTGGTAGTAGTATTAAGGGATTTTTGGCTACTGATGATGGACTACACTGTCCCTAAGAATGAAATAGATAGGCAGCCTACTAAAATGTTCCTTGAGATATGTAACCGGAAAAACTCCAGACCTGGTAGCCAAAAAATGGACTCGACTCATCACCATGGAGAGTCATGCCTGTCACTCAGCTTCCAGTACGAAGATGACTCCCAGATCCAAAGTCCCCCCTGAGGAAGGACCCTGAAGCAGTGCTGCATATACATGCTTACGAGTATTCTTTAAGCCTTCCCCAAAGGAACCTCTTGCCATTTACTTGAAGGATTGTGTGCTAGGAAAAAGAAAACACCCTTATCTCACAGGGATTACTAAACATGGGTTCTGAATTGACACTTATTACTATGGTCTACCAGTGAAAGTCAGGGCTAATGGTGGTCAGTTGATCAAAGCTGTCTTGAGCAAAGTTTAAATTACAGTGGGTGAACAGGGCCATGAAACCAACCTGTGATTATTTTCTGAGTATCTGATATATCATTGAAATAAACATACATGAAAAATGGCAGAGGTGGTGAAGAAAAACAGTATCCCCAGCGGTTTCAGGGAACAATCCAAGATGGCTGACCGCTAACATCTCGGGATTGCAGCTCCCAGTGAAAGCGCAGAGAATGAGAGGACGCCACACTTTCAGACAAATTTTTGTTGCTCACAGAGCAGAAGATTCCCAGTGGAGGAGCCCCACGGGTTGCCAGCGAGATTCTTGTGGCCGGCACAGTGGTTTTGCCAGCACCTCGGCGTGGCAGCTCTTGATGCAGAGTAAACGGGACTGGTTCCCCTTCTGACCAACGTTTGGAGCTCCGGGAAGGCAGAGTTGCCTATTACGGACCCAAGACGGAAGCCAGACTGGAGATTCCCGGGCAGAAAAGCACCATCAGTCTTAACGCCGCTGTTTTGGCTGGCGCGGTGAGTTGCTCATATATTCGGCCCTGGGAATTAACAACTTGAACGTCCACTCAGAGATCTAATTTGGAAGTTGGTAATTACAAAGATGACAGGTAGATAGATTTACAATGATGGGAAGAAACCAGCGTAAAAAGGCTGAGAATACTGAAAATCAGAATGCCTCTCCCTCTAAAGAGGTTCACAGTTCCTCATCAACAAGGGAACAAGGCTTGATGGAGAATGAGTGCATTCCATTAACAGAATCAGGCTTCAGAAGATGGATAATAAGAAACTTCAGTGAGTTAAAAGAACATGTTGTAGCCCAATGTAAAGAAACTAAGAACTTTGAAAAAAGGTTTGACAAAATCATAATGAGAATAGACAATTTAGAGAGGAATATAAGTGAATTAATGGAACTGAATAATACAATATGGGAACTCCGAGAAGTATGCACAGGTTTAAACACTCAAATTGATCAAGCAGAAGAAAGGATATCAGAGGTCGAAGACCAACTTAATGAAATAAAACAAGAAGACAAGATTAGAGAAAAAAGGATAAAAAGGAATGAGCAAAGTCTCCAAGAAATGTGGGACTATGTGAAAAGACCTAATCTACGTTTGATAGGTGTACCTGAATGCGACGGAGAGAATGAATCCAAGCTGGAAAATACTCTTCAGGATATTATTCAGGAAAACTTTCCTAACCTAGCAAAGCAGGACAATATTCAACCCCAGGTAATACAGAGAACACCACAAAAATATTCCTCAAGAAGAGCAACCCCAAGGCACATAATCGTTAGATTCACCAGGGTTGAAACGAAGGAGAGAATACTAAGGGCAGCCAGAGAGAAAGGTCAGGTTACCCACAAAGAGAAGCCTATCAGACTTACAGCAGATCTCTCAGCAGAAACTCTACAAGCCAGAAGAGAGTGGGGGCCAATATTCAACATCCTTAAAGAACAGAACTTTCAGCCCAGAATTTCATATCCTGCCAAACTAAGCTTCACAACTGAAGGAAAAATAAAATCTTTTATGAACAAGCAAGTACTCAGAGATTTTATTACCACCAGGCCTGCTTTACAAGAGCTTCTGAAAGAAGCATTACACATAGAAAGAAACAACCAGTATTAGCCTTTTTAAAAATATACCAAAAAGTAAAGAGCATTAACATAAAGAAGAATTTACATAAACGAATGGATAAAACAGCCAGTTAACATCAAATGGCAGTAATCCTAAATTTAAATCGACTAAATCCCCCAATCAAAAGATACAGCCAAAACCCAACGGTATGCTACATCCAGACCCATTTTACATGCAAGGATACACAAAGTCTCAAAACAAAGGGATGGAGAAAGATTTACCAACCAAATGGAAAGCAAAAATAAATAAATAAAAAGCAGGAGTTGCAATTCTCGCATCTGATAAAATAGATTTTAAAGCAACAAAGATATATATAGTGGTAAAAGGATCAATGCAACAATAAGAGCTAACGATCCTAACACCCAGATACATAGAGACTTAGACTCATTGAGACAGAAAATTAATAAGGATATCCAGGACTCGAACTCAGATCCAGAACAAGTAAACTTAATAAATATTTATAGAGCTCTCCACTTTAAATACACAAAATATACATTCTTGTCAATACCACATCACACCTACTCATAGGTTTAAATGAAATATTGATTGGCCATTATTAATACCCATTTTTTAGAATAAAGCAACATTTCTGTTAAAAAAAAAAAAAATGGCAGAATCTCTCCACTGGCACTATGACCCATTGAGTAAGAGCTGTGATCCTAGAAGGATTCAAGTGAACGCTCCTGGAATCTCCTCCTTATCAGGATAGTAAACCTGGCTAGTAAAAAGTTAACACACTTATCCCCAGGGGCTGGGCGTGGTAGCTCACACCTATAAGCTAAACAGTTTGGGAGGACGAGGTGGGCAGATCACCTGAGGTCCGGAGTTTGAGACCAGCCTGGCCAACATAATGAAACTCCATTGCTACTAAAAATACAAAATTTAGCAGAGTCAGTAGTCCCAGCTACTTAGGAGGCTGAGACGGGAGAATTGCTTGAAACTGGGAGGTGGAGGTTGCAGTGAGCCAAGACAGTGCCACTGCAGTCCAGCCTGGGCAATAGAGCAAGACTCTGCCTTAAAAAAAAAAATTACCCCAGGGAAACTGAAGAGATTCCTGCCACCAGCAAAGAGTTGAAAGATGAAGGGCTGGTTATAGCTATTCCATTGCAATTTAATTCGCTACTTGACCTGGGAAGAAGGGAGATAGATCTTTGAGAATGGCTGGGTTATCAGGAACTTAGTAGGTGAGGACTGCAGTTGCAGCATCTGTTTCGGATGCAGTCTTTTTTTTTTTTTTTTTTTTTTTTGAGACAGAGTTTCACTCGTTACCCAGGCTGGAGTGCAATGGCGCGGTCTCGGCTCACCGCAACCTCCGCCTCCTGGGTTCAGGCAATTCTCCTGCCTCAGCCTCCGGAGTAGCTGGGATTACAGGTGTGCGCCACCATGCCCAGCTAATTTTTTTTTTGTATTTTTAGTAGAGACGGGGTTTCACCATGGGGACCAGGATGGTCCCGATCTCTTGACCTCGGGATCCACCCATCTCGGCCTCCCAAAGTGCTGGGATTACAGGCTTGAGCCACCGCGCCCGGCCTCGGATGCAGTCTTGACACAGCTCCCGGCATATGGTATACCCCAGCTGCCTGTATGACCTCCCTGAGACCCCTCTCCCCAGACCCTATCATGACCTGCCATTTCCAGATGGGTTCAGTGTCCACCGCTGACCTCTCATCAACGCTGCCTACCCATCCCGCAGTCCCCTCGCTGCCCTCACCATGTTCCCAGCCACTCCTCTATTGCCTCCATTAGACCGCCTTGAACTCGGCCGCGCTCATAGCGCCGTCCTGGACTGTGATCACCCCGACTCCTGGTCCAACCTAGAGCCAGTGCCCAAGCGCAAGGGCGAGGGCAGGTGGTGGAGTAAGGAGCTGCTCCAGACGCTTACACGTGCCCTTTCCTGGACACTCGGGCCGCGGCGCCAGGGTGGTTCTGGTGGGAGTTCTTAAGAGGTTCGCGTGCTCCCAGGACACTTGTCGCAGGTAGGTCCTATCCCCTATCTTCAGCTCCGGACTTTGACAGGCAACCACAACCTTTCTTTCCGGAGGAATCGTAAAGCGAACAAAATTATTGTGCCCCGTGTGAGGATCGAACTCACGACCTTCAGATTATGAGACTGACGCGCTACCTACTGCGCTAACGAGGCACCTAGTAAGTACTTCCGGACGGGATCTAATGAGGCTATGCGACAGGCCTGCTGCGCATGATCAGTTTTACTGCTACTATTGCTGTAAATCCTGCCCAGAACACTCGGAATTCTAGTTCCGCTGCGCCTTCCGCCCGTCGCGTTTGTCAATTAACAAACACTGTTCACTGGATAGAGGCGACACGAAGAGGGGGGATTATTTTTCTTGCTATTGTTGTGAACCCTTATTTTTGTATAGTGCGTACAAACCGTTTGCACACTCGTGATCTCATGAAACATTTATTAGGCACCTAATATGTTCCCAGCCCTGTGCGGGATGCTGCGTTCACAGGAACAAACCCAGGCTCGAGGAGTTGGGCTAAAATGCATAATGATTGGAAAAACACACACACACACACACACACACACACGCTGTTCCGGCCCCCACCGCACACCCCCAGATCCCGCCAGTCCCCGCCTCCTCCCGGCGCCCCGGGTTCCACGGCCGTCCGCAGCTCCTCGGCTGAGGCTGCGCTTCGCAGAAACCGCCGGGATCCGGGAGGCAGTCCGCAGTCTTTTTCTTGCTTATAGCTCCGACAGACCACCAGTGCCCTGTTGCACACTTGAGCTGGGTTCTGATATTTTTCTTTCTTTTTTCCTTTTTGCTGTTCAAATCGGGCTTCAGGGAATAACCGGGGAAGGGATAAATTAACAAGTTAACTGGAAAGCCCCCTCCTCCTTTCCATTTGGCTCCCCTGCCTTTCCTCCCAGCCCTTTACATAAGCTCGTTTACCTACATTATTGCTGAAGGAAACTTCGTGCTCCTATCATAATGGAAAACGGGTAGGGGTTTTTTTAAACTTTATTTTTTAAACAGTTTTAGAGTCACATGTTCCCTAACAATAATTGCAAAGATAATAAGAGTCTCCATGTTCCGGTAAATACGTAACTGCTATGATTAAAAAGACTCCTCCACTTACTGTCTCAAATCGGCCAGACTGTGGCACACTGGGATTTGTATGTTTCTCCGAATGTAAATTTCACCTAATAAAAAGGAAATTAGGACAGAACTCTGGGCGAGGCGGGGCGCGGGGACGCCTGGGGGCGCTGTGCGGACGCCCGCGGGTCTGGGTGGGTCCTGGGGAAGGGACGAGTGATGGACAGGCGGACAGAAGGACAAGGAGCGGGGAGAGGTTCTTGTGGACCTAGGTGGGTGTGCGGATATTCACCGCACAACTCCCAACTTTTCCGTTTGTCTGAAGTTTTTAGAAAATGTTGCGGGAGGAATTTTTTTAATCACCTAGAATTTGAGAGATACGGAGGGATGTTACAGGGACAAAGCGCAGTGTGAGTACAAGCAGGTGAGGAAATATCATCTTGACAGTAGGCACCACGATTGCTGGGGTGCTGGGGGTTGGGAAAGGGGAATCTCGGAGTGGATGGGGGTGGGGCCTGCTCGACCTCCCAGCAGGAAAAGGACTGGGAGCTGTGGAGCCGGTGGCCGAGGGGCGAGGAAGGAGGATTTGGAGGTGGGCAGACTGCCGGGACCCCAGACCCGGACACTGACACCCAGTCCTCAGGAGGCTCCCGGATCCCACGGTCCAGGGTGGGAAGCCTAGGACCTCCGCCGGCCTCGGGGAAGCGCGCCTCCACACGCCCGGGCGGGAATGCGACCCCGAGGGCTGGCTCCCAGGTAAGATTGCTGGGGCTTCCCCTGTGGACTGTGGACTGGGATTATCACCTAGATCCAGCTGTTTCTTCCAGATCTGCAGGCCCGAGGAGGTGCTGATTGACGTGCGGATTACATCCCGATGCTCTTGTCTACCACAATTACAAACAGCCCTAGTTGCGGGTGTAGCAGTCCCACAACTGGCAAGCTACCCAACATATTAACTTAACCACTCCCATGGTTATGCCCTGAAATCCTATTAGAACAGCAAAAAAAGAAAAAGGAAATAGCCCAAGTGTGCCACAGGGAACTAACTGGCCACAGGCATAACGGTCTGTCCAGACTGTAAACAAGAAAAAGGGATGCTCGATGTTGTGATGAAATGAGCGAAGAACACAAGTGCAGAACAGAGTATGCGACTATTTCTGAAGAACGGGGTAGATGTTTAGATTTGCTAGTATTTGCACACAAAAAGCTAAGATCTGCGATTAATACGCCGAGGGGTGGAAACTATGGTTGAAGGTGTGAGATGACTCTTTTAAAAAAATAAACTTTATTTTTTAAAGTTTAGAATCACGGAATAATTGCAAAGATAATAAGAGTCTCCATAAAGCCTGCACCCAGGTTCCCAGATTGTGAACTGCGGTCGTTGGTATGGGTCGTTCATTTCGAACCAGTGTTGATGCATTAACTAAAGTCCATCTTGACTCGGATTTCCTTAGTTTTCACCAGATGTCCGTTTTTCTGCTCCAGAACCTCATCCAAGACACCATATTACATTTAATAGTCCTATCTCCTTAGGTTCTTATTGGCTGTAACAATTTCTCAGACTTTTCCTGGGTTTTGATGACCTTGACGTTTCTGAGGAGTACTAGTCGGGTATGTCGTATAATGTTCTTCCATTTTGACATATTTGGCCGACAGTTTTTCTGAGATGAAGACTTTTCACTGTACACCTTTGAACAGTTTTCTAAAAACATACCTGAACTATGTTAATCTATAACCTATTTAAATGTTGACGTACATTAATTTAAAAGACGAACTATAGGAACTAGAAAGAAGAAAAAGGAGGAGAGGAGGAGAGGGAGAGGGAGGGGGGAGAGGAAGAAGGGAAGGAGGGGAGGAGGAGGAGGGAGAGGAGCGGGGCTGGGGAGGAGGAGGAGCAGAAGGAGGAGGCTACCTGGAGGAGCTGGGATGATCCTGCCCTGGGCCTGACTCGCGCGGAGACCTCGGGGCTCCCAGAATTGGCCGAGCCCGGCGGCCGCCAGGGGACGCTGTGCCGAGGGGCCACCGCAGCCGCGGCCCGGCAGGTTTCGGCTTCTTCCAAATTCGCCTCGGGAAACACCGCGCCACTACCCCATGCAGGGTTCCAGGCCGGATCCCTACGCCGAGGTGGCCCCACCACCCAGACCTGCTCAGGGAAGGAAGAATAGGAGTTGGGGGCGGTAACGGTGCAGACATTCCGCTCCATAAGGTGCCTCCAGCCTTTTAAAACGCGTGCCCCCAATTTTCCAAGACCTTCTGAGCCTTTGAGTGGAATGAAACTCTCACGGCTTCCCAGCCGCGGCGATGAAGCCTAGCCCCGCAGAATCCCGGCAGGAGCCGAGGCTTGGGAGGGGACCGCTGGCTGCGAGCGTCCTGCTGGAGTCCGGAACGAGGGCGGTCAGGGTCGTCTCCCCACGGGGTCGCTAGCGAGGAGTGAGGCAGCGCGCGGAGGCCCCTGCAGACGGTGACCCCAGGCCTGGCCCATAGAGAGTGACTGATGCCGAGGACCCGCAGGGGATGTGAGGGCCTCAGCCTACGCCTGCGCCGGCGCTCCCGGACCAAGACCCTTCGGCCGCCAGCCCCTTGCACTGGCTGTTCTCCGCTCGATGCGTCCTTTGCACCCTCAGGCATCTCTGTTGAGATGGGGATCTCTGCCTTGCCCTTCATCAGTCAGGTCGGAAGTCACCTCCCCAGCGAAAACCTGATCCCCAGTGCCTTCATCTGCCTCCTTCTCTCACCCTCCTCCACAGGCTGAACGTGCTCCTTCCTCCCAGCTAAGCGCCTTTCCTGCGGTGGCTCATTTATTTCCACTTCTAGAGCAACATGAAGGGCTCAGTGCTTCAATAGCCCTTCACTTACAAGAGTGAAACACAAACTCAAGGGCAGGCCACCTGACCAAGTTCAAAGGATCACCCCACTCCTTCCCAGCAGTTTCCAAATCCTTTTCCTCAAGGGCACTCCCTAAAATAATGTTGAAAAACTTATGTGCATCTCTTCTCATAATGTTAAGTGGATATCAGAACGGTTTCATTATAAACAATTGCAAAAGAGGTAATTACCAGTGTATGTAAATGGTGATTTTTAAAAAACATAAAACTGAGTGTATGACATTTAAAAATACACCCAATGGGCTGGCTTCAGTGGCTCATGCCTGTACTCCCAGCACTTAGGGAGGCCTGGGTGGAGAGATCACTTGAGGTCAGAAGTTCGAGACCAGCTTGGCCAACATGGTGAAACCCCATCTCTACTACAAATACAAACAATTAGCTGGGTGTGGTGGCAGATGCCTGTAATCTCAGCTACTCAGGAGGCTAAGGTAGGAGAATGGCTTGAACTGGGGAGGCGGAGGTTGTGGTGTGCAGAGACGGTGTCATTGCACTCCAGCCTGGATGACAGAGCGAGACTCCAACTCAAAAAAAAAGTACCCAATGACATCTATATATCCTATGGATTCCATACAAACCATAATCTATTTTGAATATATAGAAATACATCCTCCAACATTTGGAAAGTTTACATTTAACTGCCTCCTTGGGGTGGGCACAGTGGCTCACGCCTGTAATCCCAGCACTTCGGGAGGTCGAGGCAGGCAGATCACAAAATCAGGAGTTTGAGACACGGTGAAACCCTGTCTCTACTAAAAATACAAAAATCGGCTGGGCATGGTGGTGCCTGCCTGTAATCCCAGCTACTTGGGAGGCTGAGGCAGGAGAATTGCTTGAACCTGGGAGGCAGAGGAGGCAAAGAGCCAAGATCGCACCACTGCACTCCAGCCTGGGCGACAGAGTGAGACTCTGGATCAAAAAAAAAAAAAAAAAAAAAAAGCCTCCTTGAACTCATTTCCATTCTATGTGGAAATGAGAATGCTATCCCCGCACGGAATGCTATCCCCCCACGGAATACTATCCCCGCACGGACTGCTATCCCCGCACAGAATACTATTCCCCTAAAATACATATTTTGTCTCAAGCCTGTAATCCCAGCACTTTGGGAGGTCGAGGCGGGTGGACCACGAGGTCAAAAGATCGAGACCATCCTGGTCAACATGGTGAAACCCCGTCTCTACTAAAAATACAAAAAATTAGCTGGGCATGGTAGCGCGTGCCTGTAATCCCAGCTACTCAGGAGGCTGAGGCGGGAGAATTGCCTGAACCCAGGAGGCGGAGGTTGCGGTGAGCCGAGATCGCGCCATTGCACTCCAGCCTGGGTAACAAGAGCTAAACTCCGTCTCAAAAAAAAAAAAACAAACATATTTTGTTTGAATGCTTGTGTTGATCACCTAGCATGCCTCTAAGCAACAAAAATGTTTATATAAATTGAAACTATTTTGTTTTCTTGACCATAAGGCTCTTGAGTGTCAAAATTTATTCTAAGCTGACATATCATTACTTTCATTAGTACACATTCAAAAATAATAAATATATTTATAAACTTGAATAATTATTAAATAGAAAGATGGAAAGTTATCAAAAGTGAGTATCTATGAGAGGGATGTGACTTTTTTATCCCTCTTCAGTCTTGTCTGGTGGCCGACTGTTACTTTTTGCTAGAATGAGATGGGGTTCAGCATTAATTCTATTCCTATTACTCATATTTATAAATGTTAATGCTGAGAACCCTTGTTCACATGAAGAAGTAAAAAAAAAAATGGGCTGGGCGCAGTGGCTCAAGCCTATAATCCCAGCACTTTGGGAGGCCAAGACTGGCAGATCACTTGAGGTCGGGAGTTCAAGACTAGCCTGACCAACATGGAAAAACCCCGTTACTACTAAAAATACAAAATTAGCCAAGCATATTGGTGCATGCCTGTAATCCCAGCTGCTCAGGAGGCTGAGGCAAGAGAATCGCTTGAACCCGGGAGGTGGAGATGACTGTGAGCCAAGATTGTGCCATTGTACTCTATCCTGAGCAACAAGAGCTAAACTCTGTCTCAAAAAAAAAGAAGATGGAAAGGGTTTTGTTATGGCACTGAAACTCAATCCCTTAAACACATTTCAAGGTATATACTAAGAATCACTTATCGAAACTTATGTTCGCCAATCTGTATTAACTTAGTTAGGTTGTCTTTCAGTTTTGAATTGGAAGCCACAATCATTAATCATTAGAGTCTTCCACTTTCTCAACTTCCGAGTCAATGTTTTGAATGGAACATTCCTTTTATTTGTAGTGAGGAGGTTTTCACAGCCAAATAGCAAGATCCTGCTGGTGGAAGATGAGTGGTGGGTGGGGAGAGGGGGAAAGAGCCAGGGCCCGGCCCCCAAGAGCAGCTCTCTCCAGCTGCTTAATTTTTGGAAAGTTCTTTCCAGGACACCTTCATATACATCTAGGGTACACATCCAGGTGGCATTGGATGGGGTTTAGATTTGCTCTGACAGGCAACAGAACTTATTGGAAGCCGGTTTTACAGAGTGGAAAGTGTGTCTCTGTGTGTGTAGGTGTGTGTGTTCTGGGAGGCGGGCTCCGGGCTCGCTGAGTAGGGTAACTTAATGGAAACCTGTTGAGAGTGATTCCTCTTTTCTGGTGCCAGATGGACCCAGGTAGACCTCCTGGGACACCCAAGCAACCATCCAGGCCTGGGTGATGAAAACACATCCTGGCACGTGATTGCAGAGAGCTAAAGGAGGGAGCCACGTGGAGGCACATTTCACAGGGGCAGCCGGGACGTGGACCTGGCTGTCAAGAGAAGCCAAGTCACTCCAAATTAGGACAAGCAATGTCCAGAAATATTCCAGTGCCACTGCTGGGGAGGAAAGCAGGCAAAAGCGGCCTGTTTGGGGGAATGCAATAAATTCTGGCTTTGCTTATTTTCAATTGCACAAATAATATATACTAATTATAAAATGTATTATTACAGACACGCTGTATTAGTCAATCATCGTGCCAGTGCTGCTTAACAAACCAACCAAAACGTAATGGCTTATACAGCAAGCATGTGTTTTCCTTTCTCTTTTTTCTTTCTTTCTTTCTTTCTTTCTTTTTTTTTTTTTTTTTTTTTTTTGAGGTGGAGTCTTGCTCTGTCATCCAGATCTCAGGTCACTGCAACCTCCACCTCCCAGGTTCAAGCAGTTCTCAACCTCTTGAGTAGTTGGGATTACAGGCATGCACCACCACACCCGGCTAATTTTTGCACTTTTAGTAGAAAAGGGGTTTCACCATGTTGGTCAGGCTGGTCTCTAACTCCTGACCTCGTGATCTGCCACCCATCTCGGCCTCCCAAAATGCTGGGATTACAGGCATAAGCCACCACATCCAGCCTTTTTTTAAAATACAGCTTTACTGACATACAATTCACATACCATACCATATAATTCACCCATTATAAGTGTACAATTAAATGAATTTGGTATATTATATATTTTTTAAATTGTGGTAAATACATGTAACATAAAATTTATTATTTTAACCTTTTTTTTTTTTGAGACAGGCTCTTGCTCTGTCACCCAGGCTGGAATGCAGTGGTGTGATCACAGCTCACTGCAATTTCCACCTCCCCAGCTCTGGTGATCCTCTCACCTCAACCTCCCAAGTAGCTGGAACCACGTGAGGGATAAAAGACTACACAGTGGGTACACTCCTTGGGTGACAGATGCACCAAAATCTCAGAAATCACCACTAAAGAACTTATCCATGTAACCAAACACCACCTGTACCCCCCAAAGGTATTGAAATAAAAAAATTTTTTTGATGGTTAAAATGGGCTCAGCACGGTAGCTCACATCTGTAATCCCAGCACTTTGGGAGGCTCAGGCGGGCAAAATGGCTTGAGCTTAGGAGTTCAAAAATCTGTCTCTGCAAAAAATACAAAAATTAACCAGATGTGGTGGCATGCACCACATCTCAGGTTACTGCAACCTCCAGCTCCCAGGTTCAAGCGATTCTCCTGCCTCAGCCTACCCGGTAGCTGGGATTACAGGCACGATGGCACATGGATAGGCGGAGGTTGCAATGACCCAAGATTTCGCCATTGCACTCCACCCTGGGCAACAAGAGCGAAACTCCACCTCAAAATAAAACCCAGTAAGCTGGACCTCTTTTGTTGCCGATACATAGATATATTCCCTGTTCTTAGTAACTTCAGTAGTCTCTCTGAGGAGACTCCTCTCTGGACACAGATACACACAGAGAGAAGATAAGGAGACCTGAGAGGAAGATGGCTATCTACAAGCCGCGGAGAGAGAACACAGAAGAAAGCAACCCGTCAACACCTTTACCCTGGTCCAGCATCGCGCGGGAATACATTTCTGTTGTTGAAGCCACCTGGGCTGTAGCATTTCTGTTATGTTCGCCCTAGCAGCCCTGGGTCTTCTCATTCTAGAACATCTCATTCTTCCCAATTAGTAGCAAACACTACAGAGAACATCTTATCATTGTATTTGATAACAAATGTCTGAGGAGCTTGTGGACAGCCAAAATATCTGTGCTGTCCTGGAGTCAGCAGGTTTGCTGTTTCACCCCAGGGAGCCCAGAGGAATTTCCCATCTCCCCAAAGGTGAGGACCAGGGAAGGCCCAAGAAGGAGCCAGGGCAATCGCTGCAGTCAGGAGACTGGGCTTTTCTTTTCTTTTTTTTTTTTTTTTTCTTTTTCTAGATGAGCCTTGCTCTGTTGCCAGGCTAGAGTACAGTGGCATGATCTCAGCTCACTGCAACCTCTGCCTCCTGAGTCCCAGTGATTCTCCTCTCTCAGCTTCCTGAGTAGCTGGGATTACAGGCACCCACCACCATACTCAGTTAATTTTTTGTATTTTTAATAGAGACAGGTTTCACCCTATTGGCCAGGCTAGTCTCGAACTCCTGACCTCATGATCCACCCCCCCTTGGCCTCCCAAAGTGCTGGGAGTACAGGCGAGAGCCACTGCGACTGGCCCGCTTTTCTTTTCACTCCTGGCCTCTTCCTGCACGTCCATCCCACCCACCCACAGATCACTGCCTCCATCTGCTTGGCAGGGGTCACAGCTAGACAGTGGAATGCCTCTGGCCTGGCCACAGCCCCAGTCCGGCTTTCCTGAAACAGTTCTCTGCAGGGGCTGCTACAGCTGGAGGGAGGTCAGGGTGAGTTGGCTCCAGAATCCATGCACACTATGACTCCCTAGTATTTTCCAGTTCTCTCTGCTTAATATAAAAATAATAAAGATAGAGCGGGAGTCAGGGGGCTGGGTGAGGGGAAGGTTGTCTGGGCAGGAGGAAGGGCCGATGGTGGGCTTCAGGTCTCCGGTGGCACTTTGGGAAGCAGGAAAGGTTTGTCTGCTCTGGCCTTTCCCCCCATAGGCCTTGGTGACATGGCAGGACTTGGTGGTAAGCCCAAGTGTCTCAGCTCATCATTCTGGCTTTGACGAGCCAGCTGGGCAAGCCAAGGGAGGCCCAGGGAGCCCAGATGTAGGGAGTGGGGAGCAGGGTTTTCTCCAGATGTGCCCTGGGGGAAGCAACCAGCAGTTCTTTTGTCATCTGTGCAGGGGAGCCGAAGGCCATAGTCCTCCCAGCTCAATTTCCTACTCAACAAGTGGCCGTTGAGATGTGAGTCAGCCTGTTGCTGTTGGACGCCCATCACTCTGCGCGTTGCTGACAGAGCACCCAGAAGGAAGGCCTCACCCCTACAAGCCCAGATGTTCCCGGAGAGGCTCCATTGTCCCCACACTGTGGCCAGAGGGAGCCGTCACAGATGCTAACAGGTCCTGTTAGCTCGAAAGCTCCCACTGCCTATGACATAGAAGCCAGGGTGCGCCGTGCCCCTGCGGGCTGACCTCCCAGCCCATCTCTTCCCACTCCTCCCCACCCCAGCTCCACGGACACCCCATTCCTCTACCCTGCCCACTGGGCTGATGACCGTCCTGCAGCTCTTCCCTGTGGCCACAGAGAGGCCTCCTGAGCTGGCTCCCTGCTGCTCACCCTCCCAGCCCTGGACTCCCCAGACCTTAGACTTGTCACCCTGCGGTGCCTTGATTTCTCAGTTGCTGTCGTTCCCACCGGATCGCAGGCACTGGGCACGTAGCAGGGGCTACGACCCTCTGTGCGGAGCCCACGGGGCCCTCGAGCACACGACCCTCTGTGCGGAGCCCCGGGGCCCTCGAGCATTCGCGTGTTTGGTGACTGCCAGCGACATTTCCCACCCTGCACTGTCATTGCTTGCCTTTTCTTGAGGGCAGGGACTGTTGTCTATTCATTTCTGCATCCCCAGGTTTTAGTCTGATCAAAGACTTATTTTCTAGTTTCAAAGGTGTGCAGGCTTTGATTTCTGTAACTGAGTAAACCTTTCCATGGACCGGCTCAGAACCGGCTCTAAGTCCATCGCCCTCTCTCCATATACTTGGTGGGGAGACAGTGAGGCCCCTAGGCAGAGGAGAGGAAAGGGTTACAGGACTCACCTCTCAGGGCCCTCCCACTCTGCTCCTACTGACCAATGAGACAAGTGGTAGGTGTGGTCCCAGAAGCCCAGGGGCCCCAAGGAACCTTGAGCATCATATCACGAAAATCTACCCCCAGCCTGTATCTCAAACATAGCGTTTGTGCCTGAAATTGCACAATTGTATTGTGGCAGTTGCATCATCTGGCTCATACTTTAAGGCTGAGAGCCTTCACTACTTTAGATGACAGTTCGATGGCCCAACAGAGAAAGTCTGATTACAAAGTGGCATTTACCGGGAGGGCCAGGCCCCCAAAAGGGATTGATCTGGGGGTCCCAGAACCGGGACTCCAGCAACCCCCACATACTTGCACAGTAGGCACTCACCGAGTGTGAAATAAATGCGTGATATAAGGTTATAAGTGAATGCATGATGTAAGTCTGGGCGTGGTAGCTCGTACCTGTAATCCCAGCACTTTGGGAGGCTGAGGGGGGCAAATGGCTTGAGCTTAGGAATTCAAGATCAGCCTAGGCAACATGGCAAAAAACTGTCTCTGCAAAAAATACAAAAATTAACTGAGTGTGGTGGCAAGTATATGTGGTCCCAGCTTCTGGGGAGGCTGAGGTGGGAAGATCACTAGATCTGGGGAGGTGGAAGTTGCAGTGAGCTGTGATCACACCACTGCACTCCAGCCTGGGTGACAGAGCAAGATCCTGTCTTAAAAAAAAAAAAAATGGTTAAAGTGACAAATTTTGTGTTACATATATTTACCACAATTTAAAAAATACATAATATACCCAAACTCATTTAATTGTACACTTGAAATTATATGGTATGTGAATTATATGTCAGTAAAGCTGTTTAAAAAAAGAAGGCTGGGTGTGGTGGCTCACGCCTATAATCCCAGCACTTTGGGAGGTAGAGGTGGGTGGATCATGAGGTCAATGTCTTGAAATTCTCAATGATTTGATCATTGAACTTGGATTTCATAAGTGAGGTGTGATGCTGGTGTGAGAAGGATAAGTGAACTTGGGCATCTAGAGTCCCTTGCTGACCCATCCCCATCTAGCGTTCACATTGTCCTGTGTGCACTTAATTTCAGAGGACCCACGAGGCATGGGAGGTCAGGGAGACTTGAAGTGAGTGCAAGGTAAGTGTCCTACCTCTGACTCGATGGGGGTGATGGAGCTGAGAAGCCACACTCTGTTCAAACCACAATTGCCTAAATGCAGCAAAAAGGCATTGGTGTTCTAAGAAACATGAATGACCAAGGAATTCCACCATATGCTTGCTTACTAGTGTTGTTTCCACACATTGACCAACTGTAATCCCAGAACTTTGGGAGGCCACATATAACCGGGTTACACTCAAAATGATGACACAGAAGGACCAAGAAAGGTAAGGCAGCCAAGCTCAGTGGCTCACACCAGCACTTTGGGAGGCCAAGGTGGGTGGATCACCTGAGGTTAGGAGTTCGAGACCAGCCTGGCCAACACAGTGAAACCCCATCTCTACTAAAAATACAAAAATCAGCCAGACATAGTGGTCCGTGCCTGTAATCCCAGCTACTTGGGAGGCTGAGGAAGGAGAAGCACTTGAATCCAGGAGGCGGAGGTTGCAGTGAGCTGGGATCGTGCCACTGCACTCCAGCCTGGGCGACAGAACAAGACTCCATCTCAAAAAAAAAAGACGAGGCAACTCACAGTTTCTTTTCTGTTCTGCCTTTCTTACTCATCAGTAAGCCAAAGGTAGAGAGCGTTGGTAGAATGTGTTCGTAACAAGAAATGAAATAAAAACAGTTTAGTTCGTTTTGTGCAGCATTTCTACTTTCTGGTGAGAATGAAATACATATGCATGTACAAACAAAATATGGGTTGTGTAATCTCAATAATTTCACGTACAAGTTAAATACTCTCATATTTGCATTTAAAATGGTATTGCACAATGTAAACACGAATGCTAACAATCTCTTTTTTTTTTTTCATTTTCTGAGACGTAATCTTGCTCTGTTGCCAGGCTGGAGTGCAGTGGCACGATCTCAGCTCACTGCAACCTCCGCCTCCTGGGTTCAAGCAATTCTCCTGCCTCAGCCTCCTGAGTAGCTGGGATTACAGGCATGCGCCACCATGCCCAGCTAATTTTTTGTATTTTTAGTAGAGACAGAGTTTCACCAGGTCAGGCTGGTCCCGAAATTTTGACCTCAAGTGTGATATACCAGCCTCAGCCTCCCAAAGTGTTGGGATTACATAAACCACTGAACCTGGCCTGCTAATAATCTTAAATTTGAAGTTTCTTTACTTAAAACATCAAGAGCAAATAAGAAAAACACTACAAGAAGTCAAGAGAAAGATTGCAGAAGGGAAAACCTAGAGAAAGATTGCAGAAGAAAGGGAAAACTATCTGTTTTAGTACCTTTCATCGCATTTTTTTTCTGTTGTTTTGAGCAAAGGGCCCCACATTTTCATTTTGCATTGGGTCTTGAAAATTATGCAGCCAGCCCTGCTATGACCAGCAATGCATGTTATTAATTTTTTTTCAAGACAGAGTCTGGCTCTATCACCTAGGCTGGAGTGCAGTAGTGCACTGTTCACTGCGACCTCCACCTCCCCAGTTCAAGCAATTCTTCTGCCTCAGCCTCCCAAGTAGCTGAGATTACAGGTGCCCGCCACCACATCCAGCTAATTTTTTTTATATTTTTAGTAGAGATGGGGTTTTACCATGTTGGTCAGGCTCGTCTCAAACTCCTGACCTTGTGATCCACGTGCCTCGGCCTTTCAAAGCGCTGGGATTACAGGCATGAACCACTGCACCCAGCCTCTATCATTTCTTTCTTTTTTTTTTTTTTTTGAGATGGAGTTTCGCTCTTGTTACCCAGGCTGGAGTGCAATGGCCCGATCTCAGCTCACTGCAACCTCCGACTCCTGGGTTCAGGCAATTCTCCTGCCTCAGCCTCCTGAGTAGCTGGGATTACAGGCACGCACCACCATGCCCAGCTAATTTTTTGTGTTTTTAGTAGAGACGGGGTTTCACCATGTTGACCAGGATGGTCTCGATCTCTTGACCTTGTGATCCACCCGCCTTGGCCTCCCAAAGTGCTGGGATTACAGGCTTGAGCCACCGCACCCGGCCTGTCATTTCTTAAAGTTATGCATGAGCAAAGACATGGAGCGACTGAAATTGCTGCTGGGGATACACAATGGTCCAGGCAACTCAGCAAGTACTTTGGCAGTTTCTCACCAGGTTATAGAGACATCTGTAAGACCCGGCAATCTCATGTTCAGGTATTGACCTAAGTGAAATAAAAACGTATTTGCACAAAAACCTGTATATAAATATTTATAGTGGCTTTAGTCATAAACTCCCCAAATTAGAAACAGCTCAACATCCTTCAGCTGGGAAGTAGATAAACAAACTTTGGTAAATCCACGCAGTAAAATGCTACATAGCAATAAAAAGCAGCTGGCTACCAACACATGCCACAGTGTGGATGAATCCCAAGTGAGTAATGCTAAGAGAAAGAAGTGGAACTCAAAAGGCTTACACTATATGGTTCCATTTATAGGTCTTTCTGGGACGGGCAGAATGTTAGGGATGGAAACACATCAGTTCCTGCCAGGGGTTGGGGTAGGGGAAATAGTGACTATAAAAGAGCAGGGGAAATGTTTGGCAGTGATGGGAAATATTCTTTATCTTTTTTTTTTTTAATGAGATGAGTCTTGCTGTGTTGCCCAGGCTGGAGTGCAGTGGCATGATCTCAGCTCCCTGCAACCTCTGCCTCCCAGGTTCAAGAGATTCTCCTGCCTCAGCCTCCCCAATAGCTGGAATTACAGGCACCCACCACCATGCCACGCTAATTTCTGTATTTTTAGTAGAGACAGGGTTTGCCATCTCGTCCAGACTGGTCTCGAACTCCTGAACTCAGGTGATCCTGCCTGCCTCAGCCTCCCAAAGCGCTGGGATTACAGGCATGAGCTACCGTCCCCTGCCATATTCCGTATCTTGATCTTGATGGTGGTTACATGACTGTGTTTCTCAAAACTTAGAGAGCTGTACACTAATGAGGGTACATTTTATTGCATGTTAGTTATACTTTGAATTTTTAAGTGTCTGTGATGTGGTAACCAAACCATCAGAGGTCCCACGGTTTTTATTCATGTCGGAAATCCTGAGCAATGGAGTGGGGGATCTGAAGTAGGAAACCTGAGAGGGCAAAGGCATTGGCAGTTGTGGCTCCCTGGGAATGAAGCCGTGTTTCTGCCGGATGCTGAAGATGGAATCACTGAGGATGACCCTGTAGAGACGCTGCCCATGAAAAGCAACCGTAAGGCCGGGCTCAGTGGCTCATGCCTGTAATACCAGCACTTTGGGAGGCCAAGGTGGGAGGATCACTTGAGGTCAGCAGTTTGAGACCAGCCTGGCCAACATGGTGAAACCCTGTCTCTACTAAAAATACAAAAATTAGCTGGGTGTGGTGGCAGATGTCTGTAATCCCAGTTACTCAAGAGGCTGAGGCAGAGGAATCTCTTGAACCTGGGAGGCGGAGGCTTCAGTGAGCCGAGATCGTGGGCGCTCCAGCCTGAACAACAGTGAAGACTCTGTCTCAAAAATAAATAAATAAAAAGCAACTGTAAAGAACCTATGGATGGGGGAGTGAGGTCTAGGGTGCCCGTTGGACACCCTGGCCTGTTCCGGCTGCCACCCGCTGCCCTTGCCCGCCAGCAGAGGCCAGCGCTGCAGGGGCTCCTTGGCCTAGCTTTGCTGAGCTGATTTTAGGCAGAATGGATTGATTGGTGTTGACAGGGAGCTATTTACCCGTCTAATTAATTATGCCAACTAATTTTCAACTTAATTGCACTTCTCGGGTCATTGGGTAAAGAGACTGTATGATTTTCATGCTGCTGCAAGCCTTGATGGGGAAGTGGCAGGGAGAGAGTGGTAGCTGCCCCTGGAGGTCAAACAGCCACCCTGTTCCTCCAGGTCCCTGTGTCCCTGACCTGACTCCTGCCCCGTGGACAAGCTCTGAAATCCTATTTGTGTGCATTCTATCTGAGTGAGCTGGCCTGTGACTCAGGAGCTGTTTGCCGTCTGTTCACCTAAGGAGCACTGATTCGGTGCCTTCGACATGCCAGCCCCAAACTGGGATAGGCACTCGGAGTTCCAAGAAGTGAAGTCATACCTGACCCCATCCCCACCCCAAATTGCTCACAGCATAAAGGAGATTCCCGCTTCAACCAGCAGTCACAGACAAACAGAATCCAGGCTCTGCCATGGGGCCCTTAAGAACTTTACTTAACTGCCCTGTGCCTCAGTTTCCTCATCTAGGAAAACATTACCGGACTGCGCCAGGATGAGGAGTATATGTGACAGGACTATCTGTCCCTGCTGCTGCCCTCTCTCCCCACCCCACCTGTTGTCTTGTAGATCGTCCCATGTTTCGGATTTTTCTGATTGTTTCCTTCTCATGGGATGACCTAAAAAACATTTTTTAAATCAAAAGCACTGTTTCAATAAAAACAGTGCAAAACCACTGCAAAGTATTTCCTTTCTCCTCCTCCTCTTTCTTCTTCTTCTTCTTCTTGAGACAGGGTCTTGCTTTTTTTTTTTTTTTTTTTGAGAAAGGGTCTCATTCTGCCACCCAGGCTGGAGGGTGGTGTTGTGACTGTGGCTCTCTGCAGCCTCACCCTCCATGACTCAAGCAATCCTGCCACTTCAGCCTCCCAAGTTGCTGGGACTACAGGCCCATGCACCACTACACCTGGTTAATTTTTGAAAAAAATTTGTAGAGACAGAGGTCTTACTATATGACCAGGCTGGTCTTGAACTCCTGGCTCAAGCAGTCCTCCCACCTCAGCCTCCCAGTGTTGGGATTACACATATGAGCCACTGCATCCAGCCATTTCCTTTCTTTTAAACCATAGAGAGAAAGCTGCCGATAGAATGTGCCATCATCCCTATTATTTTTTGTGTGTTTCCCATAAGCTAGGATCCTCTCCTACAAACTACAGTTCAACCATCAAAATTGGGAAATCAACAGTGATAAACTGCTGCTATTTAATCCTCCGGTCCCACGAAAGTTCTGCCAACTGTTCCAATATGTCTTTCATAGCAAAAGAATCCAGTGCAGAATCACGTGTTGCCTTTAGTTATCGGAGTGCTTTAGTCTCCTTCAGTGTGGAGTTCCCCAGACCTCCCTAAGACAACGGCTTTGAGAGTTCCAAGATGAGAGAGTTACTTTGTAGGATGTCCTCCCATGCGGCTCTGTCTGGTATTTCCTTGTAATTCGATTCTGGTCATGTATCTTTCCCAGGAACATCACAGAAGTGGTGCTGATCTTGTTGCATCCTCTCGGGTGGCTCAAGATTTCAATTTGTCCCTTTTTTGATGAGGGTCACTTTGATCACTTGATTAGGGTGGTGTCTGATAAGTGTCTGTGTTGTAAAGTTTCTTGTTCCCCTTTGTAATTATTATTTTATGTAGAGTTTGCTTTTGCTTTATTTTATTATTATTATTATTTTTTAGATGGAGTCTAGCTCTGTCACCAGGCTGGAGAGCAGTGGCTCGATCTCGGTTCACTGCAGTCTCCACCTCTTGGGTTCAAGGGATTCTCCTGCCTCAGCCTCCTAAGTAGGTGGGACTACAGGAGCATGCCCAGCTAATTTTTTGTATTTTTAGTAGACATGGGGTTTCACCATGTTGGCCAGGATGGTCTCAATCTCCTGACCTCATGATCTGCCCACTACCTCAGCCTCAGCCTCCCAAAGTGCTAATACTGGCATGAGCCACCGCACCCAGCCTGTTTTATTTTTTTTAGACAGGGTCACGTTCTGTTGCCCAGGCTGGAGTGTCTTGTATAAACATGGCTCACTGCAACCTGGACCTCCTGGGCTCAAGCAATCCTCCCACCGCAGCCTCCCAAAATTCTGAGATTATAGGTGTAAGCCACCAGGCCCTGTTGGGAATTATTTGAAACTATTTAACTATCCCATTCCTTCTCAAACTTTCAAAATATGTATTTATTATAGTAGTCTGGTTTGGTGGTTTCCTACTTTATTTCATGCATTATAATCCTTTATGACCATGATTTTCATGCTCAGATTGTCCCAGGTAAGCGAGTGGGAGCCCATTCAAGTTGGCTTCTGTGTCTTTTGACATGTCCTCATCACTCGTTGAGTTCTTTCCTGCTTTCTGGCGTGAGATGCTCCGTGATCGCTTTGTACTTTATCTGCCCTGGACTTGAAATTGGCTATTTCTCCAAGAAGCCCTGGCACTAGGCACACACATTCTGTCTGCTGTCATCAGACAGAACAGGAGAATTGGTATGTTCATATATATTTTTGTAAATATATATGAACATGCCAATTCTCCTGTTTATATATATATATATATTTATAAATATATATATTTACAGAATTTGTTTTCTATATTTATAAATATCCTATTCATTTGTAATATATATTATATATTAAGATTTTTAAAATCTAAGTTTATCTATCTCTATTGAAAGCTGTGAGTTTAAATCAGTACCTACAATTCAAATCTAACAAGTTCATTTCAGTTCCCCCTTTCTCTGACAGTAAGAAACCTGGTTTCCCTTACCATTAACCTGTTTATTTGATTGACGCTCCTGCATGTAACCAATCTCCCATCTTCCCCCACCTCCTCCAGCTAGAGCTCTGACACCCCTTACTGGCAGCCCCCTGCCCACATGGATGCCCTCCTTGCCCTGTCAGGGCTTCCACTGGCCCTTGTGAGGACACACCCTCATGCCCTGTGCAGACATTCCTCACCCCTCAGCCCCCTGCACCTCCTCACCTGCCCTGGGCTCCCACACATGCTCTGAGTCACCAAGCCCATGCCCACCTCTGACACCCACCTTGCTCTGATCCACCTAATGGCTTTAGGACTGAATTGTTCAGGAAGAAAAGAGAGGGGAGGTGTAGAGCGAGGAAACATGTACACTTTTAATGACATGGAAAATACACTCCTGAGTAATGCTAAGCAAACAAGAAGGTGAGATATACAAAATTGCATGGAGAGTATAATATGAATGATGTAGAAAGCTCAGAAAGAAACCCCAGCACTCTCCAGGCTGCAGAGCCAAGCAAACACCGGACAAGGTTTGTCCACTGATCGCCCAGCGAGGCGCCCTTAGATCTCACACCCTTTGAGATTAGCATTGTGCCTTGTTTCCTTCATCCACGAAACGGAATGGTAATAGCACTTACTCATAGGGTTGTCCTGAGGGTGAAGTGAGTTACACATGAAAAGCACGTAGGATAGCACCGCACACTCAAAGGGCATGCTCCATAAATGTTAGCTGTTACTACAGGGGTAAAGTTCGGTGCGGTCCTCTGTGTTATCTTCCTGAGGTCACCTATCATAGGCACAGTCTGGGCACAGTTGTGCCCAACTCCAAAGTTCATGTAAGCCTTTTTCCATTGCACTGCTCAAAGAATTAGAAGCAGTGGGAGTTGCGGCAATACACCCGTGATCAGGACAAGACTGCCTGAGACATGTTCTACAGGCGCCTTGCAGACCAGAGGAGGAGCAGTTATGGCCGCTTGGTAATTCACCTGGGGAGCTCCCTCGCATAGGTCGGATTCAGGAGAGACCTTGAACGCTGGGAAAGATTTGAATAAGCTGGCCGGGGGTGGTGGCTCGTGCCTGCAATCCCAGCACTTTGGGAGGCCAAGGCGGGTGGATCATGAGGCCAAGAACCAAGGTCGAACCACTGTACTCCAGCCTGGAGACAGAGCAAGATTCCATCGCAAAAAAAAAAAAAACTGATTTGAATAAATTATGATGGTGGAGGGAAGGACTGGGGGAACAGACTGAACGATGGCAGGGGACTGGGAGCCCCACATCATGTTACCTGCGAGGGTGTTCCTCAGCCTCAGCGCTGCGGGTGTTCTGGGCCAGGCAGCTCTGTACTGTGGGGGGCTTTCCAGTGCACTGTCGGAGGTAGCATCACCCCTGGCTTATCCTCACTAATGCCAGTTAGCAACCCACCCCCTGCCCGAGAATGACAACCAAAAACTGCTACAGACATTGCCTGCTGTCCCCTGGATGGGGGTCCAAAATCACCTCCAGCTGAGTGCCACTGTCCTAGGTAAATGGAATTTTCAGGAAGCCCTGGAGCCACTCATTTATCAACAGGAGCCTGGCTTCTGGTCCTTTCTCTTATTGTTAGATGACCTCCTGCAGAGGAGACAACCCCACTTGAGATTGCCACAGGAAGGAAGAAGGGAAGCGAAGTCCTCCATAATCCACAGTGCCTGTCACTGAGGGCTCCTTGATAAGAATTTCTCAAGGTAGAAATGTGCAGCTCAACAGCTGGCCAGACTTCCTAGTTCAAAACTGCAATCTCAGGTGGGGAAGTTTATTATTACAGCCAGCAAGAATGAGGACATTTCACAGGGCTGGGCTGCAGAGGAGAGATGAGAGACTAAGCTGATGACAGTCCCCAACCAGTTTGATGACTCTGCAAACAGTCACTTCCTCTTTCTGGGCTACGGTCTTCCCATCGGTAACTGAAGGGCCTGCAATACCTTCAGCATTCCTTCAGGTGAGGACTCCTCTTCAATCCCTGCTATGGTTTCAATGTGTCTTCCAAAGTTCATGTGTTGGAAACTTAAAACCAGTGCAAAAGCGTTGGGAGGGGAGGCCTAATGAGAGGGATTAGGCCATGAGTATTCTGACCTCACAGATAGATTGATGTCATTATCATGGGAGTGGTTTGTCAAAATGAGTTCAGCCCCTTCTTTCTCTTTCTTCTGCCCTGGACCATGGGATGCACGATCCAGGTCTCACCAGATGCTGGCATCACGCTTTTGGACTTCCCAGACTCCAGAACCATGGGTCAAATAAATTTCTGTTTATTATAAATTACCCAGTCTGTGGCATCCTGTTAGAGCAGCATAAAATGGACTAAGATAATCCCCATAAAGAGTGGCAAAAGGCTGGGTGTGGTGGCTCACGCCTGTAATCCCAGCACTTTGGGAGGCTGAGGCGGGTGGATCACAAGGTCAAGAGTTTGAGACCAGCCTGGCCAATATGGTGAAACTCCGTCTCTACTGAAAAAAAAAAAAAAAATTAGCCAGGCGTGGTGGCGTGTGCCTGTAGTCCCAGCTACTCAGGAGGCTGAGGCAGGAGAATCGCTTGAACCCAGGGGGCAGAGATTGCAGAGACTGCTGAGATTGCACAACTACACTCCAGCCTGGACGAAAAAGCAAAACTCTTGTCTAAAAAAAAAAAGGGTGGCAAAAGAATAGTTGCCAGCTCAATGGCAGAATCCTATGATCAACTAGTAATGTCTGCCAGAGTTGGAGGATGAGTGGCACCAATATGTATGGTGTGTTTGCTGACTGTTCTACAGGAGTCAACCAGAATCTCCAGATCTGTGTGAGGACCAAGAGCTGGGGACAGAAGCAGCGCTGTAGAGGGAACGTTGCATTCAGATTCCTTGTTTTGTTTTGTTTTAAAGAGCTGCTCTGTGAGAGGACAGGGAGAAAACGGACCCTACAGGTCACGGATACTCAGCTCACCTCAGTCTCAGGGAGGCACTCCAGCATTTATTCATCCAAAAAAGAGAATTACATCCAGGTGAAAAGAGAACCCCAGAATACCCACCTACTTTTTAAATTCTCCCCATGCATATTCGGGAACCAATAGGAGGACTTGCAATGCTCTGTGAGTAGAAAGGGAAGGGGAATCGGAAAGAAAAAAGTAAACATTAGAATGGTGGAAAATACGTGGGCTCTGCCATTTACCAGCTGTGTGATCTTGGGCGAGTAACTCAACCTCTCCGAGCCTTGGTTTCCTCTTTGGTGCAATGAGGACTAAGAATCCATTTCTCCCTCAGTACAGACAGCTAGCATGCAGTGAGCACTCAGCGATGGCCAAGGATGGGAGAAGCCAGGGTGGAAGGAACATACGGGACCATTTTGTGCAGGGTCGCAGGTAGTCTCAAGACTTGGTACTTAGTTTAACAGGCAATGAGCAGCCACTGACAACTTTTTAAAAAATTAACATAAATGGGAACCACTCAGACTGTGTCCTGTTCCTCTTCCCCTTCCAGAGGAAGAGAAGAACTGTCTTCAATGGCATATGGCAGTTGCGGAATTGCCATGAAGCAATACCTAAAGCCACCTCATGCTCAGGAGAGAACGCTCACCTCCTCCTCATGGTTCCCAGTGCTCTACACGTTCAGAGAAACTTCTGTAGTAATGAACTCGGGAACCGGTCACTGAGTATAGTCTCTATGGACAGCTTTGGAGCCATGGAGTGAAGTCGAGCAAATCCATGGACCACTGCCCCACCCCCAGGCCTATCTCGATAGACTGGGGACAGGACTTGGTGATGCAGAATCAAAGGAGGACACAGACCAGACGGGAGAGGAGGGAAGACAGGAGGAGGATGCAGGAAAAGGGCTGCATTAATCTCCAGAAGGAAGAGTTGGTGAAAGGCAGAAGGGAGAGGTATTGAGCAGTGGGAGAGAGGGTTCATTGAGTTTGCCCTCTTCGACCCTACAGGGATTGTAGGGAGGAGAAAAAATAGAATAACAAGAGGATTTCCCAGGATTGTGAATTGGATTCCTTCGATATTCCTCAAAAAAAAGAGAGAGAGAGAAGAGATTCCTTTTATTTTATTTCATTTTTAAGACAGAGTTTCGCTCTGTTGCCCAGGCTGGAGTGCAGTGGTACGATCTTGGCTCACTGTAGCCTCTGCCTCCCAGATTCAGCCTCTGTCTCCCCAGTTCAAGCAATTCTCCTGCCTGAGCCTCTCAAGTAGCTGGGACTACAGGCACATACCACCAAGCTCAGCTAATTTTTGTATTTTTAGTAGAGACAGTGTTTCACCATGTTGGCCAGGCTGGTCTCGAACTCCTGACCTCAAGTGATCCACCTGCCTCAGCCTCCCACGTGCTGGGATTATAGGCGTGAACCACTGCACTCGGCCATGCCGCACTTTAAAAAATACTGTGGTACTGCTGAGCTGAGCCACAAGGGCCACAGCTTCAGTAGGGTTACAGGTGCTCATAGCTGTTTTTCTCCAAAGAATGGCTATGAGAGACATCGGGTTCTTATATATCCTGGCTCTTTGAAGACCATACAGTGCTGATTTCTTGGTGTCATCTCTGAGCAGATAGCATCAGGGCCTTGCTTTCATTTCTTCACTCCTCAGCACTCTCTGCGGTAGCACCTGACACTGCCTGAAGGCCTTCTCTGGCTTCAGGGCTGTGCTAGGTGAACTGGCCCTGGGAGCAGCCCTCAGCCAACGATAACTAGGGCTATAAACTCCGCAGCTTTCTCACCCTTTGGGCAGAAAAACCTTGAGATGCATTTGGCACCATCACCCAGAGGATCCCACAGGTTGGAACCCCCTGATGTCCCCACAGATATCCATGAACCCAGATGTCCACAACAGTGACCAGCTCATCAACTTCGCCTGGCCTGGCTTCCTTCCCTTCCCGTCTCTCTTCCCCACTCCTCTCTCTGTGCTTCTAGGAATGACCTTCGGATTAACCACTTGTACTCAAATCCCAATCTCAGAGCCTGTTTCCAGCAGAGCCCAACCAAAGAGAGTCAGGGTTCTAGGCATTCCATCCCGTTGTCAGGCCACAGTCTAATCTGGAAAGAACACGTGGCCACGCCCCTTGGAGTTCGTAGGTTTCAAACCCATGTGTTGCTCCTTCTGCTCCAGCGCCAAGACCCACTGGTGCCCTGGGCTTGTGGGCCGAACACAGACTCGGCTCCTTCTCCAGATGGTGTTCCAAGCAGCCGCTTCCAGCGAACTAGAACCTCTTTGTGGTTTCTGCAAACAAGACAATGACAAATATATGAGAGGGGATGGGAAAGAGGAGCTCCTTTATAGGGCAGGGAGGGGTGGGCACTTGGGTGTGACCAAGGAAAGGAGGCCTGCCTGGTTCACAGCTCTCCCTGGCCCGTGTCCAGCTCCCCTCCTCTGACAGGGGGAGTGGGGCATCTCAGGGATGGCCTCTTTCCCCCACAGGGGAAACAGGGTTCATTATCTTTGAAACAGCGTGGGAACTGAGGCACCCAGGAGGGGAGCAGAGGCAGGCAGGCTTCCTTTGGGCCCATCCTACAGCTGGCAGGGAGGCTCCCTGCCTGGAAACAAAGGCCTGAGGGTGAGTTGTGAAACCCAGCAGGAAAGCCGGCTCACCTTCGCCTCCCCTTGCAGCTGGGAGGAGAGGAAATATCCCATGGCTGACTGTGCCAAGGCCGTGTCTGAGCCAGCCCTCCTGGCCCGAGGGCAGGGCAGGTAGCCCTGAGAGATAAGCCAATCCCACTGCTGCAGATGGAGCTCTGAGGAGCGCTGCTCAGGACAGCGGGAAGTCACTTCTCAGAGGTGCCCTGCATGCTGGGCCTGGGAGCAGGCACTCCTCCAGGGTGCGGTCCACTGGCTTCCCACATCTGCAGGAGCTGACGTGCCAGCTTCCCCCAGTACCACCCAGGGACGGGCAGCATGAGCAGGTCGAGGCACCTGGGCAAAATCCAGAAGCGTCTGGAAGATGTCAAGAGCCAGTGGGTCCGGCCAGCCAAGGCTGACTTCAGTGACAATGAGAGCGCCCGGCTGGCCACAGATGCCCTCTTGGATGGGGGTCCTGAAGCCTACTGGCGAGCGCTCAGCCAGGAAGGTGAGGTGGACTTCCTGTCCTCAGTGGAGGCCCAGTACATCCAGGCCCAGGCCAGGGAGCCCCCCTGCCCCCCAGAACCCCTGGGAGGGGCCGAGCCAGGCCCTAAGGCACTGGACTCCAGCTCCCTGCAGTCAGGCACCTACTTCCCCGTGGCCTCGGAGGGCAGCGAGCCGGCCCTACTGCACAGCTGGGCCTCGGCCGAGAAGCCCTACCTGAAGGAAAGATCCAGCGCCACTGTGTACTTCCAGACCGACAAGCACAACAACATCAGAGACCTCATCCGCCGCTACATCACCCGGACCAGCCAGGTACCGATGCCAGAGCCCCTGTCTCCTTGGCCAAGTAGCAGGAGGACGGGGGATGGATAGAGAGCGAGGGGTGCATGTTGCTCCCAGGGACAGAGTCCAGATGACTGGGACTTCGGATATAGGGGCATTGCTGCGGGCCCTGCTGTCAACCTTGCCCTGGACCACTGACCTCCTGATCCCACCTGTCACAACCAGGGTCCAGGCAACCACCACCTATCACCACCTGTCACCACCTATCACCACCTGTCACCACCTGTCACCACCTATCACCACCTGTCACCACCTGTCACCACCTATCACAACTTATCACCACCTATCACGACTTATCACCACCTATCACCACCTATCATCGCCTATCATCACCACCTATCACCACCTATCACCACCTATCATCGCCTATCATCACCACCTATCACCACCTATCATCGCCTATCATCACCACCTATCACCACCTATCATCGCCTATCATCACCACCTATCACCACCTATACCACCTATCATTGCCTATCGTCACCACCTATCACCACCTATACCACCTATCACCACCTATACCACCTATCACCCCTTATTACCCCCATCACCACCTATCATCACCACCTATCACCAGAACTCCCACAATTGCTTCATGCCTGGCCCCCTCTTCCATTTTGATTCCCAGCTTCACAGCCTCTATACTGCAGTAGAGCAGCTTTTTCTTTCTTTTGTATGTGTGTGTGTGTGTGTGTGTGTGTGTGTGAGAGAGAGAGAGAGAGAGAGAGAGAGACAGAGACAGAGACAGAGTCTTGCTCTCTGGCCCCAGCTGTAGTGCAGTGGCGTAATCTCGGCTCATCACATCTGCCTCCCGTGTTCAAGCAATTCTCCTGTCTCAGCCTCCCGAGTAGCTGGGACTACAGGCGTGCACCACCACGCCCGTATGATTTTTGTATTTTTAGTAGAGATGAGGTTTCACCATGTTGGCCAGGCTGGTCTTGAACTCCTAACCTCAGGTGATCTGCCCATCTCAGCCTCCCAAAGTGCTGGGATTACAGGCGTGAGCCACAGTGCCCTGCTAGAGTGACTTTTTCTATACTACAAATCTAATTTGCTCCCTTCCCTGCTTAGAGCCTTCAGTAGCTCCCTGTTGCCCATAACGGGAAGTGCAAACTCCTTAGCGTGGCTCCCGCCTCCTCCCGCTCTACTCCACATGCCCTGCAGAGCTTGCCTTTGGGTCTTTGGATGTCCTGTTCTCTCTACCTGGCCCCGCTTGCCTTCCCCGCTTTTCATTTGCCACACCTGCTCCAGGACCAGCATGAAAGCCTCTTCCCCAGGAAGCCTTTCCTGAATTTCCCAGGCTGTGTTTGCGCTTCCAAATGTAAGAGCGCCCCTCCGCTGGGCTCACCCTTGCCCCTTTTTCTCTCAGATTCTTCTAAGACCTGTCTGCCCATAAATGACCTTGTGGCTCTTGAATCTAGCCAGTGACCAGGCAGAAGATAGGGTAGGCAGTAGAGGGGTTTCTCTCTCCCCAGAACATTCACACTTTGATAAGTGTCTTTAGAAGAGAAAAAGCTTTCACTCACTATGCTTAAAAAGAAAGAAAGAAAAATCGAAGAGAAAAAACCTTTCAAGCCCAGAGCTTGGCTGGTAGATTTCAGGCACCATAAGAGCTGGATCAGTTCTCCCCATACCCTGGGACCTCCAGCCCCAAGTAATGTCCTGAGCTGTGGGTGCCCACCCCTCGCTGCTGATGCTGCAGACGAGCAGGGGAGAATGGACCACAAAGAAAGACATTCGTCATCTGTAAAACCCTCTCTGTCTTGCTCTCTCCCTCTCTCGTATTCAAATTGTTTATTTTGTTACATTTAGAAGAACTCATAAAAGACCATGCTGATAATTGGATTGGTTTTTTGCTAAGGTCACAATCTCATAAATGAATTCCCTCCCAAATTCAATGCTGTGTGGAATCTTAAAGTTCCAGAAAAAGCCATCAAGTGTGAAGAGGCCATGCTTGGAGCGGGAGGGAGGGAGCAGAGTTCTGGAAAATTAAGTGAAAGGTAGTGATAGGTGGAGCATCGGCTTTGAGTATAACTGGGCCGCTTCAGAGCAGTGTTTTGTGTTTCTGTGGCAGGGTGGAATTTGAGGGTGTATCCAGGCAGGCGGCCAGGAGTGCCTACACTGCCTCGGGCCGGTGCTGGGTGCACCCCCTCGGGCAAGTCCCTGGACTCCTCACGGCTCAGCTCCTATGGCGGACTAAGGTCCCTCCAGGCTCCAAGGCCTGTTCCTGAGTGTGCCAGTTCTGGTCTTTCCACATGAAGTTCAGTGTTCTCCCGAGGGGCGGTGACCAATGCTGTTGAGGAAACTGTCAATCGCAGCTGCTCAAAGGGTGACAGAGGTTCCCTGAAGGAAGTCAGGTTAGGGCTTGTAAAACACAGTCCCCTGGCTGAGGCCCTCTCCTCCCCACTCCACACCCACTGAGGCTCCCGCATCCACCTCTACGACCCTGAGACCCACTGATGTCATTTTGACGAACACAGCACATTATGAACTTAGAACAACACTTTAAAAATCTGAAGAGTTGGCTGGGTGCCTGTAATCCCAGAACTTTGGGAGGCTGAGGTGGGTAGATCACATGAGGTCAAGAGTTCGAGACCAGCCTGGCCAACATGGTGAAAACTCATCTCTACTACAAATAAAAAAAATTAGCCGGGCATGGTGGCGGGTGCCTGTAATCTCAGTTACTCAGAAGGCTGGGGTAGAATTGCTAGAACCCTGGGGGCAGAGGTTGCAGTGAGCCCAGATTACACCACTGCACTCCAACCTGGGTAACAGAGCATGACTCCATCTAAAAAAAAAAAAATCTGAAGATTTCACCTGAAAGTAAGAACTTCCAGCTCCTCTTAGCAGGTGGGGTCTGCTAGCGGGGAGCTGTAGCTACTTCGCTGGGTGGATACCCTCTGCTACAGTCCCCACCATTCCTTGTTGTCCTGGGACCCTCAGGGCTTCACCCATTTGGGTGTCTGCCAGGCACCCAACAGTAATGAATTGGTTATTAATTATTGGTTATACAGGCATTCTATTATTAGTAAAGAACGATTTCAAAAAATTCTGTTTTAGTTTCCAATATGGCAAACATCAATAGCTATAATCCACATGAATAAAAGCTCTTTGAGGTCACCAATAATTTTCAAGAGTGGAAGGCAGGGTTTGTGGTATCCTTGCCACACACACATGCACATAAACAAATGCACATACACACATCCCCATATGTGAGGGCCCAGGGACAGCCAGCTCCCACAGACAGCCAGGGAGCTGGAGCCTCAGCCCAGGCTGTCTGTGGACACAGGCGGTGAGACGAGGAGGAGTGAGGAAATAGATTTGAATTCTCCCTGTCCTAAGCCTCAGCATCCTGAGACAAGCCAGAAGGGAACAAACTGAGAGCACCAGCAGAGAGGTGCTTCCTAGAGCAGTTTCCACTCTAGAAGAAGCAGGAATTCTCCTTCCTTCCCTTCATGCTCAAATTCCTTTATTCCAGGCCAGGCATGGTGGCTCTCACCTATAATCTCAGCACTTTGGGAGGCGGAGGCAGGTGGATCACCTGAGGTCAATAGTTCCAGAACAGCCTGGCCAACATGGTGAAACTCTGACTCTACTAAAAATACAAAAAGTAGCCAGGTGTGCTGGCAGGTGTCTGTAATCCTGGCTACTTGAGGGACTGAGTCAGGAGAATTGCTTGAACCTGGGAGGTGGAGGTTGCAGTGAGCCGAGATGGCTCCACTGCACTCCAGCCTGAGCAGCAGAGCAAGACTACTCTGTCTCAAAAAAATAAAAAAAACCCTTTTCTTATTCCACAAAGCCTAATGTGCCGGTCAGCCCCACACCCAGGACAGCAGAGTGGACCTCTCGGGAGCTTCCTGCCAACTGCCTGCTCCTTTGGGGAGAGGAGAAAGAGTCAGACAGTGCAGTCCCAGGCTCGGGCAACCCTTGGTGCCTGGAAGTGAAGGGAGGGCCTAGCGCAGGCTTCACAGGAGAGGTGGTCCCAGAGTTGAGTCTCAAAGGCTGCGTAAGCATTTGCAGGCAGAGAAGGAAGGCACAGGAATTCATATTTTCAGTAGAGATGGGGGTTTCACTATGTTGCCCAGGCTGGTTTTGAACTCCTTAAGCAATACCTCAGCCTCGGCCTCCCAATGTGCTAGCATTACAGGTGTGAACCACCGTGCCCAGCCTTCAACCCACTATACCTTCTAAGGAAGAATAGCTCCAAACCAGTAACTGTCTTTGGATTAATCCAGCTGGAGAACAATCGCAACAGGAGGCAAACAAGATAATCCTAGACAGGTGTGTATTTCCAAGCACCCTTTAATTCAGGATGCTGGGTTATTTCCAAACCTGCCCGTCTCTGTTCAATCACCAGCTCACCAGCGTATCCCAGGAAAATGATGATACTTTGGCACAGAACTGAAGTACTGACCGATTGGGAAGGGAGGGAGGGAATTGTTTCTTTTGTCAATACCTCGGAAGAGGAGGCATATATCTTTCAGCAAACAGAAAGCCTAAGCTGCTTTCAGTGCTGTAAGGTTAAATGTGTGCAAGACAATTAACTGTGTGATTACAGGGCCATGGTTCTAATGATCACAGCCTCATTTTTAGAACACCTTTTCCAGTTTCCTGCTCAAGGTGAGCAATTTCTGAGGATTTCTCCCCCTGACCATCTATCCATCCACATCACAGAAAGTTGGTTCCAAGTGGCTACCAGCCATCAGTTTGGCCTGTCGGCGAGACGCCTCTACTACTTCCCAGATGGTGGTGGTTTAAAAAAATATATTGTGCCGGGTGTGGTGGCTCACACCTGTAATCCCAGCATTTTGGGAGGCCAAGGAGGGCGTATCACCTGAGGTCAGGAGTTCGAGACCAGCCTGACCAACATGGGGAAACCCTGTTCCTACTAAAAATACAAAATTAGCCGGGCATGATGGCACATGTCTGTAATCCTACCTACTTAGGAGGCTGAGACAGGAGAATTGCCTGAATCCGGGAGGCAGAGGTTACGGTGAGCCAAGATCACACCATTGCACTCTAGCCTGGGCAACAAAAGCAAAACTCCATCTCCAAAATATATATATATGTGATATACATATATATGTGATATACATATATATATAGCAATTATTAGAAACATAGTGGGACATTATTATTACAGATAATCTTGAAGAAAGAGAATGACCATATTCCCTGTGGGAAAAAATATCTTGGGTTCCCCAAATCACTAAGGAAACTGAAGCTGGAAACTCTCATTCTATTCAAAGTCACCCCTCTGCTCACCGATATAGATGTATATCAGAAGGAAGGAAGGAAGAGATAATTGTGGAGGTTATATGGAAACCTGATATGCACTTGACATTGACATTGCAGATGAAATAGAATAAATGATTAGTATTCAGTAATGGTGCTGGGACATTTGGTTTTCCATGTGAAAAAAATATATAAATAAAAATATATATATTATCTAGGTTTGTGTAAATATACTCTACAATGTTCACAAAATGAAGAAGTCACCTAATGACGGATGTCTCTGACTGCATCCCCACCATTGCCATTGGCGGTATCTGCATTCACTCACCGGCAATCATAGTGGACACACTATCACTTGGTGTTTTCTTTCTTCACTTAATTCATTGTTAATACACATTTGTTGAGATTATACAGCAGGTTTAACTTCAGGCTATAAACATTTCACCTTATCTTACAGCTTCTGCATAATCATTGTAATCAACATTTTTTATTTTTATTTATTTACTTATTTGTTTATTTTGAGATAGAGTCTCACTCTGTTGCCCAGGCTGGAGTGCAGTGGCACAATCTCGGCTCACTGCAACCTCCACCTCCTGGGTTCAAGCGATTCTTCTGCCTCAGCCTCCTCAGTAGCTCGAGTACAGGTGTGTGCTACCAGCCTGGCTCACTTTTTTTTATTTTTTATTTTTTATTTTTAGTAGAGACGGGGTTTCACCATGTTGGTCAGGCTGATCTCGAACTCCAGACCTCAAATGATCTGCCTGCCTCGGCCTCCCAAAGTGCTGGGACTGCAGGTGTGAGCCACCGAGCCCAACAGTAATTAATGTTTTTAATGACTTAATAAGCCTAATAAGCTGCTTGTCAACATATCATAATTAAGGTATTAGAAAGGACTCACGATTAGGTGACAGAGAGTAAACCCAAACAAGGTGAAGAAGAAGAGAAACGTTAATTGACATCCACAGTGGAAAAGTCAAGGGTAGCACTGGCCTCAGGCAGGAACCAGGTGTCCAAATGACACTGCTGGGACTCTGTCTCTACCTCCTGGTTGCTTTCTCCAGGGCTGGCTTCATTGTCAGGCAGGCTCTCCCCAAGAGGTAGCAAAATGGCTGCCAGCAGCCATGGCTTATAAACTACCAGCTAAGCAACCTTGTAGAAAAAGTACCTCCTTTTCCCTGGAGTCCCAGCTAAAGCCCTGGGCTGACTCTCATTAGAAAAACTTAGATCACGTGACCACCTCTGGACCAACCCCTGTGGCCAGCAGGAGATGTAATGCTCCCATTGGTCTAGCCCTGGTCATGTGCTCTCCCCATGTCCAATCAGGAGATGGCAGTAGACCCATCCAAACCACATTAATTGTGGAGGACAGGCAATTCCTTAAAGTTAGTTGGGATGCTGTTGGCAGAAGAAGGGGGAAGGAATGCTTGGCAGGAGGAACACAGATGTCTCTCCTGCTTTCTGGATGTCTAGGACTCACCTCCCCAGTTTTTACTACGACAGATGATGCAGTAGCTGTGGGTAGAGCATGACTCCCTTCTCTATCACACAGGGGGAAGCTTGTTCTAATCGTTTATATATGGGGCCTTCACATGGGATTTTGTGTGAGGCAAGCATTCCACAGCCTAATGACATTTGAAAATCAGTGGCCATAGTGTGCCCTCTAGCTCTAAGTGGCGGAGAATCCATAAACTTAACTTTATGCCCCTCTGGAACTTGCTGAGGTGCTTCTTGTTCTCTGCTCTCCACTTTCTAGCCTTTTCCCTTCCTCCTCTGCCCTCCCCGGTACCACAATGGGCATAGGGGCCAACTGATACATGGTGGGCTGGAGGGGTGGGATCGGGACGGAGGCAGGGGCCTCCACTCCAGCCCTTCCTTTTCCTTTCTTTAATCCTGCCCAGTCAGACCCACTCTCCCCCTATCCTCTCCCATCTGGTCCAATGGAAACAGGTCTCCCAGGCCCACTGGGACTCAGGCAGTTTGGCTAAAACTAGTCAGCACCCGGCCCTGACTTTTCTGATAACTGAGCCCTCTGCCCTGGCCCAGGTACTGGTCATCCTGATGGATGTGTTCACAGATGTGGAGATCTTCTGTGACATTCTAGAGGCAGCCAACAAGCGTGGGGTGTTCGTTTGTGTGCTCCTGGACCAGGGAGGTGTGAAGCTCTTCCAGGAGATGTGTGACAAAGTCCAGATCTCTGACAGTCACCTCAAGGTAGGAACCCCGATGAGATATTAGTCCAAATAGGATAGTCTCTGCAGTAGTCACAAATGTCCCCCATCTTGTGTTAATAGCTTAACACAATAAAGGTTCATTTCTTGCTCAAACTCCTATGTAGGTCGGATGGGCCTCCTCCATCTTGTAGCTACATCATGAGAAATACATGGCCTCCAAGATAGCCATGACAGGGAAAGAGAAGGCTGGAGGACTCTGCAGGATGTTTCCAGGATCTGACCTGGAAGAGATTTTCATGGCTTTCTCTTATACCTCATTACCTCACCCAGATGCATGGGTGTCGGGAGATGAAAAGGGTCATGGGTATCTGGTGAGCAGCATCTCTGCCATGTACTCCTGGTCTCTCAGCCGGGGAAGCCCAAGGGATGCATCTCACAGGGCTGGCAACCTCCAGGGCCTGTGGGTAAATGTTCACAACTTGCTGGCCCCAAGAAGACATTGATCCTCTTGAACTTCACTGAACCCCCTACTTCCCTCTCCTGGCAAAGAGAAGAGAAACCCAGAGATAAGGGTTTGATTCATCACACAAATTTGAGGACAACTAATTCAAAGTCAAATGTGAAAACCACCCGTAACTTTCATGAGTAGGTCCGGCTCAACAGCTGAGGGGTGGCTCTCAGAGTTCTTTTGATCAGTTTCCTCTAGTTCAGGCAAGAGAGGTTCTTTCTCCCGGAAGAACCTCCCAGATAAGAATGAAGCCTCCTCCCTCCCTCCCTTCTCTGCACAGATGCAGCTGAGTTCAGGGCTGCCTCCTGCTGCCTCAGGCCTTGGGACCTCTGACTGCTGGGTCTGCTTGGCATGACATGGATCACACCTCCTTGGCCACTGAAACCAGGTCAAGAGTGTCAGAGATAGCCTTGTTTTCGTGGCCTGTGCTGGCCACACCTGACAGTCCTCTGCTCATCATAGGATGATGGGATATGTCCCTCCTCTCAAGATCTCACAGAGCTATGGAGAAGCCTCGGGGAAGCAGCTGGAGTCAGTACTGCCATTCCCAGAATCTGCCAAGCTACCAGCAGTCCCTCATGGGATCCAGACAGTACTCCGCCTCCCTCAGCGTTAACCTTGAGACTCCCACTTTAACTCCCCTTCCATTTCTCCACCCTTCCAGCCCTAGAGCAGGGGCAGCAGGTGCTACAGGGAAGGCAAGGGGCAGATAGAGCCATGGTAGGGATGTGGACATACCTTTGCTTAAGACAATACAGGGTCTATTTCCACCTCCACAAAGCCACCTCCTCTGACTGCACCAGGCCTTCCCTCTGATCAGCTTGGGGTCAGGGACTCAGGTCACTAAAGCCACTTACAAGGCAGGGCTGGGCTTGCCTCCAACTGACTGCCAGGCCTCTTGTGGCTCATAGGGGCCCAGTCTAAGGGCTCTGTAGGCATCAGGCCCTTGCCTTGCTTTTATTTGCTGCCTTATTTGAATTCTACCCCTTTCCCTTTTTCTTTTTGTTGCCAGCTAATGCGAAGACAATGAAGACAATTTAGACAATTCAGCCCAAGGAAAAAATTAATATGGCCCAGAATCCCACCAACCAGAGATAATACATCTCCATTTTAGTGAACCTTCTGCCAGCCATTTTCCTACACAAATTGTCTTAGTCCATCACAGCTGCTGTAACAGAATTCCGTAGACCGGTGGCTTATAACAACAGAAATGTATTCCCCGTGATTCTAGAGGCTGGGAACTCCAAGATCAAGGTGCTGGCAGATTAGGCGTCTGGTGAAGGTCACTTCCTGGCTTATAAATGGCTGTCTTCTTGCTGTGTCCTCACGTGGCAGAAGGGGTGAGGCAGCTCTCTAGGCCTCCTTTATAAGGCCCTCATCTGCTGGGTGCAGTGGCTCACACCTGTAATCCCAGCACTTTGGGAGGCTGAGGCAGGCAGATCACAAGGTCAGGAGATCGAGACCATACTGGCTAACATGGTGAAATCCCACCTCTACTAAAAATACAAAAAATTAGCTGGACGTGGTGGCATGCACCTGTAGTCCTAGCTACTCAGGAGGCTAAGGCAGAAGACTCACTTAAACCTGGGAGGCAGAGGTTGCAGTAAGCCAAGATTGGGCCACTGCACTCCAGCTTAGGCGACAGAACGAGACTCTGTCTCAAAATAAATAAATAAATAAATAATAAAGCACTCATCCCACTCAGGAGAACTCCACCTTCATGACCTAATCTCCCAAAGGCCCCACCTTCTAATACCGTCACCCTGGGGATTATGTTTCAACACAGAATGGGGGTAAGGGGAACACACACATTCAGCCTCACACCCAAATGTATCTCTATAAACAGAGTTAGGGAGTGACACCTCGACTTTGCCTTTGACAGAACATTTCCATCCGAAGTGTGGAAGGAGAGGTGTACTGTGCCAAGTCAGGCAGGAAATTTGCTGGCCAAATCCGGGAGAAGTTCATCATCTCAGACTGGAGGTTCGTCCTGTCTGGATCTTACAGGTGAGCTCTGGATTCATCTCGGGTCAAGGATTCGTGGAGGACAAGGGCAGAGTGAGGTGCAGAGCAGCTTCTGCTGCTCACCCACACACCACCAGCAGCTCCCAGAACGTCTCCCTCTGCCCGGAGCTGGAGCTGCTTCACATAAATGGGGTGAGAGGCAGGAAATCTGGGCCTGGCAAGAATTCCAGGTAGAGAGGCATTTCCTCAGTTTCCCTTAATATTGCAATAGGACATAGAATCCTCTTTTCCCTCCTCAGATATCTTAGATGTGATTATAAAGTGATAAAAAATTTGTTTACTTGTGTGTGTGCACACCCCATTACACTTTTTTCCTTTTTTTTTTTTTTTAAATGGAGTCTCACCCTGTCACCCAGGCTGGAGTGCAATGGTGCAATCACAGCTCACTGCAACCTCCACCTCCAGGCTTCAAGCTATTCTCCTCCCTCAGCCCCACAAGCAGCTGGGATTACAGGTACCACCACCACACCTGGCTAATTTTTGTTTTTTCAGTAGAGACTAAGGATTTAGTAGAGACTTTAGGATTTCACCATGTTGGCCAGGCTGGTCTCAAACTCCTGACCTCGGGTGATCCACCTGCCGTGGCCTCCCAAAGTGCTGGGATTTCAGGTGTGAGCCACTGTGCCCAGACCCATTTCATTTATTTAATTTTTCTTATTTTAAAATAAATGTATTGAGATTTATTAATTCACATGCCATATAATTCATTGAAGTGTGCAATTCGTTGATTTTTGGTATAATTCCAGAGTTGTGCAACAATGACTACAGTCAGTTCTAGAACATTATCATCATCCCAATTTTAAAAATCCCATAACCATTAGCAGTCACCCCCCATCTCCTCCAGATCTCCCCAGTCCTACGCCACCACTAATCAACCTTCTGCCACTGTAGATTTGCCAATTCTAGATCTTTCATATGAATAGAATCATATGATATGGGGTCTTCCGCAACTGGCTTCTTTCACTTAGCAAAGTGTGTTCAAGATTCCCACCGTTGTATGGACGTACCACATGTTATTTATTCATCAGTTGATGGGCTTTTGGGGTGTTTCCACTTTTTGGTCCTAATGAATAATGCTGCTGTGAACACTCACGTACAACTTCTTGTGTGGACACAGATTTTCAGTTCTCTTGAGCATCTGCTAGCAGTGACATTGTGGGTGATAGAGCAATTCTATGTTTAACCCTTTAAGGAACTGCCAGATTTTTATTCCAGTATGGAATGTAAAATGGCCATACCGTTTTACATTGCTGCCAGCAATGTATGAGGGTTGTAATGTCTGCATCCTAGGCAGCACATTAGAACTATCATTGTTCCCCTCTTTGATGATCCTGGGGGTGTGATGTCTCGTGTGGTATTAGTTTGCATTTTTCCCTGATGGCCAACCATGTCAAGGCCTTGTGCTTGTTGGTCCTCTGCATGTCTATTTGGGGAAAATGTCTCTTCAATTTCTTTTTATTGATTGAGACAGAGTCTTGATGTGTCACCCAGGCTGGAGTGCAATGGCATGATCACAACTCACTGCGGCCTCGATCTCCTGGGCTCTTCCCACCTCCACTTCCTAAGTAGCTAGGACTTTAGGTGTGCGCCACCACACCTAGCTAACTTCTAATTTTTTATAGCACTAGGATCTCACTATGTTGCCCAGGCCAGTCTCAAACTCCTAGGCTCAGGCAATCCACCAGCCTCAGCCTCCCAAAATGTTGGGATTATAGGCATGAGCCCAGCACCTGGCCTCGATTTGTGTTTAGACCCTCACACATAGACTCCTACATCCAAATGACTGACCATTCACTTATTCTAGCAATGCTGCCTTGCCTGGGTCTGTCTTTGAAACTTGACTACAGAGCTTAAAAGACATTCTTTGAAATGTTCTCAGTGGCGGCACTAGGGAAGTGGATTTGATGGTGGGTTTTGTGAGATGGATGAAATGAGAGAGCAATTGAGGAAGGGAGGAACAGCCGACCATCATTTGGGAACATTTTATTTAGGAAGGTGATGAATGTGACAGAGTGCAGAAGGGGCAACAGGTTGTGTCTTATCATACTTCCTCTGCTGCAAACACAGCAGTGACCAATGAAATATGAGCACAAACACTGGGATATGCTGGGAGTGAAAGGCAGGCCTCCAGGGGGTGGTTCATGTGCGCTCTTTCCCCAGGGAGCATGAGCTGGAGAGGCTGTTCCAAAGGCAGGTGAAGCCAGCTGCAAAATCTCTAGCCAGAGACAAATGAGCATAAAGGGAAAGAGAGAAAGAAAGAAAAAAAAAACCCTTACATTTAAACTGTGCTATCTTTCTTTAGCCTTATTAGTGCTGTTTAGCTGAAATTCCACTTTCGGCGATATTAACATTACGACCTCCAGTCTTCCTTGGGCTTATATTTGTACAATGTCTTAGTCCACTGGGGCTGCTATAACAAAATACCATAGACTGGGTAGCTTATAAACCATGGAAACTCATTACTCACAGTCCTGAAGTCCGCGAAGTCCAAGGTCAAGGTGTTGGCAGATTCCGTGTCTGGGGAAGGCCTGCTTTCTCTCTTGTAGACTGCTGTCTTTTCACTGTCTTCACACAGTGAAAGTGTATCTTTATCCGTCATAGTAAAAAAGGGTGAGAGAGCTCACGGGGGCCTCTTTTGCAAGAGCACTAACCCCATTCATGAAGGTTCTGCCTTCATGACCCAGTCATGCCCCAAAGGTCCTACACACTGATACCATCACATTGGGGATTAGGATTTCAAATACGAATCTGGGAGAGACACAGACATTTAGTCTACAGCACAGACTATAACTTTCTCTCCATCCCATTATTTTCAACTTGCCCTTAGATTTTAAGTGTGTCTTTTATGAACAATGTAACATTAATTTTTTTTTTTTTTTTTTTTTTTTGAGACGGAGTCTTGCTCTGTCGCCAGGCTGGAGTGCAGTGGCGCCATCTCAGCTTGCTGTAACCTTCGCCTCCCGAGTTCAAGTGATTCTCCTACCTCAGCTTCCCGAGTAGCTGGGTCTACAGGTGCATGCCACCATGTCTAGCTAGTTTTTTTTTTTTTTTTTAGTAGAGACAAGGTTTCACCATGTTGGCCAGGATGGTCTCGATCTCTTGACCTCGTGATCCACCCGCTTCAGCCTCCCAAAGTGCTGGGATTATAGGTGTGCGCCATCTGCCTGGCCTGATTTTTCTTTTTTTTTTTTTTTTGAGATGAAGTCTCACTCTGTTGCCTGGGCTGCAGCGCAGTGGCTCGATCCCCACTCACCGCAGCCTCCGCCTCCAGGTTCAAGTAATTCTTGTGCCTCAGCCTCCCAAGTAGCTGGGATTACAGGCTTGCACCGCCATGCCCAGTTAGTTTTTGTACTTTTAGTACAGATGGAGTTTCGCAATGATAGTCGGGCTGGTCTCAAACTCCTGATTTCAGATGACCCACCCACCTCAGCCTCCCAAAGTGCTGGGATTACAGGCGTGAACCCCATCACTCCCAGCCTCATTCAAGTATTTAAAAGTATAATTTTATCGTCTCTGTCTTTTAATAGGTATAATCTCCTTAGTCACTGTGATTGCTGATCTATTTAAGTTTATTTCTAATATTTATATTTTAACTTTGCTTTGTTTTTCCCTTTTGTGTTTGGAGTTGAATGGACAGGTTTTCTTTCTGTTGTTTCTTTTTTTTTTATTATTTGAGATGGAATGTTGCTCTGTTTCCCCAAGGCTGGAGTGCAAGGATGCCATCTCAGCTCACTGCAACCTCTGCCTCCCTGGTTCAAATGATTTTCCTGCCTTCTCCTGCCTCAGCCTCCTCAGTAGCTGGTACTACAGGCGTGCCCACCACCACACCCAGCTAATTGTTTTTTAAATTTTTAGTAGAGACGGTGTTTCACCATGTTAGCCAGTATGGTCTCAATCTCCTGACCTCGTGATCCACCCGCTCAGCCTCCCAAAGTGTTGGGATTACAGGCGTGAGCCAGCGTGCCCAGCCCAGGTTTTCATATTACTCTTTTTTTAGGTAGCTCTCTTTTAATGGGACTCCTTCGGTTTTTAAAATACTTTACACGTTTTCTAAACAAAGTCTAAAATTGTGTCATAATTCTCTCTTCCCAACACAACAAGGGCCTTCGTGCACTGCTTTTTGACATTTTGGTTCCTATTAAGCTCATCAAGGCTGTTTCACTGTAAGGCACAGAGAATCTACTTAAACTGCCTGAGTCAAGGCAGAATGGAGGGGATGCTGTGAGGCTGGCAGTTAATCTCAGGCACAGCCAGGGGCAGGAGCAGGGGCTGCCAGGCCTCCCCAGGTCTGGGAAAGCTAGTGTCAAAGCCGCTCACCCTGGCTTTCATGGGCCCACAGGCCTGTTGTTTAGCTTCTTTTTCTGGTTCTCTCTCCTGCCTCACGGATTGGATCAGATGAGTTAAATCTGACCTCCTCATCCCTGAGCTCTGGGGCCTCCCAGCCCAACCCCCACCACCGTCACCCCGGGTCCAGCCATTCTGTCAGCCCAGATCACCAACCAATGGATGAGCTGCTTCTGAGTCTGGTGTCCACCCCAAGCCAGTAACCTGTGGCTGGGGCAGGGCTGGCAGAAGGGAACTTGGCACATGGCAAAAACACAGCTGCCCTTCCAGGCCTAAGGTGGGGCCAGTTTTCAGAGAAGAATCTCCAGAATATGTCTAGTACAGACCATTCCCTCCTCAAATGTTTTAGAATTTGAAGATAGGAGAATAAGGCTATGGGGGAAAAAAGAATGAGGCTTAGGAGGCATCTCAAGTGCAGTTCACACATTCCTGCCCAGCTTGCCCTGCAGTCTGCAATGCCCTTCATAGCATGGAGGGTCCTATGTAAGTGCCTGTCCTAGGTGCTTCATGTAAATGGTATTCTAATTCAATATGCCGCATTTTGTGGCTGACTTCTTTCACTTAACATTTCCATCCTCCCCCGAGCTGTAGTGTCAGCGCTTCGTCCCTTTTTGTGGCTGAGCAATATTCCATGGATGGGATGGACCACAATTGGTTTATCTGGTCACCAATCAATAGACACTGGGGTGTTTCCCCCTTTTGTCCATTGTGAATATTAGCTGAGGAATTTTTGCAGCGTTCTTGACACTCCCTTTCTAGACAGACATTCTGCCCTGGGGAACATCAGTAAAGGGAAGAAGGAGGCTGAGCCAAGGGCTGGAAGAGCTCAGGATTCCCAGAACATGGGGAAGAAATCGAAGAACAG